>JAYDZK010000268.1:19276704-19315575 GCA_034509185.1 Euphonia xanthogaster | reverse complement strand
GGGAGCTGTGACAGAAAGTGAGCTATAGTGTAATCAAAACAGAAAAGGGCAATTTGGCTAAAAAAAAATTAAATAAAACCCCAGGTACTTCCAGGAGGAAGAACAGGAATTACCCTTGCAAATTACACAAAGCAGGCAAAACTGCAAACACTCAGCAGGACAGAATTAGAACACAGTATAGTCTTGATAAATTGAAGAAAGGGTCTGAAAAATTAAATAGGAAAGCACTGTGTGTAAATAAGAAAAATTAATGACTTAAACACAAATGATCCAGAGGAGTACAGGGGGTTGGGGTCTATAGAGCCTGGGGTTATTTACCCTAGGGAATAGAGGACTCCAGGGAAACCTTCTAGCAGTCTCCCAGTGTTTAAAAGGGGGCTACAGCAAAGATGGAGAGCCTCATTATAAGGACGTGTAGTGAAAGGACAACTGAAAGCAGATTTAAACTGAAAGAGGGTAGATTTAGAATGGAAATTAGGAAGATATTATTTTGGTGAGACACTGGAACAGGCTGCCCAGAGAAGTTGTGGATGCCCCATCCCTGAAAGCGTTCAAGGCCAGGTTGTATGGCGCTTTGAGCAACTTGATCTAGGGAAAGGAGCTAGATTAAATTTTCTTTTTCTTTCTAAGCATCCTATGATTCTAATACAGAAATACAAGACACAGCAGTTCTGCATTTATAATTAGGTTTATTTATTATTCATGTGATATAAATATTCTGTTTCATTAAAAGTACTAAGTTCATTTTAACCCCAAAATGTCTATGCATTTACAGGCCCACCTCCATTTGACCTGAAAAAACATCAGATATGGTTAGTTTAGGAAAAAAAAACGGGTTGTAGAAAGACAGTAGCCTCAAATACATGAAGCCTTAAAAAAGCAAGTTGATCTGTATTCACTGAGTGTAGAACAAGGAAGGATGTATTTAAACTGCAGCATTATTCTGTTAAATGGGAGTGAGACATTTTTTATTATGAAAGCAAACAAGAACCAGAGTTGCCTTTTAGAAGGATCAGTAATATTCTATTTGGAGTGGAGATTTTCAGCTGTAGATTAAACTGGCATCTTCCAGAAATGCTTTTGTTGTCTGTTTTAGGATTTTGCCTTGACCGTGACCTCTGAAAACACCTTTTAGACCTCCAGCCTTTGATTTCCTAATGATGCATCTACAAGAACTTCAGAAACTGAATCTTATACAGAAGCAGTTGTTGATTAAATGATTGGCTTAGCTGAGCAGCAAGTGTACAGTGTTTTCTGTGGATTCTATCACTATAAGGGTAATTTTCAGAGTAGTCTCTTTCACATTACCAAGTTTTCCCTCACAAACATTTTCTATTGTTTGGCCTATGGGGGCTGTGTCATAGAATTAGCTGTTGCAATTTTTTTCCTGTATAATTGGACTGCAATAACATTCCCTCAAGAAATTGAGAAGATTAACAAAATGCACGTGAAATGTTCCTCTACATTCAAAATTGATCTAGAATGTCAAATTTTCAATCATAAATACACAGTTTATTGATTACACCAAGATTCATACCTTAAAACTTAATTTTTTCTTTAGTCAGTATTTGGAACAGATTTTTTTTTCCTGGCCAATCTTTTGATGATGGCAATATTAACAAAAGACACCTGAGACGAAGTAGGACATCATGCATGATCTCTGTGAATTCATGTGTCTTCAGAACAAACACAGGACCTTGTACTGCTTACTGGAGAAATTAATGTGTTTCATTAGGTGAGCTGGTGTCTGACTCCATCTACCATTATTTCCGTGTTTTTATAGTCCTATTTTCACTTGCAGTTCACTTACACAGGCTCGAGTGAGTACACAAACACCACTCTGCTATAGATCCAGGGTGTCTGACTTCAATCTCTTCATTTGACATACATAGGTTTAAAACCATACATGGATGCAATACTTCTGCAACTACATGTTGAATATTTTAACACCAATGTCATTACAATAGTATTGATATTTACTTTTTTGCTTCTATTTGCTTGACTCTCCTAAAACTTCATCGCTTCCTTTTGGTTACAGATCAGGGGGTATTTTTCCTTACATTTGTGAAATGCAGGAAAAAAAATGCCTACCATCTCCTAATACCTGTTCCTTCATCTAGAACCAATTAAATATTCTGACAAAAATTATATATTCTAAACATTTGAACCATGTAATAGGAAGGATGCTGAACCTTGTTTCAGAGCAGTTGCTATTCTCAGAAATTTATAAATTAAATTACACATTTTAATGTCATTATAGAAATGCAGTTATTAAGCATATCTGCTAAATGTGGAAAAAGGATGGGATAAGTTTTGTTCATTAAGGGTAATCAAATGAAAAGAAAGCTTGAATACACAGGTGAAAACCAGAAGATTTAGGAAGAGGTAGTGTTGTTTGAAATGAAGCACTCATAGAGTTTTAAATTAAACAGTGATATTTGACAGCTATGACTTTTAATGAAATAACCTTCTTTTGTATCTTTCTAGGATATGTAATATGAAAAAAATTCCCTATCTATTGAAGTAGTAGTAAGACTGAAGTTTGCCTAGAGCACTATCTAGTCAAAAACCTATGACAGCACTCAGCTTCATGAAGGCAGTCACAATGTAATTTTTAACCTTGTTCTGTTTTTATTAAATATCAATATTAAATGACTAAAGAAAAAGAAACACCAGCCTATATCAGGATTTCATTGTAGGCCCAGTTCACTTGAAGAAGACAAGCATAATCCCAGCACTACAGAATAAAGCACCATATTTGGACATTCTTGAAGACTGTAGCTCAAACTGAGAGAAGAAAATTAAAAGGTCTTTGGTTACACTGCAATATTTTCATGAGATCCCAGCTGCATAATTCTAGCTTGTCAATAAGATTATACAACTTTAAGAAAGCCAAGTCAGTTTTGTACCTCATGGCTTAGTATCATGTATAAGATTTGATTGCGAGCTACCAAGATATAATTTAGATTAAATAGAAATTGTTCCTGTTAGCTTAAATAATTCATTTCCTCTAAATGCAGAGCAAAGACAGCCACTGTCACAGCATATTGCTAGCAGCAATTATGGGGAAAAAAAAAATCTTTTTCAAGAAAAACTGTTAAAATATGGTAGTTGTTTAAAAAAAACAAAAAAGTAAACCACACAATCATTCAGTAAATTCTATGCAAAATGTGATATTAAGTATAAACTGTCCAGCTATCATTGTTGAAATAAAGAGCCAATATAGCTGTAGTGGTAACTGAGGTTTTTATTTCCCAAATGATGGCCTGGGCTAGGCTGCACCAGGGATATCTTTGTTTAAAACTCTTGTACAATGTGTAAGCCTCACTCTAGGTCTGCAGCTCAAAGGGGCAAATACTGGTGCTTAAATACAGTCAGTATCTCTGGCTTCACATCTCCACAACCAGGTAAACTTTCAGTAATTCCCATGTTCCCAATGCACAATGAAGTTTAGCTTAATGCTTCCAGTGATACAAAACTGTTGGACATGAGGATTTTTGAGTCAAAAAATCACAATCTCTGCTATTTTGAATGTATTGCTTGTGACAACTACTGCCTCTTGACATTTGCCTTTTACTTTCGTGTTTTGTGAGAAAACAATCTCCTCTGCCTCTTCCTAATTTAAGGTGAAGTACAAAGGAAATAGTAGCTTTTGGTACCTCTGTTGGATTCCTGCTTTCTAACAGGTGACCAAAAACACAACAGCCACAAATGAATAAATGTGATAAATGTCTCCATATACATAAAATCAATAGCTGATTTAGAGATCGCTTTGATGAGAGAGTTTGGAAGAAAGATTAAACCAGATTTAAACTTTCAACAGCATTAACATTCTTTGGTCTATGCCTAGTTCTTACCCAGTAAGATATTAACATCTAAATAAAATTGTTGTGACTATACAGTAGCACAGATGACATGCTAGATAGTGAGCACTGGCAGATGAGGCCCTTATAGCACCTCAGTTCCTGAGGTGAGGGTGACCAGGCTTCACCAGATATTCCAAAAGGAAATTCAGAGCTGAATGTCTTTTCATTATGCACCTCTCCTAGCTCACATCTGGTGTTTGTCATGGTTGCTTTCCTCCATCCAAAAGGCGGATCTCGTGCTTCTGGTGTTGCTCATCTTATTTCTGGTTTTGTGAGCTGTCCTTGTGTGTTCAGCAAAATTCTCTCCACATTTGCAGGCCATTGTGCTTATTTTGTGCTCTCTTCTTGATTTTGAAAATTGTGCTTCTTGTATTAACTCAATGTTTTCCTGTGCCATCTGAGTGCACTTGTACAAGTCTTTGCCTTCTTTGGAGGTCACGTTGCCCACACACTTATGCAAGATGCTTGTACACTGTGCCTGACCGTGCAGTCACAGGGTCACAAAATATGTGTGTTACACTATTATTTTATGCTTATGTTTGGCTTCAAGACAAGCAAATATTGATTCTGGCCAGATTAATGCACTTCTCAGGTGTAGCCATTACAGGCCTCTGTTTTGACTACACAGCTGTAAAATTTGTATCTTGGCCAGAGGTGTATTTGCTGCTTAAAGAAAAAGTGATTCTGTGTGAGGATCTGCATTTATACTGTTTGTGAACAGCTCCTTTAGCAAATTAAAACCCACATATTTTATCCATATATAATGAATTGAATAAAAGTACAGTGCAGAAAGCAATACTGGAATATCAGTCCCGAGTCCTTAATGCCAATGAGTCCATAAAATCCCAGTTCATGGTGTCTGATTATACTGAGTAAAATAATGATCTGGAAGTACATGGTGAACAAAATATTTTGTATCTTCAAGAGTAACAGCATAGCTGGCACAAAATACATCCTAGGCTCAATCCCACATGCAGTACTTGCATCAGAAATAGAAAACGTGGCTTTCTAAATCTATAATACATTTCTTCCGTCTTCAGAGGATTTTATCTACCCAAATGGTTTCTGTATCCAACAGGTATGACCAATGTCCCCTTGGTTTTGGTGAAGTATTCAGAGAGATCTTTTTGAGAAGGCTCTACTGTACGAATCTCAATAGTACAAGAAATATTAGGATTACACTTTTGGCAAGGAGAATTTCTTTGAATAATGTTATATACAGCCTGATAACTCTTCTGAAATACTCACCTGATGATGTGAGAATACGATGCACTTTTAGATTCAGTTTCTGGGTTATGTACAAGACATTTCTCCTACCTTCTTTGAGAGTGTTTTCCTTGGCTCATTTGGCCACATTTGTTCCAGGGAAATTCTCCCCAGCTTTGCAAATTTTGTGGCTCACTTCATAATTTATGGAATTTATCTAGGTAGGAAAAAATGACTCAGGTTTCCCATCACTAAGAAACACTTGGGGGTTTTGCCACAAAGTCTAATTTTGTGGTCATGAAGGTTAAAATACAGAACCAAGTTTACTAGTTCATTGTGAGATTTAAGATTCTCAAGGAATCCATATCAATGTTTTCTAGGTAGATGATGGATTCTACATCCCTCTTGGAAGCAATTTCCAAAGGGAAATAGATCTTTATGTTCCTGTAATAACACAGAACTCATGGAAATACCTGAGACCTGATAACTCATTTCACATGGATTCAAAATACCTAGCCTGAGTATCCATCTGTGGGATTCTGTCTCCAAGAGTATGTAGTCCTGGCATGGCATAGCAAGTCACCTCATCTCCTCTTATGAAGTCAACATGATCCTGACTCCAACTCTGATTTTGAAAATAGGCTTCAATCTACTCTCACCTGACAGATCTGCCTTATGCAAAATGGTTCACTAATAGCAAAGACAAAAACAAAATTGTATTCACTAGAATGCTTTTATTATCCTGCATTTTTGCTGCATGGTCTTATCACACACAGGTGCACATTTTCGGGAAACAAAAATAATTAAGACAGTCTGTGCAGCAAACATAGGTTTATTAGCCTGGAGCCATTTCTGATATTTTCCCACATGCACTAAAACTATTTAACTGTGCATTGATTATCAAGGGCAAAGTTAGAGGGCATCTATATTTCAAATACTCCCAACACTTTGATTTCTGTCTTTGTTTCATGTTGATTAGACTGATAAGGCAGGCTGCAGCTTTTTATTAAATCTAGAGGATGTCTATCAAATACAAGGTGCTTTATCAGCTTCTGGTTTAAAAAGAATGTAAACGGGGACATTAGATTTAAAATAATTAAAGACAACAAGAACCTGTTCATATCTAAGCCTTTGCTATCACCTTCAGTCTAGGAATATATGCATATTTCAGACAAAAAGAGTACCTTTTATTGCCTTTACTGCAAGCTATGTAACAAGTGTAGAGTCCTTACATAGAGATACTTAGGCTGTCTACAGCAGAGGCTGGATACACTGTGTTTTGATGTGTCAGGTGATATGAATACAGCTAACCTTGAATGTGAAATAGTATATTTGGTTGTACAGTAAAATATTTGTGATAATACCATTGGCTGAAAAGTTGATACTGCTAAGATATCGTCTTTTAGATTCTCATCAAGGACATTTTCAATAATTTTGGTAAGAGATTCCATGCCAATACTGGTATTCCAACAAAATTAGGTATTTCTGAAGTGGTATTAGAAATTACCAATTAACAGGAGATGGTTTTTTTCATCACTGTCTTATGGCTATATCAGCAAATAGTATGAGAAAAAAAATAGGGGAAGGAGTGTAATATTATTAAGGAGAGTTGGATATGCTAAGAAGGGAGAAGGCAGTCTGCTTTGGACCAGGTTTTCTCTGGTCCCAGGGTCTGAACACGGATTAATTACTGGAGTGTGTCAGGTGTGCATTGTGTGCACATTTTTCAGTGTAGTTTCACCCAAAAGAAATACAGTTCATATGAACTGAGGCTATTCTGTAGCTGGGTTCAATCAGGTTTGTTTCAAAACTGCACCCTTGATTCTCACTAAAGCACTAATATACACATTACACTGTTTGAGTTTATCAAAGAAGATTCAGCTTCAGTTGTCCCTAAACACAGCATACAGACAATTTACCCAAGCAAAGACTCCCTTTGCTTATCCTGCTAAGCTGAACTGGAGAGATCATCGTTGTAGCTGATAAACCAGTACAATCTGGGAGCAATATGCATAGCTCTGATGGCGGGCTGGAAAGCTCTTCCATTTCAATCTTCCTCTGCAACTTGTACTTACTCTGGAAGAAACTTGCCATAGAAGCACTTGATCTCTTTTTTTACTCAATAGCTAAAAAGGGGGTAAGCAAACCTGCTCTTCACAATTACTAGCTTCTGTGTGCTGGCTGATTTAGCAATATTAAGGTGTTTTCAATATTATGAGTCTTCATCTGATAAGGTCTTTCAGGTAGTACTAAATTAACCCATAGCATACATAAGAATTGATTTAACATTCACAGATTATCTCCGTAAAATTCTTGTACTCCTTGACAATTAAAATAAAAGGGATAAATATTATTAAGTATGAACTTTGTGTTCCATTACCTGCCTATCAGGTTGGTGAAAATTATTGAATAGAGGAAACCTAAAAACTCGTTTAGTTACTTTTTAAGGATTTGTTTTTCAATGCATGTTACTAATATAACCCCACCTCTTTTCACATTAAATCTTTGTTTAATAAAACAGTTATACAAAAATGGATTTGTGCTTTTGGCTTGATTAATACTGGACTTTAATACAAAAAAAAAAAAAAAAACCAGCTAGTGACCAGGGACAATGGCTTCAAATGAAAAAGGACAGATTTATGCTAGATATTAGAATTTTTTTTTTACTCTGAGGGTAGTGAGTCACTGGAGCAGGTTTTTAGGGAAGTTGTGGATGTCCCATCCCTGGAAGTGAGATGAGGCATTAAGCAGCCTGGTCTAATGGGAGCTGTCGCTGCACATGGCAGGGGGATTCAAACTATGTAACCTTAAAGGTCATTTCCTACACAAGCCATTCCAGTATTCTATGATTTGTTTGAAGAAACAAGGTGGGGTTTAAAGATTCATCTATAATATTTATGCTGTTAATGACAGTGCAATTGTATTTTGCTCATCTGGAGCTCTGTGCAGGAGTGACATTTTCAGAGTAATTACATATTTTTAAAAGTTACCCATCTTACTCTCTAAGAACTAGTAATTTGACTCCTGCAGTTCCAAATAAATTGCATAAAAGTGGGAGTAAAATCGATATAAAGTGTTTTGGGGCAGTCCACTTGGATTTCAGCTGTGATAAAGGGAGAGATTTTCAGTGTAAAATGTTAGCTGCCATTAAGAACAGAACTTCACTGCAGATGGTGGTGAAAAAAAATACTTTCAAAATATTTATCTGATGCTATTTTTCTTTATAATTTGAAATCAAACTAACCCGCCACTGTAGTTATATCAACTGGTTTAAATTTATTGCTTATATATTTTGTAAAGGATGAATTATGAGGCAAACTTTCTTTTGCCTGCTATGGAAGGGTAGACAGTCTCATTCTTTCAGCATTAATTAAACAATAACACCAGAGTGAATGCAGACGAAGTTATAGAAAGAACTTCAGATTAACTTCTATATCTTATCTATAAATATGCATTTAACTTGAAATAGCTCATTGGGAAAAGAGAAAGTATATATTGAGTATAGAAAAAACTAAGATGGGATGATGTGACTCTTAGCTCTGGACTTGACTCTGGGTATAATTGTCATCAAATACTCTCTTCCCCAGTCAAAAGAGTTTACTCTTAAGCTCTGTAATGTATTTATCTGGTTGTGTGGAACAGAAACTGCTTAATAAGGTAATACCATATACTTTATAGTTACAGGTTATATGGAGATTACATGGAGAAACTTTAGAAGCAGAAGACATAGTAAGGAGATGGGTAAAGGAGGTAAACTCTTCTGTGGGAGCTGTGTGTCCTGCCCAGCACTGCACCAAACATTTCTGTTCCTCTTCTCTTTGAACATGACACTAAAAGGAAAGTGTACCACCAGAATTACAATTTGGGATTAATAAATTGATAAATTATCTTCTTCCTCAGCTCAGGAAAAGCACTTCAAATAAGAAAGAGTACAATTTTTGAAGACTGTTTGCAAAAATAAAAATAGTACCTTAGAATAATTGCTCCTTCCAGTTCCTAGGTCCATTCTGACAAATACATTCATGAGTTCAAGGAAAAGATTTTTTTTCTACTTATCAACTTTAGATCGAGATCCATAGAATTTATAATTTTCTCTTGAATACACTCAACGTTGCACGATTTTTTTTTCATCTTCCCACAAATGTATCTGTTGATACACTGTTTCCCAGCTGAAGCCATCAACACTGCAAGTGGGTTATCTCTGCCATTACTCGAGGCTTAGGCATATATCACTGATCCAGCTGGCAAAAACCCCAGTCCACCTTGGCAGTTCCATTTATCACTAAATTTCACTGAAGTAGAGAATAATCATGGGGTTTGGGTTGTAGGTATTTCATCTGCCTCAAGTGAGCAGTTTTGCCAATAACCATCAGGATATTTTGTGCCACCTGAGATTGAGCCTGGTTGCTTCTCTGTGTTACACTGCCTATTGAAGAACTTCATTTTGTCTGTCAGAAGTTGTAGAACTTCTAAAAAAACTTAAAAAGCATTTTGTCGATGTTTTTAAAAAATCTATAGAGTTATAAGCATAACTTTCAGGGGGATATGGACTCCTCTATTCACTTGATGTCATAGAGAATACTGCAAATGTATTTTCCTTCTCTTTTTAATGTGTGTGAAACTTCACTTTTATTGCTAAAACGTTTGCACAAAGGCAGGATTTATGCTGCATACTTCATTCACTCCTGCTGCCTTTTTCTCTCTGAAAGTCGTAATCCACTGAATGTAAATCCCAGACTTCTCCACTGCTAATTGTGATATGGCAGAAGGGGATTATGACTCTGAGGGAGAAAAAAGCAGCCAGAACAGATGAACGCTTACAAAACAGAAGTCATCTTTGCATGAAACTTATCACACATTTGCTTTTCCATTTGCTTTTTTAAAGCAAGCTGGGGGGAACGCAAATAGGGGAAAATGTGCACTTCCTCACAGAGCCAGGATATGATCATAAACTGAAGATCTTAGGCTTTGATAAAAAGGATGTTTTGGTCCCAATGGCAAAACACTGACAAGAGTCAGAGAATGTCCAGCTTGAATGATATCTTAGCATGGTTCAGGACACCAGCTTCTATACCCTAAGGCTTCAGACACAGTTCATCAGTCAAAATTGACTGAAATGTATTTCTTAAGTAATGTTCCAAGCTCTATTTGATAACTTCAGCCATTTCATCATTCTGCTTTCACATACACAGAACACAACCATAGGTCAAAGAAACATGAGCAGGAATACAAGGTTTAAAATACATTCACCTTTATATCTGCCAATCCATGATACAGTCCATGAAGAAGTGTTTCAAGCCTGTGGCAGGCCTGAATTTTTTTCATTTTGTGCATCAAGGAAAATTGTATTTCATGTACTTTCTCACTGCATGCATTTCTCTGTTATACAGAGAAAACAAAGGAAACAATCAAGGTGTCTTTCAAGCACCTACTTCAATAGAGAGTTCATCTGTAAATTTTTTACTCAGGTCAAAGCCAGGAGGTAAAATGAAACCACAGTTCTCTCCTTCTGCTTAAAAACAATTACTATCTTCTTGTCCAGGGAGTTGCTTTACCCTTCATAGAATTTTTGGATATACATTGTCATAAAATGAATTTCATTCATAAGAATCACAACAAATGCTACCTTCTACAGGGAACTGCAGCTGATGTCCCTGGAAATATCATCTTCATTGTTCTTTTTAATGAAGCTTTGGATAAGTTTTAATCTTCAATTCCCAGAGCTGATCAAATCAGGAGCTTGTATATCTGGATTAACCTGGATGAAGTCTACTTTTTCCCCCCCCAAAAAGGAGGGGATTTTCAAGTTAGCAACCAAGTCCTGCAATGCCTTTTATATGAAAAGAGAGCAGGTGTTTGCTGCATAGAGCAGCTTAGACCTCCTCCCTTTCTGCTCTCTCTACCTTTTCTGTAAAAGTGCAAAATGTTTTCTTCCTCTTCAAATTCAAGAATCTGGATGCCTCCCTCCTTCCCCTTTGAGAAGGCTGTAAACAGGAATAATACAAAACATTACTTGAGAAGTCTTCCTACTAGTGGTAAATTACTGCCTTCCACATGCAAAGAAGTGCAATACAAAATAAGGAGACAGGATGGATGAAGCACAAAATGTGCAAGGCAGAATTTGCAGTTGTCTGACAGAAGTGTCAGCAGATTGGTGTAAGTTATAGCTTTTTGCTTTCATTTTCAGGCTCAGAGCTCGATTCACCTCTTGCCAGTGATGAGCTTGGCAAAAGGTCTAAGAAATTCTGCACAATTGGTTGTCATGAGTCTATTTTAGGAGTCAGAAAATTATAGAACATGAAAAATGACCGAACAGGACATGGACCAAGAATCTGCCTGGCATGGCCCCTACACATAAACCCTCCAAAGTGTTGAAGAGCCATGCTGGCCATTTTAAAGCTACATTTTATGCAAGTTTTAGGAGATTCAACATGGATAAAGCCCAGAGGACCCAGTTCTGTTTTACTTACTTTGGTTTATAATCATTTTTATTTCTATTGTAATTTTTTAAGTAGAAAAAAGTGTGGAGGAACTGTGGCCTTGTATTCTCCACTTGGCCAGCCCTCACTGCATATACTCAGTGTTAGTGTCTGAACACTTAGCACTTATGTTCTGGACATTTAATTACAACAGTTAGGAAGGTCAGCATCTCCTGGTATACTGCACTTACCCAGAAGTGACATACCTGATTTGTGAGCTCAAGCCTGCAAACTAAAGTTCATCAGGGCTTAAATATTATTAGCAAAAGTTTGACGTCATTCAGAAATGTTCATAAATCACTATAGTGTGTCATTGGAACAAGACCCAGAATTCTGTTTACATTTATAAAATCCCTAAAGAATGGGGCTCTTGTCCAACAATATGGTCCTCATGACTGCTTGAAAACAAATAATAAATACTAGAAAAACATGTGAAACTCAGATGAAGTAAAAAAATAATCTTCTTTTTCCCCTGTTTTGCAGATGGGAAGGCACTAGGCCCTCCAGTGCTACCCCTGGCCTTTCCCAAACTGAGGCAAGATGCTGTTTTAGTTAACATTCCAGTATGGTTTATCCCTTGTGGTTTTTTTCCCATCATTTCGCAGCAATGCTTTTTTGGCAGATGGAAATGACTCCAACAGAAAGCCAGGTGCATGCTCTGGCGGTTTCCCTGCTAAAAGGGATTTAGTCAGATGTTTCTTCCACCTGTGAATTGGCTGCCCAGTCTCAGCCAGCTCCCATGAATGTAATTATTATGCTCTATTTCAAAAAGCTGAAAAAAGTTCAAGTTGGTTCTGTTAAAAAAAGAGTCTGATACCATTACAATTTCTTTCTATTTTCAGAACCTGATTGTAAATGAAATAATTTCTGTGACAACCATTTTCATTTTCAGTTTGAGGGCATATCCTGACCCAGATTTCCACGAGTCTGCTTCAGATACACACCAAAGCAGTAATAATCAGTGGCACTCTTTAAATGATAAACAGGTATTCACATCTTTAAATCTGTTCCCAAAAAAAGTCCTTTTTTTTTTCTGTGAAGACATGAGTCTAAAGTTCTATGCTAAAATATTTTTTTTAAAAATCTGAGATAAATCTGAGGCTGGTTCCATATTAATAGACCGAGGCATAAAACTTCACACGTACCAACAATGCAAACACAGCCCTCTTCATTACTGATCAAAAGCACTTGGGTAGAACCATCAGTCTTCACACAGATGTACTCCAAGACAGATTTGTGGGAGTTACACATTGAAAGCGGAGAAAAGCAGCACCCAGCATGAGTGAAGAAAATTCAGAGGCAAATGACTAGTCAGACAGCCTAGGGTGAGGCTGTTTGCATGGCTGGCTGCCCAGTCCTGTGCACAAAGAGAGAAAGAGTCCTGATACTGCTCAGATCCCCAAGATGAAAATATGAAAGTGTTCACTGAATTGTGTGATACAGGATGTAGGTTTTCTTTAAATTAATTCCCACTCAAGTTGCTGCATAATATTTAAAAAGAATAGCCAAACTTCTTTTGATCTTTTTAATCTTTGATTGTTATTAGGATGGAAGGTGGTCCTGAGGGAATAGTGCAATAGTAATGTGGTGAAAAAATTATCACTCCAGACATGATATCTGTATCCAGTGGGAAAAGAACACCTGAAAACAGATATATTTCCACAATATAAGAGTCTGTGTTGTGACCTTTGGAATTCAGGCCGATGGATCAGCAATATCAGAATTAGCAAATGGGGGGTAGAGTTTTTGTGAGGTTCACTGGTCAACACAGATCTATAATCTGATTCAGATTTCTGGTAATGTATTTGTTAGTCATAAATTTACTTCCAGGAATTTGCATGAACAAATGTCAGTTTGTGGGATATTTGTGAACTGTTCACTGTGACTGTTTGCTGTGTGATTGACTAATTTGTCTATCTGGCTGTATGGAACATTTTAAAGAGGTGAGTTGAAGAACAAACAGCAAACACTGTACTTTCCCCTGTAAAAGTACAGCTGAAACTATAACTACTTTAAAATACAGTAAGTGTTTGGAAAATTGTGACATTTCTGGGAGTATATGATACCCCATCTTCAATCTGTCACGCTTTGGACAGTGCAACACAGTAAAATATAGCCACATTTGTTTCTTTTATTTGATAGAATAGCAGGTACCTGGTTTCCTATGAGAATGCAATCAATAGCATCCTGAAATTCTGAATGAAAAGTAATGGGAAATATCCCACCCGTTGTAAAGGGAAGCAGGGGTTTTCTTGTGAAGTACTTAACCATGATAGCCAGAATGTGGCAAAACCTCTTGGACAGTATTGTGCTTCTGGTCAGGCCTCTTTCCAGAGGGTACGAGCAAAAAAACATCACCAATCTTTTTTGGATTTATATTACATCTAGATTGATGATGTTTACACTGATTGTATTTTCTCATAAGAGGATTGCAGAAGAAAAAAAAAATATTATTTGCAACACCAGCTTTTCCCATTAAACTATCATAATATCTGTTTTATGCTGTATATGACATGTGCCTGCTTCTCAAAGGTGAAGAAGTAATCCAACCTTCAATTCTTTGCAATGCATAGTGCTCTGCTCTGTGGATTTCCATTGTACTGAAAGTAACTTATACTATATTATTATAGATTCTAATTGATTTAATGAATATAGCCAGACTTTCTTTAACAGAAAAAAAAAAAAGAAACAAAACAGGTTTGTCAACATGGATTATTTTTATTAGTTAGTGAACAGACCCTCAACTTTAGCTGAATTTCTGTCAGGTTGTCACACTGCAGTTACAGTGATGTGGCTGAGCTAATCATCTGGTAGGTGCTGGCAGAAACCACTAGCAAAAACAGGGGTTTAGCTCTTAAAGTTTCATTTGAAGATGTTTACAAGCTGTCAGCAATACTCCATAGAACATAGGCCTTTAAACATATATCAACCTGAATCTGATACCAGTCAACTAACAACTTTCTGTTTGATATAAATGTGCATACAGACCAGGTTATTATGGACTGATTTTTTTTTTTCTTGTTTGAATAGCTTGAACTAACACCAGTATATTTTGTTAAAGACCCATAAAAAGTAAGAGGGCATTTTTTCAGAATTGTTTTAAATGCTGCACAGCTTTTTTAGGAAGAGGTAGTATTTTTTTTTTTTTTCTTAGACCAGCAGATATAGTGTACCTATCTACACATCTTTAAACTTCATGGTTACAACACCACACAAAACTGTAGGGTTGACATATCTCAAGGTTCTGGATTGTGTTATACAGGTGGAAGTATTGACAGTGATAGTTTGCCTTTCTCCATGTGTACAGGCTTGTAAAATGCTTAAGGTCTTCCAGAGGAAAAAAAAAAAAGAAAAAAAAAAAAAAAAGTCTTTCAAGTATTAGATAGGTGCTACCAATTTCATGCTGCATATACAAAATTCAAAGTGACTAAACTTAATGACTCTACAAAACCAGCAACTGCACTGATTCTCTAATGTTGTCTGGGCAGGTGGTCCAGAGGTAGATAAAGCTGCTTTAACACTTTACTGTTAAAGCAAACATGTGGAACCATGTATCTACTCCTTCCAGGTACCACAGCAAAGGCCCTTTGGAGCAGTTTTTCAAGGAGCAGCTTTCTCAAGCGAGAAGACAAAATGTAGCCATTTGAAACTCTGTCTCCCACGAGGAAACATGGATTGATTTCTTGGCTCAGTCTAGCTTGGAGAGATTATTGCATTTGTTCAAGATCAAGAGACTCAAAAAAAAAGTTGTCTCCTACATTTTATTTAGGATCTCCTACTAGACTGCTTACTAGTGCTGAGCAATTTCACCCTTAACCTTTCACAAAATCACCAGATCGTTCTTCCTTAATCTGTTTGCTGCCAGTGTGTGTGCTACAATCTCCTCACCTTTCGGGAAGGCAGATACTAGCACGAGACACAGGATACCAATCTTTGCCAGGCAAGCTGTCGTGGCACCAGTACAAAATCTTCACTGTCTTGCTGTGTGGTAGCAGAAGCTTCCTTTTGTTTTGCTAATATAAAAAATGAGCAAATTAGTATTGCTCAGAACAGTTTCTTGTGTTACATACACCTAGGATAAATCCACACTCGGTTTAAGTCTCACAACAACCAACAAATACTAGCACAAGTATATCTGTTTGGATAAAATCTGATTTTTTTCATCCCATAACCAGAACACCCTCCAAAGAAAGCTGCAAGAAACTTGTCAGTAGAAGACGTTGGTCACAGGAAAAAAAAAATTTGCAAACATGTTTGGTTTTGGCTTTCAGCACCTCCTATCTGCCTCGCATTTCTCAACAATTAAAGCATGACATCCTTCTGTGTAGAGTTTATTGAAGCAATAAATTATATACATAATTCTTGTGCAGGGAGACAATTCAAATATTTTGACATCGAAGCAGGTTCATTAGACCTGTACCAGAAGGTCACAACATGTGTTTCTGTTTGCAGGTTGAGTATGTATAATTACTAGAACTAAGTTTCTGGAGCAAAGACTTATAACTGTTATATACTGAATTTCCCTTAAAGCTTATAAAAACTTCACGGTGTTTGCATCAAATTGTTTCAGTTTTCTGTTCCTTAGTGTATTCGTAAATAAAAGGATATCACAGTTGTAAACTGTTGAGTGTACTCATTAATTTTTATAAATAGTCATGTCAGCTAAGTTACTAAACAGTATTCAATCAGTTCTGGTAAGTGTGGGTTCCACATCTCAATATCAGTTGAATTAGTTGGACACAAATATATCAGCTATACTGGTTGTATAAAAAAAATCAGCTCTTTTTGCTCTGACCAAAAATCATCCTGATTCCCTTTGTATGATGTTGTTGGTTCTGAAAGATCAAGCAAACACCATCAGTCCACTCCTGCAGGTGTCTCCTTGTGTTCTCTGTGTCACTCAGAGCACTAAGGGGCTGCCTTGGCCTCTCCCCAGTTATGATTAGTGCCCACGTCCTGCCAGTAATGAGAGCTGACGTTTTCCAGAGCAAACACAGATACTTATATTTGTTCATGGTTCATTTGATGGTATATAAAGATGATCTGTATCATACAGGAAAAGAAAACTTCAAACATGTCTCTGAGGGTATTTATCTGGCATGTGGTATGAAGAAAATATAGAGGGGGAAAAAAAGCTGACAGAATGAAAGGATCAGACTTTGGTTCATAATTACCACAGTAATAATAAGAATCCCAACTGCCTCAGATTACATTGCAAATATTTTGTGTGCTTTAGGATTTTTTCCTTTTTCTTTTCTTTTTTTATTTTTTCTTAATCACCTGTGGTGTATCCCCAAAAAGGAAAAAAATAAAGGATTTTGGCAGCTGGTGCTTTAGGTGATGGCTTTTGAGATGAAAAGCTGTAAGCTTACTATTTAATTGGCAGGAGACTGAAAATGAGGGAATTTGGAGCAGTTCTGATAACCAGCCACCCTCAGGGACAGTATTGCATGAAAGTTCATAAATATTGGTGAGGTACCATTACTGCTGTTATTCATGCGTGCTACATCAATTTCAAGAACTATATATTTGCAAATATTTTACCATTGCTACTTATAGTTGAGCAATAAATCTAACAATGGTATGTTATCTATCATAAGCCACAGCTCAGCAGTGTAGCACTCGTGGCTCTCAAGAAAATCATCCACTAAAACCAAAACTTTGAATGTCATTGTACTGATGATTTCAAGGCTGTCCAAAACTTTGCAGTGCTGGAGCACTACTTGTCTCTGTAACTCATAGCCCCAATTTGCTTGCTTTGGACGTGACTTGGAGATTTTCATCTATTAAATTTGTTACTTTGTTTCTTGGACAAGACTACAGAAAGAGGCTGTTGTTTGTATTACATGTGCACCATTTGGAATGGCTTATTACATAGAATTTTCCTCCTATATCTCTGGGATTTACTTATGATGGATAGTTTCCATGAAGGTGGCCTTCATCCTGAATCTTTGTAGGCTTGCTTTTCTCTGCTGAAAAAAACTTAGAATGAGACAATGAGTGGAAATGAAGCTTTTACCTGTGTTTTTTTCCAAGTTACTTATCTTTTCAGATTTCAATTTGTCTGCTGAGGGTATAGCCATCAGTAATGACCTGCACAAGGCTTCATGCTTCAAGTTGGTGCTGCCCAGAGATGCTGAGCCAAATACTGCTTCCAGTAATAGCAATGTAAATCAAGGTACTTTGGGATCATTCTGTCCAAGACATGACACAGATTTCAGCGTCCTTATTCTGAATATACTCCAATAAAATCTTGAACAGAATTTGTGCTTTAAAGCTTAACTATTGCAATGGTACAAAAAGCAACAAAACTTATGTATTGCGTGTGAATAAGTAATAAAGTAGAATTATAAAATATTTGCTGTGGTTAAAAACACAGAATAGTATAATTAAGCATATATATAATTAATATATATAATATATTGACATACTAATGTAATATATAATAATAAATATTATTATTAATATGTTCATATGAATTAAATATATTATCTATTATTATATATATAATTAGGTGTATATATAATGCTCAGGTTTTTTGGGGGGGAGCAGAAATTAATATGGCACATTATTTAGTGAAAATGGGTCAGGTGAGTGGCGTATCAGTGGAATCCTGACACAGTGATGCAAACTCTGAAAACTTGCCTGGTGAACAATACCAGCAAAACTCTGCCTTCCTGTGCATAGGTACAATTCATGCTTAGCCTTATTAACTGTGTTTCATGTGGCTCTTACTCCATACTTGCTTTGGAAAAACACAAATATATTGATACTGCAAAGATTTCTACCACCTAACAGAGGAAACTGTAGTTTATCTGAGTCACTGCAGTGTGCCAGCATCTCAGCGATGTACCTGGCATATTCCATGGGACACTGCTCATTAGCAGTGACCAGCTTTATTGCCCATGCAAATGAAAGTCTGGAGCTGATTTTAAAGTGTTGCTTTTCTTTACTCAGCATTCAAATCTTCTGCCACAAATATTGTATTCTCTGAGTAATTTTTCCCCCAATTAGATCATATTTTAGCTATCTCATTACCACAAGTTCAACATTTACCTTGTCTCTCTTTTCCATAGAATTCCAATCATTAAACCTGAAAAGCAACAACACTTGCATGAACATCATATGCTTTTCAGAATATATGGTTTCTTGGAATATATAGGTGATTATTTTGGCTTTCTACCTTCAGTTTTACTGCTGTTTAAGCACCAAGCCATGGTTCTCATCAGAATTACCTTTAAAAATGAAAGACCAGGGAATATTGTGCAGAAACTATTAGATGATGTGAGTGAGCCAAAAAGGGGAAGCAAAACCTGTTTGCATTTATGTGTTTCCTTTCAGTAGGAAAGAAGTTGACTACTCTGTAATAACATAGATTGAAGTGATTATGGTTTGAGGCTGTTGGCACTAACTTTTGAAATGCTCATGGCTGAGAATGAAAATAACAGGATGGTTTCCCTGCACACAGTTTTTAATATCTGTCATATTGTGCATCTCTAGATTTCAATTTGGGTTCACAATCTAGGGAAAAATTGATAGATCCCAGGTGTTACTAAAGTTAGATAAATCATCCTTGTCTCTCCTCAGATGTTGGATCCTTCACTAAATTCTTCTGTGCTTGCAATGTCAGGTAGCCACCATGGCTTCTCCCTTTTCTCTTCCACCATTCCATCATTCTTCCTTTGATGTGTGTCAGTCACTTCCCTCATAATAAGTTTGCATAACTACACTTCTGTTATCCATGCTTTTCTTGATTTTGTGTGGAGTTCTTTAAAAAGAGAAAAATTCACCCTAAATAATCTGTTTAAAATATGTGCAGCAAGTTGGAGAAAGTTAAAAGCGTATTCCATTGGTCCTATGCCCTTTAATTTGGGTGGTAATTTTCATTAGTCAGTCATAACAAATTTTGATTTTCTTCTACCTTGTGCTTGACCAGGTTTGTGCAGTATGCTGGATTAATAATAATTAAAAAAAAAAAAAAACAAACAACAAAAAAAAGCCACAAACAAACAAACAAACAAAAAAAACCAAACGAAACCTAACTGAAGACCCATATTTTGTGTGTTCTTCAGTCTTGGGCTTGGATGGATGTATGGGAAATCATGTAAAATCTGTTTGCTCCTTGTAAATTATAATCTCAGCAGTGTACACAATCTTTTACAAACCATAAAGCCAAACAGAATTGAGGTATTTCTCAATATGGTTGTGAGATACCAATGGTAATATTTTCTGTTTCACTAAACATGAGAAATCATCTTTTCATTACACTGTATCAAATTTCATTAGAATGATAGCCTTTAGTAGGTTGTAAAATTCTGCCTTGGAGTGTTAAAACCAGAAGACAAGTTTGCGTTTGACAAGAAAACTGGAAATTTATATATGAAAATTACAGTGATAGAGAAAGTACTGTATTTAAGGTGGAATAAGAATTGGGGTTTTTTTGTGATAGGGCTGATTAACAGATATTTTACACTATTTCTTCAGATGGAATTTTTTATTTAAACTACTCATGAGTTCTTGTTTGAGTAAAGAGGCTACTAATTGAATTGTTGTACTTTAATTATCTCCCCCAATGGAAAGAGAGGAACAGTCTTAAGACCTTTCCATTTCCTTACACGAATATTCTCTGAATTAATCTAATATATTTATTATCTGCTCCTTTCCTTTTGTGAGAATAGAGTGTGGAATGCTAACTACAAGAAAGGTATTTTTAACAGCAGATATCAACATTCGTATTAGCTGTTAGGTCTCTCAAAGACCTGATTTTCAGACAAGAGTCATATACAGAAAAAATAATGTACATTAGTAAGAATAGTTGATATAGAATGGTTCTCCACTTGAGCCATCACCTGAAACTTTTAAAACTAGAGGCAACATAACTCTGAAGATTTAATTGAAGAAGCCAGACTTTACTGGAAGCAGAAATGAATCATTAATACATTTTCTCATTAATACATTTTCCTTCTCTCTTACTCCCATAACTGACATCACTCCTAGAGAAAGGAACAGCACGTTTACCACCTAGATCATCACTCTGCATCCTAGCCATCCCAGCAGTCATGCTTTTATATAACTGCCCCTACTTTCCCACCTCCTGGAGCTGTTATGTGTCTCTGTGTTCTCCCATACTTTAAACTATTTTTGCCAGAGCTTTTAGCTGCAGAGAAATGCACTTTAAATGGAACTGAAGTCTCAAAAGGCCAATAAAATGGGATTGTACAAAAGCAAGCCATGATTTGATATCAGCCTTGCTTTTATGTTGTCTTTTGATCTTTGAATGCTTGGATTTAGCATGACTGAAGTGTCTTTTTACTTTCTGCTGGTCACTTTAAGATACAAATTTGTGAGTGTTCTTCTTACGAGAAGTGCTCTGTCACTTCTTTGTATAATGCTGCACTTAGATCCTCATCTGTCTCTCTTCTGTTCTTCCTCTCACTCTGGTGGAATCAATGTGGATTTTTGCAGTCAATGTGAACAACATCTCCAAAAGTCTGAACCTCCTTTTTTGTGCCTTATCTGGAAAAGGTTAGATTAAGGGTAGCACAAAGCAAAATTTCCAGAGTTAGTTCCTACACAAAAATATGTACATTTCAGGTAGGCAGCAGGAAGCAATTATTATAGAATTTCTTTGAATGAAAGCTAGCTTCTAATCATGAAATCATCAATTTAAAAAAGGGTTATGAAAGGATATTGTAACCTGCTGAAGGTTAGGCTATCTTTTTCATTAGGCAGTGTTTTCATGCCCCAGAAGGAAAAGTGAAAGGTGCCAATCACGTAGAGGTTAAGGACATTCATATCATGTAAATACTATTCTTCTGTAGTGATGAAAGGCAGCTTAAAGTATTTATAATCAGGAACATGATGGAGAATAAAGGGGTAGGGAAAGAAGTAAATACCCCTCCATATCCATTTAAATTTGGGAAGTTTTAATGTACTAGGATAATCTGAGGCATTTGGTTAATAATCAAGTGCTATTATTGATGCTTCTGATAAATGCAAATACTTACTGCCTGTTACTAAGTCTTAACACTTAAATACTAGGAAGTGTCTTTAAAACAATTTTAAACATGACTAGAGGCTTATAAAATAGGCCCAGTAGCCACTTAGATGTAATAATCATATTAGCCATAATAACAAACATTCCTTATAGTACATTTCAGAGCTGATCTAAAGAGAATACAGCTTTAGTCACAGCAGTACCACTAATTCAAAGAGAAATTCATAATGTAATGATCAATACAATCTTTTTCTACAGCACAAACTTATTTTTTGGCTTGCCCGACTCAGGACTCACCAGTGTTTAACATCATGAACAATAATTATGGTAACATGAATAATTCTTCAATAGGAAAATAAATATTCTTAAGGGAATCAGCATTTTATTTTCCAGCTTTATTGCTAGACATATTTAATTTCATCAGGATTATACAGAGAGAACCATTTCTACTCTTAATATTGATCAAATGCAAGGTGGCATCAATTCTTGGCAGGGATTTTGGGCAGAAATTATGTACAAACCATATATATAAATAATGAGTGATGCACTTGATGAGTTTACGTTTTTAAATACAAGTTCATTTGTTTTCACTGAGATGCATGCGTGAACTCCACATTTATAGGCCTCTTTGAAATACTGAAATAGAAAGAGGAGTCAGGACCTACCAGCAAGAATTAGGATTTACAGGATATGGATGCCACCCTTTTTACACTAGGAAATAGTATTACACCATATGTCTGTTCTATTTATTTGCTTAGCCATATGAGAATGTCTTATTTACATCCTTGTTAGCTTGTCATGACCCTGTTTATGCTAAACATGCCTGCATGCCTCCTGCTTCCTGCCTTCTGTAACACAAACTGTACTAGATCTGTCCCCACCAGTCAAACCTCATGGGTCCCCCAGAGCTTACTGCAGCCTTACATGTGCAGGTGTACCCTGTGCAAGGACATGTGGGAGAAACCTGTTCCTTGAGAGGATTCAGGCATCATTCTTCTTTAGCTTGCATTCAGAGAGGCAGCACAGAGGTCAAGAAAGTCCTGCTAGCAAAGAGCCAGTGTCAAGGCAAAATCAGGCTCTGCATGGCAGACTGCAGCCCAGGCTGTCAGATTAGTCCCCAGGCTGGCACTGGACTAGGGAAAGCTTTGAGGGGAGAGACAAAAACTCACTTTATCCTGTCAAAGCCATGCCAAGATCTGTTCTGTTTTCCCTTCTGCAAAATCTTTAAAAAGTGATTTTTCTATTCATGTAGAAAAGATGTCCCCATGCCCACTACACATCTGAACACCATCAGTGTCTGAGAGCTGCCTAATGTCCCATTTTCAGGGGGTCACAGGGCTTGTTTGAACTTCCACAATGCCTTCAGTTTTCCCACTCTAACCTTGACATAAAGCCTACTCAGCAGGACTCTGTGGCTTGAAGACAAAAAATAACTGCGAGGCTTTGGTACTGTGAGTCTGTCCATTTTGTACAACTCTCCTGTCTTTACAAATTTCTTATAAATGTGAGTTTAGATCCATTTCAGAGAGCTCACTGGGAATATCTCCCCACTGCTCTGATGACAAACACTCTGCAAATAAAGACCCCCTTGCTTGAACTGTTGGCAGTCTTTACTTTCTGCTAGGCTGGTATTAAATTGCTACAACAGCTGGTAAATAGAACCTGGCCTTACAAGAATTTGCAAGGGTTAAAAAACTGCAGTAACTATGAACAAAGGAGAGAAAATCCAAATTAGAGGTTGTTGCAGTTCTGTTCTGAAAAACACTATTTTATTCCAAAGAAACTCCCAATGACATTTCCATTGGTGCCACAATGTTTTGTGATCTCTGGACAATAAATCCACTTGACTACATGATTGTTTGCAGCAAATGGTAAGAATCATAGTATGATCCTTTACTCACTAAATTTCCTGACAAACTTGATTGTTTACTTATTAAACTTTTCACAATTTGGACAGAAGTAAGCATTGTAAGAAAACAAATTAAGAACTTTAATACTAAAAACTCTGAGTATTTTAAATTAAATAAAAATTGTTAAAGCTTATGTATTTCATTTCATCAGGTACAAGAAAATCTTGAGTCTACATTCTTGTGTTTTGAGCCAGGATTTTCCACAGAATCTCTTTGAGCAAGGCAGACACTGTGTATCAGTCCTAAATCAAACTCATCACCATTTTTGTCTTCCTTCATGTACAGGAATTCCTCCATCGAGTGACAGTAACAATTTCACAGATAAACAGGTCATCTGGGCCTTTATTAAGGTCTGTAAAATGTAATGGGAATCATCCTGATTTCAAGCATCAGCTTTTTTATCACCAACCAGCTGTTTCTAGAGCTGGAAATAAGCACAGGAGGGGTTGTGTTTAAATCATCCAAGCTTTCTCCTATACTGCTAACCAAAAGAGTGCCATGGAAAAATCCTGTTGCTGAAGCCAAACGACTGAAACTGCTTCACAGCCACAGTGCATCTGAAACACTTGCTCATCCATGTGTACATAGCCCCTGCTGGTCCCTACATACCACATAGGGAACATACACAGGAAGTGCTCTCCCAATCCTGAGACAATATTTCCTGATCTTTCTCAAAATTAAATGCCTGGAATAAAATGGACACTTTGTTGCACATCATCAGAGGGGTATTTTTATACCATGAGAATGGGTATAAGTGCAGCTGAACATTTAATGGACTGGCCATGTAGATCCATCTGGCTTGGCATGGCAACCCTAAGTTTTCTATAGTTATCCCCAAGTATAAAAATGGCTTGGAAAAAGCACACTGAACCTTGTGTCTTCGAGGAACAGGCCTTTTACAGAATTTTCCTCATCCAAGACTCCACATTTTTAATAGAACAGAAATCTTGGCTGTTAGCTTAAGCAAAATGTGTTCAGTCTTACAAGTCTGAATTAAATCAGTAGTGCATAGATTCAGAATCAAAGAGATGGTTGACTACCCTCTAATGACAGCAAATGCAAAACAAATTCTAAAGTCTCTAAAACAAGTTGGCTACCCAAACAGATGGTGTCCCTCACTGCTACTTCTGTCCTTAAAAATTAAATTTATAAATAGCTGGTAATGAATAAACCAAAAATATGCATACAGAAGACTAAAATCACCCTACATGAACAGACTGTAAAGAGAATAAGTTGAAAACTGGCATTAGAGGAATTAGTCCTGAGAGTTTCTTACTTTGTTATTTAGCCATCACATTTCTTTCTGTGGTGATAGTGTGAAATTGCTCAAAGAAAGAGGTAGCAATTTTTTTCAGTATTTGTATGTGTTTTCTTGCTGTTCTTAACCTTGTGTGATAAAGGTTGTGTAAAGTAGCAACAAAATATTACATCAGATTTTTTTTTTCTGTGAATATATCACTTTTCTCTCTCTAAGTAGAGGGAAACAGTTATTCAAAGGGAATGCATTTTGTACAGGGAAATTACAGCTGCATTGCTGTTGTGAAATGGAACAGCATTAATCCATTCTTTGGCAACAATCACAGTGAGAAAGAGAAATGATGCAGTAAACATATGTAACCTATTCCTCCTACAAACCAAATAATGTCCCCTTAGAGTCCTCCTCGGATGCTGCAATACAGAAAGGTTCCAGTAATCCTGTCCTGTATGAAATATTGCAGGAGAAGGGAGATAAATCAAAGGACTTCTATATTTAACTTTCAAATGTATTGGTTATTCTAACACTGTACTTGTTCCAAATCATTTGAGTAGCTTGAGGACAATGAAGCATTGTTGGAATATATGGCTTTGAAATACCTCTCATTACAAACACTTAAGCTCATCAAAAATGAAAAACATTTGCCAGACCTGGCCTTGATTATCTTTTCCTTTCCATCTGGATATAAAATTTTATGGCAGAGAAATGGGAGAGGGCAAAATAAGGATTCCATTCGAACCTGTACCCTGTCACCCTCGGTTGTTCTGTTTGGTCCAAGAACTGCAGTTATGGTGGAGAAGTTGGACCAGTCCCTCCTGAAGAAGCAGCCCATAAGCTGCCCTCAAAGCCAAATTTACTGTCCTTACATCCATCAGTGGACATGGATGTAGAGGCCAAGACACGGAGACTGATGTGGGATGGACTTTATCCCTGTAAATTGCCACGGGCAGTGTTACACCATACCCAGGTTCCACAAAGCAGGCAGGCAAAGAGCAGCTGAGGAGATGGGGTGGCCCAAAAGTCCCTGTTCTCTGCTGCCCCAGACACAGACCTTCAGCTCAAGCACAAATACAGCTCATAAGCAAAACCCAGAGGCAAATAAAACCAAAATAACCTAATCCCTTTATTTCAGTGCAGATAGGATTCTGTCTTTCAAATTGATTTAAAAATATAAATATAAACAGATCTAGCAGTCTTCAGCTGTTTTAATATTGCAGATAATAGAACTAATGCTCAAACATTATGTGTTGTGAATAACACAAAATAAGAAAATCCAGGACAATTTAAATGAGTAACTTTGCAAACCCATATGTTTCCCAAAGCAAAAATACTTGAAATGAAAAATATATTCTAGAATATTTACTAATAATAGCTTTTTCTTGTATGTGGATATAATTTCTGTGACTCCACTGGATCACTCTGGTACTTGTAATTAAACATATATTTAAGCTCGTTCAAGACCAAAATATCTTGAGGCCCTTAATATATTTTATGGTTAAAACCAAAATTATTGCATTTATTTATTATTCCTAGGTTCAAGAAGCATACTTAACAATGTTCCTTGCAGTAATATAAATTGATTATATAACCCTATTTCAATAATTTAATTTTTCAAGTTGATGTAAATAAATGCTTTAGAAGAGTTACAATAATGGCAACTCGTTTTCAGACTAGCATTGTCAATAACAAGTTCTGTCCTAAATTAAATAATAAAAAAGATAACAATGCTAACTCTAATTTATTTTTAATTTAAGGCAAATTGAAGTACCTAGATAGTAAAATAAAATTCAAGCTTGGACACATAAATTTAAAATTCAATATATATTATTTTGAGCTATAATTTTTCTCATTATATGAACAGAAGCTTTAAAATTTCTAATTCTTTGGCAGAATTCTCATTTGACAGAATCCAGGATTAAACCTGGATAAATATGAAACCTGCCTTCATTAGCAGATATCCAATTAAACCATGCAGTTTCTTAGGATCCCAAGTGACAGTAGTGCATTATGCAGAAATTACTCACTGCAAGGCATCCTGACTAATACCATCCTTGGGAAAATGCCTCTGCACCACCTTTCTGTGTGAGTAGCATTTATTATTGCTCAGGGGTTCTGTCACCCTTCCAAGTTCCCACCTTATCATGGGAGGCACATCTCGACAGCTGCCCAGGCATTGCTCCTTGGACATGTCCCTACCTTTCCCTGGTGCAGCCTGGAAATTCCTCTTAAGGGAGAGTAGTAAATACAGATTTCTGGTCACACTGACTGACAACAGGAGGTGAACATACAGCTCAGAAGGCTCCAGATATTTACGTATGATGCTGTGTCATGGAAACACCTAAGGTCAGTTTCTGAGGCTTCAGTTAAATGTCTTTTTTGGGAAGTAACTGTAAAAAATAAAATGAGGCAAAAATTATTGCTTTAAACTAACAGGAACCTAAGGGAACTGGGGAGAGACTGAGAGTCTTTTAGCCAGGAAATAGCATGGGATTCAGGTGGGAATGGGGTAAGCAGCAAAAGAAATTGGGCACCTTGCCTAATACTTCAGCCACACTGGGGCAGAACTAGTGCTTACCTACAATAAGAAGAGAATAAATTCCTTTAAATCCAATTTAAGCATATTTCTGGTGTGATCCTTCCAAAACAAGTGAAGTGTTTTAGGAGCATAAGCTTCACTGGAAATCACACCTGAGCCTGATTATAATCTTGTAGATCAAAAGTGCTTTTATTTCAACCAAAGTGTATCTAGAGTACTGCAAGAATTGCAAGATATAAGAATCAGCTTGTAACATATTGCCATGAACGCAGACATGATTCTTTGCTTATGAAACTAACTACCTGTTAATTATCTTCATTCTCTTTTCATTAAATAGATCCATCCATGTGCCAATCACACTCCGCTTACCATCTCAAATTCTCTTCAGAAGCACTCGTGGGAAAAAATAGTCAGGTTTAAAACTAGGTTTTGTATTTATACAATGAGCATTGCAGGAAATTCTGTGGCTGAAGTTGAGTAAGTGACAAAACTAAATGTTTGCAGTGATCACCTTTGATGCAGTCACCCAGCCGAACCCCCAGTGCAGGGGGGGTGTTCACTCCGGTGTTGCCCAAGATGATGTGTGCTTATGAGATAGGAACAGAAATCTAATGCTTAGTGCCCAGCAAGATCTTTTAGCCTCCTGGCTTTTCTTCATAGCTTTTAAAGTAGAATTGCTGTAAACTGGTGTATAAAGAGTTATGCCTCGCGTGGGAGAGGCTTTTTAAGCTGTTTCAGGGTAAGATGACAGAAGAAAAAGCACCTTCTGTTTGTTGAGGCCGTTGTGGATTTGTCTACAAGGTTATGTCTTGAGGCAAAAGCAAGCAGCTGGCAGGAGCTGGTATACAGCATCTTATTTTTGTGAGACTGCTAGGAAAACATAAGGGAGTTCTTAGGGCAGGGAGAGTGTTCACAGAGCAGGGCAGTGGGAGATCATCAGCACATCCCAGCACACACAAAAGGAGATGGCTTAGCATCTGTTCTGGAGCTCCAGACTGAGCCAGCCAAGAGTTCTGGGTACTGGCAGTCATGTATGGAAATGGATCACAGTGTGCCTGCCAAGGGGTTTGGATACTGGTCATCAAGCACAGAGATGGATATTTTGGTTGGAAGGCACAGAAAATTAGCAGTAAAATTAAGTATGATTCTTTCCAGTGCCTTAAATGTGAGCAGGCTAAAGAATCTATTTACATTCCAATTAGCTTGAATATTTCCCATAGCAGAAATGGCACAAAAATTGAGTAGAAATTTTAAATAATAGGAATATATTTTTGAGTAATGTTCCACTCAACTTATTTAACCTATCTGTGCCTCGATTCTTCATAACTAAAGTCAAAAAACATATGATAGTGATTTGGATAGAAATACATGCTCACATGAGCATCCATATTAGAGACAACAAACTCAAAGTTATGTAAAAAATAAATTAATCACATTCTCCTGAATGCAAAGGTATTTCAGACTCTGGTGCAAGACTTTCCTGTATGACAGGCATTTCTATTGTAATTCTAAAATGAGAAATGTTTTTTTCCAAGGAGAAGCAAGTGTGAATATTATGGCCTGACTTCTTCAGAACCTCCTTTTGTGCTATCCCAAAGTGTTTGTGTTGAACTCCACGGGGTGGCACCAACGCATGTGAAATTTCCGACAAGGAATTTTTGACCTGCGGCATTCAGGTGGCACCAGACTCTGGCAGTGGAGAGAGTGGATGCCATCTGTTCCTCAGTGTGTCGAGTTGGTGTGCCCTTAGCAGTTTGAGGTACATAACAATGATTCAGCCATACTTGTTACAAAGGCAGCTTCCATGGATTTTGAAAACTGATCAGGGACTAGACTGGTCCCTCTTCCTGGGACAGTTTGGTTAGTAGGCATTAAAGGGTAATTGCATTTAAGTAATTCAATAATGTATTTGCAGTGATTCAAATGCTGGAATAAGAGGAACAAGGTAGAAACCAAGCAAAGGTGTCATCTAACACTCATTGAGCTGTGAGTATTTTTAAAAGCATGTACTGCATGATCAACCTTTTTTTGTTTGTTTTAATGAGAATAATCCACCCTGATGTTGGAATAATGAAGAGATATTGAGATGGTCAGTGCATACCAAGGCCTCAGTGCTGGCAGTGATCTGCTGACAGAAGACACTTGTGTATTTCACACTGCAGCTGCTGAACTTTGCAGCACATAATTTTTATTATTATGCAGCTGATTAATTGTTTCTGTAATTATGTTGCCACATGAAAATACTGCTGCTGTATAAAGTGCCAGCCCCATGTAACCAAAGTATGTTAGTGTCAACTAAGTGATGTCTGGGTTTAAAAAGTGATTTTACAGCGAATAACATTTATCTGCATATAGCTGCACACCCACTACTCTTGGTCATTGGAAGGGTGATGGCAGCTCTGTCCATGTCACTCTCAGGTTTGTTGGTCCTCAAGAGAACCCACTGTCTCCTGCCATGAGTCTTTGAGGAGTCAGAGGTGTACCAATGTTCCTGCATCAGCTTTTGGATAACAGACAGATTGAGAAACTAGCTGACAGTGTCAGCAAAAAGAGCAAATGGAAGAAGGGAAAGGATTAGCACAATAGGTAAAGATCAAGGAACTTGAAAGTGGGGTTGAGGATGTTATTTAATTTACAGTTTGTCAGAAATTCATCAGACAATTGAGCATCAGATAGGAAATCTCAACTCTCAAAATCCAAATTCTCAAAACAAATTAAGTTTTTGCATTTAGAGACAATTATAGGATTTTTTTGTGTCATTCATAGTGAAGAGGTTGCATTCAGAATGATAGACTTCAGTAGATACCTGTGGTGCCTGTTGTGCATTAATTCACTGTCTCCTGCCATAACTGTTTTCTTCTGAGCTTCCTCACAGTCTCTTTGTAGCCTTGTGTTTTACCTCTGAAATACAGCAGGAGCTGTGATTGTTTAATTTTATATTCAACTCTGCTGAGAAATTTCCCAGAGACTTGATCTTATCATTCATTATCTTGCTCCTTCAGTTGCCTAAGCTACAAAATTCATATAATACTTATTCTTTTCTAAACTGCTTTGATATTCTTACATGAAAAGCAACTAAGTGCAAATGACTACTGCAGAATGCCACAAACACCAGCTAGGAGCCATCAACAAGCACCAGACAAAAAGCTACCAATATTCATGCCAGAGTTAAAAAAAAATTCCCTGAGATCTCAGGACATTTCTGAAATCATTAATTTAAATTAGGGAGGGCTTCACTTATTTGTGCCTTCAAAAGTACCAATCTCCAGCAGTGTCCTTGTTTGCATGCCTTAACTGATATTTTAAGAGATCAGTGCAAACAAAAAGCCATGCCAAGATCTTGAAGGAAGAGGAAAAAGGATAGATTTGTGCCACATTTTATACTTATAGAGAAAGTCCTGAATAATCCAATGACAGAGACAAAAAAAAGAAAAGAAAGCCCATTTCAAGACACAAAATTTATCACCCTCCTGGAAGAATGCTGAAGATTGGGTAATACAGCAACAATTTTCCAGCCACAAAGGCACAATAACTATCATGTTAGATAAAGACTACCATGATTCAGAATAGTTTGGTCACATCAATAGTGGAGCACAGAAATATTCAGGGAAAACACAGCTATCTTAAACTCCTTACAATCACAGACAATAGCAAGTGCCACAAACACACAAGGCACAATAAACAGTCGGAAGGAAATCATTGTCCCAGTGTTTTTCTGACACAGCAACATCTTTTCACCTGTAGACAAAGCCTCCTGCCATGCATCCTTCTGAGCCCCGGAGCAGCTGTGAGCTGGGCCTTCACAACAGTGAGACATTTCTGCCACAATTTTCCTCCCTGAAACTATGGGATAAATAATTCATGACTCTTTTCAGAAAGCTCCTAAACATGGAGAGAGGTGTGCTACAACTTTATGGAATTGGTTACAATTCAGAGATTAACTGGGAGAACAGGAAGGTTGTAGAGAATTCTTGACTGCTCTTCCTAGCTTACATTTTGCATAAGCCCTTGCCACTGTGGCTTTTTTTTTTTTTTTTAACACTGAATTATTGTTTCAGTTCTTATAGGGCATTGAAATTACTTTTCTTACATGAAGCTTTATTCAACATTGTTCTATGCTTTTTGCTGATTTTCTTCAAGCTTTTAGTGTAAAAAATGTAGGAAAAAAAAAAAAAACAAAAAAAACAAGGCAATATAATGTGGACAAAATAAAAGTAGCTTCATTTCCATGCCAAAACATAGGTATGAACCAAAATATCAAAAGAAGTACTCATGAAATTTCAAGCCTTTGAATGTCATGAAAGCATTATAATCCAGTGAAGCTATATTTTAGACATTTTAAATTGATATAAACATCTTCAAAGTAATTTATATTTTGGAGTGTGTCATTGACAGGAATCACAATAGTGAGGAGTTTCAAAATAAAAAAAAAACTCAAATTACACAGCTCAGAGAGTTATAGTCTGACTTATTTTTACTTATGTCCCAGCTCTTCCCCTCAAGCTCTCACAGATACTTGCCTAATTGTTTGCAGCACTTCATATTCTATTCCACAGTTCCTAAAATAATCACCTTTACAATTTTATCAAGCTCTCCCTTTAAAAGGACAATAATTAGGCCTGATTTTCAGAAACATTAGGTAGCCAGACCTCTAATTTACTGCAGCAAGGGTGACAAGAATTTAGTATCAAGTTTCCTATGGCACAAAGCCAAAATTAAATAAAAAGCAATAGATATTAACAAAAATATGCACCCTAATTAAATATATATTTCTCTAAAGTTGAGGGGTTTTATACTGATAATCCATAAAAAATAAGTCCATGAATAAATATGCATTTATAAATTCTGTTTAGGGTTATTTAAGTTTATTATGCTCATTTAATTCTTTTGTGTAGGAGTCATTGTACACTACCAGCTATGCTACTTGTCTCTTAGATCATAGACAATTAAAAAACAATTAATATTGCTAGTGTCTTGCTGAAGAGTGTTCTCTAGCTGAAACCTGTGCTCTCCAACTTTTCTGTGGAGGTTAGAAAATGCCTGAGCAAGCAAATCCAACAAGAAACCAAGCACACTAAATATTAACACTTAAAACCTATCAAACCTGGGTGAGGTTACATTCAAAATAAATCACAGGAAAGGGATGGTTGGGCAGGCAAAAGCATCACAGCACCTATCTCATGGAAGGCCAAGCAAGCCTGTTTAGCCAGACTGGCTCCCTCATTCCTTGGATGCCCAGCTGTTGGTGGTGGGGGCTTTCGTGTCCCCCATGCTCAGCGCTAAACTCACTGACCACCCTCTAGGTCTAGGCTTTAAGGAAATTTAAGGGAAGATAAAATGGAGATGGTCTTCCTCTCCTATTAATGTGATGAACAGAGTACACTGTAGGTATTCAGCAAATAAGAAAAAAGAAAAAATGTTTCAAGTATTTTATAGCATTAGTTGCATATTTTAAATTAACAATCAGCCATAGACAATGAAGAAGTAGATGCAGGACAAAATGTTCCTGTTCTAGACTGAGACAGTTAAATATTCTCTAACAAGCATAGTTTCAAGGGGGTAATTCACAGTACAATTCAGAAAGAAATATTGTATGCAGTTTCACATGATAAACCTTTACCCATTTCTTATGAAAATCTCAGAGAAAAATCTTTGGTATTTCACATTAATATTGTTCACATGAATTTAAAATAAACGTAATGGCCCATTACATTTTGTGCCCCTCAACACACTTTGCATACAAATTGAAAATAACATCCTAGTGCCTCACTTTTATTGAAATCAAAGCAAAAGAATGCATCCAGTCTGAGTATTTGAATATACTCAGTTCATTTAAAAGCATTAAACTAGGTCTGTCAGCTTTGATCTTCCAAACACCCAAACTTCCCTATGCCAGAAACCCTCACTTTAAGTAAATTAAATAGGAGTATCTGTCTACCTTATTGCAAAGTAATGCTGCAGAACTTATACTTTCCCTATGTTGAAGACCTTCTATCTAACTTCATTTATTTTTGGTTACAATCTTACACGAAAGGAAAGGGCCCCTATTGAATTTAATTAGAGATTTTCATTTTATATAAATCAGATCAAGGTACTAGGTACAACATTTAGCTGACAGGTGTTATTACAGCTACAGCTGCTTTATGATCTGGCCCAATCTGACTTGACTGCATGTTTTGTTCAAAAAGCCACGATGCTGTTGTCCAAAAGCATTCACGGCCAAAAGGACATTTTTTGATGCCATCCATTGGTTAACACTCTGCCAGCTAAAGAAAGGAAATAGCAGGAATTATAACCTCCATCTTTCTGTACTTTGTTTATTAACACAAGAAAGGGGAATGGTAGGGAATGTTTTACCTCCATACTGGTTTGTTCACAAAGTTGTTTTTTAACTGTTATGAATTCAACTGCAAAAGCAGGAGGGTGGTTTTCTGATACTATAGCTGATTTCTAGGTTTGGTTCTTCATAGTCTAATATTCCTTACTTTTTTCTTCCCATGGAAATTAAATTAAAAGTATCAAAACATATAATACATATACGTAAAAGATGCATCAGGAAAAAAATCAACCTGAAAATGGGATTTAGATAAAAGTACTTCAATGGACCAGTTCTTTGATAGCCCTCTACTCCAAAATCTTGTTTTAGAGGGAGGGTAATAAATTAAGATACTTAATGGATTTGTTTAGGGAAATATCTGCTCTCTTTCTTAAAGGAAACTCACAGAAGACACTGTTCAGTCAGCTGAGAGCAGGTTTTAAAGAAGGTGCCTAAAAGAACAAATTGCTCTTCTGAAAATCTAGAGTCCCCTTATGAGCTGAAGTCTCGCTGAAGCTGATCAAAGAAGCTGTAGGGTCAGTAATGCTCTGGGACTTCAGCCCTGCCCCTTACAATTCTTCAGGGGACCTCCAAGAGCCGTTTGCTTTATTGTAGCAGACTTGTGCCATTGTACACGGTGGCAGCTTTTCCTGTGCTTTTAAAACTCCTTTCTTGGCAAGTTGTGTCCCCTTTAATTCCAGAGAGGGGAGAATTACATTTCTTCTGAAACTGGGCCTGGTTTACCACCTTTTTAGAGACATCACTAGCTGTATGAAGTAATTCTTTGGGCATAACTGCAGCACCAGCCTGTACCTTGGCAGACTTTCTTTCAGCATGATCTTTTTTCCTTTCTGTGCAGCCTAGCAGACTTTTACCGTCCTAAATATTTTGCTTACCATTAGCTGTAATAATGAAATCACAGCTAGATATCATGCACCACTGCCTTAGTATTGGATGGTTAGGTTTACTTTTTATACCCTAAGCAATTACATGTCAGGTGAGAGGCGGTTTTCTGTTTTTTCCTGTGCTTTCTAATCTGTATAAATCTACAGGGTTTCTACCAGCATTCAAAAACAGACAGATATTTCCAGAATATCTGAAAAAATATTTGCAGGGATTATAAACAGATTAAAATTGTGACTGGCCTGGTAGAAAAATTACAAGATTTTTACTCCAGCAGCATTTGTACTATATTCTTCAGTTAATTATGAGTCATCCAAAAGACTAAAAATACAGTAGTTATGAAACTCTTTTTTATCCCTTAGAACTATGCTGAACAATGCATTGCTGACTGCCTTGCTAGATTACTGGAAGGCAAATATTAAATTCCAGCAAAGAAGCAATTACCAAATCTGTGTTTGTAATTAATTCACTACTGATTAGTTCTGACATGCGAGCAGTCTGACTGGACCTAAAAAGGCAGTTAAAGAGAGGAAAAAGGTGTAGTGTAAAATAACATTTGATTCTGTTATGAGCAAAAACAATATCTTTTAAATGAATACTGATTTTTTTTTTTTTGAGGTGGCAAGATTTGAAAGTTTGCTCTTCTCCCATTCTAAACATCTCACATTGCCTTCAATAATTTTATTATTGATGCTGTACTGCATATCAGGATCTAGCCTGGTGGAAATCATTACAGAGCCATTGAAGATTATTGTTTATTCATATTATTGCAGGCATAGGTGTGATTTTTGTTTATTGACCTATTTATTATAAGTAATTGTGCAAAATTATGTTCTGTTGTTCATCATTGTTACTCAGGAACTGTACTAATTAGAACATTTAAGCAATCCAGTTGTACACCTTGTGTTTTTAAGTGACTGACAAAACATCTGTAAGCGCTAGTATTGGAAGAGAACAGTTGTAAATGTTCTCTGCATTAGCATAAATTACCTGGTGAATATCAATAAATGCTTCTGCAGAAATAAGATTGCTGCAGAGATATTTCAGTAGCTCACACTAATCAACTAAAATAAAATGTAAACAGCTCCAAAATTAGACTCAGTAAATCATATCGCACCTTGGTGGGAAATAAACTGTGAGTTCCAGTTTTTAAATTCAGAGGGACTGAAGAAATACATTTAAATTTCCCTTAACACTGTCACTCTCCTTGTTACTCCTTCTGAAAGCTTTCTTCTCATTAAAACAACTTCTTTATCTTTACATACAAATAAACTGCTCCTGAGGCAGAGCGGGAGTATAAGCATGGCTGTATGGATTTATATATTTGTTTCATCTGGCAGGTCCAAAGGCTTTCAGCATCCAGGTATACTTCCTTTCTTTCCCATTGGCTCATGTTTCAGCATGACCCCAGTTTGACCCTGGATCTGCAGCATTCAAAGCTAAAGTAATGGTACAGCAGCACAGAGGGAATTAAAAACAGTATCACTGATTAAACTATTGATCAGCCTCTCTGCTGAAGCTAAGGTACTCCTCCATTTGGAATTAAGCTACTGAACACACCTTACCACTTGATGAAAGGCTTGACCCAAACACAGAAAAGATACAGAAATGCTGAGATAAAGACATGCAAGAGAGGTGGAAGGAATCTTGGAATCGGTTAGAAAAGAACTATCATAGTGGAAGAAGAAGCTTACACAAAAATTGTTCAGCCCTGTTATAACAATGGTTATTGTCTATCACCATAATGCCTGCTATCCTAACCCTGAGCAGGAGTCAAGGAATGGAGCTCTATTTTTAGAACTTAACTGAAAGAGTGGTGCCTCATTTTGATGCTGAAGGGGGTGCATGTCTTAGGCAGGGAAGATACTAATAAGTATTCATGTTCAAGGCACTGGAGAAAAGAAAACTGGAGGGGAAATTATGGAAGGAGGTAAGGTTTTGCCAAAGGGACTAAAGAGCAGAATAACTCAGAGCATCATCACTCTGAGAATTAACAGTGTAAGACTGTATTTGTCAGACTAAATTTAATGCAGTAATCAGAAGCTGAAGCCCAGACAAAGAGGCAAGGCCGGATCTTTGGGCAGCTGTGGACAATGAACACAAGTTTTAGTTAAAGATGTTTGCCTGCTGCAAAAAGAATTAATCAAGCCACAGCCAAGAGCATTTTATAACCTCTGGCTGTTCAGTACACAGCAGGGACACACCAAGGCATGGCTTAGGAGCTGAGTTGACAGAGGACACAGAGATTTTTCCATCAAATGCCCATTTATTGATAAGTTCATGTCTTTGCACAGTGTAATATGCATGCCAGTTATGGAAGTCATTATTCCTATCTGAACTATGTCCTGAGTTCATGTTAATTTTTTTAAAAATGCTAATTACTGTAACTTCTGTGTCTTCTCAGTATATGCCTTTTAGACTTTAGGCTCCTTTGAGCAATATAAAGGACAAATGTTTTCATATATGTTGTCAATTAAATAATAAAATTTAGTAGTCTATTTCTTCTTCAACAAACACACAAAAGAAAAAAAAGTTGCAATGAACACCTCACTTGCAATGATTTTTATTGTAGATATTGCTTTTCCATACCCAGCTCAAATAAAAGCACCTTTTCTTCCATCAGTGGTCAAATAGAATTATATCAATTGGCAGCATTAGGAATGCATTGAGTATAACTTAGTTACCTGTAAAAATCAAGAGCAACAACATCTTGCTGCTCAGGCCACCCCAGTTTGGCTGTGTGTGGTCCATGTACTGCACCTAAACTACTCTGTGATTTGAAGTTGATCTGAGACTGTAGAGATTGTTTCTTTCCATGCATTCACATAAACAGAAAAATTAAATATAGTAAGTATCACTGTTGGAAACACTTAATTGATGTGTAAATCAACTTTTAGAATATTCAAGTAGGAAGTCATTTGAACTGAAATGTCAGGAAGAAATACTTTCTGTGAATATGAACCTAATCTTATTAAAAGCCATTCATAATTAATATTTCGTCATCTGCCTGATGGTAACTTCTAAGCTACATTAGCTGAAGAGGGTGAAATTAAACATTTGTAAATTGAATGTTCCTGTTCACTTATGACTGTCTCCACAAGAAGTCTCTACAGCAATACACAGGTAAACATGCTTCATTCTCACTCCTGAGTTTTCTGAGGTGGATAATGTTTCTGAGTAGTGGATATTTAACATAAAATAAAGATTATTTTATATCTTCTTACATGAACAGTCTGTTGATTAGGGTGGCACTAAAATGCTCTGAATCAGCATAAAGAATTGACTGAGAATGATCAAAAAATTTGTGAGAAATAATAATTAAAAAAAGTCAAGACTGTTGGGTCTGTTTTCCTTTGGAAGTAAATAAAATAGTACCTTTCTCATTCCCACACAGGTATACTATACTATCGCCACAAACAATGGAAGAACAGTATTTCTATATGAGAGCATGCCATAATTTTCTAATTAAAATTATCGATTTTTTTCTTTCCTAAGAACTTTGTGAATCTGAGTGACCTGATGATGAACAATTACTTCCTTTTGGTTATAGTTCCAACCATCAATTATTTATCCTTCCTCATCTGGGTAGATGGCTGATTTTTCAGGTTGCTAATCTGCTGCACTTTACAGCAGATAAGATGCTGCAAATTATATGTTGAGGAAAACAGGTAGATGCTGTGTTACTGAAATCAGTTGGTGTGTAGCTTGCAAAGGGTCTGCTGGCCTCTATAAAGAGTGAAATTATCCCTGCAGCAGCCACAGTGACCTCTAAGAGGGATTTCTTGACTACTGTGGTGATAACAACTACAATTAAGCTGAGATCTATGCATGTCAATCGTAGCTTTTATTCTCTTACTGTTTGATATTTGTAAAAAATCTGACATTTTACAACAGCAGGATTCATAGCAGAGAGCACAAACTGGGGTCGCTGTTGCATATTAGCTTAATTAATCCCTCTGACCAGCTTTCACAATTTTATACAGCATCACCCCAATTATGCAGGACCAGACTGCTTGTATGCCTCCTACATCTATTTAATATCAACTCCAGTTCAGAACAAAAAAGAGTCTTGAGTTTTTCCATGCATTCTCCATACTGACCATAAATTATACAGTGTATTAGAGAAACAAAGGGAAGCAACCAAAGACCAGTAAATCACTGAGCAATTCAGACTGATCTTGATGGGCTTTTATATTCATTGCTGAAAACTTTTTATTAATTGCTGAAAAAGTAGGCAATACTGCTATTTTTAATACTATATTTTTTTCTGTGAACTTTGTCTTAATTTTTTTCTCTTTTTGCCATTAGCTTTCATTTAGTGTTGTTTTTTTGCAAATTTGACAGCTAATGAAGTTACTATGGGAAGTTCAAGTGGGAAGAGGAAAGAAGACATTGAAATACAT
>JAYDZK010000268.1:19225781-19276604 GCA_034509185.1 Euphonia xanthogaster | reverse complement strand
GAAAGACATTGAAATACATTTTGAGAAACTGCATTTTGAAATCAGTATTAGTGTGAACATTTTGAATATGAAACTCAATTCTCAAAGATTGTACCAATGAGTGATGTGAATCTTGTGCCCAGTGACACTGCTCATGTTTTGCACATCAAACATTCTCATTTGGCTGACTGGCAACAATCAGCTGGACATGATTTTTCAGATTCCATTTACAAAACAATAAGTGTCTTCACACAGTTTTCAAATAGAAAAGAGCAGGTATTTTTAGTCACCTTTTTTCACTTAGGAAGACGTGGTCTGTTCCTACGAAGCACTACAAGGAGATGGCTGCATGCCCTCCAGTTGGGAGAATGCAGGGCTTGTAGATATCAATCTGTCAAAAATGCTTAAAGAGCATAATTTCCCTGGCCTTCCAGTTATCATTTCACCAGTGTGGTCTCAGCTTCACAGCTTATTGCATGTGCCACATACAGAGTTACAGAGAGGGTTATTTTCTGTCTTCCTGCTGATGGATAAGGAACAGTGACAGGAAAATCAATGAGTAATCAATTCAGTGGGTAATAGATACAGCCCTTTGGGGTGGCCAGGCATGGGGGAACTGTTCTTCATGGACTGCTAAACTCAGAGGGCAAGAAGGCATGAATGTGTAATTTGTCTTTTTTACCATAAACAGTACCAGAAATGGCAAGCTGCAAGAAAGGAAACATTTAGGAAAGAAATGGATCATGAGGTCAATGGACCAGCTACCACTGACCTTTGTAACTCTGAATCACACCTGTAACAAGGAACTGTGATGAAGGGCAGTGTATAAAATCATGTTTCTTTTTTAACCACTATTCTGTGTTTCAATCGTTTTGAAAATATTGGGTTATTCTCAGCATAGAAAATAGAAAACTATATAATTTCTGTGAGGAAATAAATTATAGTCTTTAGAATACCAGCATAGTTATTAAGTATCAGCAAAAGTGACTTTTTTCAGTTTTGGATATTTTTTTCAGATACCACCATAGGGATCACTTAGAGAATGTGACTGTAGTTTATTATAAGTGCTAGGATTAGTTTATAAATGTGAAGTTTATGACCATACTATCAGAAAAAATGTTCATGCAGATAAAATAAAGGAAATTATTAGAAAGCATTTATTCCACCTCCTAAATAGTTATTCTGGTTAAAGATACTTTGATATGAATCTGAATGAACAAGTGAGATATGAAGGGCATTATTTAATTTGATAAAAGTCAGTTAAATATATGTATAGCTCATTTCTTATAAGCACAAAATCTACTACAGTTATGAGCAAGTATAATATCCATATTTCCCTGTGTTTGCCTCCCCAAAATTCCTGCTTTTTACTCTAGAGTCCTTATCAATTCTGACAGCACTGTTACAGTTTTTCAGTATACTGGTATGTTTATCCTTATTTAGTATTTTCCCCACCTCTTCTTATTTATATTATTTGTTTATTTTTACATTAAAGCTATCATACTATCAGTTTTAGTTCTGTAATGAACAACCACTTTGGTTTCTGCAGATTTTTTTAAAGGACTAGGAGGATTTTTAAAGCATTCACTGATAGCAAAGAAGATAAAATCATGCATGAATGCTAAATTTGCAATTTCTTTCTCTACGCTGAATATATAGTCAGTGATTTGCCAGTATGCTTGGTCAGAGAAGGTTTAAGTCATCATTGAAAACAGAGAGAGTAAAGTTTAAAAGTTCATTCCATTTATATGCATAAATATATATATATATATATATATGTATATATAGTTACTTAAAATCACATATATTTCTGAGACTATAGTATTAACTTGATAACCCAAATAAACTTGTGGAGAGAAATAATTTTATAAATTAGCTGATGGGTTTTACACTTTTCTCTCTGGTCATAAAGTAACTGTATTTCTGCATTGGATAAATAATTTCTAGCTTGCAACGGTCTTGCAGTTCATGTTTAGAATTAGCAGACTGGCCATTAACTTGCAAAATACCATTTTTGATCTGTGTTCAAATAAGTAGAACTTCTGAAAGGAAAGGATAAGGAACAAATAATGAGAAATATAAATAATTAATATTAAAAACCACAGGTATCTTTTAAGAATGAATGTTATTCTGAATGTATTTAAAATATTCTTGCCTCAGATGACTGTAAGAAGATCTATGGCTTTTCTAGGAAGTTCTTGCTGATGGAGGAAATTAACATCTAGCTGTCCCACTACAGTTCATTCATCTGAAATAGCTTGGAGAAACAAATAAATTTTTGAATTATTAACAGTTTCACAAAGCAAGAAAAGTCTTCTCCTCTGTTTATGATGCAGGTTTCTCATTTTTTAGGGCTTCCTATGTCACATTCATCCATTATAGTTAGTCTGGTTCTTTCTACTAACGATAATTACTAGTTTGAATTAATGCTTTTCTTCTGTGTGCAAAAAGGGAGCTCAAATACTGTCATTGTTAGCTGATGAGTAAGATCATTATGTTATCCTAGTAAAATTAAGAGCAGCTTCTGATGTCATTGTCTCTGTTACTGAGAAGCTGATCTGCTCCTTCAGCTAGGGGAGCAGAGGCTGGTGGTTCCCTGGCAGGAAGCGCTGAGCTCCATCCATGCAATCAGATTTGCGATGCTCACCCAGCAACAAGCAATTATCCCGTGACGGGGTCACCGCTGGCGGTGAGGCGCACACAGCGCTTAGAAAGTGAGATAAGGGACAGCTCCAGGGAGCGGATTAGGAAGCCAGCCTGCTGGCTTTCATGGCTTGAACAAGGGAAAAAGAGAGCAGTGCCTTGCCATCTGTCTGCCTTCTCTACCTCACTGATAGATACCTGGAAACATGCACTGCACCTGCATCATGGAGGGTACTTTACACGTGTGCTACGAGCCCTGGTGGTGGTGTCTGGGGACAGGGAAAGGTGCTTCACAGGAATTAGGATTTAAGAGTTACGGATTTCATATGAGAGAACTGCTTGCTAGAAAATTATAAATGTATTTTTGTTTTTGCTTTTCATTTTCTTACGAGCAAGTTGTCTAAGCAGCTGTGATTTTTGTGGCAGACATCTGCTATAAAAATCAGTAGAGACTTGCCACTTGTAAATGACAGGTAACTGCATCAAGAGCACTGCCTAAGCCAAGCTGAGCTGTCAAAACCAAAATTCCCACAGTGGATTGCAAAAGTAAAACTGATGTACTTTTTAAGGGTCTATCCAAAACAAAATATATCAAACTATTCCTATTTTCTTTCATTAAACAGACTTGGGCTTGCATTGGAAAACCCAACAAAGAGATTTCACTCATGTTTTTATGCTCTACAGTGTGGTTTCTAGGATATGCATTACTTAAACTGGATCATGTCTGTGGAAATGGAGCTAAAACATATCTTTGCATATGTTTTTCTAAACATTAATCCACTGTCCTCCCTCCATGCTCTGAGTTTTAGCTGATGAATTTTACAAAGTGTTGGAAGAAATCAAAGTATGCTAGATGATCAGAACAGGGAAAATACCAGCCATGAAGACTTTAAAAAAACTTTACCCTAGAAATTGAGTGTGTCATAAAAGCCCAATCATTATATAGAATTGAAGGACCACCCTTTAATCTGAATGAATGATGAAAAGAAGCATCAAAACCAACCAATTCAAATGTCCTGGGTCAAGTCTTAATCAATTGGTTTGCGTTTTTGGGGTTCTTTTGCTTGAGGAGGTATGAAACAGAAGTAAGTTTTTAAAAGAGATTTAAAACAATCATGTCTTTATGATTCCCTTTAGATTATTATTTTGGAGTCTTAAAGTCAGCTTGGATTAAATGTTCTTTCAGGATCATTTTCTTCAACCTCAATAAGAAAATAAAAAAGTGAAAGGAAAAAGACATGAGAGTCTCAAATAATTGTTCGGTTTGGACAGTAAATATTGTGAGGTTATTTACAAAGTAAAACAACATTTTTCTTTTTTTTTTTTTTCCAGGTAAACAACTATTAAGGTCCATTTAGCTACTACACAAATAAGTCCTCTCTGACTGAGTTACTCAGCTGTCCTGCTGACATTTTCACAATTAGCCTCAAACACCTTCAAAATCCTTAATGGATATCTTCCTTGATACAATAGAGACATGACTGTCTCAGAGAGACCTGGACTCTACAGCCATGCACTGATATTATTGGAGCAACAACTTAATTTTTCAGCTTGCAGATGCAGACCCAAGTCTTTGGGAGTTACTCTACTGGGCCTGTCATTTTTAAGAGTAAATAGCTTATCTTTATTTCTTCAGACTTCTGATGTTTAGAGGATTTTGGATGTACAGTTCTCTGGGGAAGCTGTCTAGGAGGCGTGGAATTTATTATGTTAGAAAGCAAGTAAGCTGTGACGGTGTGATGAAAATTCTCCCTTGTGCTCACTGTGTTCACTTGTCCAACTGGTTTCATGCACTGTTTAACAAGGCATCAACCAACTTCAGCAAGACAGCAGATACCTGAGGAACACTCACAAAGTGCAAGAACAGTGATTTCCTGCTGGGCATGACGTCTTCATGAAAATAAAAAGGCAATTTTTAGTACAAGGAATCTGCTTCAGTAAACTGTGACAGACATTCAGATCCTCGGCTCATCTAATTCAGTTTGACTCCATTAGAGTCAATGACATTACATCAATATTCACCAACTGAGCATTTAACCCAAAAGGCTGAAATAATGAAAAGTCACTTCAGAGACAATACTGGCAACTTTGAGTATAGATTTGCTTTGCCATTCATACTTTAGTCTGCATTTGCATGCCCACTCTGACTAGTGTGTCCTTTGTTATCAAATTATGGCTGCTAATAAGGAGAGGAGAACAAGATGGCTGTCATCTTTTAAATTCCTTCTTTTCCACTTCTCAGTAGAAGCCTCTTCAAGTCAAATGTCTGTCTTTTGCCTCTTTCCTTCAGATGCAAAATCAAGTAGCATGAAAATAATTGATACATGATTTATATAATTTTCCAATGTTCAGGGTTAAGTGTGGTTTTGGATAAAGCATCTCTGGGTGTTTGAGGCATCCCCAAATCTAGGAAAACACATTTTTAGGCTTGCTTAGCAGCAAGGAATGGATTTAGCTTTATGAAAAAGTACTTTAGACACATTGACACATCTTGTATCTCTTGGAAGTAATGGAAAGTGATTATTTAAAGGCAAAGAGGGAGATAAACATACATTCAATTACCAGCTGCTGTAACCATCTATAGCTATACAGTATTTTCACTGTGTCCATGGAACACCATGGAATTGATATGGCCAAACTCAGACTAGCTGGAGCTCAGTTGCGTGAAAAGAGAAGATAAACAGCTTTTATGGGACTCTTGGCTGAGTTGCTCTGTTAATTTAACAGCCAGTTCTGGCTTTATTATTCCAAATAACATCCTCATTCCCATGCTTAAGCTCTCAAGAAGGGATAAAGACATTAATAGCTGGCAAAGTGTTTGCAGTCAGCCAGGAGTGTGTACTGAACTGGCAATTTTGGTGCATTCCTGCACTGCGTACAGAGTGTGAAGTACCTAAGCAATCATTAAAGAGCGTCATCTAAATGGAGTCCAGGACAGGAGGGAGTGAGGCCCACTTAGAAAGTCAGACAGAAATTCTGTTTCTGCTGTAGCTTTGCAAGAAGTACAGCATTCATACCTGCGTGGTGGGATGGGCCAGATGTTCTTCATTGATGTAACTATAGCAAATTAGTTTCCACTGCTGTATTTTCATTTATAATTTTTTTTTCATCATTGGTTGGTTGACCTACATTTCCAGATGTGTCCCAGATAACACCAAAGACAGAATCATCTGTCCCTTTCAAAGCCACCCACTGATAGAACCTTCCTCAAAGAAATCCTCTGATAACTGAAAGACTCTGAATCTGCTTATATCTTAGCAACATATATATTTATGTCACAGAATCCCTAAGGTTGGAAGAGACCTTCAAGATCATGTAGCCTGACCACCAGCCCAGCACTGCCATAATTGCCCCTAAACCTTATAATATCCTCAAGTGCCACTGCCAGACACCTCTTGAACACTTCCAGAGAGAGTAACTACACCTCCTCCCTGAATAACTTATTCCAGTGCCTAACCACTCTTTCAGTGATTTTTTTTATCTGATATCTAATCTGAGCCTTCCCTGGTGCAATTTGAGGCCATTTCCTCTCATCCTTTTGCTTGAAAGATAGCAGAAGAGGCTGACCCCCAGCTCACTACAACCTTCTTTCAGGCAGTTATAAAGAGTGATAAGGTCCTTGCTGAGAGTCCTTTTCTCCAGGCTAAACAATGCCACTTCCCAGACTGTTACATATGGTGACATATGTACATATCACCTACATATGTTACAGTACCCAAAGAATGGAATAAAGAATCCAAAGAGACGCATTTTTCTGTGCCCCTGTACTTCAAGAATAATTGATGGGTGCCATGGAGTAAGTAGTATAGTTCAGACTCCATGTCAACCTGTCTTCTGTAGAGACCAACTGGTCTCAAATCAGTCACAGTGGTCTGAAATCACAATGACTTTCTAAAGTTATCAGACAAGATAACACAGAATCTTTTCAGGTTTTGGCTTGTGTTCTTTTGCCCCCGCTAATTCCCATGTAGGCTTCTGGATATGATGGCTGAGGTGAACAGCTTTTCTCAGCAGAGTGGGTAATGACAAAAAGCATTATCTTTTTCCCACAGGTGTTAAGCAGGAGATTCTCTAAAGTACCGCTTGATCTTCTCCCCTATGATCAAGGTTAGATACATGTATTACTGGGTCCCCAGCACCTGGGCCTGTTACAGTACCAAGAGAGGACATCCACAAAAATTATCAGAGGGCTGCAACACCCCTTCTATGAAGAAAGGATGAGACAGTTTGGATTATTTAACATGGGGAAGAGAGAACTTGTGTGAGACTGTACTGTGGGATTTCAATATATAAAGGAGGCTTACTAGGAAGATGAAGAAAAATATTTTACCAAGACCTGTAGTGACAAGGGACAGTGGTTTAAACTGAAAGAGAGCATATATCTATTGGCTACAAGGAATTATTTTTTTTTTAAATTATGAGGGTGCTGAGACACTGGAACGAGTTTCCCAGAGAAGTAGTAGATGCGCCATCAATGGAACTGTTCAAAATCAGGTTGGATGGCTCTTGAGCAAACAGACCCAGTTGAAGATGTCCCTGCTCATTGCAGGGTGGTTGGACCTGATGATCATTAAAGGTCCTTTCCAAGTCAAATCATTACATACAGCCATGATTAGACTACCTCACCTGTGTAGAATGCTGGACATGCAGAACTCTTTGCCATAAAGGAGAAAAAGAATGTTGTACACAAGACTATTCTGCAGTCTTTTGACATGGAATAAAAACATGATGTCCCTGTCTGCCTCAATGATAATTCTCTATTTTCTATGATCCTAATTTTATATTCTGAGACAGAAATCAAATAAACAAAGGCTGATTTGCATCCCATTGATCACCAATACATGCATCTAACTATATGTGTGCGCCACTGCACACTGGAAACAGGATACCCATTGAGCTATTTAAAAGTGTGAATTTAATGGGGGTCTATATATGCAAGTTTTATTATCTTTTACGTTATTATATTATGCAGCCCAATTTTAAATTTTTTCTGCCTTTCTTTTGCGTAAATGTACTACCCCTCACACACTGAAGTTTAATTAAATAAGAGTCTGCATAGCATAATTATTGTGCATTATGTTAGTGGCTCATTTAAAATAACGGTGTTAAGTGGGTGGTAGGCTTTTTCTCCTCAGTTCCCCCACTTTAGGGGCTTATAGACATTACCCATTCAGAATCCGTCCTAGCAGATATTTAATAACCAAGGACTTGATTCTGTTTCATAGGTCATTTTCTTTCCTTCAGATGAATATCAATTTCAAGAAATTCAGGATGAAAGCTATATATATCAACATGAAACTGATTTTCTTTCTTTCAGGTTTGAAGGAGCTTTATATTTTTCTTTGCATTATCCTATTTTATGAGAGGGAGGCCTTTTTTCTTTTTCAGGCTGCAAGTAAAATAGATGTTAAGATGTTTTTCTGCATCACTCTGGAGGGGAAAGCAAGTAGTGATTAATTCAAAGCATAATAGCAATAGCTTATATTTCTGTACTAGCTTTCATCTTGAAGGATACCTTTCCCAAAGCACTTTACAACCTAAATAAAGCAGAAATCATTAAAATTCTATGTTTGCCATTCCACAGGGATTATTGTACTGTACCTTTAGCATTATGTGTAGATCAGTACCATGGTTACTGCAGCTACCTAGAGCAGAGAATAATGAGCTTTTAATGATAGCTTTTTTTTTTGGTGGGTGTTTAACAGGTCAATTTTCTATAGCTGAAATATATCCCTGTGTCAGGTAGACCACATTACTTATTCCACAGCATGCAGAAACTCTAGTCATCAGCTTAGAGGATATTTGAAAAAACACCAGACCTACTGAAAAACATAATAAATTTGAAGTAAATGGAATCTGATTGCTGGGGTTGGAACAAGACCACCATATCTAGAGTCACCACTGTCTTGTTTATGAAAAGTGATAACTCATCTTCCATACTGATGAGTGGTCAAGACTTTTGTCTTAAAAGTCATCGGGCAAATGTCAATGGCAAAAGCACAAATACTCATTTTTCTGCTTATTAAAATACTCACTCTAGTCTGGGTAACATACTACAGTAACCTTAAAGAATCTCACACACTGATCACTCCAAAGTTTTCTTTCCAATCAGGGACAGGTCGAGTCCTACATAGAATAGGATCTTATCTATTACCATACCATTGCCACCATAGGCTGTCTGTCAAACTACAACCAACATGTGTTTCCCAATAAAAGAAATAAGTTTTACAATGTGAAAGAAGTTCCTCAAAATTAGCTCAAAGTCTTGTCAGGAAAAAATATTGGGTCTTGTAAAAATGTTAAATGTGTATTTGCACAATGAACTGCATACAGGAATTTCAGGAAGAAATTCCTAATTGCCATGAGGAGAGTCCTTAAAATTATAATTAAATTCATAATGTTATTTTGAGAGAATGAAGAACATTTTAAAAATCCATTGGAGTAAAGGCTCAGAAGAATCCTGAGATCATCATTTATGTGTTTGTATTTTTTGAAAGGTCACTCTGTCAAACTGACCAGCTGTTGTCCCTTGTGAATGATGAAAACACAACTGTCAGTACTTTGTAAGCAAAGATCTACTATAGATTCAAACTATAGAAAATATTAGGATTCAAACTATAGGAACAGGATCACATGATGTAGGTTTAACATCATCAAAATAAAGCTAATGTTTTTCCCCCATGATATATAATAGTGTAAGGAGGATCTATAATGTCACCTGTTTTTCAGGTAGTCTCATGATCCAGAAAAACAAACAAACAACAAAACAAAAAGAACAAAACAAAATAAAACAAACAAAACCCAAAAATAAACAAACAAAAACCCCCAAAAAAACAAAGCAAAACCTAAAACCCAAACACAGAAACAAAAGCAAATTAGATCTCAATGGAATAAGAAGAAAAAACATCTTCCCAATATTCAACACATTTACAGTAAAAGGAATTGAAAGATAAAATTCAGAGGGCACTGACCAGCTTTATAAAACCAACAAAATTTCTAACGGAGAGAAGTACCCCTACCACTCCAGAAGTATAATACTAATGTCTCATGTGATTTAGGTGGTTCTAAGACTCTAAAGCTACTGTTAGTTCATGGAAAAAGTTAATATAAGATTTGTACCACCTGGCTTTCTAATTGGTTTACAGATGTATTAAGCTTGTGATGTTCAGATGTATTAGTTTCAGACAACTGAAATTAATTGTCACCCTTTGGTAGATTACATGGTCTTAACTGTAAAGGTTATTACTCCTTGTCATTTAGCCTGGTTATGACCCTTCTACAGTAGTCGTAATTTTAATTATTTTTTTTTCATTTTATTGATGTTATTTGAATCTCTACCTGGAATTCCCATTTGCACAAACTAAGTTGATATACTCAATTGTAGATTTAAATAATACCCTTGAATATGTGACATGCTTTGCCCAGATCTGAATGTAATTATTACTTTGTCATGCATTTCTAATAAGCAATTTGGGGGGACAAATAAATCAGGACTTCAAAAACATACAATACAAGTTAAACAAAACACCATCTTTAAATAAAAAAGGACATTTACAGAGAAGGAAAAATAGCAATTAGGTATCCTGTTATTAATCATAACTACATTAATCAGCATTCCAACTGGAGAATCCAAGAAATTAATCCAGTTATGGTTTGCACACATAAACTGTTTTGCTAACATCTGGTTTGGTTCAGTTTGAAGCTTAGGCCCTAATTCCAGCAGCATTGCCAAATTCTAACATGCAACAGCATGGTGAGCAGCTCTACTGATTGGCTGATTTAATCCTTTCTTGGTGTTTAGTATTCTGTGATGGGGCTTTTAAATGAAGGACAGCAATTTGCCAACAAATTTTGTAGCAATGGATTTTAATGAAATCTGAATCAATAAAGAGCTACTTCAAAACTGTTCTTGATCTGAATTTTTTTCCTGGAAGAAAAATGCTTTTTCTCACATCTTAACTTAGTGACAGCAACCCCAGAATCTGGGGAAAAATGTGTTTATTTCACTTTCTTGCATTGACATCTTTGCATTGCACCCAGTTTTCAGAAATCAGGTTGCAGAGAACAAAGATTAATTCTCGTGGATGATCTATGACAGCTCTGGTTTTAGACAGCTCAAAGCAAATAAATCTTTGCTATTTATAAAGAAAACAAAAGATTAAAGGTAAGCTGATTACTGTGGCTGCAAATGAGATACACTTTTGTTTCAGCAAATCCTTAAAGGAGCACAGACAAACCTCTGCCCCTGCTGGAAAGTGAATATAACTAGTTACCTTTTTTGTCTCCTAGACTGGTTGAAACAACTGCTTAGGTATAGCAATTTGTCTTGAGAAACGTTGTATGCACTAAAATTTAAAACATAGTTCAGAATTTTAATAATGCAGCAAGCACTGACTTGTCTCTCCTTTTTAAACAACTCAAATGAATTTGAAAATTATGAGAATAAAAGGAAAACATGTTACATTTTAATTATGCCCCTGCTTGTCTAATTACTCCTTGATCCTTCAATCTGCAAAATTAGCGCTGATACGGGTCATGCCTCCAGGCAAACATGTTACACTTCATCAACTATTTTCACAACAGTGCAGATAACTGAGTGGAGCCATCATGCTGGGCATCCCTCTGAGTCCTGTGAAATTGTACAGAGGTTTCTAATTTGGCTTCTCTGGATTTCATTAAGAAACAGCCAGTCCCAGTTCCACATTGTGTTGTGGAAGTGCTTCACAACATTGCTTCCTTTTGCATCAGTGAGAAAGAGATTTGTTTTCCAAGAATGTTAAAGCAAGGACTTTCCTAAACTTTATGTAACATTTCATTAAATTTTTAGACAGTTTACCCTATCTTTCAGAAATCATCCCAGAAAGTTGTTGTCTTGTATCATCAGGTCTTAATCCTGATCTGTTCAGCACTTCAAAATTATGTGTTATGAAATAGAGGGTAAAGGCAGTTTGCAAACGATACCGTTGTTATACATCCCATTCTACAGATAATTTTTACAAGTGTGTTGTTTAATTTTAGTGTCATGTGCCTTTTCCCTTCTGAATATTAGCCATGTAGGAAAGCAATGAGAAGATTTACAATTCTTGATTCATTTTCGGTTCCTTTCTTTCCAAGCAGAGAAGGGTAGAGAGGAAAGACTCAATTGAGAGGGAGGTGTCATACATGTTTCCAGCACTTCTGCTTCCCAAAAGTCATTCTTCTGGCTCCAGGACTAGACGGAATGCTTCTCCACAGAGCATCCAAAATTCCAGAAAAGGCTAAGACTGCTGATTTTCATTTTGTAGTCACGATTATTAGAAGAGATGTCGACAGCGGCCGTGTTCCAGAGCTTTGAGGTGCAGAAGTGGCACAGAGATGAGTATTTTAGACTATCTCTGTGCCACCCTTGTGGCCACTATCTCTGTTCCTAAAATGGTCCCCCAGGTGAGGAGAAACATTGGGTTATTTTGGGTGTAACACTCAAATTTGTATTTGCAGAAAATAGCCATGCCTATAAGAGTGAATTATATTCATGTATAGATTTAGGAAAAGAGCTCACATGAAAATAAACACTGCTATTCTAGAAAATAAATTCTTACTATTCACAAACCATTCATAAAGATCACACATTCACATAAGTTTATATAATATTACTGTAGATGTTCTACCTCTTTCTCAAGTTCTATTCAAAAAAGTCCATCCACAGATCTTAAAGAACTTTCACAATTAAGAAATCTCAGTAAAAATGTGTATATACACATGTATAGATATATGTAAGTATGGTGACAGGTGACATTATGTATATACATATATATCCTGTATTAAATAACTAGATTCAGTCTGTGGAGGAGCCTGACACAAATATCCATTATTTCTATCTGCTTGACTGATGTTCTAGCCGGTGGAAAATGTCTCCTAGCATTTGAAAAGCATATTATTTACCTCTGAGGTTATCACATTGATGGCAAGTTAATGGTACTCAGTTGTGTTTGTAATGCATCTAAAAGGAGTGGGCATTCTGCTAATAGGCTTTACTAATGATGAGCAGAAAGACAATCATGAGAGATTTCATTCCCACTTGGTATCATCTAACTTCTCAAAGTGATGTGTTTAGCATCTTTGCTGGTTGATCAAGTAAATTTTTTCCCCTCTTTAATAAGACAACAGAAGAGATTTCAGGCTTTTGAAACAGCTACTTACTTTGGCTTCCCAGATGATTTTGAGGTGAATACATTACAAATGCAACTTATTAAAACATATGTGCATTAATGGCAGCCACTGTGTAAACTGAAAAGCAGCTATTATCACATAGTACAATTAAGTTCCAATTTAATTCATTTAGATCTTCCTCATTTTGCACACCAAGCATTTCTGGAAGTTAATTGGCATGAAAGACAGGGTAAACTATGCACAGCAAATTGAGTGTGAAATAAAGTTAATTTAGATAAAATTCATTGTGAAAACTGCTGTTTCAGCCATATTTGCAAAGGAGAGGAGTCACCAGTGCTACATTAATGTCACTGACTCTTTGCACTGTTTGAGAGCTGAGGCTTCATGTAGCATTGCATTATATAAGCCCTAGTTTGAATGCAAGACTCTCTTTTGTGCTCATTATACAAGAAGCTATGGAAACTACTTAATGAAATACTACTGGCATTAATGAAAAAATTAATGGATCTTAGCTATAGATGTTTTTATTTAACAGACAATTTGTATCAGTGATTTAGTCCTGTCAAATCCTGAAAGCCTCCTGAAGTTAGTGTTTAACTTTGTTATTTTCAATCTATGTATTTTCATAATAATTTGCATAAAGGTAATTCACTAATGCATTTTAATACATCTAAGTAATGACATAATTCCCCAAGAAGAGGCATTCCAGACAACTGGGAGAGGGAGGAGGAAAGAAGGAAAAAGTATGGGATTTTGATTCAGGCTTAAAACAAAAGGAAGAAAGGATTGTTTGCATTCACAGTTAGAAGTGAGAGTTCAAGGCAAAGAGCACTGCAAGTAAGTTTGCAGTGGAAGTACGAGCGTTGATGTTGATATTCATACAGTGCAAGGTCCTGCACTTGGGCTGGGGCAACCCCCAATGTCAACATGAGCTGGGGAATGAATGAATAGAGAGCAGCTCTGCTGAAAAGGACTTGGGGGCACTGGTGGGTGAGGACATGAGCCAGCAATGTGAGCTTGCAGCCTAGAAAACCAATCATCTCATGGGCTGCACCAAAAGAAAGTTCTCCTCCCCTCTTTTATTTTTCCCTTGTGAAGCCCCACATGGAGTACTGAATAAAGGTCTGGGATCCCCAGCACAGCAAGGACATTGACCTGTTGGAGCAAGTTCAGAGGACAGCAATGAAGATGGTTAGAGGAATGGAGTACCTTTCCTATGAGAAAATTGAAATTGTTCCTACTGGAGAAGAGAAGGCTCTGGAGTGACCTCATTGCAGCTTTCCAGTACCTGAAGGAGACTTACAAGGAAGCTCAACAGGGATTCTTTTACAAGGGCATGTAGTGATAGGACAAAGGCTAATGGCTTCAGCCTGAAAGAGGATATGTTTAGATTAGATATTAGAAGGATTTTTTTCAATTTGACGGTAGTGAGACACTGGAACAGGTTGCCCAGAGAAGTTGTGGGTATTGCATTCCTGGAAGAGTTCAAGGCCAGGCTGGATGGGACTTTCAGTAGCTGGTCTAGAGCAGGGTGTCCCTGGCCACAGCATAGGAGATGATCTCTGGAGATGATTGGAGACAGATGATCTCTAAGGTCCCTTCCAACCCAAGCCATTTGATGATATACTATCACAGAGCATGAAAACTCATTCCATAACAGCAAATGTACTTGAACCTACATTTTAAGTATAAATATTAAAAGATACAAGTTTGCTTTCACAAGGAATAAAGACAATGAAGAATTACATGTAATTAGATATTTAGATGGATTTCTTAACCACAATAATTTTATCATTTTTTTATGGTATAGAAATCTGTTACCAGTAGCTCAGCATTAGGGTTTGGCTCCTCACCTGAAATCTGTGTATATTCCACTACTCCTTAAGTAATTATGTCTTGCCAAATCTTTGATCTGCATTTTTCATTATCATGCCATTCTCAGTAGCAAAATGAAAACAGGGTTCCTGGTTTTTATTCCTGAAAAGAGAAATATCACCAAAGTATTTGATCTCAAATAAAACAAGTCTTATAATAGATGAAATGTTTGATATTGTCCTTCCAAAGGATTTGAAGATCTGCCTATTAGGAATGACAATGGATAGGAAGATTAATGAGATTAGTTTGAAACACCTTGTGTATATATTAGTCATTTTTAGGAGAAAAATGTATTTTAAAGTGCTGGACTACATAAGCTAAATGTGCATACATTGGGTATCCCACCACTAGAAAGTATCTTCTACATATAACATTTTACTATATATATATAGAATGGTCTTCATAAGGCAGAGAAATATTTGAAGATAATTCAGTTAAAATAATGTCTGTAAGTGTTATAAGAAATGAAACATATAATATGCTATTTTGTGTGTTTTTTATACAGAAATGTATGGTGCCAGATTATCTGATATGATTCTTTTTTTGTGGTCCTTTTTCCAGCTGGGTAATTGATCACAACTGAAGTGCACCATTTTTGTAAAATGTTTATGTTGATTGAGATGGTCTTTCTCAGGACTGCCTCTCTGTTGGGAAAAATCATATTTCCTTCTGTATTAAACTGGCTCCACATCACTTTTCCCAGTTTGATGGAGTTCAGCATGAATCATTGCCTAATAAGTATGCAGACCCTGGAAGATGCTAAACACTTTCAGAACAGGTCAGGGGACCACATCCATTAAAAAGGAGTATCAGAATCCACCTAAAGTGTCCCTATAAATCTTTTCTTATTTGAGCATATTATAGCACTAATGCACAAACTATTGCTTGCAGATTTGCATCTGGTAATCAGGCAGAAGTTATTTTGATAGCTTTGGTTGCTGAAATCAGTTTATATGTCTGTATGCAAGACCTTTATCTGTTGGTCATAAAACTCTGAAGGAATTCAACCTGCAGTTGGTAGAAATTAAATTCCTCTCATCCATCACTGAAAGATTGTTTATCAAGATGCTGTGGATGAATTAGTGTAATCCTTATCACTTAATATAGTCTAGCTTGATACCTTTACTGGAATTGGTTCTCAGAATTAATCAGCTTAGAAAATGTTAGGAAAGAGAAATGTCAGCTATTAATTTGCAATTTAAAAAAAAACCCAAGCTTGCCCATCTAATACAGGAGGAAGAGCTCTCGCTACAAGTACAGTCTTGTGATTTTTATGTGTACCTCACACGTCAAATATCAGCTATTTAAATACCTGCAAATATATATGAGCTATGACTGTTTGTTAGGTTGCTTTAATTTTGTTCTAGGCAGCATCCTTAAATGGGGATAGATGTGTACAGGGTTTGGCCAATACCATGTAGCAAGTTCTTTTGAAACACTGATACTCTTTTTTGTAGAAAAGTAGTCTATCCAGGGAGGTATTAACTTCAAATGTTAGGCTTTCATTAAACTTTAAGACAAACTACAAAGTAGCAGTATCTGGTTTCCAGTCAGGTTTTCAACTATGCTTTATACCATCTGCAGGAGATACGGGTTTGTGTGTCATGCTCATATGTACCTTCAAAAGATTTTACTAATGTGCTAGAGATTGTTTTCCCATTCAGCAGTGTGCTAGGATGTTAGGAACAGCCACATCACTGGGGTAAGGAAAAGTCCTGTAAATGGCTGTTTCTAAAATTTTTCTTTTTTGGTTCCCTGCTGAAGTTGTGAAGCCAGTTCACATCCTTACTGCTGGAATAAAAGAATAGGAAATGTGCTTGTATTTTTCATTAGTTCACTACTCATAATTTTCATAGGTATACATGTGTGTTATTTCTTCAGTACTCCTACTGTATGCCAGGTGAAACAGTTTCCTGTGTAAATTCCTCTTTTTTGGGGCAGACCTAAAGTGGGATTTTAGTGTACACTTACATCAGTCATGAGAAGATTTTGAAAAACTTTGAGCATGGCTTAGTTTTTCCAATGGGTGTGAGGACTAGGATTTCATTAAAAACATCTCTAGGGAATCGTTACCTTAACCTAATGAGATAAATTTTAAAGGAGATTACTTAGGGAGTGATGGGAATTTCAAACAACCCTGGAAAGAACCAAATTATTTTGTCACATCTTTTTCTGGACACTGCCAGGGTGGCAACTGAATTCCCTCTACCTTTGCTACCACTGACATGTGTCATTCAGATAGTGGGGGCAGAGGATGAGAGTGCAAAATTTATCTGAGCAGGGATGCAAACAGGGATTTGGGAACATGTACTTTCTTTCTGGTTTGCTGAGACAACTTGATTTTTTGTTTTAGTGAATGTTTTAAATTCCATCTCACATTCTTGGAGAAGATAAGAACAGATCTCTTAATTATATCTTTACACTTTTCAAGCTCAACAAGATCTTTCTTCATTCTTATGCACTGATTAGGAGTAGGAGCCTTCAAGCTTTTTCTTTGTTACTGTATTTTTAAAAGAAGAGTAACCTCTATCTTATGTTTATATTGATTTTTTTTTTTTTCCTAGTGGAATTGAGTGTTGTCCCAGATGATACCAAAATTATTTCTTGAGAAAATGGGATTAACCTGCTTTTTGGGACCAGTCATATGCTGACATTATTTGGAATTAGGTGGAGAAAGTTGATGCTACCTTGCAGTCATGTTTTTCATTACAGTATTTAAAATGACTGTGAACTTAGGGCTCTCCTACTGCTCATACCCTCATTGTGACTAAAAAAGAACTATGGCAAACCACATTGTCACTCTCCTGAAGGAATGAGTACAGCACATAAGTACATATATGCTTTTCTGGACATGCTGCAATCCTGTTCTCTTTGACCAGATGTACTAGTGCCACCAGCCCTGCAAGGAAGAGCCATATGCAGCTGCAGCATTCATATCACACAGAGCCTTACATGAGGAATCTAACCAACTCTGCTAGTTCAGAGTCTGCAGTTAGGACTAGATATGAGAGAATTGATAATTAAGTGAAACGTAACAGAAAGGAGGGATTGATTCAGGACATTGCAAAAAAAAACCAGCCATGTATAAAGGCAGAAGGATGTACAAAGCAGTGATCTGTTAAAGTGAATGTGAACAAAACCATTAAAAAAGGCCTTCCAAACTTTTGTTCTTCTTGGGATAAGCAGGTAAATAGCTGTCCAGCTATCCAGCTGTTCATGACTTTTTTTCTGTTAGAAGAATTGCTGGGGACATCAGAGAAGACTCCTGTTAGAACAATGTTATGATTGCATCAAAGTTATGAAACACAAAGGATATAATAATAATTAGAGGAACTTTAAGGCAATGGAGTCCAGGAAATAATACAAAATCATCCATTTGTGGTTAATTATCTCAATGCAGGCTCCACAGATGTCTTGCAGGAAATGAGTGCTTGCTAGAAGAGTTTTACCCAGTTTTGTCCAAGCAAATGAGCAAGAGCAGCAGAGAGGTCTAAGCAATGCCCATGACATAACCCCTTTATCCTTCATTGCTAGGGCTTTTGTCCTGAGACTGAACACATTAAAACCAAAAAATTATTATTTTCTTCAGAACAAAAAAACTTTCATGGATCCAGTACAGCCTGTGTATTGACTGTCCTTGTGAATGTTTATTAGCCTTATGCTATAAAGAAATATCTTTTTCTGCTTGCAGTTATTTTTCTTGAGAGTGAGCAGCAGACTAAATATGTGAACGCAGGTTTAGAAGGCGCATTGATTCACATTTAGCAATAACTTTCATGATTGCCACAGCAGTGTAGAGGAAGAATCTTTGAAGGTTTTACAACTTTATTATAATAGTCTTAATGATTAATTTTGCTGTGTCAGTATGATTGTTCGCTTACAAATAGCTCCAGTCCAGAAGCTAATGAATTCTTTGGAATTGAGCAGTGATCTTCAAGGTTATACATGCACTATTGGAGCATATATCAAGACAAAGCACCAGAGAGGAGTTATTTTCATACAAATATTTTCTGCCCTTTAAATTCCCCTCATACTCTCACCCCGTCTCCAAAATAAATAATTTTAAAAAAATACTTCAGAACAGCTAGTACTATGCCTGGTATAGCTTTAAGTCAGACCTATTCAGTCTGACTGTGATAGTAATCACTGTACTTTCAGCCACATTTACCTATCCTGCACTTGGTTTACTCCGAGACACAGAAACGGAAGAGCAGGAAACAAAAATTATCTGGGCTCGAATACCTTCAATTTCCTTCTGTTTCTTTTTTTTTGCAATGTATCTGCATAGGTTTCAGGTAATGGAAATTGGAAGGGAAAGGGGGTTTGGCAGCAGTAGGACATCTAATTTGTTTTCCTGTACAACCATTTATTATTACATTCTTCCTATTTTTATACCAGTCCAAGTTATAGGTTTTCTAGTACCTCTTATGGGAGACTATTCTACATATTCATGTAACTCCACTAAGAAGATTTTTAAGAAAGAATAAATTTTTCTTGTCTTAATTTTAATCTATTTTTTCTATTCACCTATTTTTCACTATGCTTATTATGGTTTCACCTCTGTGTTACAATTGGCTTTTAACATTGCCCACAGTGTTTGCTTTGTGTATGGTTACAAACCATTGCTTTCTGCACCACATTGTCTCTTCCTTAACTCCTGTAGTCTGCCTACCCTTATGGCATAAAGTGGGCTGAAATTGAACACAGTACTGGAGCTGCAGTAAACAGGTTTTACTGCAGAGAACAGCTTCTAACACTGAGTTGTGGCACTGTTCACTACTTTGTCAATTTGTTTCCCACTCTTCTTCTAATTATGCATGTCATGTTTACAGTCCACTGTGAGATACATGTATATTATAAAAAACAGATCATTCTAAAACGATTTCCCCACTCACAAGCGTGAGATCATATTACTAACAGAAAGGTTTTAATATTGATATTTTTTTGAGCTGCACTTCAAAAATGCTTTGCGATAATAATTTTCCATTCCAAATTATCCTGCTATAAGCACACATTAATTGACTAGTTCATTTCTTCTTTCATGAGAGACTTTATTTTGGCGTAAGGCACTGATTGCTCTGTTTGCTGCAAAATGCTTGTGGGAATTTTTTGAATTTCATCTCTAAGATACAAGATTCAGGTTAGTAATGTGAGTTGATTGTTATGATCAAAAGAAAATGGAAATCACAGAGAGGAGGATATATTTGGTTTACAATGCATCTCTGTTATAAATTCTCTTTCAAATTAGCAGCTAGGATTGTTAATTAATGACTTCTGAAACTCCTTTAACATCTGTGTAAGCTGCCTGTTTTTATGAGTAGAAGATTCATACAGCAGAGCAGTACAGAAGTTTTTCTTATTCTAACTTGTTAGTTTTAGAGGAATTAGAATCTCAGATAGAAAGTAGTAGAAATAAACCAGGTTTGTCAGCTGGGCTATTCTGTTTCAGAGAATACATTAAGTACATTTAACAAAAATATTTATGATGCAAGTATTTTTCTCAGTGGTATCAAATAATGAATTGACATAAAAGCCAAAACTAAAAAATATCCAAGTAATTATAGTGGTATGTATTTATATCACTATATGAGGGTGATTTTCAGTCGGTACTGGTTTTGATACCTTCTTAAATCCTTTGATTTTAGTCCATTAGAGCTTTGTCAGTCAACATTAGGCAAAGCTTCTTCTTAATAGTAAAGAAATAATAACAAATGTTTTAAACTTTAATTTTACTGATATCTAATTTACCTCTATAAGAAGAAAGGCCTGTAAAATGACAGAACACAGTAGAACTATATTGACAAATAGTATAGTGACTAAACAGGCAGAATTTTGGCCAGATTTGTAGTGAACAAAGGAGATTTAATTGAGATGCTCAAAGTAACACTTCTAATTAAAATATGTTTGTACCTCTTGGATCTTTGCTTTACGCCTCAGCTGAAAACAGCATCACTATCTTTCACAGGTAGGATTTTAATTCAGTGCTTGTTTTGAAGGAAGAATGACCCTTATAGTGCTTGATCAACCACAGAGCTTCTCAAGAATGACCCGGGGTAGTCTCAGAGGTCTCCCATGCAAGTAGGAGCAATAATTACTGCTCACTGATGAAATTGAGTGTATCATTATAGAGTGCAGTGGTCCTAGTCCTAATAGGCTAAGTAAAAAAGGAGGAGGATTGTTAATTTTAAACTTCATTATATTTATCAAAACTGCAACACAACAATTTAAGTTGGTCTAATGCTGTTTCCAAGACCAATTTGTATTCTGGAACTCTTTTGCTTTAGCCATCTGCTCAGGTTCACAGCTGCGCTTTTGCTGCCACCAAGGTCACAGGAATCTACCCTCTGTAAATCCTAAATGTAACCTCTGTTTGGTCCTCTGACCTTCAAAGATCCTCTGTCAGTATATGCTGTTCTGAGCCTGCAATTATTGCACCACCCACATCAATTTATTGTATTCACTTCAGCCTGTATGCTGTTAGTAGATCTGAGTTATGTACAGTGACCTGTACTGCGAAGTCATGCCCCCGATTAATGCAGCATTCCATCTCTTTTCTGTTCAATTCCTCCTTTGCAATTCCCCACTGAAGCACAATTGCCTTAATTCAATTCGATGCTCGACCTGTCTGTGCAGGCCACCACCAAACAATCGGAGGTCTCACTGCAATTACAGGTAATCCTGCAAAGAAATGAATAAAGACTCAGTTATGGAGCATTTAAAATGCAGACTGCACCATGGCTCTGCTAAGACGTCACACAAGCACGGTGCAATGAAACTGGAGATTGGACCTCTAATATGAATCAGATTTCAGCAAGATCACTTATGGGTGTGTTTTTCCCCTTCAAACCAGCTCCCATGAAAATTATTGGCTTCACAAACTCTCCACTTCCTTTTAAATACATAAGTGTCTTAGATATTTTTTGCAGATTATTCTTTAACAAGTAGAGAAGATAATTTTGGCTTTTGGGCAGACATATTAGTAGCATATTATTCTGGTGAAAATAGGACCCTGCCCATTTTTCTGAAAATTTTTGCTCTTCTGTAATTTGGACAGCACTAACAGTAGCACTCAGAGATAATTTGATTTGGGCCAGCTTGTAATTACCTTTACAAAATTAACAGAGAAGAGGATTCAGATGTCTTTTTTTTCCCCTTCCCCAAGATCCCTTCCCTGCTCAGGAAAGACATACTCTGCCCAATTAAGATGTGGTTTTAGGACTCTAGAAAAGGATATATGGATGCATTTGTCTGCATGACTATGGTCTTGGTCTTTTCAAGTGTTTAATATCTTATTTAAAAACTTTTGCACTCTTTCAAATGGGTATAGTGGCCATCATATTTTTACCTTTATGAGTCATACTCACTTTCTTATCTTACCTATCCAAGCTTAGTTTTCTAAGGTAAATACTAACAACTACAAGCTGTAAATCATCTTATAATAAATTTTCTGACATTTTTATTTTATAACTATCTGTGCCAGAATCCACTGCTGCACAGGAATTTGCTCATAAAAGACTTGTTTTAAATGAATATATGCAAAATAAAGATGGACTTATTTAAAATCCTCTAAAAAAGGTTTAGTGGTGTTGTTGCATGCTTCTATATTTAACTTAATCATCAGTACTTTATTTGATTGAATTTATAATGTAATGTACTCATATTTGCCAAGAAGGTACATCTTTGAAGTACTGAAAAGGGTGAATGTTCCATAAGTCAGCTGCGTAAATACATAAAATTCTGTTTATGGCATGAATACTTATTTCTTTTCAATCAATCTATATTCACTCAAGTTTGAATTCAGGTTTTACTTGAAATTTTAATAGCATCTGTGTCAAACAGAATTGCAGTTGACTTGTTGGTAATATTCTTGATACAAAGTCATTTTATGTCCTTTATTATTATTTCAAACACTGTTTTTTCTTGGACAAAAGGAGAATTAATATTGTGACAGCAATTTCTATTAGAAGAGGGGAAAACCATTATTTCATCTTAGTTGAAACTTGGGGTACCTCCCTGGCAAGAAATATTTCATTATTTTTTCTCCAGTACCCCCAGATCTATTCTTGTTTCTGCCTTAATGATCCAGTCTTTAGCTCAGAAGAGGAACACATAGACTTAGTCCTTTAAGCAAGTAAGTCAGCTGCTTGCAGAAGACACCACTAGTTTATTAGGATCCAAAAGGGTGCAGTGTGTCTAAATGCTTCTCAGGTTGACTGCCAAAGTCTATTGGATGTTCTGCACCAGTTTCCAACCACTGTCTGTGTGAGCCAGGAGCTTCTCTAAGTGTCTCTCTAGTCAGTGGATTTTTCTTGTTTGTTTTAGTGCTTTTCTCCTGTGTTGAGACAAGGGAATTTCTTCTACTTTTTTTAAAAACAGAACATTCTGATGTAATTGTCAGTACTTTTATTTCTTTTTTACGTTTGTACTTTTTACCCTTAATTCCTTTCATACTTTCCACACACTCAACTCCCACATCTTTTTTATGTAGGTAAGTTAGAAAGGTTTAATGTAGGTATTATGTAGGGTTTTTTTATGTAAGTAAGTTAGAAATAAATACTGAGGCTGCTGTGATGTCATTATCACAATAATCAGCACAGCCCAGTACTGATGATTGTGATAATCAGTGCAGTTTGGATTGTGCTCTTATCTCATTCCTAAGAGACATGGCTGCACTTAGAGGAGATGATCAGAGTTTATACAGACAGGGACCAACATAGCAAGGCAAACATAAAAATGTATGGGCTGTTTAGTTTTGTGAGAAAAGAGAGTAAGGTTAGATACAGTAGAGAGATAACACATAACATAATATATAACATAATAAACACAGGGCTCTCATCAAAAGAGAAGATGATGTATGACGAACAGATTTAAAAAAAAAATTAAACTATGTTAAACTATTGATCCCAACTCAGCCACAGACAACTCTGGAAATCAGATTTTAGAAGACAATTAAAGACAACTAAGCATTTGTATGTCCAGTGAGAATTGTTACAGCTACATTACAGAGGAAGGCTATGTAAATAGAAAAAAAAACCACAAACCCTTGACTTATGTAATGAACTAATCTCTAACTAAAAGCAGTTACAAAAGTTCTCTGTGGACAATTTGTTGCATAATTGCTTAAAACTAATTTATTGTCATCTTTCTCTGAAGCATCTGGTGCTAATCACCATCAGAAAAGGGATATTGGGGTTGGCAGCCAGTTAGAGTCAGGAAGTTAATTGCTATGATACTACTGCTTTGTATGAACCACTATACAATATATTTTGTAACCACAATGTGGCTTTCTGAAAAATGTTCATTGTCATGGCAACAGAAGTAGGAGGACCAGTTTCCTTTTTGAGGATTTTAGCAAGATCAGCCTTATGACAGACTGTACCCTTCCTTTGTTTTTTGGGTTTTTTTTTAGTGTAGGCACTACACTTCTTAAAAAGGGAGCTGGAGGTCATATATAACCCTCTGGAGGATGAGGGAAAATGGTTTTCAGTAGGAATTGCACAGATCCACAGAGGAGATTTCTAAGAAATTAGAGGAAAAAAAGGCTACCAGAAGAGCATACAGTAGAAACAGCTTGCAGCTCCAAAAGCATCAAAGATAATGCTCAGAGAAACAGGAACTGGAAACATTGCTGGGCCCAAGGCACTGCAAAAAGTGTCCAGAGGGGTTGTGCATTTTGCTGCATGTCAAAAGCCACTGCGAGCTGAGACAATGGTCTACCTACAAGGACACGGTGGACATGGGGAAGCTGGCTGACAATCCCTTTTATTACTACTCCATCCGAGTTTCTGAATTAAAAAAAAAATTAATTAACCTTTTTTGTTTTCTACCACAACTGGGATAATTTGTTTGTTTGTGTGTTTGTTTGTTTGAAAGCTTTTGGTTGTTGTTTAGGAAACTCACTGCAGAGATCTAAATTCCCTGCACAGCTGTGACTGTGTTGAGATCTCATGTCAGGCCAGTCAAAGGAAGATCTCTTCTCTTCCTCACTGTCAGACTCAAGCCAACATCCAAAATAGAAACCTGTCATTAATCTCTCAGATCATGACTGGTATGGCAGTCACAAGGGTACAAAATGCTACTATTTCAGGAGACTCAGCCTGATTGGATCCTGCAAATATCTTGAACTGGAGACACATGACAGAATTTGACTCAAATGATGTTTAAGAACCTTCTTTAGAACTTACTGTGGTTCATCAAATCATCAAATGAGTGCACAACACATTCAGACTAATGCATAAACACGATAAATGGCCTACATTCAGGGTATTGCTTGCACCTTTGTAAATCCCTCTCAGATGAGCTATCTTCTGCACTGCCACAATGAAAGCAGCTTGCTGTAAAGCTTTTATGTCTGAAAGGTCCCTGTCCCTTGTTCAGCATTGTTTCTTATTTGTCTGGGCTCTGAGAGCCTACAACCCTCCTTTGGCACACGCCTTATTCTTTGGGAATGAAAGCTACCAAGCCCAAAGAAAAATGCATCAGCTTTCAATTGATAACCCAGCCACTGCTGTCATAACTCCTTTGATTGCTGGTGCAAGAAGCTTTACTTGAATTCTTGCAGCTGTGTGCTAATACTGAATTTAAAATAAAGGTAAAACACCAGTTCCCATTAACAGTGCTGTGCATTCAGACCTGGTTGCACTTAAAAAGGTTAGACAGACAGTTTGTCACAAATATGAGTACTTTCCTCATGCATTCAGCTACAAAGCTTGTCATTTGCTATGCTAGAATGAAATCTTCATCCTACTAAAATAGATGAGACCTCTTTATTATCTTGCACACAGCTGGGATTTCAGATTGGAGAATGAAAGTTACATGAGGATGTTTTAAGACATTAATGTCTCAGTAAAGAAATCTTAATGAGAGAATGAAAAGAATTTCCAGATTAGTATCAGTAAATTCTAAACTGGAGAACAGTCAATTTAATAAATAAAGTCAATTTTTTTTTAAGAGATAAATATCAGATATTATAGCAAGTAGCTACTTTGCAGCAGCTTAATTAAACTATGATGAAGATAGTCTTTTTTTCAGCACACTTACTTGTGCTGTGCATTTTTTAAATAGCAAAAATAATTATTGTCTTTCAAATACATTAAATTTTGTAATTATTTTTTAAAAAGTAATTAACCTGAAACAGCCTCCAGAATCAACTTACTAATTATTAATCAGTAATATAATAGGTTAGTGAAACACACAAAGCAGAAACTAGGACTAGATGCAATATTTTGACTATAGGGTTTTTATGGTCTGAGAAAGAAAGACAAAAGGCTTTCTTTTAACTTTATCTTCTGTACGACTGAGAAACAATAATTATCTTTAATCTTCTATTTCTTTTGTCAATTTTAGTTCATTTGCTTTAAACTTTCATTCCATGCATTCAATTAACAGTATCCTTATTATTACACACTAAGATTCAATCATAAAATTCATGTAGATCCAGTGACTTCAAATAGTTTCACAGACTTACAGCCCTAGGGCAGATCAATTTACAGAGTGCAGCCATTTCCCCAATCCATTGTATCCTAGTTTGGGATTGCTGAAATAGTTTCACTTTCTGGAATGGCAGTTGCTTTAAATTTCTTTCTTTTAAAGTTCCTATTACTTCTCCTTTGGAGGTTCTTTTGAATGCTTTATGAGTTATCCCAGTCCTTAACTAACACGAACCAATTTGTAAGGTATAGCTAGGAAGACATAACCAAAAAGAATTTTGTGTAGTTTCTTTGTCTATTTAAAGTGAGGGAAAAATAAGGCCAGGAATAGTTATCTCCTGGGCCCCAATGATTTATTTCTTCAAAATGGGTAAAATAAAGCATCCCTTTCCATTGGGAGAGTGAGCAATACACACAGTTATTTTCCTTGGTGACTATGACATTCAAGAACTATCAACCTTCCTCCATCCAGGGAAAGATCTTGATCCAGAAAGAAACCACAGCATGACATACCACCATCTTGCATGAGAGCAGGGCTCTGCAGCAGACCCTCTCCATAAACAGACTCTCAACAGAAAGGTAAATCTGCAACAAAGGAGAGGAAAAAAGCCCAGGATGTCCACCAGGGTCACAGACTTCTATCTATCCACTATCCCAAAATACAAGGCATATGGAGTGCTGCTGCCACTATTCAGCACAAGCAATGCTACTGCTCTTGCATTTTTTTCTGAGTTTCCTTTTGGCACTTCTTTGGAGCACATTTTTCATACTCTTTTTCTACCACATACTTCATATTCTTTTTCTACCACGTTTTTCCATACTTTCTTCGTACAAATTGTCTTTTTACATATTTAAGCCTTAATTTAATTTATTAGTTCATTAAATCATGAAATTTGCATCTTGAGAAGAATGAAAACACTAAGAAAAATTAAAGATGTCCACAGTTTTAAGAATTAAGGTCTGTCCTTTGACAGAGGTCAATGAATTCAGTTGATTACAACAATTTCAAGACATGCTTCTTTCCTTTTATTTGCTGTCCTCGTATCTAGCTAGGACTATAAGATTAAACTAGAGCAAAGAGTAGATTATGTGCCTAAAACATTGCAGAAATCAAAAGCAAAGCTCATAAGTCAACACATTTGGACTGTATTGAAAATGGTGTGAGCTAACAAACCCATCTTAACAGAGAAGTGGCCTCAGAACATTGAAAACGTGAATAATGTAAAGGAATATGAATTGAGAGCTGAGTGAACAGACTGGATGGTTTTCACAGGACATTCTGTCCCCAAAAGTGACATGCTATTATTCCATGAGGCCAAATGTCCTTGAAATGGATGAGGTAATGACCACGTTTGGAGACCATTCAGATAAAAATCAAGAAAAAGGTTGCTTGCAGAAATAGTAATTATTTGGATGGATCTATATAATTTTAAGCAGAATATGTTGTATAGTTTTCTGAGAAGCATTCATTGTAAAAGGCCAATGATTATTTTGTACATTAATTGTCCCTGTCATGGAGATGTCCTTCAGGACTCTGCTGGTAATTCTGGCCCTGCAGTTATCCCAAATTACTCCTCCAGTCTGTGGCAGGAATACTCTGATCCACTCATACTGATTTCTCTGTGATATTTGCCTTTGCCACAGTTCTTGAAAAGTGCATCATAGAATGAGCCACATCCCTCCATCATTAAGGAATTAATAGCAAAATAATCTGTAGCATTTGGGAAATTATGTAACTCTTTCACTCTGCCAAAGTGGGTAGAAGAGTAACATTCCAATTTTTTACTGTGCATCATGGATTTCTTTTTCTTGGAAGTCTACAGTGCTGTTGTACTTCTTATTAAGGGTCTTGCAAATTTATGCCTTTATTTTTTCTTCTTAATGTCTAGAGATGTAAAAGATTTAGCATTTAATGTTACCTTGGTCTTTTACATAACGTGATTTTAATGTGTGAGGCCACAACTGAGATGATCCCTTAAATGATGATCACTACACAATGCTTTAAACTAGGAAGGAATTTAGAAAGAAAATAAACCAAACAGTTTGCCAAGCTAAGTCTTCACCAATGAAAAACCCTTTAGACATATCCTTATTACTGCAATTATTTTTCTTTACAAAGCCTCCAAGAATCCTTAATGATTTTAATGATTTAAAAACCTGGTTATACAAATCAGAGAGCATATGGTTGTCATTGCTGCAGATCCATTACAAAGAATGTAGTCACAATCAGCTGCATTTTTGGGAAATGAGTTGGTAAATATCATAAAATTTAACACAGTTTTTTCTTTCTTGTGGAGATTTATAAGGCAAAAAGGGCCTCACGAAGGCATCACCTTTTATGCTTATCATGAATTGCATGAATAAAGGATAAGAACTAATTTAGATGCTTAAGCTGAAGCCAGTATAATCTTGGCATGGCTGAGGAGAGAAGGGAAAAACCAATGTGGCTATAAATCAAATTTGTTTTTCTTCAGTCTTCAGTGCAATTTAGAAAAGTCTGTGGCTCCCTAAATTTTGCTCAGCTGTCTACAGCCCTAGGGGTTAAGTCCTGCATCTGAAAAGTGCCATGGGAGAAAAAATGCCATGGATTCTTTCTCCAGGCTCAGACAAGGAGAAGACAAGACTCTTAGCACCATGATGCCTCACCTTGGGGAAATAACTAAGAGGGAATTGCTTCATTATGTGTTTGTGTGAATGTTCATAGCATGCAGTACCAACTTTAGGCAATCAGCTACATCTCACCCAGCTTCTATTGGGGTTATTCAGAGAACTGCTGTCAGTATTTTCCAATTATGTGTTTTTCATCCCATCCATAGGGATAAGGGCGGATGGAATCAGTACATCATAAATGTCAGGTAGGGATGGAGTCAGAGGAAAACTGAAATCCATGTATATGGAGATATAATCTGAAAGATTGATGTTTAAATATGGCCAGCAGTCTGGATCAAGGTCAGCGGTGCCACTGTTGACCGTAGCTGATTTTGATTGTGTACACTGGGTTCAGATTTGGTATTTTTATTTTATTAAGTTTTCACACAGGTTTTTGTTCTTGTTGTTTGAACTTTTTAAAGTGGTAAAACATAGTACATACAGGACTTTCTTATTGTTGGGACTTTTTAAATGGTGAGTATTATACCACACAACCGAAAAAGTATTTATATAGCTTCAAAAGGGACTAACTCTCATTTAATTTCATTTCATTTTCATAAACATTAAAAAGTCACCCTGAAGGATCCATATGGAGGAACAAAAATAATTAGGCTGTAATCTTCAGTTAGAAAACTCAAGGATCCAGGGTAGATCTTGAAAAAGCTGCACATAACCTAGGAGCTGTGACATGAGGACCTCTGATCCACCATGATAAGGGCATCAATCTAACTGGAATCTGGAATCTGCCTGGAAGACAGTGCAAGGCAGGGAGTGTCTGCTGCTAAAAAATTTCAGGCACTTCCTTTGACAAGATTGAACGGAAAGATTTTTGCTTTCAAGGCTTGGTAACTGTTTCTACAGTCTCATTATTTAAAGATTCAGAGGCGATTCAGGTGTTCACCTATACTGTGAGTATCCAAGTGGGCAGAAATTGCAGAGGAAACATTGCTGTTAGTGCCACCAGGGGTGGAAAGACCTACCTGCATCTACACTGAGGAGTAACAAATTTCTCTAAGGAGCTTTTGAATAAGAACTTCTTGGATGAACTAAGCAAACTATATCCATGTGTGTGTGTATATATATATATAGAGAGAAAGAGAGAGAGAGCAGAGAGAGAGAGAGAGAGAGATATGCATACTATCTAAAGTTCTGCTTATTGCTGCACGTACATTTGAACCTTTTTCTCCTCAGAATGTACTACATGCCATGTATTATTGAAGTGGTCATAACACTCGGGTAAAGATCAGATAAACTGTGAACTTCAAGTTCTCTGCAGATTTCCTGTTGAAAACATGCATTTTTTTTCACCCTGGAAATCTTCTTATTGGAAATGCTAAAGCAGAAGTAATAAGTATTTGATATGTCACTTTTCGCCTTTGTTCCCCTCTTCCTGATTTTATGTCTAGACCTTGAGCACAAGACTCAACTCTTTCTTGAAGTCACAAGCATCACCTCTGTCTTAGGACACTTACAGGAGATTTTCCAAAACACAAGGGGTAGCACTTTCAGGCATAAGTCACTGATTAACTTTTTATTCAAGTCCATATTGGCTAGAAATTTCTATCATATGATAACTGTAGCCTACTCTATGAATGTAGCTAAAATTATCTAAATCTTACCAACAATGAATATGCATTCACCTAATTAAAACCCTCATCTGGCTCTTATCAGCATGCCCACTAATCTCCTAGCAAAGTCATGAAAGAATGTAAAGGCTGCAATCATTTCTGCAGGACAGAGTTGCACTTGAGGCATATTAGTGTTAGAAAGCTGGTACTGCCACTATTTGTCTTATGAATAAAGGATTTACATTTCTGTGGCCATCAGCATGAAGCCTTTCAAAAGTCATAAATTCACAAAGAAAATAATTGAAAATCTCTGACACAGATCTCTATGGGCAAAGTGTCAGATTGTGCAGCCCTAATGCACAGCTCCACAGCCCTCCCTAAACTGATTCTTCTTAACTGTGCCAGTATTTGCTTCACTCACCTGTGGTAACTGCCACCACTTTCATTTCTCAAACAGCAAGAAATGTATTACTACCATTGTTAAAAGGCTCTATAAGGCAATTACAGGAGAAGCCATGCCATAGGATTGTCAAATTAGCTGTGCAGGTTAGCCTGCAACTGCAAAACCACGGGGACTCTGCAGCTGTTGTGCACTAAACAAGTGCACTAAAAAGCCCCAAGGAAGAGGGGCCATGGCAAAGACCTTACTACAGGAAATGCAGAAGGTAGGGGTACCATTCCATCACCAGCTAGAAAATGAGTTTACACTAATAGTCATGGTATTAGTGTAATAATAATATTTTTTTTCCTTTTCCTCCGTGACAGGTTGCCCCCACTCAGTACTAACACACATCAAATCTCCATCTCAAAGGAACTAAGACCAGCACATCACTTCCAGTGTCAGAGGACAGGAACTAGGAAAAGGGTCCCAGGTCTCTGCACACACCCAGACCCTGGCTCAACCTGGGTGTTGCTGTTTGATGTCTTTCAGTGTGGGGGGAAAACAGTGTATAAACTATGTTTTTCAGTAGAAACACAAGAAATAAAGGCTGAATTCAAGACCACAGTTTGGTTCTAGGTGGTCAATATCCCTACTAAATGCAAAAAGAAGTTGCATAATTGGAAACCAGAGAGCCAGTGGGATAGCCCCTAAGGTCTTCTCACATGATAATGAGTTGACTCCAAGTTTTTGTGGTATATGTATTAGCACCACTGGTTTATTATTTTTTCAATGACCACAGGACACAGTCCACAGCTGTATAGCTCTGGATAGATAACTGCCTTGGAATGATTGCAATTTCTAGGTAAGAAACTGTTTCACTCAAAACCAAAAGAACTCAAAATGTTCCAGGATGAAAATCCCTGTTACTTCCCATATAATTTAGATAATTGTTCCTGGTGGAACAATTCCTGACTCCTGCTGGTAACTGGCTTGTGCTCCAAAGCTCAACAGCTCTTGCAAACTGAATTCTACCTTATGTGATTGCAGCAGCTGTTTATATTTGATACAGTACCTTTTCTTCAGAAAAGATTCAAAGGTTTTGCTGTGATTTTAAGACAGGCTTATACTGTAGCTGCTACTCATACAATAAAAGTGAATATCACCCCTCTAATTTTGGTATAGCTAAGTCTATAGACAATAAAGTACACAAAGTAAATCCCAACTTATGGACACGTCTAAGCCAATGGTAAAACATGAACAACAATGCAGTAGTGCCAAGGGAAAGGCCTCAAAATATGCAAGTAGTAATGAATTTTTAAGGCTCACTTGCCCTTGAGAGAATATTCTGTAGGTTAGAAATCAAAGCACAGAAAGCAATTCTAAAATATGCTAAATGGAGAAGCATATTTTGACTTTGATTGGATAAACTTAAAGAAACTGTCCCTAATTTGGCCACTTAACTGGTCAGATGTAAGTGGATAAAAGGGACTAGAAAAATTCTGAACATAACCATATTAAAATTATAAAAATCAATACAAAATTTCACAAGTATTCTGTGTAGTAAGTGCAAAAGCAGAAGAATTATAAGCATAAATCTGTACACGTCAGCTTAGCTATGACCTTTGGAATATGTAGCACAGTTTTGAAGGAACGTTTCCGAGGCTGCTTAAATCTGAAAGGCACTGAAAAGTGACAATAGATATGCACACATTGAGAGAAAAAGACTACTGCAAAAAACTCCAAAAACTATTATTAGCTAGATAAGTGAAGAACAGCTGTCATGACAACCCAATTCATGTAAATGGCAATAGATAAATAGGAATATAATCAAGGTGCCTGAGTAACACTTTAATGACTTGAAGAGAGAAGCATCCTCAAAGGTGGGAGTAGCTTATGTAGTTCCCATCTGCACCTTAGGCATTCACATCCTGAACCTTGGCTAGTGTAAATCACCACAGAATAATTGGATTGAGGTTAGCCACACTGATTTTAACATCTACTGGGAATTTTGCCCTGTTCTTTGCTCTGTAAGGCTAAATAACAGGGTTTAATACTCCTTGTGTCCTTATTCCTTCTGGTTCTTTTTCTCTAGGGATAACATATAACGTATTTTAACACCATGGTGGTTTTTTTATGAGTTAATAAGCCCAGACTAAAGCTGAAGGGGGCATCTGGTTTAAAAAGATCAGTAGAATGCTATTTTCCAGGAATAACTTCTCTAAAAAATTGCAAATAAATTTTTATGTAAAAGGAATGTCTCAAATACTATCTTTTTGAAATAGAGCTATTTGGTTTTGCATCATTTTTAGATGAATTGATGTAACTGGAAACTCATTAATAATCAAATTCAATTAAAGTGAATGCCTTGCTTTTTCAAAAATATGTATTTTTAAACACTGAAAGTTTTAAGATTTTCACGCTGTCCACATTCAGATAAAAAACAGAACAAAACAAAACAAAACAAAAAAAAAAAACCAAACACAAAAACCCCAAACACCAAAACTGAAAAACCACCCAAGTATGAAATTTCCCAAATCAAATAATTTACGTCCTTTTGTCATAAAGGCAGCTTTATGGCATCAGACACCTTCACCAGGCAAGACAGATATTTATCTGAGTTATACAGTAAGGATAGTCTTAAAAACAGCTGTTGCTAAAACTCTAGCTCCATCAAACAAGATTTCATACAAATTATTGATTACTTGAGTTCTTTGGACAATAAGAGAATATTTGTAGTAAATTAAGGTACCAGTTAATTGAGTAGGTGATTTGAAATTTCATAGGAATTTTTAAAACTAATATGTGAAACTATTATCTTTTTTTCTTACCAATGACTATCAGTGAGTTCTCTAACTGCTTTTCCATAAATCCACTTTTTATCTGGCCGACTATTTTCTAGAAGGCAAGCATCTAAATTCAAAATTAGTATTTTGACATTTTGGAGTTATTTCTGCAGATCTTTTTCTACTCTCTTGTTTGGCCATGAGTTTTGGCTGTGAGTTTGTATCCTGTGTGGTAAAGCATTTAAGTTTTAAAGGTATTCAGTTGTGGAAGAGTTGAAGCAAATGATATTCTGGATTGAAAGGTTCCCACTTCCTGAAAAATGGTCTTCTTCATCCTAAAACAAAATGAGACCCATCATTTTTATTCATGCAGAATATCAGGCAACTTCCTATTGTTGAAAAAATAGCAAAACAAAAAAAATCATGCAGCACATTTCACTAGCACTGCCACACTTTTATGAGAGACCATTAAAAACACAACACTATCAGAACTATATTTTTAATTCTGAATATATTTATACTTGACACAAAAGTAGCCATTCAAGGTGTGTCTGTTAAAAGGAAATCTTCTTTTTAGGTTATTTGTTTTAACACTTTTCTTCACAAGACATCCTTGAACTTCAGGTAAGAGCAGAGCTAATACCAAAAATATTTTTTCAGTGAATGTTTCTTTCAACAGCTACTTGAATTCATGAAATACTCTTTGAATGTTTTGGATGATTACTTTTTCCAAGCATTCATGCGCCAAGTTTTATGAACACCTGCTCTCAAGCTATTTTTAAGCTTACATCAATAAATATGCATTGAGGATTTTTTTACAATGTGATTTTAAGAAGCCCTGGCCACACTGGCTTAGTCCTTCAGCTATCTAAGAGATACAGTGAACATTTAAAAGTTCTTGTCACTACTGAAACAAAAGTTTGGTGATTCATTACCTGGTAACTCTCTTGTCATTGTCATGAGTAAAGTGAGAGTAAATGATTCCATATGGAAGAGGGCAAGGGCTGAGCAGTGGCATATCCAGAACACACAGAATTTACGAGTGACTGAAAGACAGCTCCTCTTTATATGCAATCTGTTCAGTCTGCGCATCTCACCTCATTTGATTTCTCTGGTTATTTCTTGATCTTTAGAAAACATGGTGACTGTGAGAACTACAGTAAGAAAGAAATTTCCAACCTCTTTTTGTCATGGGTTACATATGCAAAGACTTGTAAGAGTCTGGAATAAACAGCTATACTCCTACTCAACAGGCAGAGTGCTGAATATGGCACCCTCTGGATCAAATGCACACTGCCAGGAACAGGGTTCTAGAATAGGAGATCAATTCTGTCATCAGCAGGTACTTATTATCTCCTTAAGCATCTGAGATCTATTGAGGCAATTAGCCTGCCAACCTAATTGTTAAATTTATTGTGTTTCATTAACATCTTTCTATCAATCATATTAGCCAAATCCAGCTCTGTGTGACGTCTCTGAAAAATTACCATTGGCTTCAGGAAAGGCTGGATCAGGAAACAATAGAGATGCCAGTTGATGAAATACATGTAGAAAAAGCAATCATCTCTTAAAACAAATCATATGCTATCTCAAAAGTGATAAGATGTCATTTAATTTCTGCTGGCATTCCTACTCACTTCTGCACCTGCAGAGACAATATTCTTAACACTGAATGATATTTACCATGAAGACAAAAGCAGAACATCGACAGGTGAAGTAATTTGGCTCTCATATTGACTACAGCAATTTGGGTGGCCGCTGCTGTGAATTAGATGAATGACAGCTGGAAAAAAAATCAGATCTCCAGCAATAAAAATACAGTTGATATGAGAAATAGATCTAAAAAGCACAAAACACTGAAAAGTTTGATTACTGTTCTACAGTTGCCAAGCAAGCACTGTTTTGTAAGTGCTGTTCTTAAAGAGAACAATTTAACATTTCCCAGGGACCATGTGACAACTGCTCTCTTGTCTCATACTGTGAGAAAAGTCACATCTTAATGTGGCTTAAATGTCTATGGATCACATTTGCCACACAAACAAACAAAGGGAGCTTTAACGGCATGGCACTGGCTGGCTATTAAATAATGGTGAAAGACTAGAACATTCACAGAAAAGAGCTGCACAAAACAGCTGAACTAGATTAAATCAACAAACAGTGGAAAAAGCCTTCAAAGGAAGCTTCTGCCACAAAGGATATCTGATAAATATTAATTACTTTAATTAGCCTTCAGGTTTTAACCTGTGGTAAAAACCACACAGCAAGGTAAAATATTGCTGGATTAAAGTGCACATTGGTGTTTTGCCCTTTAGCCCCTGCTTTTTTCAGTGCTCAGTACAGCTCAGTAGTTCAGTTGAAGAGAGGTGAGAGAAGGGTGTGACAAATATGCTCAGCAAAGGTTTAACAGCTGAGCCTGCTTTCTCCAAATGACATCACCTTAATTCAAGTGTATGTCTAATACATATATTTCCAAATAGATATAGACCTCATAATTAAAGTATACATAGTTATACATAGAATAAAGGACCACATAGTTAAAGTATATCTGTAGGCATAAGTACAGATATAGTTTGTATATACATATCTGGCAATTGAAATCAAAATGTTTCATCAGAACTTTTTACAGCTGTAGATTTGGAAAAAGGAAATATTTTTTTTAAATGGCAATATATTTTGTCTCAGCCTCATAAGAACAGTATTTCTTTTTTAAAAATTATTTTAAATTCAGTCACTTTGCTTGCATGAATTTAATCTAATTGTATTTTGTATTGACAGATAAAAGCAAAAGCAGGTAATTAAATGTGTCAGGAAGGTCTTCTCGACATTTTCAGAATAACTTTTTCTTTTAACCTTTCTTGCAGACAATTTTAAAATTATTTCTTTTTCCAGTGTAAGATGAAAAGAAAACTCATTAATTATAGGAACAAAACCACAGAGTTCCAGTTGGTACTGAAAATGCATTTAATATTGCTACTTACTTGCCTCACAAGGTTGATGGGAGATTTTGTTAGACGTGGCTTCTCAAGCTCTGAAAACAGTTTGAGGAAAGGTACTCCTTTTCACAAACACCAAGTGTTATTTCTATATTGGCTTCTGAAGCTGACACAGAGGGAACTCCCATTCCAACAGAGGCAATTTGCAATCCTCATCTCTGCAACTGACTTGCATACACAGTTCTCCCCTTCAGGGAGTATTTTCTACAACTGTCTGGCTTTACTTATTTATTTTGCTAGTAGAAGGTAAGCCACATCTGTGCAATAAGCAGTAAGAATCACATCTCAAAAAAGTCAGGGCTGTTCAGGCTTTTCTCAATTCCTTCAGAATGAAATACCTGCAGTGGTACCTATTGAGCTTTCATCTCAGGGGAGAGTCAAATGTTACAGTTTCATTAACTCCAGCATGTGAAGAGTAGAGGCATGGTTTACTAGGAATATATGGAGGGAATCGATAACCCAGCCTTACCCAGTAGCAAAGAACAACAGCCTTATCTTGCAATTCTACCTTCCTGTGTGCTGCCTGAGTTTAGGACATCCTATAAGGATGTAATATCGTGTTAATCATTCTATTTTTGTAATAAGCCACACTTAGTTTGTGTCTCAGACAGGCCTTCTTCGGCAAATTTCTGTTTTGAATGAGAAGGAAAAAAGAAAGTATGCAGATTTTTATGTGACTGTATCATATATATGTGTGTATATATATACATATATAAATATTTATATATAAATCAGTTAGTAAATGTACTTCAGATGAAACTATAGTATTTAAAAACAGACAGGTTAATAAATTTGGACTTTTTTTCCCCATTTTTCAGGCTCTCATCCAGTTCTCCTGGTATACCTCAGTCTGAACACACACTGATTTTTCTGAATTCCAAACTCATGCTTGTGCCAGCTTCATCTCTTAATCACAAATTTTCCTTAGGATTAGCACAGGTCAGATTCAAAAAATAAAGCCATACCTCTTACAATTAATTAGACAAAGAGTAAGTGATAACTGTGTTGGATTTGAATATATTTGCGTCTTCAAGCATTCAGTGCTAAGGTTTTGCTACAATGTCCACTTATAACATAACAAAACACGGATCTGAACAGATGTTCAGCATTTTTAAGTATGCATAATTCATTTTCAACTATTCTATAGTGTATCTGGTCATTTCATCTAAGTGCTAACCAGAAGCCCTGCAGCAAAATTTACTTCACTGCTGCATTTCATTTTTTGACCCGTTTTTCAGGAATCTTTTTCTGGGCAGGAGGGTCATTTGTTCATTTCATTTATCTGGAGATTATTAATTATTTCATAGCAGTAGCAGTTTTTAGTGGTTGTGTTTTGACTTCCTACTCTGCCTTATTGCCTATGCCACTGTTCACATTTTTTCCCCTGGGATAGTGTGAGCATAATGACATCCCATACAGAATCAAAAATAGGATGAGAACATTTGCTCCTGAAAACTCTTTTCCCTACATATCTTCAAGAACTTGTAAAAAGTTAGTAAAAGTTATATATAAAGTTTGTTTTGTATATCAGAATGCAATGAGGAACATAACATCCAATAACAGTGATCCAGATAGTTATAAACTTGTACATACTAAGGTCAGCTTATTTCTTGCTGCTGTTCAAAGCACAATCCAGAGGAAATGTAAAATGTGAATAAGAGAAACAATAATTTGCTCTTTCTTGTGCAAAGCTACTGTCTAGACTGACATTTACAGTAAGATTTGAAAGGAGCCTACAAACTCTAGGGTATTAGATGATTGGATGGATGCATCACATCCCCTGCCAGAAAAGGCTAAGAGAGCTGGGACTGTTCAGCCTGGAGAGGAGGAGGCTTTGGGGTGACTTAATTGCCATCTTCCGGTACCTGAAGGGAGCCTACAAGAAAGCTGAAGAGAGACAATTTACAAGAGCATGTAGGGACAGGATGAGGGGGAGTGGCTTCAAACAGAGAGAGGGCAGGTTTAGACCAGTAATTAGAAAGAAATCCCCTACTGTGAGAGTGGGGAGGCACTGGCACAGGTTGCCCAGAGAAGCTGTGGATGCCCCATCCCTGGAAGTGTTCAAGACAACTTTAAATGGGGCTCTGAGCATCCTGGTCCAGTGGAAGACATCCCTGCTCACAGCAGGGGGATTGGAACTAGATTATATTTAAGGTTTAATTGAAGTATTTCTGTGGTTCTATGATTAGGTCATCATTCCTTGTAAACATGCTATGTGAGCCACTTAGTTGCTAAAATAATACAACTAAAAAAGCACAGAGAAGATGTTGTGTGTGGAATTTCAAACACCTTCAATGACAACCCATTTAGCACTTTTTCTGGACCACACACAGATGAAAAGGTTTTTCTTTCTTAGTATATTGTCAAAAGATGATATAAAGGCTGATGATCATGTTCCACACAATCCAACAGCTCTTCAAGTGCCTCGGGGATAAGGGATAGGTTAGAGGAAGTATCTATTTGATCTCTTTTTATCTTTTTTGAAATAGTAGGACATAGTACATATAACAGGATGAAAACCCAGTGTAAACAATACAACCACTGCAGCACTTTGTGGTTCAGTGTTTGTAATTACTGGACAATAGCACATTGTCTTTCAAATTACACAACAAAGGCAACAATAGTAATAATAATGAGTGGCTCAGGCAAGCAGGAAATTCTCTCTGTTATCAGAGGTGGAGGAAAAGAGAGGTAGAGGAAAAAGGTATAGGAGGAAAGTCCCATGAACAGTTTTGCTTAAATTTAGTTTCAAATACCAGTGTACTGAGAAAAATTGAAGGCCTTCAGCTTCTCTCTTGCATGTTTCCTTGGGAATTTCTTAGCATTTTCTACTTGAGGTGGTAGTTTAGGGGCTGAGGGTAGCTAAACTCCTGGGGCTGAGTGTGGCTAAACTCCTGACAAGCCTAGCCAAAACTGAGCTTTTCTACAATTCACTATATCAAAGCTAAGGGGTGCATATCTCAAAAAATAGCATTTTATAGAGACATCTTCTGAAAGGACAGAGGTAATGAGCCCCAAAAGATTTAAAGAGAACAAGAATAAAAAGAAACAATATTTCCTTCTGACAGGTTACACTGCAAAAGAAGCCTTCTTCAAGATAATGTTCTTGGAGTAGTTTTAAGAAACTAGAGAGCTCATCTTTAAGAAAAGTCACAAGGGGTTATGCAAATATTTTTAAATAAACTGATAGCTTCTTTGCAGCAAGATTTCCCTACAACTGTTGTGCCCTGGATTGGGTCTGTCTGCATTTTAAGAGGATCCCCTTCAGATAAGAGTATCTGAAGCCATGATGGATGTATTTCGCTCCTGAATCAAACTAAGGGTAGTATGGTACAGGCTCCAAAAGAGGTAAAGGCCAGAGATTTGTGGGCCAAGGACTTCTCTAGCTCTGATCTGTTCTCTGAATTCCACAAAGGAACTGAGCAACAAAATGAGCATCAGTGCATACAGGCATGCAGCACTGATCACACAATTAACCCATGAACAGCACACATCATTTTGAATTCTTATTCATCAAGGAACAAAGAAGTTGTGGGTACAAGGATTCTCATGCACACCTTATCCATCACATGTAATTTGACTTCATGCCAAGCCTTTTATTCCATAAATACGACAGACTAAGGGAGCCTTCTTCAAGCTCTCCCTACTAAGCAGCTGGCAGCATGGTGGGGATTCCATTGAACTGGGGTTCTTCTCAAGGCTGCTCCTCAAGGCAGAGAGACTTCTTAACAATTACAGTTTTTTGGTTAGTGACTGATATTGTACATAAGCTCATAGTACAGTGCTCTAAGATTTTGTCTTGGCAACACAGATATTGTTGTGATACTTTTGAATCGTTGTTATATCCTTTGAGCAGTACAGTAATAGAGTGAAGCTTAATACTGAACTTTGTTAAGCCACACTTTTACAGCATCATATTTCAACAGAACCACTTCTGCTGACACCTTTGACAGTGGTTCTTTAAACAGTTTGAATCGTCCATTTGCAACAAATTGGCCCAATAGGCAAGATTCCTAAATCCAGATTTGCTACACTGTAACTCACAATTGACGCTTTTACTCTTCATGTTAGTTTCTAATTCAAACATTGTTCATTTAATGTTTTCAAAATTGTAAGCATTAATTCATTTTTACTATCTAATCCCTCTGATGAAGGTGAGAAGTCCCAACAAAGGATGGAAAATAAAAAAGTATTTTTTGCCAAGTTGTAGAGAGTAAAATGTGAACCAGAATTGACCCAAATATGCTGTGGATTGTAAAACGTGGACAGTAAAAGGTGGACTAGATTTGACCAACCGAGAAACTTCAGGCACACATTTCAGCTGCAGGACGAGTCCTCAGAGACAACCTGAGACACTGAGGTTTCTTTTTCCTTTTTGTTTGGAAATAAATCTGATGTATGAGATGCTCGAGCACTGTCCTGCCCTGGTCACTGCTGTGCTTGGAGGATGCCCTGGAGCTGCACTGGGTGTCTGTGCCAGCCTGGCTGTGGCAGGCCCTGTGACCATGACCTCTCCTCCTGCAATATCCTTGGAGGAAAGAAATCACAGGAGACAGAGGGCTGTCCTCAGCTTATGTCTGACAAGAGATTCAAGGCTAGCAAAAGCTCCAGCAATGCATACTAAGATTTTTATACTGGCACAAGTCTTTAAAGTTACACAGTCTTACACAATTTGATGGAGTCATTATTGTATCCAAAAAGGACAGATGTCTCCTGTCGGGAGGGAGTAATGCTGTCTCTATGTGTCTGTGTGTCTCTCTGTGTGTCTGTCTGTCTCTATATACACAGTGGGTGGTTAAAAATCTGTTAATTTATGTTTTCAATTTGGTTGGCAGCAAATTTGGGGACTCATATATATTTGCTTGAAGCTTGCAACATTTAATGGATTATTTATTCCTGCTTCCTAATATTGTACCGGAGAATTACATGCAAGTATTTTTTTTGCCTTTACATAGTGTGTTTTGAAAAATGACTAGCATTTACCACAGTTTCTTTCTTTGGTATAAATATTTGAAATATATTTGGATTTGCCTACAAGCTAACTTCCTAAAATTTGGATTCTTTTGGGGGGATTCAAAGGAAATTATAAGAAGCAGTAATCTCATTTTCTGTCAGAAGAGACTGGAGGCTGATTACATGTTCTGAAACAGAGCACGTGCCCAGATATTCATCAGAGAGAACTAGTGGTATGGGTAATGTCGCAATTTGAAACCTTGCAACATAATTTCAGAGAGTCCTGAAGAAACAATAATGTACTCCAATGTGAATTAAATTAACTGGGCAGATACTGTCAGTATATATATGCTGAAAACTATGTTAATAGGTTGAAGACCTCCTTAAGGGCTGAAAATGAATAGCTTTTACAATCTCTTGGAAAAATCACATTTGCGTGATGCAAAATGTAGTTCTTTGCTAAATCTGTTTTAGCAGTAAATTAAAGATTTTTCCAAGTACAGAAGTCAAATTCATACAGAATATAACTTCACTGGCTTCCGTAGAGTTATCCTGCTGATGATTTTAGATCAATATTTACAAGACGTTTTACTGTAAAATATCTTCTTTAAAAAGATAAGACCTTTTAATTCTAATTCAAAGTATTACCATTGTAACAGAAATCCATTAACATCCTTTGTATGAGGGATTACCTCTCTTTTTATATTATTTTGGGGTAGGATGGTCAGCAGAGATTATGCTGATGAACAGGTAAAACTATGTGCTGTTCAGATGAGGGCAATCCTGTAAAAATGCAAATGTAGATCAGGAAATTGTCTTGGGATTTGACTTGTTTAGAATTTCACTATGCACTCTTTAACACCACTAGTAAAAATTTCATTCACTTTGGACCCTGAAGACCTCTGTAAGACAAATCTCTCTGTAGAAAGACAACCAGCAGTATATTAGTGAAGGCTTTCATAATATAATCTATTTGATGTACACTGTGCAAGAAAATGAGTGGTCTTTCCAGGAAGATACTGAACCCTTTACTTTCTGAAATTGGTGTTTGGTGTTTAGATTTTCTAGAGTCAGGACTGATAAAAATGTATACTAAAAAGCAAAGTATGTTGAGCCACAATATCCTACCTTCAGGGATCACTGAAAGAAGTTTGACTCTCCAGCAGTCTGCTCCATCTTAGCCCATATCTATCCATGGTTTGGAATTTACACAGAACTACACTGATTCACATAAGTATTTTATTTAATCCTTGAAGTTATGCTATGACTGCAAACCTTTAGCCCTTACAAACACAAATTTTCATGACATTCAGCTGTATTGAATTCTTGTTTGTAGTCATATCCAGCTACTTTATCACTCAAAAAATATGTCTAATCTTTATAACAAAACCATAAAGTAACTCTCAACCTGAGAAAAAAAAAAAAGATAATTATATTGGCAAAACTGATAAAGATATTGTCAACTACTCTGTCTGTGCTAGCTGAGAATCATACCTCTGGTGCAACCATACATGCATAAATTGTATTGTAAGTCTGTCTTATGCTACCTCAGAAAAAAACACATGAAAATGGAAGAGTCTAGGAAGACATTTTGAGCTTACAAATTTACTTGTACCTCTCATGCTAATAAAACTGATTTATGGAAATTGATACGAGTTCTGACTTTCTTATGAACAAGAGTTCATCCACATACATGAATTCATCCACAGAAATGTGCTCCGGGCACCAATATTATTACAGAGGACTGAAAATGGAATTGCTGTCCGCTGCGGTGAGATAGATACAGTTAAAGAGAGACTAATAAAGCAATGGTGCTCTTCATTCTCTCAGAGATGTATTACTCAAAAAGTTAAGATGAAGATGAATGTTACAGATTCTTCTACACATCTCTGTTGAATCAAATACTCTGTCAAGTACTTTCAATACCAGAAAAATTCATAATTTTATTCCCATAGCCAGAACTCCCTACTAATAAAAACAAAAACAAAAAAAAAAAAAAAAAAACCAAGAGAAACACTGGACAAGAGATATATTTAACATGCATTATTACCAGAAAATGCATAGTATATCTATTCATCCATACATACATACATTTATTCATCTAGCAAGGTGACTAAATAGCTGTCCACCTGCATGTGCCTCTCTATATAAACACCCATCGACATAAATATCCATCAATATCTACCACAATGGAGTGCTCATGCTCTGCCCAGCCTGCTGTCCTGGCCTTGAAGGTCAAGAGCACTACTCTCCCCATTCCTTCACTCCTTCCTTCCCTGATGTGGCCATCCAGTACATTTAGTGGGAAGTGAAAATGGAATAGCAAGTCATAACTGACCATGTTCAATATGCTCTTTCCATCAATCCACTCTGTTGCCTTCAGTGAGTAGGGAAGAAATACTATAAAAAAAATTGTCACCCATCTCATCTAGGATGTGGCAAATAAAAAATGAGAAAGGGACTGAAATGCAAAAATTCACACACGTTTTTATAATTTCCCATCCTAAGAAGATAATGGGAATTGACCTCAACCAAAAACTTTTCTGCCAAGACTAAGAAGCACCATGGTACCAATGTATGAATATTCCAGTTTTCATTTTTCTTTTCTGTCTAGGAGATGATAATTAATCTGCTTCTTTTCAGTGATCAGGAAGGTGAAGGGATGTTATCTTGCGCTCTGCTAGACAGAGGTAATAACTGGGGTAGTGCCAACTGAGACGTCAACCTGTTCTGGGAGAGGTGCATCGCTCTGCTCTACTTCATCAAACAAGTTAGAGAAAATCTCTGGTGGGATGAAGCACAACAAGCAAGGAGCTCCTGTGAGCTACCACCTTCAGCCTCTGCCTCCCAGCTGGAGCACCTCAATGCAGCTCCACTCATGGATCAGCATGGTAGGTTTGGCTGCAGGCTAAGCAGAAGGAGTTGACCACATTCAAATGTTGTTTACCTCGTTCAGCCAAAAAGCTGAAAAGGGGTCTAACTGCATTTTTTTCTGGATTACCATCTAGGACTGCTAAGCCAGAGGAGCCATGCTGCTTACTAAGATGCAATAAGACCCTTTCCCATGTCCACCTCCGATAGGCAAGAGGAAATTTTGTGCCAGGCATCGTACAAGATTTCAGCCCCTGATTTTTACACTCCTTTGCACTGGGAACATGCACTGACATGGAGGATCCCTCGGCACTTTTGCAGCATTTATTTCTCCTTCACAAAAAGCAAAGAATTATCCATAAACATTTTTTGCCTTTCTTAATTTAAAATTTGGCATGAGAATCTGGAGCTCTTGTTTTTCTACTCATTTTGATGGCATACATGCAATTTGCCACAGGCATTGGGAACAAGCTTGTTCACCATCCATATGGATGGGATCAGAGATCACAACATTACTGACAGAGGAGCAAAAAATGCAAAATATGACAACCTATGAAAACATCTGTCTCACCAGTTTGGGAAAAGTTGTTCCTTTCACAGCCAGCCAAACACTTCACATTCTCGTCTTCTGAAAAGCAAAAGCATTCATATTCAAATTGTTAAATTAAAAAGTCAACTCTCAGGCAAACAATGCAGAGTCTAATGCCAGAAGATGAACAGCAACACAGTGTTTCTGAGACAACTACAGTATCAAAAATGTTCATCAAGACAGTGACAGAAGGCTCTAAACTACATATAGAAAGACAAGACAGAATTTATCACAATCGCTACTTCTATTTAATGTCTTGATCTGCATTAAGATCTCTAGAAAAGTAAAATGAAATCTTTCTGATTTGATTGGGTTTCCAAAGAGACAATTGCTGGTGTTGACAGATACTAAAATGAAATACAGTCAAAGAGAATGAATGTATTTGGCAAGTTTTTATCTACTTGATCCAAGGCTTTTTGTCTTTTAGACATTATTAAGCATGTCTTAGGAACTGTCTTGCTACCACAGAAACTGCTTTTCTGGCCTGACCTGAATTTAAAGCCTCCAAGCATTTTCCTAGAAGTCAAAAGAGGACACTGAATTTTGTCTTTCCATAAGGAATGAAACTGGAGTGAGGTTATAGACCATCCCATGGCATTTTTCAGAACAGCAAGGGTGTACTGATGCTATCTCACTGGCTAAATTCCAAACTAGCTAATTATAGTCTCTCTCCCAAATGTTTTCTGTGGTTTCAATTAAAGAAGTTATTAATTACTTCCTACCCTGAAAAATGTGAGCACTGTTGCTGGCCCAGCATATCTTCTGTGCTTTCTCAGTAGTATGCTTATGCATCAAAGTACCTCAGAATCCTGTGCTGAAAGTCACTAGAGAAATGTGCACTATTGCTGTCTTTTATTGTTTTGTCAGCCACAGTACTCTTTTACTGTTAGTAATAAGTATATTTTATTTTTATAATGCCCAAGGCATCTAAGAATCAAGCATGCAGTCATAATTCTAATTAAAATATATCTTCTTTAAAATAGTAAATATTGAATGATTTTAAGATGTAGTGTGGATCTGGTATCAGTGCATAGACTGCATGTGATGATGATATTCAACTTACTGCCTGTGAAGTGACTCCTTGGACTGCAGAAACTCCAAACAGATGCTTCTGACATCATCCAAATGATAGATGTTTCAGTTGCTAAAATTCTGCAGTAAGTTTTGGGTAGGCATAACATCAAGTATGCTGTACAAAATCATGAGAATTTTAACTTTTCCCTGGTCTGTTTAAGCAGCTTGCTTTCATTCTCTTCCCTATGCCTTCATGTCACATGTAATAATTTCTGTTATTGTTTCCTGGATCTTCCATTTTTATGGTATCACAAATGTTATCCATCTCAGCTCAGGCATACATTAGCCTAAGCATAATCTTTCCTCATAAAGAGATTTTGAGGACCACTAACTCTTTCTTTTGTTCTCCTCTACAGCTCCATTTAGGCATCATGGTTTCCTCTGACCTGTGAGATCTCAGTAGCAAAGATATAAGGAAACCAGTGGAATACACAGGGTTATTGATTTTTGAAAACCTTTCTGAAGATAATTCAAGAAACATGTCATAAGGAGAAGGTCTGGAACTTGAGAGCTGACATGCAACACTCAGTGTCATGGTAAGACAGAAAGCAGAGTCACCCGAAACTGTACTGAGGCAGCAAAACCTGCAGTGGATCATCTGGGACACCAATGAGAAATTGGTTCAGTAAAATTTTAAGTTCTCTGTAGCAAAGCCACTCTTGGATGACCTGACATCTTTGCTTCTGTCAGGTTTAATGAATAATCTGCTCAGACCACAAGGGTCTGATGTCCTTCCTTCCCTTCGTTCAAAGGACACAGTAACTATCATTTCCCTAGCTTGCCACTTCTTTACCATAGTAAATCTTGGAAGTTTAGACAGACATGCACCCATACCCAACCCGCAGTACATACTTTTTGACTTGCATTCAGATCTAAGATAAGGCTTCAGATTCCAGTTAGGAGAAAATTCAAAATGAAGACATGCCATCATAAATATTTTATAAAACTAAAGTAACATCTAGTGGAAAACCAGCTATGCAATATATTTCCCTCAGGACATTTCTTCTGTGAGCTGTACATATAGGTCCTTCTATTTAAATTTTTCTAAATAGAATGCTTACAATCAGCTTCTATAGAAAGAATAATTGCAGTGACATTTTAAATTATTTGCATCACAAAAAGATTCAGTGTAGATGTAATAGGCTTTGTGTTGTGTGAAACAAAATTAAGTGCTTTCTGAATTACACCTGTGTAAAAATATCTATTAATTATGTGCCTGATAAATTACAATAGAACTGTTTTACAAATTTAATTCTTATTTAGCTGAGGAGCAATAACTGAAGAAAATATTTAACATTTTTCCTTTGAGGAGTCTGTGGGATGAAAGGTGCACTGATATGGAAGGCTGTGAGTCCATTCTTGTTCCAAATTCATTTTAGTCTTTTCTCTGGGAATATAGCCAAACATTAGAGTAGTATAAAAGTGATAATAGTGAATAGATTTTTCCCATATAAACATTAAATAATTAATGTGCAGGTTATACATCTTATAACCGCTGTCTACAACATTTTCAAATCTTTGTGATGCTACTGTTTAATAATGCAAAGGCATGCTAACAGCATGGTTCTACAGTAGACATTATGAGTACATAAGTTATATGATGACACAAGCATCTATGTCATATGTATACCTGTCATAACTGTGGAATAACTTCCTCAAATTGTCCTTGTGGATAGCAAAGTTTTTTTTGAAGACAGATATGCTTTTTTGATAAACTGAATGTATGCTTTTAAGTTGCTGCCATCACAAACCAGCACGTCAATAATTCATGACTTTCAGATACATAAAGATGCTGTCAGAAAAGAAAACATAATTTATTTTCCCACAAGGCTATCAATGGAATCAGACTCAAAGAGGTAAATATTTCTGTAGGCATGCGCGTGGTGTTGTACTTCCTCTCACCATCCCACCTTCCATAACCACTAGCCAGGGTTCTGATTGTTGCTCCCAGCTTACTCTGGATTTTGGGGGATGGATGGTAACATGGTAGCCAAGGCCTGTCTGGAATGCTGACCTGAATGCCTTGCTGGTATGCAAAAATGGGTATGATCTTTCTTTGTAAGTAGGAGACAGCCCAGGGCCCGTTGAGCTCTCCTGCACAGCAGCAGGCTGCACACCAGGATCTCCCCTGAATAGGGACACCCCCCAAGGTCACTGCCTGAGGCTGAGAGATTCCTTGCCATAAAAAATTGTCAGACTGATAGTGTGCTAAACTTAGAACTCATACCTAGGTGATTTAAAGGATTTTCTGTACACATTTATTGTCCTATACATAAAACTGTTGGCCAAGTTTGGGATTAGGACTGGATCCAGCTGTACCTAGATTCCTGTCTGAGAAGTTTAGAAAGTGAGGGGAAGTCTTTCTGAACCTTGTGACTCAGTGGGGGGGGTGGTCTTCCTGACAGTGTTAACTGACTTTGACCTCTATGCAGTAAATACTCAAGTGCACCTTGCCTTCAAATCTTTGCTGTCAAATCATGCTAAACCACTGTTTGATATGAACAAGGAACATTTTTCTTCTCATGTGCTACTGGGGTATCACTCCATTCAACAAGATCATAAGAGGCAGCATAGGCAACTACTTTGGTACCTGCAAAAGAAATTCTATTTGTGCCTGATGAAGGGAAGTCTGCAAAGCAATAGTCCCATTTTTTTCACTAGCAGGAAGTTATGAAGCAGAGAGAAGAAAAGGAATATTAGCTTCTTAGAACATTGCATTAAGCGTACATGGGTTTGTCAGATATTGTTAAAATGTCACAATAGCCTTAGTGGAAATCCTACTGTACTTCATCCTGTGCAAAAAAAAAAAAGCTGCAAGAAAGCAACTTTTCAAGTACTACCCTACAACCCAATACATGCTTTTGAGTAATTTTCACACTTCACAGTTCATCTTTAGGCAGTGACATTGGTGGAGTTTTGCAGTAACTAAGTGTTTTTAGTTAATCAAACACATTGTCCGTGTCTGACCAGAGATGTTGTAGATTGCCCCATTCCCAGAAGTGTTCAAGGCCAGGTTGGACAAAGCTCTGAACAACCTGGTCCAGTGGAAGGTGACCCTGCCCATGGCAGGGCTGGTTGGAACTGGATGATTGTTAAGGTTCCTTCCAAACCAAATTCTATCTTTTATGTCACCTACCACGTGTGTCTGTGAGCATTTCCCTGTGCAAGTGCAGGAAGAGTATTGGATCTATTTTAGGACATTTGAAGTATTTCAGTTAACAATTTTGACATAACTTCAATGTTGCTGTAATTTTTGCTGTTATTACCTGTGAAATCTTTGGAAATATATCAAGATGGATGGATTACTCTTCTGTCAATGACTGACTGTCAAATGGGAAGTATAATTTTTCCATGAACTCTCCCAGTTTTGTGACACAGAGAAGCTCTAAGAAAAAAATGGGTTTTGAGACAAGCAAGAGCCCATGGAGAATCAAGCTGCAAAATTCTTCACACGTCTCCATTGTGAAAACCAGTAAGTTTTGAGAGAACACACCTGACTCTTTTCATGCAGAAGGCAAAAGGCTCAGATTTTTTTCACATGCTGAGTGTTCAGAACATGACATGGTTTCTTAAATAAACAGCTTTAAGTATTAGTAAACAGTCCCTAAACTGTTAGAAAATGCTGCTTTGTTTCTGGAGTGCTGAAACATTCTCAACACATTGCATGGAGAATTTCAGCCAAGATTCTTTCTACACTTGGTCAAGGTATTAAATTTTGAGTTGTCCAGTTACTGTGACTTGGAAGGTAATGATTCATAATGTGAAGCATCTGAACTGTTGGCCTACCAATCACACACCAGTATTTGCAGAGTAGAAAATAGTCTCTTTACAGTCTAGAGGAATCTACCAACTTTATGTGCTGTATATAAATAGTATCTCCTTTCTCTGGCATGTGAACAAGAAAAGATACATACAGCAATTTAGGAAACCAGTTGAGAGCTGAAAAAGAAAACTATGTTGAGATGTTCTGAGCATATCCTAAGGAAATCTTAGATGTCAAGAGGCAGGGCGGTCAGCACATTTCTGCACGGTTTCCTGTGACTCATGCAAACACCAGAACATTCCATGCTTTGTGACCTGGAGAATCCAATGTGACAGTTCCCATTACTATGCTCTGCTGACACAAATGATACAAGGAATTTGAGGATGAAGCCTCCCATTACTTAACCTCTCTCTTTCAACACACAAGATTTGGAGTGAAAATTATCATTTTTTTTTCTGCAACAACCTTACCTTGACCATGACATCCCAGTCTTTTCTTCCACATGCTTTGACTTTTTGCTGTGGTTCATATATGCAAAGCCTTAAAGACTATCCTGGGTGTGGGATTGTTATGTTGTGTTCCAAATCACTAAAGAAATGTGGACTATTGCCAAAACAATAATGCAAAAACAATGCTGGACCATATTGAAACTGCTTCAGTCTGCAAAGCTTGATTAAAGGAGACAGGGCAAAGGTCCCTAAGTGTGCCGTTTCAAATAGTTTTTACCATGATTTGTTGAACTTAGACTGGCCCTGAAAAGAAAATTCTCATCAGATTCAAAACAAGCCTCATTAACCATGAGGTTATAATGTCTGAGGCAGATTAGCTTTCAGGTTGTTTTAAATAGTGCTGATCAAGATTAACTGGGAGCCTGCAATTTAAATCTCTTAGTTCGACCTCTGGAAAATCATTGTCAATGCACACGCTACTCTGTATTTGAGAAACCAGGTTTGCAGAGGGGAGGTGCCCATGGAAATCCATGATAACCTTGTGAAAATTTCTGTACCAAACTAATGCATTTTGCCCTCACCATTAATTCCAGAGAGCACCATGGTAACACCAATGTAGATATGCTTTTTCTTAAAGCAACGAGTTACACATTTCAAGATCGGAAGAGCGGCGG
>JAYDZK010000268.1:19202812-19225018 GCA_034509185.1 Euphonia xanthogaster | reverse complement strand
GATGGATGGATGGATGGATGGATGGATGGATGGATGGATGGATGGATGGATGGATGGATGGATGGATGGATGGAAGACAAATATAGAAATAAACTTTCTACCTGTTACTACATTTTATCTATTTGAAATAAATCTTCATCAGGTGTCTTTTAGTTGTAGGATGGTGGAACTTGGTCTATCCACTCTGTATTCAACACAGCAACCCTTCATGACTGTGAACTCAGTCATATCCTTCCTTGCCCTTCTGGTCTCAAGACTTTTGAAGGATCCTAGGATTTTTTTGGCTCTCTTTGTAAGGCAGCTGCTTTCTTCTCTTGGTTATTTTCATTTCCCTTATCCGTAGTTTCTGGTCCCACCAGAATTGAATGCTGCACTAATAGCATAGCCACATTAAGAATTTTTATGGAGGTAAAATTACATTTTCCATCTCCTTGATATCTGATGATACACACTATTTTTTAACCATTACTGCCCACTGAGCCAATAGTTTTTATAACATGTCAGAGACAGTTAAAAAAAGCTTCTAACCTGTAACTCTCAATCTGAAGACTAGCTCCAGGGAGTTGCACTTCTCAGTGGTATGAATATTCGTTGGATTCTCTATTTATGTCATTTTTCATAAGACACAATAAACTGGTTAATAATAATGCTACAATTTGTATGAACAAGTTAATCTAAGTATCCTTCAAGAGGTTTTCCTTCATAGGATTACATCTTTCCTTTTTAATTATGGCTAAGTGTTCCTAGTTGTGTCCATTTAGGGGTACCAACACCTGCCATTATGTGAGAGTTGAGCTGAAGAACAGGTAGATCAATACTTGTTTGACAGCTCAGGAAAATACTCAACCACAGAAAATGCTGGAGCACAGGAATGCCGAAAAGGAGTTAACTACAATGTAAAACTTCCCTGCTTCTAATATCAGAAGGAATTCTGAAATTCTGTGCCTGTTGTCAGAGCATTGGGACCAAGAAGGTGGCATAAAAGACATTTGGAAGCCACTGGCATCAGAAAATTACAAAACTAATTCTGCCACTGTGTTTTGCAGCACCAAAGAGGGACTTGACTTTTACTTCTGTAAAGGGTGTATGTTTGAAAAAATTTTCACATCTCACTATCCATCTTTTTGTTTACAATGTAAAGACCTTCACCACCAACAAAAGATTCTGTTGCTATCCAGCAAGCACATCTAATCAGTTTAATGAACTTCTGCTAGATCTGAGAAAATACCCTTTATAAATAATTTAGCCCTTAGATATAAACTTATTCTATTTTCTGCAGTGAACTGCCTGGTCTAGTAACCATCATCATCTTCAAAAATCCCATATAATGTGAAAAATTTTGAATTAGGTTCACTGCCTGCAGCCATTATAATAATAGAATCCTATTTCTCTGTTTTGAAGCCAAGCATCTATATTTCTGCTAGGTAAAGACATTGAAATTCAATGAAGACACAGGTAATAAATGAGAGAATTTTCTAAGGTAATAACTACAATTCTCTTTAAAGGTCATCAATAGATGAGAAATTATTGTACTCCATTAATGTTACTTGTAATGTTCTGGTTGGGTTCCATTGAGGGTGAAAAGGAAACCTCTGTTGCCACTCATTCTTCTATTAAAGAGAAAACAAATTACCACAAGAGTAAGCATTAACAGTGAAAAATGCTCTCTGTTGTGCTGGAGTCTTTTAAAATAAAAGGTAACTACAGAGCCCGTAACTATTTTGTTTTCAAATTTCAGAACTAGACTCTAATTTGATTGATTGTTCCTTCATGTGAAGCAGTAAAAAAGAAACCAGCTCAGAAAAGAACCCTGATTCTGAAATTGTGCTCATACAAACGGTACTCATAAACTCTTTGTTGTCTCACAACGAGGTTGTAAGATCAAGCAATAAGGAGCAGCAGGAAGGAAGTTATATCTCTGCATAGAAGAGGATACATTTATGATAAAAGGTACACAAAAATCACAAAAATATAACAGCAACATAAATAATGTTGCTTTATTTTGCTGTGGCAGCCTTTTTTTATTTACTAATTTATAAATATTTGCATACATTACTAATGAAGCTAGTAAGTGTCACATGGACAAAACTATTCTGTGCTCTATTAGGTCTGTGACTACAACAGCAAATGAATCTGTTCCAAGTCCTTTTTCATCATTGAGACAAGCCTTTTACTTCAAAAGCTGAAAGACACCTAAAGGTTGTTCAAGGCATATGGGAATTTTCAAGCTTCTTAAGTTTAAGATCTTAAATTCAAAAGAATTAGATGTCTCTGGAGAGCATTTTACATCACCCATGTGTTACCAGCCCAATGGTACGATATGGTATCACGTAGAATGGCATTCTAGAGCTAGACTCAAAGACTGCCCAAACCAGAGGTGTGTTCTTTTTGTTTAACAGATGTTGATGTATTTTTTTCATGAACTTAGCCAGATTTTGAAATCATTGTATTTCAGTGGAAAAGAAAGTTCAAGTGGCTTAGGAATAAGAGCTACTTAAACTTTGTGGAACGTTACAAGACCCATGAAGGCTTCAGGTAATGAGTTATGATCAGGTACTATTTGTACTACTACTGGTAGCAAATATCTTAGACCAAAATAAAGGCATTCTTGGAGGCACAAAGAGAAGGAGTATGGAATACATTCCTAATGAATTACTAAAATTGTATGAAAGACAAGAAAACCTAGACTGGCTTTAGGATCTTTTCCATATCTAAACATGTATACCTGCAATACATATCATAGTATTAATATGAATATCTACTGCAGAGCTTCATTTCTTAATCTAATACATTTTGCCCACAGTAATGCTCCTTGCTTTTTTTCCCCATCAAATATACATTTGTTGAATAATTTATACACAAACTGAGTGATAATCACATGCATACATGATGTGGGGAGAAAGTCAAGTCTCGGCAGTTGGAATGAATGTTTGAAATAAGAAAACAGTGTTACAAAAGGCAAAAACATCATCCCTGTGTTGAACATAAATCCATAACACAGCCCCATGCCAGCCACGGTGAGGAAAACTAACTGTACCCCAGCCCAAACCAGAACACCCTTTTTCTGTAATAAAGTTTCTCTGATTGTTTCACCATTTTTTATACCTTAGCTTAAGTGATTGTCAAGCCTAAGCAAAAATATAAAACTGCTTATTGTGACATTTGGCTAATTAGTGCCTTCAGGGGCTCACTGCACTTAATACAGCAAGAGAAGGACTGGTGCCATTTTCATTTTATGTTCCAAGTTCAAACAGACCTCAAGAACATTTGGTACTTCATAATCCAGCAGGCTCTAGAGCCCCAATGATAAACTGCCACTTACTTAGGGAAGAGTTTAGTGCAGGTATCTAAATGTGAGGAGTAAAGGTCCTTTTCCTTATATATGGCATTTGTAGGTCAACAGTCTTCACTTCCCAAATGAGTGATAATTCCTTGCCATTACTTTACCTACATGACCTTTGTCTGTCTATACAACCCACTCACACATACTTTGTTTTCACTTTTTAAAGGATGCATATGTTAATGCAGAAGCATCATTGCCTTTTCATCAACCATTTTCAGAACCACGTTGATGCTGAAAGCTTTAGATCACATGAATTACTAAGCCTTGGTCCAGTTGGAAAAGGCAATGTATCCCAGCAAGCCAGCGATGACAGAAAACATTTCTTCCTACTATTTTTACCTGTCTTGGAACACTGATGAAACTAACACGACCTTGTGATTGCAGCTTGGCACCTAAAGATTCACAGAATATCCTTGAAATGTTTTTTTCATTTAAGAAAAGGTATTTCAGATTTCTTTGTGAGTGGAAAGACATGGTCTTTTGGTTTTATGTATTTCTCTTTTTTTTTTTAAACCAGTTTGACATCTGCATGACAGAAAATCTCTTCTTACTTCTAGATACATGAAGCTCGGTGTTATCTGCACCTGACTTCTGCACATAGCAGGAGATCCAATTATCTGAAATAGTATGTCAGCAGGAAAGATGGACTAGGATAGCTTTAAGATGTTCCAGGCTTTGAAAAGGCCTTGAATGCCTTATGTAATTTAAATATCCCTGCAGCATTTATATTACAGACTTTTAGAGTCCCTTGTCACTAAATCCATTTAACCTACTGGAGAGCCATCAGGCAAAAGGAAACTATTCTGCCCAGGAACTAGGAATGCAAATTGCACCCCTGAAGAAGTTCAAGGAACCACAGTTCCTTGCACAATTGTTCTCAATTCTGTGTTTTCCAGCCTTGACAGAGTCCCATTTAAAGTTATGCTGCTGCTGCTTCCATATAATCTCTCTAAAACAGAACAGTCTTTTGCATCCTTAAAGTAAACTTTACATAAAAAGAATCAACCCTGCTGATCCTCTTCAGAAATATATAAACTCCTTGGATGCTAGCTCTGAGTTGAAAATAAGTACAACATACTTCCAGCATACTTAAGCTACTGCTTGAAATATTTAATACCCAGGAGGATTATTTTTTCTTCTCCATAGAATATTGCAGACTAAAATCTGTCAATATGTCAAAATGTGTACCCTGCAGCAGATGTTCAGCTGTGCAAAAGAAATTTTTCTTTTCCCTATTATAGAAGAAGAAAATTGTATGTATAGAAATGATATGGTCAGAATTGAAACAGTCATAATGACATTATAAGCATGTCAAACTATTTTAAGCCTAACATATTTATGTACCATCTGTATGAGCTAGTTTATAAAGCATACTCTGTGTATGCCTACTCTGCAAGGAACATGAAAAATATCCTTATTTTCTCACAACTTTACTATTGTAACTTTAGTAACACTGCATTACATTGTTTGGATGCATTTTCATCCCTCATTCTTCTTCTGTATTTATGGGGGTTTCGGTTTTGTTTTGTTTCTAGTATCATTGGAAGGAGAGAAAAGAACACTAAACATTAGCTGTTCTATGAGATTAGTCCTAATGCAGAGCATGACCTAAATATGCTTTGTAAATAAGACAATGCATTTCTTATCATTCAGCATGTTAAACAGTTTAGCAAAGATTAGAAACATTCACTATAATCTCCAAATTAACCCTCCTGTTATGTTAGAAGGGTGGTAAAGGGGAACCCAATTCTCCCTCATTTGAGAGAACTTTTAATGCATAACTTCAGGCATGATTGCCATCAGTAGGGAAGTTTGCTTGTATTTTCATACCCTGTTGCATAGATACAATGTACAAGATGATGAAAGTGAGAAACTTTCCATCCCAGCATCCTTTTGCCATGTTTGTATGATGTGACTGCAGGCATACTTCCTTTTCTGAGTCTTGCTGTGCCAGCTGGGGATATTATACACTTTCCTTCACTCCAAGTTATTCATCACTCTCTATAAATGGGCTCTGTCCTTCAGGCACAGTCACTCAAGTTAGCCCAAAGCACTTTCATATGGTGTTTATCCAAACCTGTGTGACTGCCTGAAATAATCATTTTATTTCTTTTTTCTTTAGTAGAACTGGGAGCAATCACTGGAGGTGATGCAACTGTTTGCAGAGGGAATCTCTCTCTATCTAACAGAGATAGCAGTAAAATTGCTGCATCAAGATTTGTGACTATGCCCTCTAATAAATAAAAATCTCTGCTATTTTTTATTGTTATTACACATATTATAGTTCTACTAGAGATTTTTTCTTTTAATTACACATCTTACTTTCTGTTTCTAGGAGAAGATCTGCTAAAGTACCATGAATACTTTTATTTTGGAAATAGGAAAAAAAAGACAGAACTTATATCTCTTGGTTATTAAAATGATCATAATTTCAATCACTTGGTGAAAATACTAATTTTTTCAAAATATTGTATATTGTATTGTATTGCTGATTAGGGAAAAATAATGCTTTCCATATTGGGTTTTTTGCAGGATCTGGTAAGTCTCATTACATTGGGACACTCCATTTTTGCATCTGGAATCTCAAGATCCTGTACTCTGAGGACATGGAGGGGAAAATCAGCTTTTCAAGTTCAAACTGATCTGAGATGGAGAACAATGGGAAACATGAAGAGCCACCTAATGCCATTTTGCATAGTCACTTATCTTAGAATCAAAGATGCTTATGAGAGGCTTTCACACAACTGAAATCTAAGGGAAGGGCTGCCAGCAGATTTTGTACATATTCTGACTGAATTGGAAGATTCCCTTGGGGCCAGAGCTGATATCATTAACATTCTACTTCCTAAAGAAGGGCACAGAATTTCAGTATTAATTAGTGTGTCATTGATCCAAATGTTTAACTTCTAGCTGTAGTTAAAAGCTAACATATTTACAAAGTTGGGGGGGGGGGAGGAGTTTACTTTCAATATGCAATTTGTCTGGCATTGGCAAATGCATTGATTAGATCAAGCTAAAGGCTTAAAAACATCCTTTCCCACAAGGATAATTGAAAAGTCTAGTGACTTACTCTGCAGATGGTGCAGACAGAGACAATAAGCCATTTTAAATACTCCAGCATGCATGGTAAATTACTCATAAACATTTTTAGCATCCAAATTCATAAACATTTTATACATGAAAATTAAAAACTCTGAGAAAGCAGGCCCATGTTGGGCAATATGGGAGACGTGGCTAAGAAGTGAAATGGATGGTTATGTATAAGAGCAACAGGGCAAGTTGAGAATAGTCAGTGCAAACACTGAACTGAATATTATCGGACAAATGCATTATTCAGCAACTATTTCAAAGCCATCAACCTGACCATCTGGATGTTAGAACACAGAGGTGAAAGCAGAGTAAGTATATTACTATCCACGGGCTTTTCTAAACACAATTTCCAGAATGTATTCTTATATTTTTTTAACTGAAATCCCTCCATTTAAAAGAAAAAAAACAAACAAGCAATCTTTTTCTGGGAAGAATACATCAATACAGAGTTCATTGATTCACTCTGAAAATAAAAATTCCCATTGAATTATCTTCCATATTGTCAAGTTCTCTGAATTTATCCCATATCCACAACAAGCATTATAAGAAACTTTCAGGGTTTCTTCTTCTGAATTGACAAAACTAATGGAAGCTCTCAAGTAAGGTAAGCTCTCTTTGATTTTAATTTTGCCTGGTAGGGTACCATCTGCACTGAGTGAATAACACCATTTTCTATCGAGGTTGTATTGCATGCAATTGCCAATGTATGCTAGAGCTCTGCAGGGTGAGTTTCACTATCAAACAGGATCTTATTGCTCTGTATTGGTGCAGAAATAATTTTCTTTTTTCTGCAGTCACATTCTTGCTGCGTACTTTACCTCTACAAACCTATACCGATGCCAAAAAAGAGAAAATAATTTGGTTCACCATTCCACTGTTCCAAGAGCACTCTTGACCCTATCAGTCACAAAGTCCGTGAGACACAGGTGACAACACTACATCAACTTGCCTAATGACCATTTGCTTAACATGAGTTAAAATACCAGCCAAGGAATTTATTTTGACCTTGGTGGTAGCCATGGCAAAGGCTATGACTGCAATACTTTTTTCCAGATCATGTGACTGCGATGTTTTGCAAAGCCATAAGTTTGGATTTCCATCTTAAACAGTAGAGAGCTCTAAATTTTTTCTTTACCAAATAATTTCATTAACAATCCACCTTTCACTGATAAGTGTGCATCAACACAAGTTAAATTTTTCTGCCACTAGAGTCAGATGATTATAAAACCAAGTGTTTTCCAAAACCTAGATCTCTGAGCTCCAGGGCACAAGGAATATTTAAAATTTTCTTCTACTTACAGTATTAAAATTACGTGCCTTGCAATTTAAATTACATTAATTATAAACTTCAACATTGAAAACTTGAAAAACCCCAACTATCTGCTGCCTGCAGAGAAAAGAAACCATAATGGCTTAGAGTTTACTAGAGTCTGAGTAATAAAGATTTCAAGGTTGTGGACTGACAGATCAGCAGAAAAAAAAAAATAAAAAGAACTGTTAAATGTCAGACAGATGAAATCACCTTATTCTCCGGATTTATTGAAATCATGTTAACAACATGCATTTGTTTAAACAGCTTGAAAAAAGTTAGATTATTGATTTGTCTTTATGGGTACATATTTTGAGATGAGCTCTTGTCTAGATTTCTTTGAATTGTCATCATTTAAAAATGATCCACAATGGAAAGAGAAATGTGGCAGCTAATTAAATTGTATTTATTCCAAATAGAAGTTGCCCCAGCAAGAATACACACCCTTAAACCAGAGGGTGTTTAATAACTGCACCTGTTTTCATCCCAGAGAAATGAGTCACCATCTGAACAGTAGAACCTGAACAACACCTGGAGAAAAAGTTATATCATCTGGAGTTCAGGCTTGTCTGTATTGCTTAAAATTCAACTGCAACCTTTGTGCATTATAAGGCTTTCCTGAGACATATAAAATCAATCTAGTGAAAATACTGTTTTAAATTCTATGCTTTATACACAGATTCTGAAAAAAAATAGTATATACTACTAGAGCAAAGCTGTTCATTCCCCCTTCCTTCAGAAACATAGATTGGAAAAGACCAAAGCTGGACTGTTTGTGATACTGCCACCATCTTTTAGTTTAAATTCTTTCTTCCTCCCTTATTTTTCCTGCTAACAGGTAGCTACAATTATATACACAAAGCCTTACCAGAGTCTTGTACAAAATTCATAGTACACTGTTCTGTGCCAAACACATTGTTTCTGATACTCCCCAGTAGGAAATTAATCTTTTCCTACAGCCACATGATGTGGGTTGCTCAGGGACATTTTGTGTCTGATTCATATACCCATATCTTTCTTTCACTCTGTCACTTTTGGCTGACCAGCTCCCAGGTTATAGCAGAAATTCCTTTCCCCCTCAGTTTATGATCTTTCATACTATTATATTTGATCCCATTTGCATTACTGCACTTTTTAAGGTCATATGGTTCTTTCTTCTTTTTCATCTCATTTTACCATTAGCTGATCTTCATCCTCACTGCAACACTGTCCTTGTATTTGGCAGTAGATTTCTCCTCTCACAAGACAGCTCCTTTGTGACAAGAAACAAAAAAGAGAAGGGACAAGGAGCAATACAAGGGGGGTGGCTCCACTTTATTTCTTTCATCTGTGTGAAACTCCTACCAGTCCCATGCTGCTGAGATCCTTCAAGCTATGCCCAGATGGCCTGCTGCACCTAACACTTGGTTGCTGTTGGGAAGAGCTGGCCTAAGCCAAGGACCTTGCTATATACTGTCCCTGTCACTCAGAGCAAGCACTGAGCGAGGTTTATCAGCTCCAGCAAAACTCCCCATGTTTCTTTTTGGAAAAACCTTACCCTGTCCTGTTTGGTTAAACAGAAATGAAAGGGAGGACTGGGGGCAAGGAAATCCCATGATATTTGACTGCACGGACAGTCAATTTCCTTCCCAGGAGTAATTACTTCTTTCCCAGAGTAATTTCCTTTACTTTAACTTCTGTCAATCACAAACTCAATAACTGGGTTTATAAAGGCAGAGCAATATTTCTTCCTGGGACTGGAAGGATATGCTAACGTAAAGAGAAGCTTCTGGTTTAAGCCATCTAGAAGTATGGTTTTGAGGAATATGAAGACTTGTCAAGGATTAAGTATCTGATTCCTTACAACTGAAGGACAGCAAATTTTATTTTTTTTTTTTTTTTTTGGCGGGGGGGAGGGTTTGAGATTTTTTTGGTTGGTTGGTTTGGTTTAGTATCACTTTTTTGTTTTAGACCTTTCACTGTTCATAAAGTATATTGGTAGATATTAAAAGATTTAAAGTCTGTTTTGTGAAAATGCGTATCAGAAGTTCTGCTTCTGAAAGTATGCAGTTGTTCATGATTTTTAAAAACCTCATTTTTCACTGTGAGGTACAAATATTTAGATGTTTTCTAAGCTTTGTCAGATCACTCTTGAGCACTGGCTATCCAATTGTTCACAGCCAGAATAAAAGCTCTTAAGGATAATTTCAGATTTCTTTTTCACATCAATACTGCAATATCTGTGGGTTGTCTATTGACACAAAGAATGTCCTTCAATCTTGTACCCCAAGAAAATTATTTGTCACCTTTAGGAAAATCTAATGTATTCCCAGTGCACCTCCCCTTTCACACTACCATATACACAAGTTACATATTCATTGTATGTATGGCATATTTATATAACTGTGTATGTCATGCAGAAGCTGTTGATAAGCCATATATATATATATATATAAATATATATCTATGTGGGGAGGGTGGGGGGGTATGCCATATGTCTACATACCCGATATACCTAGTGCTGCCTCTCATACATTCACTGTCTGTGCTTGCATGCTCTCGGGAACAGGCAAAGAAAAACAATATGAGGAAAATCTTAGGCATTGCAGGAAGTTCCATACCATATTCCGTATGTTATTGTGGTAGTTTGTTATCATAATTGTCCCCACGGAGATTTAAAAAAATTTTTGTACCTGTTTTAAGAGTTTATCTTTGTCAGCAGCCCAGTGATCTATTACATTCACCTCTATCTCTCCAATTTGTAACCTGTTTCAAATAACTCTGCATGATAACCGAGCCACACTTTTCCTTAGAGGAGCAGGATTGGCATGATTATATCAGGTTACACTTACTTACCTTACTCTTTAATTAGTCTTTTCAGGGCATTCCCCTGAGCAAAATTACAATTTGCCAAGGTGTAATTTTCAGGATTTTCCCTGTGTCCTGTTTCAATTGGAGGAAGCAAATAAGCAACTTTCCTATTCCAAGCACAGTTACCATTTTAAGGATAAATTTCTTTTCATTAACTCGGCTACTTCACACTTACTTCAGGCCTCTCAAATGAATATTTTGCTGTCCTAGTTGCTGAGTTGCTCCATAACTTCCTCCTCTGAGACTTCAATCTCTGTCAAGACCATGCTGTTATTTCCATTTAAAAAGTGTCCTTGGAATAGGAATTTCCCCAATGGCTTCTACAACAGGGACTGAAAGAAATTTTTCCATCGGCTGCTGAGATACTTCACTCACTTTTTCTAATTGCTCACCATGTCACGATTCCTCTTGGTGATCTAGGGTGTCTTCGGCCATGCATACAGATGCCTTGCTCCTAATGCGTTTTAAGTGGATGCCGCTTTTTCCTTCCCATCCTTAACTCTGCATCTCTGATTTAATCATAGAATCATAGACTCATTTAGGTTGGAAAATACCTCTAAGATCATCAAGTGCAACCCTTAACCCAGGACTGCCACGCTCACCACTAAATGGTACCTCCAAGGGCCATGTCCGTGTGTTTGTTCAACACTTCCAGGGATGGTGATTCCACCACTTTCCTGAGTGACCTGGTCCAAGGCCTGAACACCCCTTCAGTGAAGAAGTATTTTCCAATATCCAGTCTAAACCTCCCATAGTGCAACTTGAGGCCATTTCCTCTTCTCCTGTTGCTTGTTACCTGGGAGAATGGACCCCTCCTCAGTACAACCTCCTTTCAAGCTAAACCAAAAGAGCCCTGGGGAACATCACCTGTGACTGGCCACCAGCCTGACTGGATTGAACTCCAGTCACCACCATTCTCTGGGCCCAGCCATCCAGACAGTTTTTTAACCCAGTGAGCAGTTCACCTGTCCAAGCCATGAGCAGCCAGCTTCTCCAGGAGGGTTTTACTAAAGCACATGTAGATGACATTCCCAGACTTCCTTCTTCCAGCTAAACAGTGCAACTTGTAATAGAAGTTCAGGTTGGTCAAGCAGGACTTGCTCTTCCCAAATCCATGCTGGGCTGATCCCCTGGCTGCCCTGCTAGTGCTGTGTGATCACACTCAGGACAATCTGCTCCATGACCTTCCCTGGCACTGAGGTCTGGCTGACAGACCTGTAGTTCCCCAAGCCCTCCTTACAACACAAATAATCACTCAGTCATTGCAGGTGTAGCAGACAGCCAAGTCAGTGTGGCCCTAAAGGAATGGTTGTCCATGCAGACCTGCTGAGCCAGACCGTCCACAGGGGTCTTAAAACTTCCTTCAAAATAAGGATTTATGCTAAGGCAGATGTTATGTACTTGTTAACAAAAGGGCTCAGAAAGGGGTTCCAGTGGGACATAATGCATCCTAAATTTATATTTTTAGAACCCTTTTGTTACCTCAATGTTTTAGCATAAGCATTCAGACACTTTATTTAATAGCATAATTTCAATTAAGGTCTCAAAAAAATTGAGTAGAGAGCACAGAATTTGACTCAACTATTGAAATTTATCTAAAATTCTGTTGCTGACAGCCAAAACCTGGAGGGACAACATAATACAGAGCAATGAAACCATTACTCTGAATTTATCTGTGCATCCAGGAGATCATGTCATGAAAATAGTTTAGTTTCACTTCCATAAAACCAAATCAAATTTTCTCTGGGATGTTTTTCTTATTTTTTATTTTTTATTTTTTTTAGCTTTGAGTGTTACACAGTAGTTCTGGAGAAAAAAATTATGATTAATACCTTAAATATTGGGGAAATTCTATCTCCCTATGAAACTGGAGTTAAACCTCCTTCCTAAAAGGCACTCACAGTCTCCAAATCAGTCAAATGATCATGTAAGATGAGAAGATCAATATTTAAAACACAAATAAGGCCAAAGTTTTCCTGCATGTATCTAGCTAGTAATAAGTATCAAGTTCCTTTTGCTCCATTTTTAGACGCAGAAGAATTGGATTATTGTTACATACAGTACATGCAATTAAATATTTAACTAGTTTGGAAGATTTAATTGTCTTTCTTAGGAGTGTTTTTAAAGAAGGAGACACAAGGATCCCTCAAGGTTGTTCAGGAGGTATGAGAAAGATTTTTCCAAGAGCTTGAGCATTTCTTTATATGCCAAATAAAATGAGCATATCTTTCTTTTCCACTATTCAAAATTATCAATAAGTCATGTCACAATTAATTGTTCAGAATTTCCCTTACGTTAGGAATGCCTCTTGTGAATTATTGCTCAATTGCATTGTACAATGCAAAATCGTGGTGAAGGTATAGTATAGCTTCCATAATTTATTGGGGGGAAAAAAAAACTTCTCAGAAGGGTTGAATAGACATATCACTAACGGTTCCTTTAGCCTTCCAAAACCCAGTTGTTGCTACCCAGATTTCCACAATTTGCCATCATCCATTAAAATGTAGTTTTATGCAAAGTTGGGCTCTAACACTGTGAGTTCAAGTGTTTTGCTCCTGAAGTGATGCCCTTATAGCCTGTCACCTAAAAACACGACAAAAGTAAAAAGTCATAGGAAGTGTCAAATGTGAATTAGGAAGGTACCTAAAGTTACAAGTGCCATTTAGTAGTGTTACAGTACTGCAGGCAAAAATCCAAGAAATGAAATTTTCAGACTGATAGTCTGTATGTGTGTGCCTTTGCATGTGCACAAAGTACACTGAAGTATCTGCTCCTGTGTGCAGTCCACCCTTAACGAAGTCTCCACTGCACTAACACTCTGTAGACCCATTCCAGGTAATTTTAAATTTCTCCTTGTCTCCTTGTCAAATGCAGGTATGCAAGGATCAAAATTAATTTCTGTTGCAATAGTGAAACGTAATTCAAATTTCAGTCATATGAAGGGGAAGAAAATATCTTGTTTGTCTTGGAGTATGACATGAAAGAGAGCAATAATTTCAGAAGAGAAAGAAATATAGGTAATTCAGTGAGTTCTTGAGGGAAGTGTTATTAACTTCACATGAAGTGTAGCACAGCCACTGCTTTCAGGACTGCTCTGGCATGTCTGTGAAGTTTTTTTTTGCATAGTGTAGTTATTAGCTATTTCTCTAAGCTACTCACTTTTAATAAACACTCATGATTTGCCTCTTTATTGTCATTAGAGTCAGAAAAAATACATTCTCTATAATTTAGAATTTTATTGATTATAATGCACCTACACAGCTGTGTCAAACTTAGGTCAATCATAAAAACTTTTATCCAGCAATTTTTAACACCAGGAAACTTTGGGTACAAATTACTATATGACAGACAATAATTACAAGCCCATGTCAGATAGCAGGGTGAGGAAAATTCCCAGAAGGATTACAGGTGAAAATAAAATGTGGGTAGATTTAAGGAAAACTCTTTTGTATGCTTTTGTGAAGAAAATCTATGAACTTTATTTTTGTAAAGGAATTTTCACAAAAACCCTCCATTTTCTGTTTTTGTTCAAATGAAAGCCTAATGAGTAACCTGTGTGAAGCTGTTAACTGAGAAAGGCACAGATGCTTTGGGAAGTTCTCCTGGTGTATTGCCACGAGCTGTGATGACTGCTTCTTTTGAAGCTTCTGGAAGTCTTTGTCCCTGAATATTTTTAGTCCTGGATTGGTCCATTCTCTGGCTGCTGCTATTGTTCATTCCACAATAACAACAATAGCTCCTCACAGTGACATGTGACGCTAAGGTGTTTTAGTGCTGCCATACATACTTCAATTAATTTTCAAAACAACCTTTTAAGTATTATTAGCTACTTTTTTTCTCCTTTTTTTTTCAAAATAAGAGCATGAGATACAACACACTGAAGTCGCACATCCAAAGTTTATTGTCAGCTAAGTACTAAAACCCTTCAGTTGCTGTCTTTCTATTGGGGTTTGTTTAGGCTATAAGACCTGATTTGTAACACTTACGAAAACTTTTTGCAGAGATTTACTTTTTCTTAGAAGTCTCACCTGGAAATTTGCTGTAGAAGGTTCTGCACAGAATTCAACACTGAAATAATTTTTAGGGTTTAAAAGTTCCTCATCCAAATGTCAAACTAGTCTACATGAATTAAGATATGTAAGTTTGCATTTTATTGGTTGTCCTGGTTTAGGGCAAATCTGGGGACAAATTTGGGATATGAGTATCATAAAGTCACCCCAGGACATTGGTAAAGACTGCATTCCAGCGAAAGCCAAAATTCCCCTCCCACTCCATATTTTGAACCTGCATTTAGAGCTACATCCAGGTAAAATTCCCTGCAACTCAAAACATGAACTGGGCAGCCAACACAATTAACTTTTGTGTATTTGCAGCACCCTGATAGAGGGACTGGGCCTTTGCAGGAATTGTGAAACCACCAGGACTACAAAGCCAAACCCAGGTTTCAGAAACTGCTGATGAAGTTGGTTTTGTTTGAACCTATTTACCCCTTACCTCACCTCCCCTATCCTGCATTGATTTTTGTTTTCTTTTGGGTTTCTTGAAACCCTTCTTCTCTCTAGAAACAGACAGAAAAGGTTAAAGATTAATGCTTTCATTTCACATTAAATTGCGTAACACCCGAACAGTGAGACATTTATGTTTTATTTACATATTTATTTACACTTAATAGCAATTATTTTGCATTCAGCAATGTACAGGCATGCAACAGCAATGAAAGTCAACTCTATGAGTAGATTCAGGACCTAAATGGGAAGGAGTCATATCACTTACTAAATAAACCAAAAAAGTCCTGCATTTTCAATAAATATAAAATTATGTGATCTCTTAAAATATACTTTAAGAAATTAAAAAGCTGATCTATTTTTAGAGAAATTAATAGTAGCAATTGTATCCCTTACTGGCAATAAGTACTGTCTGGAATCAATTTTGCCATTCCTTGGGAGCAACATATTCTCCATTTCCTGCACAGCTGGAGCTATGAGGAACACCAGCAGAACATGAGGATCTATGCCACTATTTGCAAGTCTATAAAACAAATATTCAATAATTTTTAAGGTAAGCATATTGCAGTTTTGACCTTATTCCCACCTGCTGTTCAATGACATCTGCTGATTGATTGTCTAATGTACATAGGAATAGAATCTCAAATGAGGGATTAAGGTAAAATTACTCCCACAGGAAATATAATCCTAGTCAATATTTTATAAAACCTCGACTTAGGTGATCATTTCATTTGCGTTCCTTTTCATAAAAGAAGATTTACACGGCCTATGATGGCACTAACCTTTTCCTTGGACAGGTAGCACATCTCATCTATTTGCATAATTATCTGATAGAACTCCTGAATTATCACCAGGGAAAAAAGCATGCAAACATGTCAAAAATATTTAAAGGGATCATTACATGCACTTATCTGTCCCTACCCTGTTTCCATTTCTCTATTGGTACAATGTCAGAGCGATATCAAAATCTTTGCTCATTGCTTGGGACAAAAAACACTTCTCATGATTTCTTCCATTATAAAAGCAGAAAAAGCTCATTCCCATGGCAAATTAAAGATTTCTTTTCCTGCACAAACCTTAGTAAGATCACTTTGAAATTACTTAGTCAGATTTTGGTCCATTCTTATTCAAAATCTTACTTTGTCCCTTCTTTTCCTCCTCGTAATGAGGTTAGCTATTCCCTCTTGAGCTGGATTAACTCTTGCACAAAAAGCTGTAAGAGAGGACAGAGGTGGCCAGAGCTTAAATGGCATCTAAGTGGAGCACTGGTCAAGTGCTGGCCCTCTGCACACAGTCAATTTAATGCATTAAAATGTATATTATATTACTGGAAGTAGAGAGTACAAAAGAAATCTTCTGGCCATGTGGCTTCATATGCTGTGGTTTTGCTTGCAAATGTAGCTACTTGTAAAGATCATAGCATGTGCATTTGGGTTTTTTCTTCCTTTTATCTTCTGCTACCGCTTCCTGTTAAGAGTAATCTATGTCACACTAAAGACCAGATGTGGTGGAAAACAATTAATAGAATTTAAAACATAGAAAAAGGTAATCAGGTGAATTGTCTCTACTTAGATTATCAAAAGGAGCTTTGAAAATCCAGCTCTTTGATTTCCTGCACTTTGTTTCAGGCCTTTGTAATACAGTTTCAGATGTGCTGTGAGGCCAAGGTTTTTGGCAGTTTCAGGGCAAACTTTGGAAACAAAAGGCTGTGTGTGCACATAGCATGTATGAACATTATAAAAACTGTGATTTTTAAGAGTATAGGTTGAAAAGGAAAGAGTTAATAGCAGTAAATTAAGCTTTTCAGAAAAAATGACATCACCACATCATCATCAAGAAATTCAGAAGCTTGATTTATTGTGTGTTTTAATTATGAAAGCTGGTTTATTGCTTTGAAAAAGCAGTGATTCATAAAAAGATCTATCTGGACATGAAAAGCTAGTTGATTTAGCTATTCTTTTCAGTGAATTGGAAGACAAAAACATTTTCCAGGTATAGTGGTAATGTAATAATAGTAAATTTATTTTATATTTTTATTTTGAAAGGCCAGAACAAAATCATGTGGCTGGTTCCTAAACCTTAGGGCTCATTTAGATTAAACAAATACATTTCAGCACACTGGTGTCAAATTGCCTTTATCTTGACACACGAGGGGTTTTTTCCATCTTATTTTCTCCTCCTCTGTCCTGCTGAGGAAGGAGAGTGATATAACAGCTTGGTGGACACCTGGCACTCAGCCAGGACCAACCCACCTCACGGCCTTACGTAACACAGACTTTGTGACAGTGATTCATGGCTTCAAACTGAGCTCCATCTGCGCTCTTCCCCAGCCAAGGTGAAAGGTGAGGCTTAACAGCTGTATCCTCTTTGCTTTCTGAAGTCCATCCAAAGCTGTCCAAAGGACAGCAAAATCCTCTCACTAATAAGATTGTGACAGACAGAGTCTTCCATACATTCCAGTCTCAATGAACTCATTGAGCAACCTTCCTTAGTCTTGTCATGCGGGTGCTGAGCCAGTGAAATGAAGTACAGTCCTGTGGCTCTCCCTGAAATACTCTAATCTCAGCCTTCACCCTCTGGCACTCTGCAGTTCTGTTTGACAGAAGCTGTTGCCGCATTCTGCAGCTCCTCTAAGAGGTAGAGAAGTCCTGCCTATGATTCATGAAATAGGCACATGCTTCTGTGCACATCCTTCAATGACAGCCATTAGTGATTTCATCATTTGAATTGGTTCTCTGACCTTCAGAGGTCATAGAGATTATATTAAGTAAATCAAATTCACGTTTGATCTTCTATTGCTCTTTTGATACAGAAAAAAAAAATCAAAGCAGAAAATAAATTTTAATAAAACCACAAAGCCCAAAGCTTTCATTTTTATTACAGGTATTGGTGATTTTAGCTTTTTTTCCCATAATTGCATAATTAAAAGAGACCATAGTGGTTCTATATAACAAAAGAGTAATACCTCTTTCAGGACTTTAGAATCCATTTGCAGACATGCATTGAAAGTGAAACAAATTAATATTTTTTTCAGGGTATGCAGGTAGCCACAAGATTTTGCCATTAATAATTCTAAGGGCAGTAAGAATGCAGTCCCACACAGATAATTGAAAATGTCAGTAAAGCTCTGCCAGTTTTTAAGTCTAATTTATAGTAAAATCATTGGAAGTGCTGGAGAGCTTGGGAGAAGCAGGTATTTCACATTCTTTATTCTAGAATATAGCAAGAAGGGTTGCTTTTTGGTTTTTTTTCCAAAGCAGTAGCACACAGTGCACTGGTTATTATGTTTTGTAACACTCTTTAGGAGTCACTGGTTCAGATCAAATTCAGCTTAGGGGACATGGACCTGTGGTCAAGCCTGAGAACTGCTCCATCCAACTAGTGAACTAGGGACCATTAAGAAGGAAAATCAGAGCAATGACCTTTCTCTGACCAGAATCTGCTATCTAATTTCTCTTACTTTTCTAAAATACAGATTTAAACAGATGGCTGAAAGTGCCCATTGCACAAAAAGCTTGTCAGCATGTTGGTGCATCCTTGAAATGTGTATACAAGAAAACAAACTGGAGTGAAATGGTTTGCAGGTGAATAGTGAATGAGGTAATAAATAGATTCCTGGAGGCTGTTGTAAAGAAAGTATAGATGGTGCAGAGAGGATTTTTTTCTGTGTTCAGGACAGTTGTAAAGAAATGCTGGTAGACCAAGCGGTCAATCTAAAATCTAACCTCTTTTGCCTTTTGTTTTACATAGCATAATAAAACTAGGGTGGAATATGTGCTGCAGAAGAAGGCAGAGTGATAGAGAGCCAAAGGATTAGTTTAGAAAATCTCATGGAAATGGGCTTTTCCTGACAGATTTTCATCTTTTCTTTTTTTTCTTCTCAAAACTGGTCTGAATTGCACACTGCTTATCCCTTCACCTTTTAGAGGTTTGCATCCATTATCAAGATTATGACTGTGGGGTTTGCATTAGTGCAAACCACTCTGCTAGGGGGTTAAGAAGTGAAAGAAACAGTATGTGGAAGTGACCTATTTTCTTGTTATTGTTTCAGAACTCTGCCAGCTGTCATGGCCCCAGGTCAGCCACACCACAGAAAACCTTTTCATTCAATGTCCCTGGCTGTGATATTTCAGAGGAGAAAGAGAGAGATTTCAACACCTTTGTGCTGCTTTGAAGCTTCTCTAATCATAGAATCATAGAATGATTTAGGTGGGAAAAGATCTTTCAGGTCAAGTCCAGCCATAAACCCAGAACTGCAAAGTCCACCAATAAACCCTGTCAATAAGTGTCATCTTAGAGTACTCTGAATAGAAAAACAGGTAAGAGCAAAATAGTCTTCAGAAATCTGTGTATCAATACCTTTTTAATTAAAAAAACTACATTTTGACCACACAGAAAAAAAATCGCTCACAGAAAGATCTTATCCCAATTCCTTAACCACTTTTTAAACAAAGAAGATTTTATATCCACAAAGCTTTTTAATTTTATTCAATTTTGCCCCCTGCCTTGGATTTTTAATTGGTCTGGAAAATAATGAACACAATCTGAAAATTGATGTCACACACAAAGGTATCAACCTTTCCTGTGAGAGGAGAATTCTTCACTTACCATGAGCCACCCTGCATCATGGAGTGCTGCACTGCAAATATACCACTAGCATCTGACAAAAAGATTATTCTTTCTCTTTCAAAGAATGCCCTAAGACTGACTAGAACCAGAGTGAGAAAAGCATTGGAATCTAAAAGGGGCAATATCTGATAGTCTAATGCTTTCCATGCAACCCACAGATTTCCACCTATTTGGCAACTGATTAGTTTTCTGACAGATTATAGGATTGATAAGTGAGACTTATTTGTCAGACTTGATATTCTACATAGACCTCTCCTCAAGATGTAGGGGGAAAATAATCCATCCTATGGGCTTTGCCAGGTCCCAGGTGACTGCACAGAGGAGTAGGAAATTGCCTTTCCTTTCACTGAAGTGACATTGAGAACCCTTTTTCCCACAGAAGCCATACTGTATTTAGTCTCCTGTAGCATCTACTTCCAGTCCCTGAGTTTTCATGCGAAGGGTTGCTGTAGGGGAGGAAGCCCTATATAATAACAGAGGATGTCCTTGGTGACCTGAAAGATTGTGTTCAGGGCAGCTTCTTATTTCATTAGACCTTCCTGATGCTCTTCTTCCTGGTACAAGCGTTGATAGTACAGAGCTCTGTGCATGAAAGTCAGGGGTACAAAACAAATCCCTTCCAGGAAAGTGTAAATTAAAATTAATTCAGAATGGCACCAAAATTAGAGGAGATACACAGGTGAGCATCCATCACATAAGACTGTTGTTTGTACTCAGAGGGTTGTTAATTGCTCTGTTGAATACCTGAAGGAAAGGCCTGTCTCTACATGATATAAATTGTACAGCTGAACAAAGCATACCCAGTGGTCTAAATCTATAAGGAACTTGGTGAACAATGATCTGAGAGAAGGAAAAGACATGACAAATGAGATTTTAAATATACAGTCCTATAATTGTAATTTATTTTGTTGGGTAAATGTTAGCACCAAAATGAATGCTGAAAACTCAGGAGGTAATTGGTAAACCTTTTCATATTTAAGTGGTGTTATTAATTCAGATTGATGAGTGAAAGGGAGCTTTATACAAAGCTGCAGGTGAACAAGAAGATCCCCTTGCCCAGCAGCAGAGCCCTGATAGCAGCAGAATTCCACATGCAAGGAGAGGAATCTGTATTCCGCTGTACAAGTCCCACTGCACACACCTGGCAGTGTAGCTGTGTGACCCTCAGGCACCAGTCAGCAGGTGGTAACAGCACAGCCCCAGAGTGCCCAGGAAATGGGCATTTGCTGTAGGGACATGCCCCTCTCGCACTGCTGCCAAAGGGATGTGGAAGACACCATCCTGAGCAGCTGTTGGAAGCACAGTCTGAAAGACTGGCCCACTGGCCTGGGATCTTTAGCCCAGGTACTCAGACAGAACCTGGGACACAGGGCAGCCTTGTTCCTCTTGTTAATTTCCAGCTGGGAAATCATGCAAAGCAGGGCAGACCCAACGCAGCGGGAAAAGTGAAAGCCCATAATGAATATCATCCACAAGCAATTGAGGAATTCAGCAGCAGTATCCAAGAGTTGTGGCAATTGTCCCTGAATCTCATCTTGCCTCTTGGTAAAAAAATATCTTCAGAGGTTTTCTCTCAGTCTACTTGATGAGTCTATCATCAAAATTAGCACTCTGCTACTAGTGTTTCCAGGTGCTGTCTACTCAAGGTTCCCCGAAAAAACACAATGAAATAGAAAATCCCTCTTCAGCCTCATTTTTAGTTGCAGATTTCCATCTGCTCTCCCTTGCCATCTCTACCCCTCTGCACAGAGAAAATTCAGAACACAGAAAATGAGCAGCTGGGGAACTGGACTTGGACCACATTCAGGAGTCAGAGTGTGTGAAGGAGATTCCAGAGACCAAAGCCTCAGGTGACATCTACAATTTTACCTAAGGCAGACTCCTGTATTGAAAATATGCTGATACATAAATACACAGTTCTGCTGACAAAAACAGATCCTATCTCTTTCTTCAAGGAAATACTGAAATAATTTCACCTGTGTTAGGTCAACATCAGGCATAAGAGGGGAAGTATAACTAAAAAGCTCATAATGCCTGGGAATGTACATGACATTAGCTATAAATGCTCTTTAGCAATCACTTTTCTGAAGAAATCAGCAACAGGAGTGTTCCCTAGACACAAAATCAGAGCTAAATACCAAGATCGTTTCCTGTAGGACCACCTTGCTGCACAGCAGCTTTGGCACGAGTACATTCCCAGACATCTCCCAGGCAGTGGAAAACGTGCATAAACCTGGCAGCAGGGGGCACGGAGGGGCACGGAGGGGCGCGGCTGTCCCGAAGCCCGGGCCCGCAAGGTGCGGTGCCGGCAGGGTGCGGTGCCGGCAGGGCACGGTGCCCGCGGGGTGCGGTGCCGGCAGGGTGCGGTGCCCGCAAGGTGCGGTGCCGGCAGGGTGCGGTGCCGGCAAGGTGCGGTGCCGGCAGGGTGCGGTGCCGGCAAGGTGCGGTGCCGGCAGGGTGCGGTGCCGGCAGGGTGCGGT
>JAYDZK010000268.1:19160316-19202712 GCA_034509185.1 Euphonia xanthogaster | reverse complement strand
GGTGCGGGCAAGGTGCGGTGCCCGCAGGGTGCGGTGCCCGCAGGGTGCGGTGCCGGCAGGGTGCGGTGCCGGCAGGGTGCGGTGCCCGCAGGGTGCGGTGCCCACAAGGTGCGATGCCCACAGGGTGCGGTGCCCACAGGGTGCGGTGCCCGCAAGGTGCGATGCCCACAGGGTGCGGTGCCCGCAAGGTGCGGTGCCGGCAGGGTGCGGTGCCGGCAGGGTGCGGTGCCGGCAAGGTGCGTTGCCGGCAGAGTGCGGTGCCGGCAGGGTGCGGTGCCGCTGCCGCTGTAGGCAGCAGTTGCCTGGCAACTCCCGGCTCCAGCCGCATCCTGAGCTGCTCTGCGCGGTGCCGCTCCCACCCACCCGCTGCATTTTAAACAGAAAACAATTCCTGCCTTATCGACAGCCGAGCCCGTTAAAGATTCCCAGGAAACAAAAACTCAGACAAACTAAATCAAGTGGCAGGAAAAGTCAGGCTAAGACACACTGCTCTTCTCCAATACCCATGCCTTCCCTTTGGAGACACTGCCATTTGAAGAGGGGCTTAGTGCTGGAACAGGGGCTTAGTGCACTGTGCTGGCATTTTCTCTCGGAACCAGAGGTTTGCAGGCCAGCTGACTAATTAGAGCTGCAGCAGAAGCAAGGAGCTGTCCTGAAATAACAGGCAGGGTGGATAAGCATGCACTTGGGATTTAGAGTTAATATCCACTGGAAGAAATTAAATCTTGTTTGAGTGAGTGGGTAGCCAGATCATGATGGGAAGGGGGGAATTTGGCATATGAGAACAGTCTGGTGAATCATGCTGAGAAATTAATAGATTTTTTAAAAGTACTCCACCACAAAAAAGGCCTAAACACCTTCCGCTGATGAAATAGGGAGAAAACTGCTGTTAAAAATCTGACACAGAGAAAAAGAATGCTTAACAGCCAGAAGGAAGGCTGGGAAACTGTGATATAATAGCTCCACTGAATGTTATATAAAGATTTACTATCTGCTAGGAATGAAGCTGGGTGATTTAATACAAACTTCAGTTCCATGTGATAGCTAGCAGATAATGACATATCCTGAGGTACAAGCATTTGAAACCTTTTTCAAATCACTCATGGACCATCTGCATGCTTGTCTCTCTGATGCATGCCCTGAGTTTGCCGTATTGCAGTTAGCCCATTTTTTGCCTTTTATTCCTTTTTCCTCATTCTGCTTTACTAAAGGGAGATACCAGATTACTTTCATGAATTTAGACTTTCAGAGTGATTTAAAAAGTTTTAGAAGGAGTGACTTTCTCACATTTTTTTTCAAAAATATCTTCTTTGTTAGGTGCCCACATAAAAACTTCCCCTCCCCACTAAAAAAAAAAAAAAACCCAAAGTAAAACAAAAAACAAACCAAGCAAATAAACAAAAACTCCTTTTCCTATGCAAGTACCTTGGGGACCAAATTTTTTGGCTATCAGATTTTGAAAATAAATTAATTGAGTTCCCAGAGCCCAAGGGGAAATATCATGGCAGAGAGAGGGAAAAGATTAGGTGCCAGTGTCCAGCAGCATTACGCACTGTAGTTTCTCATCCACAGGAGGACCCTGGACCCTGTATTAGTGAGACAGCTGGATAATGTAGTACTCGAGTCTAATCTCCAGGGAGACCAACTTCTTAGTGCTCTGCATAAACTTTCATCAAATAGTTTTTCACTGGGTAGAAGGTTATATTCTGCTGAGCTTCAGAAGCAGAAGTATTGGGCAATCCCTATCAGCTGGAGCTGCTGCTGCATTCTGCCAAAGTCTGGCACTGCTTGCAGCCTTGGTGAGCTGTGGGTTCCTGGAAACCACTTTCATTAAATCCATATGACATTGGGACAGATCTTTGATCCTATTTTCTCACTTTTTAAGACAAGGATGATTATGTATGTCTTCACCATGGGGCAGTAATTATAGCTAGCTTCTAAAGAGCTTTGGCACTGCTGAACAAATTGTAGAATAAGTTCTTCTCCATGGGATTTATTGGTGGGATTCTTTCCTCATAAGTTAGCAAACAGTGAATGACCATGTAATATCAGAGATCCTGACTCAGCAAGCTCCTTCAGCATTGCAAGGTCCTTAGCATCACACGAGGTTTGATAGATATGAATGGTCCCGCCAACAGACACAAACACAACCGAGCTGTGACAAGTCAAAATGATCTAGCTTCCAATTAGAGCCCAGAAACAATTCTCAGAATCAGATTCTATATATTGCCTTTACAAGTGACCTTTGGGAACAGTTTGCTGCATGACTGCTGAGAGAATGTTACTCAGGGAGGCTGTGAAATGAATGACAGTACACAGGACAGAAATCGCAATTAGTTCACTGTACATTTCTCTTACCTGAATGCCAAAGTTCAGCAGCATCCATTAGTTTTACAGGGCTTTGGTTAGTCCTTCAGATGGTCCCATTTCATATAACCCACACGATTGCATTGCTGCTGAGACTTCTTTGTTGATGCAAAATCCTGTGGCCTTTAGAGACTGACCTCAGAAGGGAAGCCATTATAAATTTGAAGGATATAGACAGCTGTACCCTGCTTAAAAAACATTTGGACACTTTGACAATGCTTTTAAAGCAGACTCTGTGAAGAATTGTAATGGAGCAGAGGATGTGGGAAATAACATAGTCTTGCATATCACTGACTGTGAAGTACAGATTAAATTGTGAATTAGTTGAGGATTTGGGTGGTTTCTGTGAACTACTTCAAAGTGGTTTATGATAACTAATGCATTTCCATTTTGAAATACTGGTTATATCATGTGAATCCCAGTGAAAAGAACATACATTGTAGCCCCATCATATTTTTAAGATTTTCCTTGCTGCAGTTTTTGGGCCTTGCTTTATGGAAGGATGGTATTTTCTGTGCTGCAGGTTGTCTTCAGCAGGTATTCAGTTCACACCAATAGCAGAAGTCACTTGAGACCTTTACAGTGGCCTTTATAGAATCTATGTATTTCTTTGGAGCTTTGCTAAATCACAGTGAACACTGAATATTTTGAAATTCACCTTTCCTAGACCAGTGCAGTACTTCGAATTCTCAAGATACTTTGTCTATGATGTTTGCATGAATTCAACCAATTAAGGAAATTTCTAATGTGCAGGCATTTATATGAATATCTTTGTACATGTAGAGGAGTTCCATTTTCATTTTCTCCTTTCTTTTCCAAATCCCTTGCAATCTCAGACTCAAAAATTTCTGAGGTAGATGTGAGATCTTCTTTTACATATCTGGAGTACAATCCTGATCAGGGCATCTGGGCTCAAGGTCAGTGTAATTATTGAGTGGTATAATGTTTCCTTCAGAGGTGGTATTGGCTGCTAGGTTGCTGTGGGTTCTGAAGCCAGCAGCAGACCCCACTCTATTGGAACCTGCAGAAGAAGAAGCATGCAGATTCTTTTAGGTAGAAAATATAGGCAGAAGTGAGGCAGTTATTGCCCAACTCTTGACTAATCAAAGGTAACTCCTATTCACTGCCAAATTTGCTGTGCTGTACTTGAAGGGTTAAAGAGTCTATGTGAATTGCAGCCTTTAAAAGGTGTGAATGTGATCATGAGAAAGCCAAAAATCAAAAATTTCTTGACACAGAAACCACCTCAAAAACAAAGAGGGGGTGGGTGAGATCAGGGGTGTATCTGAATTAACATGAGCTACTTAAAATTATTTGGCTTTATGTGAATATTTTTAAAAGTGCTAGAACACTAAGCCTAAATCACCTTGTTGTTCCACACAACAAAATTGCACATCAGACTGTATGGCCAAAATGGATAACGTAACAATTAATAATGGTCATTTTTGCTGTGGTAAATAGTCAGATTTCAATATTCTTCTATATATTACTTTTCTTTTAAGAACCTGTGTGGTTGGTAGCATTCTCAGACACACCTTTTGTACTTCTTTCTCTCCAGCAAAGTGTTCTTTTAAACAAAATGTATTTTATACAAGTGTGTTAGTTCAGAAATGAGGCTGCATTATATTAAATTCAGATTTTAAATTTTCCAGGGAATACAGAGATTCAGGCCTTTTCCTGTCATTAGTCAGAGGCAATTTGTACAATTGTTCTGTTGAGTAGAGTTTCTGAGCTAGATGTGCACCTGTATTTCAATAACAGCTTTAGCATATAAGATATATCCCAGGGAATTCTTTCCCTGTCCCTTTGGCTTTGCCCACTATTAGCTCGTTTCTGTTGGCTAAGTGCACAAGAAATCTATAAACCTCATTATTTAGCCCTAGAAATAAACATTATACCTTGGCACTTGAGTTACTCCAAGGATCTCCCAGCCATCTTGGGGGAATTGCATTGTAAAAGCTCTCTAAACAGGATGCCAGACTTGCCATTTGCAACAGGAATATCAGAAGTCTGCCCTTCCCTTTCCAAAACTGGAATCTAGAGTGGCAACTAGCAAAATTTAAAGCAGGTTAAGGAAAAGACTCGGTCATTTTCCCAAGGAAAACCTTGTATTCTACCCTGATAAATCCATCACAATTCTTAGGCAAATGGCTGTTCACATTACTGTGTCTGGGGACTGAAAACACAGGTACTACCCATAAATTTTTTGTGTCACAGAATATCTTACTTTTTTTTATCTCTCCTAGTATGTCTGAAGCTTATCCGTTTCGCTAGGTCTTTGAACAGATGCACTATTTGTGCTGCCCTTTCTATCGATCGGACATTTTCACCTGGTCTCTCTTCCCTACCTAGTTGCTGGTGTGGCATGTCCAGTGTCTAGGGGAAGACAGGCTGTTTTCCAATTTTCCTGCTGTATATTTGTACACAACTGTGACCCCCATCTCTCCCAGAAAGGATTCCAGAGTTTTGATAAATATTTTAGGAAAACGTAGTAATTTAATGTTGTCGCTCTTTCCAGGAAGCATTCAAGTTCAGAATATTATACTCATGAAAGACAGGAAAGGAGCAAAAAAGTATTGGTTTTTTTTGAGTTGTGTGGATTCAAAGGAATAAACTTTCTGTTGGTCTAAAGTGTTGTTGACAGAACACTAATCTCACTAAATCTGCCATAGGGAGTTCATAATTTGCATTTGAGTTTGTTTTCTGATTTTGGAAATTCTTAATTTTAGAAGATAAACAAATTTTGTCACTATTCAATCTCTGCAGGAAGACGATATGTGAAGAACTACCTCTATAAAGAAAAATAGTCCACTTGTGACCTTCTGATCAAAGGAAACTGATCTGTGAGTTAACTGTGTCAGTTATTTCAAGTAGATCCCTCAAAGCACCTACTGATCAAAATGGTAGAATTTAAGGACAAAAGAAATTCCACGTAACATAAATACTGCACCACTTTGCAGGAGCCATTGCACTCCCCTGTGAGAATTTCAGCTGCCTGACTCTTGACTATTGGCAATCTGCTGCCATTTAATTGCATCTTTAGAGATTAATCTACTCATAATTTTTTTGCTGTACCTGAGTAAAGCAAGAGTCATTGCAGGTTAGGTGACTTGGGAAGGATTTTAAAGAGCAAAAATGAGCAGTCACAAATGAGTGACTGAAGTGGAACAGAATGAATGAGTCCCTTGCCTGGCCTGGGATCAGCCAGTACTCCCACAGGATTTATGGTGGAATCTATTGTAGTTCCCTATACCATAAAAAATGAACAGTGAGCATAAGGATCATTGAGCTCTGAACTTTCCCAATGGGTTACAGTTATAGAAATATATGGAATTTGCACAATCCCTCAGAATGGGAATTGTTGACTCAGTGGTGAGAGGGCTCTGTGGCTTACAGGCTGGGCCATAAATTCAGGGAAAATGTAGGAAACTAGGTAAAAAAATAATGCTGAGTATTGTCTGTCTGAACTAAATGAAGATTGAACTGGTGGCCTGTGTCTAAAAATGAATCATGTCAAAAGACTTTGGGGAAGACAGACAACTTTCATACATCATAACTGTGTAGCACTGTAGTAGACAGGAGATGGAATCAGTAAAAGCCAGGGCTCTTCTGATTTGGTCTTGGTTAATAGTCCTCTTTCCAGCTGGAGATTGGACCAGATGACCTCCAAGATTCTTGTTCAACCAGATATTCAATGTTATTATTAAGCACAAAGATTGTCTGAGAGTGTCTTTGTTCCTAAATAGATCTATTAACTTATTGCTAAATGTGTGAAGTACAACAGCACATTTGCTGCCTTTCTCTTTTCTCCATTGTGCACTTTAGAATGAAAAGAAAAACTTTTGTGGCAGTAACAGTAGCTTTAAGGAAAACACAATCCCAGATCTTGCATAACCCTCCTTAAAAACCTGCCCAAGGAGGACACTGCTGTTTCTAACTCCCTTTAGTCTTTTCTGGTCACCTTATTTGACAATGGGGGAAATAGAAGACATAAGAGGAAGACTTATTAACCACTTCAGACAGAAGAAATCCCAGGTTTAACAGGCATAATAGAGAAGTCAGCGACTGAGTAATCACCAAGACAAGTACAAATTAGCTTTCAAAGCAGAAAAGAGGATTGCATTGCAGTGCCCTGTATTATATTGGAGCCTATCCTTCACCTCCTTTTCTATTTCTACCTCTCTGTTTATGTACCATACATTTACATGCTGTGACTAGTGCAGTCATCTGGGTTTAAAGATGTCCAAGTGGGTTTGCATAATGTCGAGTTACTCTTTTCTAAAACTTTTATAATCAGCTTAGGTCTGCTCAGTGATACTGATTAGACAACCTTAATGTCCGCTGTTATCTTAATTCTCTGTAGAGCAGGCAACTGCCTTGAGGGAAGATATAATATTGTGTCTCTACCTATTTATGACAATTTGGCTTGCAGCCTAAAACTTCCTTAGCTAACAATTCAGAGTCAGATTTTCAAAATTAAGCCAATAGGTTTGCATGCACCTATACTTATGCTTGTCTCCAGTTAAAAAATTTATAGAACAGGAGAGTTTTACGAGAAGATCTTCAGAAGTAAAAATGAGTGATATGTACCCAGCTTATTGTGAAAGACTTGATTAGAGCTGCTCAATATTAGCTTCAGTTTAAGCCTTTGAAAATCTCTTACTTAACAGCCTAATTCCAGCTGCCAGTTGTTATTTACACTTGTGCCTGTTCCCCTCTGACTGCTGGAGCAAAAGTTCTGTGCTGAGATTGAATAAATCAGAAATGATAATCAGTTTTCAGGCAGGGCAGTATGACTTGTGCGGACTGAATGCACATGCCTGAAGGGAGATTTACAATAGCACCATCACAGTTTTCTTTCATAAAGAAAGCAAGTAAAGAGCTTGGAAAGAGCTTGCAAAGAGAATGGGAAGAAGGCTGTGTACAGATGTGGCTGTTCATTGGCACTGTCAGTATTCCTGGTTCTGTAGCCTGTGCCAAACAGGCTTGGGAAGGGCAGGCAACTCTGCACCAGATTGCCAGCTCACAAAAAAAACCCCTACAACTATTAGGAGCTTATTTCCAGCATTCTGCCAAGCAGAAAAAGTAATCCATGCCCAGTTTAGCATCCTCTGAAGACATTATAAATTACCATCTAAACCCTTTCACCATATCTAACACTGCACAAACTGCAGCAGCAATGGTATCTGAAATGCTCAGTGAGTAAGAGTCAGTCCGACAGTAGCTGCCTGTGTTCCTACTGCTTCTTATAAAAAGCAGTGAAAAGAAAATAAGCAGTAAAGGTCTGATATTTTTCCTCTGCTGGTGAATACGCAGCTGCCAATATACCTATGCTAGATGTTTTGTATTTCACTGTTGCTCTGCTTTGGGGCATCCTTGACAGCTTCAGAGTTGAAGTAAAATAAAGTCACTTGATGGTCATTGGATAAGTAATATCTAAATTAACTCAAGCTCTAGACAAAATTAAACAGCCTGTGGCAAGATTTTTGTATAAATAGGTGCATCAATACATTGTGTTTTCAGACTATTCATCAAGCCAGAAAGATGAATGAACACAACCATCTTCACGCTCATAACACAATAGGTAACTTATTTAGGACAAGAAGATGTGTACAATAAAGAGATTTATTGCATGACTAAAACTGAAATTAAATTCCTGTTAAAATATTTATGTAGATGTAGCTGAAACATTCCGCTTAGAGATAAATCAGAGGCCTTTGGCATTTCACAGACGTATCATTCCAATATTCTTCTGCAGAAAATTTAGTGCTTGCAAGATGTTAATGGAAGTTCAGTTTTCAGGACAGTTGCTGCAGAATATTTTTGCTCAGCAGGTAGTAGGGATTTGCATCCATATTTCAAATATTCTTCTATCTCATTACCGGCTTCTATTTCTTTGTGACTTATACCTCTATAAAATCTGGCTTGCACTATGGGGAATGTAATTTGAAAAAAGAAAATTCTGTGTAATGAACATTTATCATATTCTTTCTTGCTTTTTCCCTTTTTAGGCTTTTTTTCTAGAGAGACTGGATGAAAGAATGACATGGCACGCTTAATCAAAAATTTAAAAAGAAAAAGGAAAAAGGAGTCTTTTCTAAAAATCAAGCACTTTAAAATAGTTTTAAAATATCAGGGTACTTCTCTCAATATGATACTCCATGTTAAGTGATAACATTATTTCTTCTGTTGCCTTCCTTTGATTAAACTAAAATCTATAAATAATATATGTACACTGGAAGCACGTTTGCTTGGGTAAGTTAATTTGTAAGAGTCGTAATCAGTACAAATTCAGTAAGTGCTTTTTGTAATATGGCTGAATGCAATGAAATGATTTGGTATTCATGCAGATGTCGCATGTAATTTCAGAGCTGTTACACTGTAATTTTGTAGCACTTAATAGAAATTATGGTGGTGGCAATTTTGTCACTGTAGGTAAGGGGCTCTTAGGCTCTCTCATAAATTTCCAGCTCACTCTTTTCAGGACTTTCTGATACAGTGTAAAGTTAAAACCATCAGCCTAATAAAATCTGGTTATAATTGATCGAACCCAAAAAATAGATGAACCAAAACAGCAAAATTTTAAACCTCTAGTTCAAGTAAAACTGCTGACACTTTTGGTTCAATCTATGATAGATGCAGAAATTCAGATTTACATTAGGTTTTTGGAGGCTTTCTTCCTCATCTTATGCCCCCCTGCACTCAGCACACAGTATTCCAGTACAATGGAATGCTAGCCAAAGTTTGCTACCAGAGCTGGTCACAGTTTGGATTTCTAGTCCTTCAGCATCTCTATTGAACATCTTTTTCTTTTTGATCATTATAATACTCCTCACTTTTTTTTTTTTTGTGGAAAGGAAATAGCATGTTTTCACATTGGCATTTTTATTTTCCTTGAAGCAAAGGTATTGAGGGAAAGAAAACCCCTTTCAGATAGAAAAAAGATTGTCTTATTTAACAAAAAAAAGAAAAAGTGATACAATATTTATGCTTGGCATTTCTAAACTTTAGCTTTTGGACCTGGTGTTGCAGGTGAGCTAGAAAAGCAGCAGAAGGGAGAGGGGCATCTCACCACGTCTTGTTTCCCTTGCTTCCATGCCTCTGGGCTGTTTGCAGCACTTTCAGATCTTATGTGAGGGCTAAGCTCTGCAGTACATATAAGCTCTTAACACATGGGCAGCTCCTTGTGCCCTCTGCAAGCAAGGTTCTGCAGAATAAAAAAGATAATTTTATAGCTTGTGACACACCAGAAGATCTTTTATATCCATGGCAAAGCAGAGGAAATGGGAGATGTTCTACACTGATCATGCTATGCATTTATATTCTCAGTTGAAGAATCAAGTAAATAATTTAGTTCTGCCATCTCTTTTGAGATTAGTAACCAATAAGCACTGAACAGATGAGGCTAGAAAGAAACTTCTGATGCATTTTGCCTACTCAAACAATCACTAAATACCAATTTTTGATTTATTATCAGCTTAATTGAAAGCTTTGCTAAAGCTGTGAAGGCTTTTCCACTCTATTGCCACTCAACAGAAAAATAAATGTTGTAGGAATTTGCTGGAAGTCATACATTTATGCCCATATAAGCTTCTGTAGTACATAATAAAAGAGTTAAGAGCCTCCTGAAGTGCTGTTCTGGTTTAAAGTGGATTGTATGCAAACTATAGTTTCAGACAGAAGCACGAGTTATAATTCTTATTCTGTTTTGACAGCACTGGTTTGTCACACCATATCCACCTGAGATTTTAAAAGTGCCCAAACTAAACATCAAGAGTACATTCAGTTTGAAGTTTAATGTGACTCAGAATCAAACTTCTTTTCTTATCATATTCAAGTCTGGTGAAATATAGAGTCATTTCCAGACTTAGAATATTAATCAAAAGCACTCTGCTTATGTGCTATCAGCACCTGGCCCTGGATGGAAATAAGCCACTCAATTGTTTGTCATTTTTCCTGAACAGGTTCACAGAGAGTCATTAGAAATTCCACCAGGAAAGATTTTGTCAGGCTGTGACTGGGGGCTTTCAGCCACGTGATCAACATACAATTTTTTAATTAATATTTACCACTGCATAATAAGAAAAGAAGACAGTAATCTTCAGTAATGTTTTAATTCAAGCAGGTCTTATTGCTATTCAGCATAATTGGTAGATAAGATGTAAGAAACCTCTGCAAGAAGAAATGCTGTACTGTGCTCTTCACTAATCTCCATTTGTGCCACTCAGACTTAAATTCTTTGCTCTATAATAAACTTCATTTATATTTTACATTATTCCCAGAGATGAGTTAAATTCTATCATGGATTCTAATTTTACAACATGCTTTGAGAAAAACTTTACATATAAATCTATTCCTTCTGCTGAAAGGTCTGTTACCTTCTCCTAAACAATCTCTGAATTGCTTTGCCTCTCCATGGCAAATTCAAAAATTGCTTAGGAGAAGGTAAAGGAGTTTCTTCTTCTTTTTTCTTCACTGTTGTCTCACATCTCCTTCCAGAATAAATCCCATGGAAAAAGTTGGGATTTATTGGGAATTGCAACTTGATTTCAGTGGCACAATGGGATTCAGCTTCAGGAAATTGTTTGCATCAATCTTCCACAGATTTGATGAGGCAAGTAATTGAGTGGGGCCTTTTTCAGGTTGCAGCACATGGGATGGCCCAGAAGAAAAACAAACTGCCATTGTATTGGCTGATCCATTCAGGGACATTTTGGCCCAAGATCAGACAGAAATAAACCCAGCATCGCCTGGGCTTTTCTGCTTGAGAAATGGCAGCAAAAAACAGGAATGCAAGAAGCATTTCTCACTTTATCATTCATGTTGCTTCTAAACCTCTGCTGCTTCCTCTCCACTTTTCTGGAGGTAGGGAACTTTAAGAATGCTTTATCCATCTGCACTGACCCATATCCTTCAGGACTATGAATTCCACCAGTGCATGATCACTGCAGCCCAGGCTGCCTCCAATCTTGAGGTCACCAACTACCTCTCACTGTTCACCATAAGGTCCAGTTTTGCAACCCCCCTGGTAGGGCTGTCTGTTACCTGGCTGAAAATATCCACAGCAAATTCCAGTTCTCTGGGTTGCCTACAGCTTTCTGTGCTGCTTTTCCATCAGATGTCATAGTGGTTGAAGTTCCCCAGCAGAATGAGAGCCTGTGAGTGTGACATCTCCTTACCTGGAATAAGAAGGTTTCTTCAATAGCCTCTCCTTGAATACATAGTGAATCCAGGAAGCTCAGAAATTAGAGGTTCAGAGCTGTTTGATGGACATCACAGGTAAAAGGGGAAGAAGAAGCGTGTTTTAAAAAATAAGAACTGCCATCAGCAAGCAAAGCATGACACACAGCTTCAGCCACTGAATATTCCTGGCTCACTAACACAGAGAGCTGCTTTTCCCTGAACTGAACAAAACCAAGGTTGGAATGTAGTAATCATTTAACCAGGATGGGTAAATGTCTGGAGCAAAAATAGTGTATTTAAGTTTAGAAAACAGTACACAACAGAATTTCTGTCCCATTGCTGACTTGACACAACCTTCTAGAAACAAGGAGGAGCTTTGATTAAGTTGCTGAGGATCCAAGTGGGCTGACACAAACTCACCTAAAGGCTGGTTTCATCTGGTTTCATTCAACCACTAATGTTACTTTGTGGGATTAAACTGAGCAGGTTTCTGGCTGTTCACATGTCTAAATCAAAAGTTATCTCCCTCCAAAGAGGGAGAGAAAAAAAAAGGCCAAACACTTTATTTTCAAATGTATTAACACATTTTACCCTAAAAAAAAAGTTTAAAAATACAGTCATCCTTGCAAAAGACCTCACAGAAACAAAAAAGCTTTTTAAAGCCTGTGGTTATGAGAAATTATGAATCGAATGCTTATTTCACAATTAAAAGTAAATATTTTCTGAGACTGTTTTCAAGTTGAACAAATAGCATTTTATAACACCTTGCTCATAATATATGCATTATATTTTCATGTATCTAATCCAAATATAATTATATAAGTAATTTAAAATAAGAATCCTTTTCAGTATAGAGCAAAAACTGACAGTCAGTTTTATGGGGGATTTCAGAACAGATCACAGGATTTAAATGATAGGTGAACATATCTTATTTGGAACAATCAGGGAAACAGAAAGAATTGTATCAAGAAAAACTTTGCTAAAATTTACAGAAAGCTCTTTAGGAATCCTGAATGTCTCTTTGGGGTCATTTTCTGAGTGCATCATAACATAGAAATGAGAAAATGCTGAATTTAGGAATGTGCTGGCTTGGTGAATTGATGTTATGAGAGCACATACCATCAGTATGGAGACTTGGACCACGAAGAGGTGGAGTCGCAGACAAGAGAGAGTGGCAAATCGAAACAGAATCAGAGTCCAAACAAGAAGACAAATCAGACAGCCCATTAGAATCCAAAAGTTTACTTGAAAACTATTTCCTTACAGTCAGAAAACAGATTAAATGAAATTTATCCAGAAAATACTTTGTTTCCACAGGCAGAAACTGTAGCTGACATTCATCCTGTTCAAGATTAGCAACCAAAAATATAATCCTTTGGCACAGTTTCTTTATCATTTAATTCATTAGCTGTTGAAGGTAATTGGTCGATTAGTAGTGCCAGATGGGATTCCAGTGGGGAATAGGAAGATAATTCTTCTTTTATTTATTTCTGCAAAGACGTGTGTGAGTGTTAGAATCATGATCCCTATTATAAAACACAGATGTCTTTCTATAGACTTGTCTCCTTGGCAGAGTCTATCAGAATTTATATGTAGTTAGGAACAGTGATTCAGGTTGTCTTCTACCTTTTCAATGTTAACACTCTAGCTACTTGTCACCATGATTTTGAACCCAAATACAGAAACATTGAATAAGATTTATTGGCTGTGTCCTGTCAATCTTTCCGTATTGGAGCTTTTATATCTTCTTTGGATTATTCATGTTAAATAAAATGGGGTGTTGAAAAAGAATATTATTTCAGGGAAAAAAAGATACCACGTCTAGATAAAGGAAGAATACTTTTGAAATTTGCATGCATGCAGAAACAAATGGATGGCCTTTTCTAGACTGAGCTATTGGATAATACCAGGGGGAAAAAAATCTATCTTCAGAAAGTAATGTAAAATTTTTCAAACTAGCTATTGCTGGCTTTTTGTCAATCAGCTGCCATAAGGATACAGAGCATATTGTGATAGAGCAGTAAATGATCTGCAGCTATTTACTATCAAGTCTTCCATTAGCTTCTAAAGTTTTCTAACTTTTGAGATGTGTCCTTTCATGTTCAGTTCAAGCAGGGGTGTCAGTAAGGCTTTGGAGATGCCCTGATATACCTGAGATGCTCACAATGTTCTGGGAGTAGGAGCCATAGACCTGCCTGGAAAGAGATCTCAGGATACCCCAAGGCATCTCAGCTAGCACAAGAAACCCTTCTTTAGACAACAGATAAAAACCTCTGCAGTCCTTGGGCAATAATGTCTGAATCACCCTTGAGCTGCTACTGGATGCTCACTGATACAGCAATGAGTTCTTTATGGTTATTTGAATTCCTAGCCGTTCATACTGTGTTTGTGAAAATTACAATTTCTTTTGTGGTAATTCACTGAAAGTCACTGCCTGACAAGTAATTCACATATTTCTTTATGCAGGCATGCAAGCTGTCTGTTGAAACAGGCTTTGAATTTCTCCATCTAATCCAAATAATTTCAATAATTACCTATCACTCAACTTTTTATATTTAATTTATATTTCAGCTTCATCTTCATGTCACTCAAGTGTTTCCTTCAAATACCAAATATCTTGCTAGCAAAAGACTACTTTTTCCTCTTCCTTAAGCTGTAATGTTCTTTAGGTATTTCCATAATCTGATATTGTGCAGGTAATGATCATTTACATATCTGCAGAGATCGTGATAGGGAATTCAACAGAGCTTGCAGCTAAGGCATCCATTTCCTTCAATCAAGATGGAAAGGAAATTGCTTGTGGGATAAGGTCTATTGCCGATCCTCAGAGCTATGCCAAATACATGCTGAAAGTAAATGGTCACCTAATTTTGATGTATTCCCTCATTTGTGATATCTGATACCCTGCTCAAAGCAGCCTGGAAAGGTTAGAGGCCACCTGTCAAGTAAAGAGGCTGATAATTGCTGCTGTATTACACTAAAGGAGCCACTGGGGCTGAGTTCTGTATGTGCATGGCAAGCCATGTGCCTCCCTGGTGTAGTCCAACTGGCATGTTCATTGGCTGAGGGGAAATTTTCATCTGCCATCCATGATGATAATCACAGATGGGGAAATTTGTGTTACTAATAAAGAAATTATAAGAGGAATATATACCATTTATTAAAAGTGTCAGTTTAAAAGGCAGCAGATATTACAGTAATACATCATTTCTTGACCCCAAAGTCTATTACTGTGCATGCTAAGAAAAGACATTTCTGTTCCTTCAGGCTTTCATAGCACTGTGCCATTGATTTAACATTAAATGTGATTAGTTAGCATTTTGCTTCTTTCATATGGCTTGCTGCCAAAAAAAAAAAAAAATTAATTTTTGTGCTTAAAGTGAAGCAAATCAAACTCCCACCACACATTCTAAAACATAAGATAACCTGTATATAAGAATACTTTTATTCTTCATTTTTATGCTGCATTATGATAGCTTTAAATTAACATTGCATTGTAAGGGAACAATCGCATCCCTCTCGTGGTTCTCAGAAAGGGGCTGAGTCGTGGGATCTAGAGAGACAGCCCCTCCAGGGCTCAGTCAGGCAAATACTTCTGAAAACACTGCTGCTCCCAGGTTTGGCTTCCCCTGCTCAGGCCACGGGAGGGGAAACACAAGCACTCTGCATGTCCTTCACAGCAAAAGAACCCATTAACTTCAGCCTCTTTGACACAGGGTCATTTGACTTCATGGGTTGATTTTGCAGCATAGTGAATTGGGAAGAGTTCTTGGTGATGTAGCCCTGAAAAAGACATGATGCCTACAGTAACAATAGGCAACATTATTGATTTTTAACTGAGAAAGCAAGGTATTTTTTTCCCAAGTGATTTATGACCCTGTGTATGTCTCAGGTAGCGGGTTCAGCTGTTTGTGACCCCAGACATAAGTTTTACATCACCAGTGTATGGATAAACTCCTCCACCTTACTTGCTGGACAGCCTTTGAATCAGCTCATAGCTGGCTAGAGTGATGCAGTGGCTATTTGGCTTATCTGATGATGCCTGTTCTGTGGAAGACAAAGCCATACCTTCTTATCCCTGAGAAATCTTATAAATGGATAGGCCCATTCCCTCACTTGCTTTATCAACATCCTGAGAAGAAATGAGATTATGGATCTTGAAATGAATGCTGGGGAAAGAAACACTGAAATAAAAAAAAAAAAAAAAGTCTTCATTGATAGATTTTGCTATCACTAAATTACTGCCTTGAGCAAACCCTGCATCAGCCAAAGCTTTTATTTTATTTCAAGGTGATACTCAGGATTTGATGTGAATCCGTCTAGCCCAGGAATATGATATGTACCTAATTTTCAGGATGAGATAATATTATCTTTGGGAAGGGGATTGTGAACTTAGGTATAACATTCTTTGACTTTAGGTGAGTTTTCCACAGCCAGGGTGAGAGGAAACAAAAAGAAACAAGAAAAAAGTATTTGTGCACTTGTGCACATGGTGATATATGTATAAGATGGGTTTACTTATCTTTTTAACTTTAAAGTTACCTCTATGTCTTGCTACAGGTTCTGCACCAGATTTCTCTCCTTAATTTTGTGCTTAAAAATGGTCTTGGACACTGCAAAATAGTTATAAAAATCCTCATAGCCAGATTTAATTTCAAATGGAACTTGCCATACTCTGGCAACACCCCTATCTTCATCCCAAGTGTTCTGTGCTTGCTTCCATCTCATTTGTCAGGAGTTGCTTATTCAGCTGGGCAGGCCTCCTGTCCCTTTGAGTTGCTTGCCCATGGGGGTGCACCATTCTGAACTTCTGTATAACACCTGCTCCTAGTTTTCCAAAACTTGAAGGTGGGCTAAGAGTAGCAGAAACTCAGAAAGAAGCCAAGAAAATATATTGAATATTTCATTAGCAGATATTAAGACTTCACTAATATTATTGCTGCTTTTTTTTCATACTCTGGTAATCACTGTTTTTCTCACAGACACATATATAAATATGAAACTAACCAGAGTATCTGGTATTTTTTTTTTAAGTTTTTATGCACAGTGTGCAGTGGAACGTGCTGACATGAGTGTGGCTCTGACATTCACACTGTGCAAAAACATGACAAACTATTACACCCCTCACAGTAACAGCCTGCTTTGTCTTTAAAATGATGGTGATAATCCTCCTTTCCCATTCTGAGCCTTTCTGATTTAGGCAATAAAATCTTTTTGGATATAGACTACCCATTAATTTGTGGTTGTTCAACACTGCCAGCTCTACTGAGACCTACAGAGACTGCCACATTTCTAATGAACAGCAATAATGAGACAACATATACTAGGCTTGTGCTGAAAATACACACCTTCATTCTTATTCCTTACAAGTAATGCACATTATTACATGTTTATCATGCCAATAGCACATCTAAAATATGCTTCCTGCCAGAATTATACAGATAAAACCTTTACATCAGTCTTCACAAGGTCATAAGTTTTATGGGGATAGATGGAAAAACTGCTGTCTTTCTTTTTGAATTTGTCATGACAGTTTATGAGCTAATTCCTGCATTGTATGAAATCTTTTCCTGGGAAGTGTTCATTAAAGAACCAGGCAGGTGGCATTTTCCAGACCTATAGGATTCAGCAGCTGAGCCTGCAGCCAAATGAGAGATGGGAGCAGCAAAAAGGCTGCGCTTCTTTCGCAGTATTACAAATGGATCGGGTTACTCTCTACATGTGAAATTTCTTTCAATCCAGGGAGCAAATCAGATTAGAGGCTAAAATAGTTCTTGCTGAATGAAATCACATTCTGTCCGTAGAAATTCTACGTGATGGATTTTTACGCTGAATGCTGCTGTACAGAGACATTCAGCACTGATACCATTTTAGGGGAGGCATTTGAAGGCTAAAGCACTTGAAGATGGTGCTGGACTGATAGTGCCCACCTGTTCTTTTCAAAGCTGCTTCTCAAGTACAAGATGAAAGCCATGGGAAAAAGACAATGAAGCTTCAAGAATAATTCCACTTAATAACAAGTTGAGTGAAACAATCATCTTAAAGGATTTGTTTGTTTGTTTTTTGTTTATCCCATGGAAGACAGTTAAAAAAAAAGGCTGTTTTCAGGACAGTAAGTTGGAGAGCTTAGGCAGACTTTGGAAAAGCAAGGCATGGAGAAGATTTACCCTCTGTTTAAAGGATTTTCTTTTTAATATTACTCATTATTCTCTTTTGAATAGGAAGAAAATGGCATCAAATTTTGCTAAATTAGTAGTCCTAGGCATATGAACTGCACAGACAGCAAATTTCTAATTAACTTGTTAGAAAATTACAGTAATTTAAAAATATATTAAAAACCCTTACTTAATCTAATCCAAAAATCTTCACCTCATGCAAATATTGCATATGATGCCAGTAACTTTTTAAATTTTATCTTTAACCAAGACGTTAAAATTATTTAGAGCAGGGTTCCTCTTGCTATTACTGGCTTATATAATACAAAGTACTACAGATGTATTATAATGTCAATTGGTCTTAACAATATGAATGTCCAAGCTTTATATACATATGGATCTCTTCTGTCCTCTTTTGGTTTGTATTTCTAGCTAAAAAATGAATATGCCTTGGAAAAATGGCAGGAGATAAGAACAGACAATGGACTAAACTCTTCTTGTGCCAGTCTCGCATTTTTATCTTATTTCCCCCCAGAGAACAGTAAGGATGATTCACCAAGGACAAGTCAGTATAATCAGAGAAAGTACCAGCTGTAAATAGCTATACATACAAACACACACATATATCTGCCTTTATTTATGAGTTTTTCTCCTCCAAATTTGCAGAGTTAAGGAAAACAGTCAGAGATGTTTCAGAATAGCACTCACATGTTTTCTATTACTAGAGCTGTGAAAATATGTTGATAAAAATATTTTAGGAAATGAAGAACATTCTTCTTAAAACACATCTCCTGGGGAAATTTCTATACGGATGGGGAATAAGTGTTTTCTGATGAAAAATGCAAACTTGCATTTCACTAAAAGGTTTTTAAAATAGGGGAGTTTCATATTTATGCAATAAATTTTAAGTATTTCAAATGGAAGAGTCTTTTTCCAAATTTTAGCATGATATCTCTGGTGCTTTTATAGATAATTTTGGCTCCAAATTGGTCTTGTACTTTATCATAGGTACTTGTCCTAAAAGCAGTTATGTGATTGAAGTTCAATAAACAGCAACTATTTTATCAAGGATATTCAGTGATAACCTGTATCCTGCCTTTGTGTGGGAAAAATTTCTGCACATTTTTCTACAATAACATTAAAAAAAAATGAAAAATATCTTCTTTCAGTCACATCTATGAACTTGTACCTGAAGCAGAAATCATTACTCATTTGTTTTTGCAGCTCATATTCACAAGATTGTTCCCATGAGTATAAATAAAAACTACAGGTTTAACAACCATCTGAGGAGAAAGAATGTTTCTGATGAGCTGCGCTGTGGCCGCTGGGAGCAATAGGTAAACCTCTGCTGGATATGGTGGTGCTTTCCATTGCCTTCCTTTGCATTACACAAAACCCTATTCACACTGTACTTGTATTTCAGTCATCATTTGCTAGTTCCATGGCTACATTTTCATCTGTCCTCTTCTTTCATCAGCTAAAATCAGCAAGGGACGTGATCTCGCAAGATGTCTTAAAATACAACCCTCTTAGCAGCCATCTTGTTATATTTTTGACATTTGAATGAAGGATGGTTTTATTTATTAGTGCATGCAGGCAGCTAAAATGGAAACAGAAGGTGAAGATGGATGTGCCAGTCCACCATAGCCAGCTGCACAAGGTAGACTTAAGCACCTGCTTCTTTCTGCTTAGAAAAGGCCACTGTGGATCCCAGGAAGCACAAAGGGCTTTTCCTTGGGAAAAATATGTGTGGTAAGTGCCAAAGACAAGAATCATTCTTAAGAATTGTATCTTCCCTTCCAAGGAGATGGCAGGTAGACCTCTGAGACTGCTTCCTTAATTTCTCTCCCTCATTACAAATGAAAAAACAAAGAAGGAAGAAAACACAAGAGAACAAGAGAGACACTTCCCTACTGTTTTGTTCAGTTTCTCCTTCCATAAACTTATAATGACAAGGCTGACCCAACATGTATCATATGGCATGTGTAGCAAAGCCCACTGTAAGCACCTCTGATGCTTTGCCACTGAAAGACTCATTTAAACCTTAAAATGCATGTGAATATAGAAAGGCATGTTTTATGTCAGTAGAAGTAAGTCTATACATGAGCTAAATACGTAAACGAGGTCTTCTACTGAGGGAAAATAAATGTCAGCTTTGACCTGGCGTGGACTTCCTGTAATTACAAGTTGTAATTAGGATTTTATGTTATTTGGTCTATAGCAGTTTTCTCTATTATTGAAGTCACCATTTGTAGCACTGAGGGAAGGCCACCCTACCTGAGCTGTTACAATCCCACTCTCCTTTTAAAACCTCAAGGTTGCCCATGGCATGGATGATTTTCTGATTTCAACTTCTCTTAATTTATTCAATATCTGTGCCTCACTAGCTCTGAAGTCAACCGTGATAGTGGATACAACAACCAGTTTCAGCTGGCACATCTCCCAATATTCTTGCCTGTAGAGCATTCATTTAATGCCTCAGCTCCCTCACCACCCTCTGTGACTTCAGTTCCCACTCGATCTTGCAATGCTGCAACTTCTTTGGCTCCCCACTCACTCTCACAAGAACACCAAAAACCTTTTCAACCTCCTGCTTTTTCTGCCCATCTATTCAAATTATTTTCTTGCTGGAGCAGCTGTACATTTTCAAAGTTTATGTCAATGCAGATGACAGCCTTTTGCTGAATCTGTTGTGGGAATCACAGATCAGTACATTGTGTGGAGCTGGGAAAAACCGCTTCAGATCAACACCAGAGTTTTTCAGTGATTTAAGTGACTTAAGTATTTCCTAGTAGCTTACAAGGTATTATGAAAGACAAAAAAATGCTATAAAACTCTTCCAAAACCTTAATAAAAATGCCTCTGTGCTGTTCATCCAAAAACAAAATAATCTACGCTATATTTTAAAATTCCTTTTCCATGTAGTACTGAATAAGTGGAAAAATGCAGGACTGCATGAGTATGAAGCTGATATGAGCAATTGGCAGTGGTTCACTCACTCTTCTCAAAGGCAGTACCTATAACAGATATTATTTACCAGACCCCACTACTACACCAGAAAACAACCTTTCTCAGAAGACATCTTTTCATATTTTTCTTCTATAATTCAGCAGACTTGTGGTTTTGGGCAGGAGTTAGAAATTAATCTCTGTCCAACTGAAACAGAGATTTTATGCAGAATATAAGCATAAAGAAGAATGTGGTACAGAAGATTTTGTTCAGAATGAACATGTCACAGTGATGTACAAGGTAGAATTTCTATTGCAATAAGACAAGAGATTAATATCCATGAGAAGAATAATTACTATCCATGCAACTCTGGAGATAAATTATTAACAGAGATTGCCTCAAAGGAATGTGACTTGCACATGGCTTTAGACTCAGTGTCACCAAGGATTGCCAGACTTTTGACATTGCAGTAGTCACACTTAAAAGCACATTAAAACATCTGCTGTTGTTGCTGGTGCCTCTCTCAGTTCCATCTAGCTCATCAAATTAGCCCCATGTTTAAAGTGCTTGCTCATGCCCCATATGGATCCTGCTCCCCAGGTATCACTCACAGCACCTGAGGATGTTAATAACACACTTGTGCTTCTTTCCAGGACTTTGTGTATGTGTCTTCTCTCCTCTTGGAGAGAAAAAATCATATAGATGTACTTACATCTATTTAACTCCCCCATGTGAATAAGAATGTTCATAAATAATGGAAAACCAAACAGGAATAAATAATATTTATAAACCATATGAAGAACCACAGAATGACAACGATTGGTAGGGGCACCACATTCCTAAAATACCTAACTAGGTACATCAGCAGAAGCGGAAAGTGGAGAAACATTTAAATTTATAAGAGATATGACAAGTAAGTGAGAGGTCAGTAGCACAGCCACTTCCTGAGATATTAACCTGACATGACTAAATTGACACCACTTTTCAGATTAAGGGCTTAATGGAAATAGCAAATGGCACAACTTTAATCTTGACTTGAGACAAGGATAGTAATGAAAACAGAAACTGCCTGAGACTTAACCCATTCTTCAAGTTGTCTTAAAACTGTAATCTCAAAATCCTCTTTAGATGATGGAGTTTGTAAGGCTGGATATAGTAATTTCTAATGGAATTTTACAAGCCATTAGGAAGGCATATACCTCAAGAGAATGCCACATGTCACAGCCTTTTTCCAGGCTGAAAAGTACTTGGGATTATTGTTATTTTGGCCATCTTTCTCATTTTATCTGCTTGTCCTAAAATGTAATCTGTTTCTGATCTTTGCTATGCAGGTTTTTTATCCACTTGGTACCAAAATGTCACATTATAGGAAAGAATGGTCTGCTCAGATCTGCTCTGTTCTGCTTCTCTGAGCACTCAGACCTTGATTAACTTGCTACAAAAGCAATGAAACTTTCCCCAATGACTCTGATGAGAGCTGAGCTGGGCCCTAACCCATTAAAGAGCCACAACATCAAATTCATTGAGACAAAGGTAAATGTTGCTGATTCTTTCCCACAATGAAGCTCCTGATGCAGAAAGATGAGAGCACCAATAATACCAATATTCTGAGAACCTTTGAGGATATTTTTCAGTAAGGTCTGTGGCTTGTTCTTTCCCTGAAGACAACAAACATTGTCACACAGTCTCCCATCCAGCAAGTTTTCAAGTTCTGGGTATCTTGCTTCCTGCTCCTAAAGAGTTTACTTCTTGTTTAGTTTAAGCAAATTCAGGCTGGAGCTACATTTTCCTCTCACATGCCACTCTGCCCTGGCTTTGGGGCTCTTTCATCCTTTAGTGTTTCCCAGAGCTGAGCACCTGCATGCAAGAAAGCTGAAGTAATTAGCTTCAAAGTATATTTTCATGGTGTCTGCACAAATCTGGCATTTGCCACACCAATTTGCTTTCCTATCTGAAGTCTTCATTTAAATTTTCATCAGACAAAAACTTTGTCAGGCTTAAATTATGGGTAAAGAAATGATGGGCAAAGAAAAGCTTTGAAATAATAATAAAAAGATTAATAAAAGTATTTAAAATATAGCACTACAGCTTCAAGTGCAGAACACCAACTGTTGGTTGATAATACAAGTAGAAAGTTCCAGTAACTCTGAAAAAGGAAAAAAAAAGAGATGCTTTCACAATGAAGATAGTAAAAGATAATTAAATTTTATTTTAGATGTACATGTCTGTTAAGGTGAATTAGCAGTGGGAGTAGTGTAATTCCTGAATTAACAGCTTTAATGAAGAATAAGAATGGGCTCATTCTAATAGGTCTGGAAAACTCAAAAGGATTTGTAATGAGACAGACCCATTTCAGATTTGTGCTTCTGAACCAGTGGAGTCTTCATGGCACTGTGTCAGCAACAGCCTGTCAAGAAACAGAATGGAAGGCTGATTGTATACTTCATGCACAAGAACACTGACACAAAATACATGCAGACTTTTAAGTTCATATAAATGCTTTCTGGTTTTAGATGTGCCTACATTTCAGGAGCATGCATAATATGTTGCCTCTCTTGTTTTGTAGGGGATTTAAAACATCCTTAAGCTAAACTCTGTGGCTGCAAAATGAGGCTGTTTTTCTCTCTTTTGGTTTAGCTTGTGGGAAGTTTTCTTCATAAAAATATCTAAAAAATGTCAGTTTCACAAATCTTGTTTCCAAGCTCTTTTGACATCCTATGGAAAGATTCATCTTGTTTTTAACACAGTAGCATAATATGTTCAAAATCTGTATTCTAGCTAAACAGCGTAGCGTCATATAAAAAAAAGAAGAAAAAGATGTCTTCAGTTATTTTCTTTTTGGCCTTTTTACCTGTAATAATCAGACAATGTCTCTAAAATACTGGATTCTTTTCCTACTAGAAAATGTTTTTCTAATAGCTTTCTTTGGGAACACATTTTCCAGATCTTCCTTTTCTAAAGCTTAAGAACATCCTTCCATACCCTAAGGACAATGAAAAAACATTTTTCATTATTGGCATGTGAAAGAATGACTGTTTTCATACTGTAATACAGATAAGGGAGCACACTTGACTAAAATATAAAATCTGTGAAATAAAGGACTGTCCCCCAAATCATCTGTATTTTCCTTACTGTCCTCATATATTCCTTCATGCTTTTTCTTTTACTTAATATTGAACTTGCCAAACTATTCAAAATATACTTGCCTACAGAGAAACAAAGAAGAATCTTATGCAAACCACTGTAATAACAATATACCCACTATTTACTTCAGAATTGAACCTCTAATGGATCAGATGGAACTCTTTACCTCTCTGTGTCCTCTGTGTCACTAAATGCATTTGCAATGAAAATTCTGCAAATGATTGGCCATCGTGTTTTACTTTGTTCTCTCAGTATGTCCATGTAAACTGGAAATGTATTGTCAGATTTTTTCCCAGTTGCTCCAGATGACACCTCTGCTGGAAAGGTATTTGTTGAATACAATGGTAATAAGTAAAGAGAAAGAAATATAGCACTCACATTTCTGACTGAAGTACCATGCAAAGCCAAACTGCTTCCTTCTGCTAAATGCGGGTTACAATGATTGTTTTTTCTTATTGTTTTCCATAGGAAAAAACAGAAATGCATTTTTGGAAAATTTCTAAATACACTTGACAAACAATTGTTGAACTGCATGCCAAATCCTTAGGGATTTAATTATCTACAATATAAGCAGCTCACTGAGGACATAATTCTATACATCTCTTTATACACTCTCAAAAAAGAAGGAATTTTGGCTTTAGGCAAAATGAATCTACTAAGCTCTTCATTTCATGGCAATATTAAAAAATATATTATTAAATAAAATCGTATTTATAGGAATTTGAACATGCTGCTTCCTTAATACAAAAAAAAAACATTTGTAGCACAGTCTTACTTAGTGACCCCACAGTCCTGAGAGCCTGCACATGGGTCTGAGACACCTCTCAGGTACCTCATCTCTGCCAGAAACTATCTACATGGTCTTTTATAGTCAGATTCATTCTCAGGTTCCTATTCCAGGCTATTTTCATGTTGTTCCTTCAAAACATGATTAAACTGAGCTCTCTGGTGCTAGAGGTGTGCTATGTTACCAAAAAGCATTTCCCAAATACTGACCAGCTGTGTGCCTCTCCTGCAGGGCACTGAGGTGTCACACTGATATCTCAGCACTCAGAGCACCCCTCCCTTTTGCTCCAGTTTTGTATTCCTGCAAAATGCAACATTTTTTTTTCCTATGTTTACATAGGAAGGACTGAGATTTACCAACACATCTTAAAAACCCGACTCCTCACCTTGGTGTATTAAAAGGAATTCCACCAGAACACAAACTGTTCAACATCCACAGGAGCCCAAAATAATCTAGATTGCATATTTTTCTGTGCCTATTAGCACTAATTAAATTCAGGGATGACTACCTGCAACCAGAAATTATTCTCTTGGAATTCTTTATGATAATAAAAAAATTGAAAGACAGGTTTTTCTTATGATTCCTGGCATTATTCCATCTTTTTTCAAAGCCAGAAATATTGCTTTCTAAGAGAGGTGGTACTGCATTGGCTTGACGAGCCAGTTATTGAATAGAGCATGGAAAATCTTACAAGAGAAAATACAGGCATGAAATATCTCAAAATGGAAGGTAACTGCCTGCAGACAACTCAAAAATTAGAAACAGTGGATATACAGCTCATGCTACAGCTATTAAGCAATATCATAGACCATGGTCCAATTGCTCCAAACCAGAACTCTTTCTGAAAACAGAGTGAAAGAAAAAGTATTTTGCAAAGGAAAAATACAACGAATAAGCACTTTTTTCAGTGAAAGTGTCACACTAAGTAATTGTTTCATTGAGACATTACACAAAGCCATCAATTAGTATTTCATAAGGCCTTATGCATAATGGGAACAGTCCCACAGTTGCAAATTTGAGGGGCATTTATTTAATATTTTTCAAAAGGAAATTGTGCAATTTATTAAGTAAAAATGAAATTCAAGGAAGAGTGGTTTTAGCCTTGGTACATTGGAAATAATTGTACTAGATTAATTGGTATTTGCCAGTGATACTGAATATCCTCAGAATTCCAGTAATTTAAGCCAACTGGAATCTGACTAAACCCCATTTAAAGAACTCCCCCCAAACTTTTTTCCATTGTAGTAAAGCCATGCACAATCCACAGCAGCTAAACTTTCTTTAGGTCTTTTTTGTCACCTCTTTATGTTTTCCCTCTAAACGCTTATGCAATGCTTCCAATCTTTTTCCATGACAAATCTGAAATTTTCTTTTTGAGTATTTCTCCATTATCCCCGCCTCTTGTCTCAATTAATACAAATGGACCAGACCATTTTTTAACTAGTAAGTGAAGACTGTCTTTTTTATAAAAATAGGGAAATTAATTATCTTATTTTATTTTTTATGAAGCCCAATGTTTATGAAACTTTATACCCAACTGAAGAGTACATGAACCAGAAAAAAAACTTATTTGCAATAAAGTATATCTATGAGCTTTAAAAGTCAATGAAAAGCTTATTCAAATATCTTATATTGATAAATAAGCATACAATAATAGTATCTTTTGGAGATTATTTGTGCTCAAGACACTTGTAAGAAGTAAAATGTGGCTTCTATTTTAAAAATCCCAGTCCAAAAAATCAAGGCTTGACATATATGTACAGCAGGAAGACACAGTGATCATATATCTGCAGCAGGAAGGCAACGTCAGATTCCCCAATTCCTGCTATTTGCAAGCAGAGTTTGTGCTTGATGAGGTATTCCTGACCAGGCTGCAATAAAATGACAAGCTGTTTTGGGCTTCAGAACAAGCACATCCCAATGATAATAAGAACAAAATCTTTGAAGGTGGTGGTACAACTGCAATTTAAAATTTCATCATGTTTTTTTTAAATAATTTCAAAATATCTCACCAGATGAGATGAAAAAGATTGGATGTGTATGAAAAATACTTATCTGGGATGTAGAAAGTTAGAGCAATTTTTGCCAACAAATTCCATACGTGGCCTTGAGAAATATTTTTAATCTTTCTGCATTTCCTTTTTCCATATATAAAGGGAGTGTGGAAAAGTAAGCCATAGAAAACATTTATTCATGTCCTCAAGGGGTTCACTTTTTATCATGATAAAATCTACTTAACAGGCCATCAAACCTATTTATTAAAAACCAAAAAAAAAATCCAGACACATTCAAAATCTAGAGGAAGAAAAGTTAGTCAAAAGATTCACTCAAAATTATGTTCAGTTATCAAATGTGAGCTAGTTTAAAAGCAAGATTGTCTTTAGATCAACTATCAGTGTAGGAGTCCATAACAAAATTTTTATCTTGGATTTTCTGCTCCATTCAGGGAGGCTGAGATCACATTTTTCTTCTAATTTCTTTTTTAAAGTGCGAAAACAAGAGGTGGGTAGCATTGAAGTCTTCCAAGAACACCTTACTAGATATTCCAACAGACAAAAAATATTTCCAAGTCAAAATCATGATTCAGTGTGGCAAAGCAAACTGCTCATTTGGTCCCTAATCTGTAATTGTTGTTGGGCTTGCTCCATGCACTTTGCACTTAACAGCAGAGTCTGTTTTCAGGATCTAAATGAGGCAAATATTTTCATCTGGTTCTCATGGTTCTGTGGCAGTAGAATGAATAAATATAAGAAACAAAATCAAAGACAGACTGGCCACTACATAGTCAAAAAGATTAATCAACCACTAGCCAATGTGCAGAATTAAAAGGATACCAAGTGTGTTATTGAGAAAAAAAAAAAAAGAGGGCTGAAAAAGTACATTGTAAAAACCTTTGTGAGATTCTTCAGTGTATTTGAGACCTAAAGGGAGGTAATAAACTCTGTAGCCAGGAAAAAGTTTCTGATTCTGCAAGCCAAGATTAAAAATCTGCAATGAAGAAAGACATCCAGCAGTGCTCCAGCTAAGCTCATAAAAGAAGTTCAGGATTGCACAGCAACATGAGCCCTGACTCTCTAAGAACACGCAACGAGTGCAAAGAGTGAAAATGAACATACTTCACTCCAGCTTGGAGAGTGAAATGGGTTGGAACATTGTAATTTATGTACCTGCTGAGCCCATACCAGCACAGCAATACAAAAAAAAAATTATCCATTGGCAGTGCACCAACAGCTCAGACTTCTAGGTCATTCCTTTCACTACTCCTGGCAGGGGTTGGATGATTTCAAGAGGTGAAGAAATGGATTTGCAACAAAAAGAGTAACCATCAATGTGTTTTGAGGACCTTACTACTTTTTGTTTCAGTGAAGTCTATGTTTTTGTCTACAATAAGTTATGTATGCTCCTCTTTGAAGATGAGAACAAAAGGATTTTCATAAATAACCTCTAAAATCTAGTTATCCAAATATGCACATACAGCAAGCAGGAGTCTTCATTGCCTGATACACTGCCCAGTCACCTCTGCCTATGTAAAACAGGTGTAAAATGCAATCACTGCCACATGACAAAGTCATCAATCACTGTCACATCCCCACAAAGTCCTCACAGCTAGGAGTGACTTAAGGAGGACCATATGTCCTGTTCTGGAGTGCTGGCTGACTTTCCAGTGCAGATCTCACTAGTCTGACTGTTACTTAAGCCTTTGAAAATGTTACAAAAGCCCCAGGATCATTGTGAATAAACACAAAGACCTGCAAGATTTGAGAGGAGAAGCTGGCTCCTAAGAATGCAGACAGGAAAGGATACCTCTGGTGCCTAATTGCCATTCCCACTGTTGTGGGACATTCCCTTATCAGATAAAGTCTGAAAAGGAGCGGAGTTATCAAAGTGATTCCGCTTATTTTGCAGAGGAAACACAAGGTCTTTTGCCAACCTCCTCCAGCCCTCCTTACATCACAGGAACTGTGGTTCTGCAGGTATTCTCATATAGCCTCCTGTTGTGCAAGGATGTTCCCTCCATATCCAGTGTTCCCACCGTGGCAGAAGTCACTGGAAGTACCCATATAGGGCACATTTGGCCACTGGGGGCAGACAGCTCCGTGGTGTGGATATTTCACGTGTCTGCATTTGGGGAAAGTCGGTGCAATGGAATACACAGAATCCTGAGGTTCCGTGGATTACTCTCTTTAGGTACTTGGTGACAGTTTTAGCAATCCACTGCACGGAGTCATCCAATTCCTGGTGGGTTATGCAACCCAGCAGAGTTGGCCTAGTTGGCCTAGACTCTGCTTAGGCTGCTGCCTTCCACGAAGATAAAGTCTCTTTGGTCTGAGTTCCCTTTTCCCAGCATAGAAGTAATTTATCCCTCAGCTGTGCTCATTCCTGACCCTGCAGCATCACTGAGAGCCTTTGCTGGGCTGAGCACATGCCACAGCTATGAGCTGAGGAGCCAAAGCAAACTGCAGATCACTCGGCTCTGAGCTCCTCCAGACAGCATGCACTGCTCAGGCAAGAGGAGCTTTTCTCTGCTTACTTACATTTTATTCTGATGTCAATATTTTCTTCTACGTAAAAATATGCTTAACAGCTCCATATCAATCAGTAGCAAGTAAGTATGGCACATTTAGTAGTCATGACTTTTGTTACAGTGAAGAAAATCCAAGAGGTCGTTCAACAGCACAGGAGTGATGGCTGTGCAGAACTCCAGCTCTGCGTCTGAAAATCAGGCTGTAAAATGGAAAATTGATTAAAAATGTAAGATATACTGCTCTGGTTATTGAAAGTAATATAAAAAAGCTGCAGCATACCTGTTTATAATAGTTTCTGTATCACAGGGGGTCCCCCTAATGGTTTATATTTTTGGTATTGGTCAATTAGTTTAAAATATATTTTTTTTTACTCTGTAAGATGAGATTTTCATCTTGTGCTATTTTTATTGCACTAACTGACCATTAAGTGTTTAAAATCCCTTGTACCAAGACGTGATAGAGCACATCAGTGGTCACTGAGCCATCCAGCTGGAGTAAGAACAAAGAGAGTTTAGAACCTGCTGTTCTTTCCCTGGGAGTGATGCAAGCACTGACCCCTCTGGCATTTAGTCCTTGCAAGGTCTGTGTGCCTCCTCATCCTCGCAAAAATAAAGATTCACGTGGTTTCATTTGAGGGAAGCATCCTGCAAGGATTCTCTAAAATGGTGGGTACAAAGCCAGATTGGGAGTTGTGAGTACAGCCAGGAACCACTTCCACAATGCAACAGTCAGCAGACAGTGACTCTTCTCCTCTTACCTCTGTCAGGGCATCTCACACCCTTGGTTAAAAGAGGATAAAATATACACTTGGTTTATCATCTGACACTCCCAGAGGGACAGAAACCTACCTGGATGTGAGAGTGTGGGAGAAGCATTGCTGTGGTTCTTTCTTCTGCTGGCAGCAGACCCTGCACTCCCAGCCACTCCTGAAGTCTTGGGTCGTGTGGGCAAAAATATGAGGCTCAGCTGTACATAACAAAACCAGCAAATGTGGGGGGCCCAAGGAAGGAACAAGACATAAAATGGAAGGTCAGGAACATCTGAGACAATAATAAAAGTCTAAACCAATTATTTTGTTAAAAAATTATAAGTAGTAATCCTCTTGGGTCTCTTGAACAGAGTTATTGATTTTTATAGCAAGCATGCCAAATTTTATGGGATACCTGTTTGTGAGAGATATGTAGTGGGCAAGGGGACAGTTATATATATGCAGCCATAGTTCCTAAAAAAATCACACCAAATTTCATACTGTGCTTTTCTGAGTCTGTTTCTGGTTTATTTTTTTTTTTATCATCAGGGTTATTAGTAAATCCAGGCATAATATTAGTGTGTAAGCCTGAAATTGTTCTGAGTCTCTTATCTCTGATTCATTTTCTATTTTCTTTTTCACCTGATGTACCTTTAGATACCTTTGATTTAGCAACATCCAAAACACTCTTGTCTTCTTCCCTCAGGTGAGACAGATCAGCCAAGTATTTTAGTGTAGTTATAATAAATATGTCTATACTGCCAGAGGAAAACACTAACAATTAGAGGGAAAGTAACTTATATTCCAAGAGCAGTAAAAGTTGGAACCTTTTAATTCTCCACTCTTTTATTACTCTTTAAATGTCACAGACTGAAATCACCAGAGCTGTATCAATTTATCAGATGAAGATATGAGTCCCTGAATTCAATTACTAATAGGCCTTCTCTGTGCAATCTTGAACCTATAGATATACATTTGTTTATATATTCATGCAGCAGAGAAATAGTTACATAATGGAGCTCTTGAAGAAAATGATCACCCTCGCCCAAATTCAAATAAATTTGTTTTTAAATCCTGCTTTTGAAATAATTTGAATCCCTCGGGTTCCATGGCATGGGTTTTCCTCTTTGCTTTCTTACAGTGAAATCACACACTCTGCCAAGCCAAAATTCTTTAAAACTACCTTGATCCTTTAAATTTATTACTGGTTACTAACAGCTTCCCATGCTTTGCTTACATATTTCAAGTTAGAACCAAGTATGCAATATGGAGCAGGTCATATTTTTTAGCTTTTTTCTTTGCTAGATTTATAGTGTGAACTCCTACATTAAAATAATTCATGATGGATAATAGAACTTCAAAGCATATGGCAAAATTAAGTCTCAAGAATGGCAACATGAGTAATTCCATAATAAAAAGATGAGGCTGCCTCCATAGTACTGATTTTTTAGAATATGCTGTCAGCTCACTTATTTTATACCTGATAGTAAATTTCATCTTTTCACATGCTTTCTTTTCCCAGATTTTTATTATAGTTATTTTACATCCTAAATATTAACTTGCATTGCTACTTTGTTAAATATATTTTCTGACACCCAAAAATCTATGGATTAAGCATTGCTAGACACACAGCATAATAAAGAATTTTTAGGATACTTGAATAAAATCGCCTTATAAATGCAGTAAAAAAAAACCTTTACATCATCAACAATAATATTATTGTTAGAGAAAGAACTTACCTTTCAAGATTCCAAAAGACTGCTCTTATTGAATAACTCTCTCCCACAGTGTTCTTTTACAGTACACTCAAGAGTTTCGATCACATACCTTCCCTTTGATGCCCTGAAGAAAATCAGCTCATCAGAAAGTTGAGACAGCACTATTTGAACAGCAATAACATTGTGAATCATGTGTTGGAAGGCTTTTTTGTGATGATGGACACTGCAATCAACCGTGATAGCTACTGAGACTCCAGAAAAACTCAAGGATACCCAGGGGAAAATAGGCCCTTAAATCACAATGAATTATATATAACTCATTGCAATCCCATGGGGGACCCAAGCTGGAGAAGGCTGTTCTCAAAGGACTGCACCTCATGGCAGAGTGGCCTACTTCATAGAAGCCTGTGGAGAGCTGTCTCCGCTGGGCTGGGCCCACACTGGAGCCAGGGAAGGACATCTCCCCCGAGCAGCAGCAGAAGCAATCTGTGATGAACTGACTTTAACCCACATTTCCTGTCTCCCTGCACTGCTGAGGGACAAGATAGAGCTGGAAAGGAGGGAAGGGTAGGGGTAAGGTTTTTTTAAGGTCATATTTTACTTCTCACTATCCTGCTCTGGTTTTATGAGCAGTGAATTCATTTACTATGTCTAATTTCAGTTTGGTTTGCCTGTGATGGTATTTGGTGAGTGATCTCTCTCTGTCCTTATGGCAACCCATGAGCCTTTCACTATAATTTCTCTATCCTGTCCAGCTGCAGAAGGGAGTGACAGAGAGGCTTTGGTGAGTGCCTGGCATCCAGCTAAGTTCAACTCACTACAAGCTCTTAGGAAAAGAAGTGGTCAGAGACATGGAATTAAAAGCTAAAATATTGTGCCTCTTTCTAAAAATCTGTGGATTTTTCTTTAAAAATTAATGTTCTAATGTAGTACAAAAGCCAAGGACTTGAAAATCGCAGAGAAAATTACATTTAGAAAGTGATAGGGCAAATGTTAGAACTCTTGAAATAGAAAAGGAATGAATTTTCTATGTAACACAAATGAAGCATTACTTTCTCCACATACCTCTCTTTAAGGCATATTTTAAAACCACTACTGCCTGCAATATGTAAGGTAGAGTGTATTGGCATAACAAGCAGGAAAGAGTCTGAAGACATAAACAAAGAGGATTGATAAGTTTCTGTCCTCTTTCAGAAGTAGATCAGTATATTTCAAGATCAGAGGAAGATTCAGTATAAAAATGTGCTCTTCCAACTTCCCTTAACATCACAGAATTACATTTTGGAATCTGATGGGAATCTATAGGACTATCAAGTGAATAGGGTGTTATCCAACAGGAGTCAAGGTGGCAGACTGTGCTCCTCTTCAATTAGGCTAAACAAAGTTCCTGTCTGATCCTGAAACATAGATTTACCCTCAGAAACTGAAATTAATCATCCTTTATTCATACATCTCTATAAAGACACTTTTAATTAGCACGATTCCCCTTGGCTCTTCTCTTCTTTTTAACTTCTCAACATGGTCTTGACGGAACAATTGGTCTTTATTAATGTGTGACAGCTTAGAGCTGCAGCGAGCTGTTTGCCAGATGTTTGAACTCTGTTGAACTGCTGTTCACTTGTCAGACTAGCAATGAGGAGTGAACAAATATCACACTATTCAGCCTCCCTCCTGAGCTGCTGGAGAATTTCAAACAACTTCAAGGGCCAGAGCCAAAGGATCTGCTGAGAAAGAGTAAGGTATGTTCCTGAAGAGATCAGTGAGCCATGACTTTTCTAGAAAAGGAACTTTGTTTTTTTATTATCCGCTGCGCATGTGAGTCAAGGGCTGAAACATCAGAGGGACCCACACTACAGGGAGCGAGAGGCTTCAGAATGACACAGCTTTCACAGATCCTAAGGTTCTTCATGGACTATTAAGCAGAGGAGGGAATAGAAGGAAGGAGGCTACTGTAAAGCTTCTCCAAACAGGCACATTTGACGTCTGTGAGCAGAAAAGGAAGCAAGGTCTTTTGTGAAGTATTTTCACTTTAATCACTTTTCATTTAAATCATGAAGAGAAAGAACGTAAGTTTTGTTTCTTCTTTTTGTTGGAACTCCTTCCTCAGATTTACATACAAAGTGCACAGAGGCAAATTAAGCACAAAAGTAGGCTCCCATGTTCTAAAATGTGTCCCATCAGTTCTGCTAATATGACATACACAAGTACCTTGTATGTGACCACCTCATGGAAGAGCCGCACTCACTTGCAGAGCAGAACCACGTCCTGTCAGGATGTGCTCCTAATCCCAGCCAGGACAGCCTCTCTGACATCAGCTGGCCACCACCTCCTAGCTAAAAGCACATCTCCTTGTCCCCAGTAGGACACTTTATAACCTCTTTGAGAGCAGTATGTCTAAAACCTGGATGGATTCTTTATGTACAGAAGTGTATAGTGTGGTTTGGGTAGTCCCAGTAACCCACTTTATATTGCAAAAAGATAATATATTGTTTGTTCTGTGAACTTAAAAAGCCTCGAGATTGTTAGGTAGACTGAAATTACAACAGTTCAGTATCATTATTTTGTAACAAATGTACTGCATTATATTGTTTACCCTGCACTGAAGGACTCTTTAGCAGGATTATATGATGGTTGTTGTACAGGATGTTTTTGGAAACAAAATGGACCTCTCATGAAGCTATAATTTTCTTTAGTATTGAGCAGTGGTATAAACCCAAAGCAAATAAAATGTCTTAATTATCTTTGCTAGATTTTTTTTCTCATTTTAATTATGATTTCATTATAGGTTCCAGATAAGAGAAAGAGGATGGAGTAGGAAGGAACAAGTACCTTTTATGCATAAAAGGAAAAAAAGAGTATTAAAAACCCCACCAAAAAACCCAAGGAAACTCATCTCGAGTAAGCTTGTCCTTATTCAAGGCTCTTCCCCCTTCAAACCTAGTTAAAACCCTCTCAATCAGCCGTGCCAACCCACGGGCTGGAATATTTTTCCCCCTTTTAGACAAGCAAGCCCCATCTGTGTCCAGAAGGCCTGGTGCTATATAAAATGTCCCACATTTGAAAAAGCCAAGATTTCACTGACAGCACCAGACTTTAGGACACTTGATCATGTGGGGTGTCCCATTCCTTTTGGCATTTTTACCTTCCTGCTACCTAAGGGATTCAGGAAAACACCACCTCTGCTCTCATCCCTTCAACCAGTCATTCCAGTGCAATTTTTGATTGCCCTTCAACTTTGTCACTGGGGACCTGGACAACCAGAAGTGGGTTTTAGTTAGAGAGCCATATTTGTCCAGGGAGCCTTCTAGTAAAATCTCATACCTGAACCCCAGAGAGGCAGCAGAAAATCTAAAAATTAAAAGTTAAAATGGCCAGGAAATACTTCCATCTTGCAATAAATTAAAAAAACCCTACACATTTTCTGAGTCCAGCAGATTGTGCAATGTCAGTCCCTAAGCCAAAGTTTTTAAGCTCTCATTCTTTCAGGGTTTATAAGCAGACTGCTAAAGCTGTCCACAATTGTTTTTATGTGTCACTAATGATGATAAATTGTTTTCACATTTTTCTAAAGATCTTCTACCCTGTTTAACAGTGCATAAAATTCCATCCCGTTATACCAGATATGATTGAAGGATTTTGACAGTTTCCTCATAAAATGGACTACTACTATGAGTTCACTAATCCTATAAACTCTTGATTTTCATAATTTCCCATGTGATAACAAGAAAAATTGCAAATGAATCTGCAGTTTCTCCCATCTTTTGTCATTATACCCACCCCCAATAAATTTGAGTTATCTGTTCCCTTGTTCTCTCTGAGCTGAAATATTATTTTCTCATTTTATCTACAGGCCTTCTTGAAATCAGCACTAACACCTAGAGGGATGTGTAATAGTCTCTCTGTGCTGATTGATTTGCTTCAAGTTCTTTCAGGATATTATTTTGGAAAATAGTCTTTTACCTTTCTTAAATTTGAGAATATTTGTCCTCTAAAATCTTGTTTTCTTACATATTTAATTAGCTGAAGCCTGGTTAACAACCATATGAAGCAGGGACAAGATGTACCAAGGCAAATAAATCAGCGGACAGTATTTTCTTGTAAGTTTTCATCCATTTTTATTATGTGTCCTTTGGCACTCAGGTTGGGCTACAATGCATAGAACCTTGTTATCTCTGCTGCAATTGAGGGTCCCCTTACAGATGCCCAGAGCTAATCAGAAGAAACTGTGTGCTGTAAATGAAGTAATTGTGGTCTGCTTAGCTCAGTCCCTTTTTGGTTTTTGGTTTTTCTTTTTTTTCGATAGAGCTTAAAGGAGTTCAAAAACATCCTATCCAGGGCTTCATTAGATAGGGAAGAAGTAACAATACTCTTACACTGTAGTAGTTCTGCAACAATAGTGCAGCCAAAACCCACCCTGTTGTGTCTTTCAGAATTATACCTGCTGTTTCTGATTGCATTATGGGTACAATTACGTGGCTGGGGCTTTTCCTCTCATGTGCTGGGATAGCCAGGATCTAATATTTCAGCTGTATTTTGAAAATTCAGATATCTGAGACATTAAAGCCTCATTCCTGTGCTGGAATTTAATGAGAATAAATCAACCCTTTGCTGACAATTCCTGCAAAATTAACCTTAATACATGCTGCTGACTGCCATTTTGAGTACCATTTTCCTTCCTTTTTCCTGGGTTAATAAAACTTCCTCTAAAACTGTCATTTTCATGGTTTTAACATTTAGTGATAAAGTCATGTAATGTTTTGCACCATGTAGAATAGCAAGTGGCATTTGGCCCTAACTTTCAGCCTTCGGACAATATAAAATAATAATTAATAAACATGTAAATATGCACGTTCTTGCTTTTCTCTCCAGCACTTGAGAGAGTACTTAATGGCTACTGGTATGTGCAAAAAATTAAAGTTTTTATCTGTTATGTGTAATTTGTTACCCTTTTCATTTCGCTTTCTCTCAGTTGTCTTGTGTCCTGCTACAATCTGTACTACCCCTGTATTTTAAAACTCCATAAAACACATCTGCCACAACTTGAACTGACTTATGGTGCCGAGGAAAGATGATTGCCTGTCAGCAATTGCAGTCGGATTCTGATGCTTGCTCTCCACTGTGCTGCTATAAGCCAAGATAATGTGAAGCTGTTTGTACGATTAAGCAATCAAGTACAATAAGAATCTCATATTTCAGCACAGCCACTGAAGTAAGGGAATATGGAAGGAAATTTTCTAATCAATGCACCTTTAAGTTTCACCTAAAACAGACCAAGGGAAATATAGCTGACCTCTCAGAGAAATAATGCAAATAATACCATCCTATAATTTTTTGCTCCCAAAATGTTTGTTCTTCTATGCAACAGCCATTAATCTTATCACATAATGTACTACCTGTTGAATCTCCCTGTGGTGAGAAGAATGCTCTCTCCAGCTACTTCAGCCAGAGGGAAAGTCTTGCTAAGGAGCACAACCATTCTGCAAGAGCTAATTTAAGAAGGATAGACATGAAAAACAAGCATGGATTTAATTAGGATTAGGTGAAGAAAGGAAAAGTAATAGTGTAAGTGGGATTGCTAGACCAAGACGGGGAGTGGTGGTACTGCTAGATAAAGAAGAGGAAAAGTTCACCTTGCCCATCACCAAAGTGAATTGCTGAAGAGAAATCAGTGAAGGCCTGTGCTGAATGTGTCAGCTGTTAAAAAAGGTCATGAAAATAAAACCCACAAAGATTATGATTAAAAATAAAGCTGCAGTCATTTCATAATGTAGATCAATGGTGTAACTTCACCTTTGTATAGCTGCCTTCATTCTGATCATTCCATCTGCAACAAAGACATAGAAAGAGATGCATCCTAAAAACAGTGTAATGTAGGTCACTGAAAAGGTCTTGAGTGGGGAAAGGTTGGGGTTTATAGGAGGGTTCACACTAGACAATGTGTGGAAGAGTCAGCTATTCCCAGGACTTTCAGGATCCAAGACACCTTGTGCCAGCCATTCGAAGCAGTTTGCCAGTTCTGAGAATAAATACATTGTTTAGCCATTACCATGGCCTTTTTCCATCTTCCAGCTGTTTCACCCCATACTGCTTGTCATGCCTCGTGCAATTTATCATCATAAATTTGGCTGTTTGGGACACTACTGCCTACGCATTTGCTTTAACAACAAATACGAAAAAAAAAAACAATAGAAGTAAACCATAATTTTTTCTCAGTCACTCTTGGTCTCTGCACAGTAGTTTTCATTTTAGCCTAGACTTCCTGCCAGTCTTAATGGTCACACTCTGGCACCAAGGGAAGAGCAGATCTGGCAGAGTGAGAAGCTGCAGGAGCCAGTTTACCAGCAGGGCAGAGAATTTGCTGTGGTTCTAATTGAAAAAAGCATCCTCATTTGGGCTTCTGCCTTCCCTATCACTTTCTCTCTCTCTGCTGGCTTCCTGTTAAGTTCTATTGTGTTTTGCCAATGCAGTCATCATATTCTCTAGATACTTGATTTACATAATTGAAGCAGTCCAGCTTATTTTTGGAAAATTACAACTTTGTGGAGAAAAAAATAACTTATACAGTAATTATAGCAAAAATGTTCTGCTTTCTGTCAGACACAATGAAATTAGTGGGTTTAAAAATTAAGAACAAGGTCCTTTTAGCACTCTGTGTCATTTTTAAAAGAAGAATGAATACTCTTAAGAAGCAGCTTTGCATGTTAATCTCAGTGGCTGGGAACATTTCTTGTTAAGATATATGATGTTTAAAACTATTAAAAGAAATCTTGAAGGAAGGAAATTATTTTTTCTGCAGAAAAATTTTCCTATCATTCTGTAAGATAAGTTTCCAGTGTATGTGTTTCCATTAAGGAAGATGGTTGTATAAAAAGTTACCCATTATGCAAGAAGTGCTGAGTCCATGTTGATTTCATCCAGGATTTATCCAAGACATTGTTAGTCAAGGAAGCAAGATTCTGAGTGGTTTGGTTCTCATTAATATACAGTTCCTCTGTGCATAGGTTCCATTTCCAAAACAAAAGGTACAATACTGACCATAAAATACATATCAGAGAAGTCAGAAACCCCTGTCTAAATGTAAAATGTCTAAATGTAAAGGTAAGGTGGTGTTGCAATACACACTAGAGATCCTGTGTATCATGAGCAGGACTAATGTGTGCTGACAGAGAGCAACAGAGCAGCAGCAATTAGGATTTGGCTAAACTAAATACATACTTGAAGATTGTTTTAAGGCATTATCTCTTTCCTTTAATAATAAAGACAACTTCTCTAATTGCAATTATCCATTACATACAAAGTTTTCTTCCACTGATGCACTTTCCTTCCTAAAACAACCTGGGTTCAGGTCATCCCTTTTAGGACAAAAAGGCATCATCATACACTGTTCTTCAGAAACTCCAGATCATTCTCAGCTAAGATTGACAATTAATTCCACATTTGTGGAACCCTCTTAAAGAGTCACTTAAACACCAGGAGCACTTGAATGTCTCAGCTGAATGGGCTATTAGAAAGTTTTTGCTAATCAGCGCTCCTTATAAGATCATCTCAAAGCTAAGCTGAAATGTTGAAAGGTCAGTTCATGTCAGAGAGGAATCTACTGATTCACATTATGTTCAAATCCCTTCCTACAGCAGAACTACAATGCAGTTAGTGGCACTGAGCTGCACTTTGCATTTTACTAGCATAATGTTCAGCAGCCACCATTTCCAGTGAAAAAGCTAACACTCTTCACCTCTGATTTTTTTCCCCATAAAACTTGCTAAAAAAATCATACAAATAGTCTTTATTTGAATAAATCAGAAAACCTAAAACAAAAGTAAAATATAATTTCGAGCACATTCATTTTTATATGTCTATACTTACTTCCCTTTTCACTCCTTGTAGCTTTTAAAAAGTAATGTATCTTCTATTGTATTTTTTTTCCTTTTTAACAACAGAGGAGGCTTTTCTTTGAGGTGCAGAAATACCTCTGTGCTGAATAGCAACCTTTTCATTCAGCAGCTTCTAGAGGTAGTTTCAAGTCCAATCCAGAACACACAAATGGATCTCAGGGATATCAGCTATTCCTTTATCTAAATTTATGCAACATACCCAGCTTCATTGTGCCTGTTCTGCTCCTCTTCATCAGACAGCCATTCTGAAGCCCAAAGGGGACAATCTGTGGAGGCAGGGTATGTTCCTGCAGGATGCAGGATCTAGAATAACAGCCCAGTTGTTTTCTCCCTTTAATTCTATCTATGATTTCACTTTTCTCCCATTTAATTTAATTCAATTATTTTTATGATGAATAATGCAGTGCCTGCATTTTAATGGTATCATTACCTAATTAGCTTATTGGTCAAAGAAAGATGCTACTTTTTAATTAATCAGGAAAAGAACACGTATCTCTCTGAAATGAAGTGCTAAAGGTGGTCTACTCAGAGTGATTAATCAGACATTTACTGACCTTCTAGGTGCTACTGCATAATGCACAAGCTGTAAAACACACTCTGTTTCAACAGACTAATGCAATCACAAATTTCAAATCAAATTGAACAAATTTTATTCAAATAAAACCAAAGCAGCTCTGTCCACACATTTCTAAGCTCACAATACCCTGCAAGTTTTGATATACATCTGGAAAAGAAATACGGCTTACTTGGAAAATAGCAGTATAAAATAAAAAAGATGGCAAGAGAAAAACAAAAACAAAATAAAACAAACAAAACACTCCAAAAGTTCTCTGTATTCACCTCTCTGCAACTAGGCAAACAGATCAAAACAAAAGATTTTATCTTGGGCATTGATTGACTTTGTGCTACAGCTACCCAGCCTATACACATAATTTGAGATTATTTTATCTGATACACATCTGAAATATAGTAGTTTCTTTAAATAGGTTAAAAAAACCTCAAACCATTATAACATATTTTAAAAACTCACCTGTGAAACTTCAGGAAAATAGCCTAAAACATTGTTGTAATTTCTTGATCACAAAGCAAAAAGGGCAGAAAGCAGATCAGATTTAAAAAGTAAACACTGATTGGATGAAGACCTTAGAATATTTACAATCAGCATGAATAGAATATATCCAGTTATTGGTCCCATTTGAAATTGATCATTAGCAATTACAGACAAAACAATAACCAGCACTCCTTAGCTAAGGTTTAGCATTAGCCACCAGGAGGAAATAAATAGCAGATAGTCTGACCCTACCTATCTCACCATCTTGTCCTAGCTTGCCCTGCTAAACACTGACTTCATAATTTAGGTAAATATTTAATCTTGGAAATTAGTTTTTTCACATTTCCATATACAGTTCACTGAATATACTTGAGATGAATCCACTGAACTCTTGTTCTTCCACAGCAGGGAAATGTTTGCTTTATATACAGGCATTCTTTTCCCTTCTAATTCAATCAGCAAAATACAAAGCCAGCATATATTATATGTCAGCTTCTGTCATTAGGAGTCAGTGAGAGGTTATTCAGCCCTATTTGGCAAAAATTAATTTCATGCAAATGTTGGGTACAGTGCACAGACATCTACAGTCAGTCTTAAAGTACTTGATGTAAGTGGGTACAACCTGGTAACATATGGTTTAAGGCCTTTTTACATAACCTCCTTCTTGCTGATGCATTTTGAAAATAGCTCTAGGGGGACAATCTGGCTAAGCTAGGAAGTAAGTGCTGCAGTTTGATACAAATCCACATGTTTACCCCATGAGCACTAAGCAGCTTGATTTCCTGTCTAGCTAGTGTTGAGTAGTGTTGCAAAGTGAATACAATGATAACTCGACATTGCAGAAAAACCTTCCAACCTAAAAGGGTTATTTGTCCATATTCACTGTTTGTGTATGCTGATGTCTCCCCACCTCCTCCCCACTTGCTCAGTTTTACTCATGTGACTTTATCATCAGTATCTCTGGGGGCAGATGACCTCTAAAGGCATAAGAGAGGATTCCAGTGTGCAATTTGTCACCTAGCTGGCATCAAAAGACAGGGGACATGAGGAATGACAGCATGCAATTCTTCTAGAACATACAGCAAGCTGTGTCTGTAGTTACTTGTGCCAGATTACACAGATTCACTTCTATAATGTGTAAATTACAAATTATATCCCGAAACCTTTGAAGACTTTTTAATATGCTTTCTACCACTGTCCCATTATTTAGATTAATGGGTTTTTTTACTCTTGTATTTTGTTTGCAGACTTAGTAAACAACATCTGTTAAATTTGAAAACTACTAGATTTTTGTCTGAATAAAACTGTTAGGGAGGAGCAAACCTCTTTAGATTTGCTGTTAGTGACACACAGCTTGGTGTTAGATCATAGGACTTGTCAGTGTGCAAATCCATTGCCTCATCCAGAGAAGACCCACAAAGGAGTGGAACTGTGATGTGACACCACCCTGGTCAAGGATCTTTGTCCTTTCTTGGACATCTTTCTTTATCTACCTCTGATTGGAGACTAGTATAATATATCAGGTCACACCTTTCTTCTCCAAGCTCAACAACTCCCTTTGAAATAGCCTGGCCTTTAAAAGGAAGGTGACTGTGCACCTTCCACACAGTTTCATTAAAATTCGAAGAAGCCTTGAATCTCTAGATGTCAGAATAAGAAAAATCTTACCAGCGTTTTTCTACCAAATTCTAAATGCTTACAAATCAGCAGCTTGGGCATGAGCCAGCAGCACCTTTAAGTGTAGCTCACCATTTCTACTGACCTTTCACGCTACCAGTAAAAATGAAGATTGCCTTTTATTTCATAGTAGATCTTATTGAAAGCATGATGTGTTTCCTGATGTGTTTCAGGCTATATTGGTGACAGAAATGAGTGT
>JAYDZK010000268.1:19142226-19160303 GCA_034509185.1 Euphonia xanthogaster | reverse complement strand
CAAATCCATAACTGCAGAGTGCATTGCAGATTTCAGACATGGCTCATACACTGCAGCAGTCTCACAAAGCCAAACATGAAGTCAGAAATGGTTGTACAGGGCCTGCACAGCAGTAACTTGGCACAGAGTTAACTTGCAGGGTTACTGCATTTTTCCATGTGTTTGCTACAAGTCTATTTCCTTTCAGTTTTTGTGCAAGACTGGAAGGAAAATTACAGGGTTTTTCAGGATTGTAATGTGATTTTTTATTGAATTATCATTTATAATAGAATTCATTACCAAAATGTTACTCTGTTTGGAATTTTCTTATAATTCAGGGATTTCTTCCTAGTCACAAATCCACGTTTCTCATATCCTCTTCCAGTGTAATTCTTTATTGTGGTCTTTCTCAGTTGTTTCGTTTGTTGTTTGTTTTTAATTAATCTTATGGGAGATCCAAATTGGCGTATACATAACACATTTGCAATCATGATAAAAATTGAGCTTTCCTCAGTAAGATGATTCCTGGAGAAACATCTTTATTTCCCCTAAGCTAACTCCCGGGAGATTCAGAATGTCTAGACCTTTGTAAGCCATCAATCACTGCAAAATAGGTTTCTATCATCTACACTTTTTGGAAAGCAAACTGTAATCAAGTTTATATCTGTCCCTCAAGTCCTACAGTTTTTTAGTTAAACTAAAAGTGAGTGTGCATTGTGCATATCTACCTCAAAGAGACTTGAAGAGCTAACAGCTGCAGACAGAGAGTGAGCAAGAGATTTCAGAAGTGCCATAGATCAACAAGATGTCTCTAATAATTGCTGAGCCCTAATACAAATAGAGACCTGTGTGTCAAGTGCCTTTGGAACCCTTTCTACAGAGCAACATTTAAATAGGCAATAACCTGAAGTTAGTCAAGATACGAAGGCAGAACTCATCCTGTCCTTCCATAAGTCATAACTTTCCCTTGGAAAGTTTTGCTGGAATATAATTTTGTATGGTACCAAGATTTCACCTTTCACCCACACTTTATATACCTCTTAACACTAACTTAGGTTAGTCTTTCATAAAAGAAAATTGTTTCCAGCATCAAGATAATTATCTTGATTTAAAAACTTATTGCAAATAAAACAGAGGTACCTTTATCACATTTTAGCAGCTACATCATTATAAATAAACTACAATCCCTTCCTGCTAAGATTTTACAGAGATTCACTCTTTTGATGCAAAAAAATATGTAAAAATTTGATGAAAATATAAGTTTTTACTTTTCTCAGTAGAGATAAGGCTGTAACTACAGGCAATCCATGTTCTTAGGCCATCATGAAAATCATTCCACATCTCTGATGGATGGTCTATCTCTCCACAAATTACAGATGTGTAAAGACTTGTTAATGTGTGTAAATTACTAATTTTCCAAATCGTTTCTAATGGATATAAACTCAGTATCTTAGAAATTTAGGAAGAGTTCTCTAATAGCATGCTGCCACAGTAGTTAAAAGAAACATCACAAAAAACTTTTCCTGAGTGTTCCCCTTGTCTTTTCAAATGAAATATCTATGGAAATAAAAGAACTGATAAAAAAAAATTCATCAGGAGAAAATATAGTGTACACAGTTGGCTAATAAAGTATAGAAGAGCTGCAGCTTGACATTTAGATGTCATTAAGTATCAAAGATAACACACAAATTATCTGGGCTCAAATCCAGCTTATGTGTATAACAGCAATATAATCAGAGGACACACAATTCAATGAACTATGCTGTCTAATGTAATTCAGTTCTGTTTCTTACTCTTACCTTCAGTATCCATCACTTTTATTGTTAGTGTTAGCCACTATCATGGGTTTTGTTTAAACTATAAAACATCACAACTGAATTATCCTATTACACCAGCTCCTGATGTTGATATACTATTTGCTATGGTAACTTCCTATAAACTATTGCTTGTGTCTTCTGGACAGTGGAATTGCCATTAGTCACTGGAATTTAGCTCATGATAATTTTAATTTTAAAAATTAATTTATAATGGAATTAAATACCCAAAAATCTTCCATAAATGTATGTTATAAAAGATACAAATCCAGGTAAATATTTTTCAAGTTGGCAGTATATTGAAGAATTAAGTAACTCATTAACAGACAAAATGGGAATGAAAAGACATTACATGCCTTTATATTGGGCTCCATAAAAACCCAAAAAGAATGCAGATACATATTGTCTCACACAAGAACATTCTAAAAGGAAATGCCACAATATGAGGAGCTATATAACAGTAGCTAACTTCCTATCCAACAGTATAGGAGCCCATTCCTATCCACCCACTCAGGGTGTGGGAACCAAGCCTATACATGTTCAATGTACCCCAAAGGTTGATTTTTTTTTTAGGAAAGAATCAAACAAAAAACAGAAGCACAAAACAATCAAAGTGATGTCATCACCGGCCCTTTTAAAGGGGGATGCCTATTACAAGGAAGTGTCTCACTGCAGAGCCAAGCCTAGCACTCTGCACCATCCCACCATCAGTTTACTGCCCTGCCAGGGTCCTGCTGCTTGGCCACAGGGCTGCCCAGCTGAGAGATGGTCACATTATTGGATTTCTCTTATGTTCCCTTTCTCCTGTTGCCCTCCCTCCAACCGACCAACCCATCCAGCTTTGCTCTATTCCCTTAGGCATCATTGACTGATTTGCAATCTTGTTTAGTGATTTTAGCCTTAGAGACTCCCAAGAGACCAGCAGCCCTTCACTGTTTTGACACTCTTCACCCAATGCCAGCTCCAAGCACTCCTCCTCCACTACCTATGAAGTCCACTAGTTTCTCCCATTGTTTTATTGTTGTCTTACCTAATACATTCTCTTTGTGTAAACATAAATGCATTTTGTTTTAAAATGCACCATGTGAGAGACTTGTACTTATTGGACCACACTGGTATAGTCAAACTATATAGGCTGAAGAATTTGATCCCCCAAGAATTATAAGAACTAGCTAATGAAGAAATAAGAAGTGATCATGCTGAAGAGAAGGAACAGGTATAAGTCCTAGCAGCATTTAAGAAAAAAATAATTAATTATTTTGACATGAGAAATGTGCTAATGAAATTCATTGCCAGCACTGGTTGGGAGAAAATGTCAATACAGAGAAAACTTGGACTGTCATAAAAGAAGAACTGAAAGTCCTCTGGGACCAAAGTAGAAGATAAAAGGACAGAGTACAAAGTCATGCATTCAGGAGTAAAAAAAGAATCTGCTATATGCTAGAAACAAGTTATCCATAGATAATTGGGTGACAATGAGAAAATACAATGATTCAGCTGCAATAAAGGCAAAAGCAATCAAGGATGTTTTGGGACCAATGTTTCCAGATATAACACCAAAGTGATATGCAGTAAAGGGACACAGGAAAATCTTGTTTATTACAGGCAGTTTTGGATACCGATGTTCAAGAGTGACAAGTTCAGCCCAAAGCAATTCAGGGAGGAGTATTAGGAGCAGGAGATGGCTGGAGACAGTCAGACTTATGAGTGGGCTTAGGTTAAAAAGAATGACTGAGAAGATACATGATTGCTTTATACAGATCACTCTGGGACATAGATGCCAATGGGGGCAGAGAGCTTTTTAAGCTAAAGGATGTAAACAGACCATGGAGCATGGAGCTGTTAACAGGCTATGACCAAATATAGGCTGGCAATGAGAAGCTTTCTAACTATTAGAAGAGCAAAGCTGTGGAATAGCCTCTTTCTACACTATCATAGCAGCAAAAGCAAAACCTGTATTTTATTACATGAGGCTGGAAAGTGTTCTGGACCGTGGCTGTCTGTAGTGGGAGATTCATCTGAAATTGTGCATTTGTTAGCAAAAATTCAGTGTGGGTAAAGCCTTATCCCCACTAGAATGCAACACAGCTAAAGGGCTGTGGACATGCACTACAAATTCATTCTTGCCAGTGAAGGAAACAACTGCTTTCAATAGCTGGTGTGAGTGTCCCTATGCTCAAGTTATCACTGAAACCAGGCAAGCAGCCGTCCCGAGTCATTGCAGGCAAAACCTGACAGGTCACTTTAAATTTTCTCCCTGACACTGGCTGATTCTGCCTGAAGCAATTTAGGGAATTCTCATGAAAAATACTTTGCTGGCAAATCCAGGTGACTAGCAGCAAGATGTGGTAATTTCTACCACCAACATACCTGGATCAGAAACATGATATTTTTCTAGTCATACTGGGTCACAAAACTGTACAGCTGCTTATTTTGGCCCCTCTTGAACTGGTGTAAGCATACCCATGCAAATATAGGTCATTCCCAAATGTTTTACTCCAGGATATATATACTGTTTTACTAGGATATATAGTGATATAAATATTTCAGTGAAATACCATGTTCCTAATCTCAGTAGTTGTAGTGGGTTAAAACTTATGTGTAGATGAAGCCTAGAACAAGTAGGCATTATTTATCTGCTCTCATTCTGATGAGACCAAAGCAATAGTAATCACATTACACTCAAGTCCTGACACAATTAGCAAGCATGCTGAAATGAAAAAAAAATTCACTTTAGTGGCCCTGAAAGCTTTATTGTACTTAGCAAGTGTTCATTTTCATAATAATATAATTGGAGGAATGGAAAATTGCAGGTAATTGCTGTTGTTGTGACCTTGATCTTTTAGTAATGTAATTAAAGTAATTGCTACTATTTTAAATTGTATTCTTTCATGGGCAGCTTCAAAGTCTTTGAGGAGATTGATAAAGGCAAAGGTGCAACATAATTTTTTTTTCCCCCTGCACCTTTGTTGGCATATGGAAAATAATTCAACTTTCACTGAAGTTCTGTTTTGGGTTTGGGAGCTTTTTAGTTCAGTTTTCCATATCCTAATTTCTTACATGACTTGTAAATGTTTACACAACACGCTCTTTAAACACTGTTGACAATTTTTGAAAATCAACACTATTAAAAATCTTTTAAAAATCAAATAATTTTGTTTAATATCAAATACCTTACTCTACAGTAGCTTTTGTGATTAAGGAATACCTCACATACTGATTTTCTGAACAAGATAGAAATGCCTCAAAAGCGCATGTGGCATATTTACCTTTTCGCACAGAGAATAGAAGGTTCAATGTCATTTGAACAGAAAATGCCCATATCCAAAATGTAGTAGCATGGAAGACTCAAAAAAAAACTTCAGCAAATGCCCAGGGAGGGGATTAAAACAAGGACATGCAAATACTTCTCCAGACCACTCTGACAGATTTCGAGAATTTCCACCTAGGACTCTCCCTCTATATGTTTTTATGTTTAGCAGTTCTTAAAGGCTTTTTCTCCCACTAAGCTATTCATTCGGTTATTGAACCTAAGTAAAAATTAATTATTCCACAATCTTGCCTCAAATACACACTTTCTTATTCTGTGACTTGAAAGTACCATGCTATGTACTTTATTGTACTTATTTCCCTCATTCTGAAGCCAGCGAGCAGCTCTTTCCAATGCACCTTCAGGACCCTGTGGATTTCCACAAGATCCCTTTCCCAATGAAATATTTTCCATATGATAAATGATAACATAGAACCAGAATCTCAGAATCTGTTGCGATTGACTGTGACACACACCCACATCTGGACTCAACTCAAGCATTTGTTATTTGGCTTTAAATTAATTCCTTTCCTTTTGTTTTCATTCTAGGCTTCTGTTTGTTTTATGCCCTGTCTCTTCAGGTTAAGATTTCTTTCATCTTCTTGACATTCTCATCCATTTTTCCAGGAACAAGTAACACTGAGGTTCCCCTCTGCTAGAACGCTGATTCTCACAGACAGATCTCTTGGCCTTGGCTGTCAAGATTACAGGATTATAACCCCCAAGTGAAAGAAAATTGAGATCTATTTCATACTGCCTATGTACTCATTCATCTGATGTCAACATAGGTGCCTTGTCTCCAAACACTTTTTTTTTTGCATTGTTTTTAAGCAAAACAGTTGTCTTCTTTTTCTTCTTTGCTTTTTTTTTTTTTTTTTTGCTTTTTTTCCCCCTTTTTCATCAGTCTTCTTTATAATCAAAATCTGCGAGTTTTCTGTTTTTACTGTTTTGATTCCTCCCCACTCCTACTGGTGAAGGAGGGACCAACTGTGTGGTACTTGGTTGCTGAGTGGAGTTAAATTGTGGCAACTGGTAAATGTTATTTAAAGCTAGCAACTTACCTCATCCCTCTGCAAGCTCATACACCCATTAACAAAGAGACCAGGAACATAATTTATCATTATACTTCCCTTTAAGAGTTCATACTGTAACTATTTCCTTAGCTTGAGGACTTACTGGGAGTATTTTAGAGTATAAATAAGATTGTCCTGTGAATATATTTTAGTAAGTGTATGTTTTTACTCATTCTGTACTTGTATGTTCAATCTGAGTTTGTTATTTAAGCCAAGCCTCCTTCTCTGCAATAGTTTACTCACTGCATATGGAAAGGGCACAGAGAGAACACAAATGTAATAACCTGAATGTTAATTATCTTCTACTTTTAACTTCCAAGCGGAAACTGTTTGGTAAACAGGTTGAAAGCTCTGAAAATATCTCGAGGGCACATTCCAGCCCTGGGGAAGCATTTTTAAAAACCCACATAGAATGGTAAGGCTTTTGTAGAATTCCATCAAGGAAGCAGTCAAAAACTAGCTTTTCAAAGTCAAGGTTACTGCAAGTGTATTATCATGATGGCAGCCACATCCTTCTCTTCTTCTGGTCTTGTGTCTGTTGAAAGTCTCTAGAGCTTCCTCAGCCAAATATCACATAGCTCCTGAATACATTCTCTGATCTTTTTCCTCTCCTATTAAGTCCAAACTTCTTCACACAGTTTTCTCAGCATCCTCTTCTCCCTGCGTTCCCTTGTTTTCCCTCCTTGCTACAATCCCCTCCCCTCTAGTAAGGATAACATCTTTGTGCCTTTCCTCACTCTTCTTCTTTCCATTACTGCCCTCGTGTGGCATCAAATTCCACCTTCCCCAAGTGCATCGAGCAATCCTCTTCAGCACTGTAAGATCAAAGACAGTCCTTCCAGCCACGCACACTCTTATTCTTCTGAGACAACACAAGAGACAGAAGGGTGGGCTAAGATCTCCCGTGCATATTTGTTTTTTCAGAACAGGATGCAGAGCTGGGGTTGAATAGCACATGAATAGAACACCTAAATTCCTAAAGTCTTCATTTGGTTTCTGAGCTCCCTTTGAAGAAGTTATGATTCTATTGATAATTATGGAAAACTTCCAAAAATCTCTCTGAGTTTTAAATGGCAGCAGAATTTGGTCCCAATGAGGGCAAGAAAGTTATAATTCTTCTTGGATTTGGCACCATAAAATCATATCATTAGCAGAGTGATATGACCTAAACCTTGGGATGAGTGAACAGCACAGAAAATTCTTCAGCACTAACAGACCTTGGAGATACAGCTGGATTTCTCACATATGCACAGCAGCAGCCAGGGCTCTTAAATCATGAGGTTTTACGACACCCTACAGAACAAGCAGGTAAATCTACTGATCAGAATTGATTTTCTGCTGCCTTGTTACAGAAGAAAAAGCTCAAATTTCTTTGCAGATGAAAACAGACAGAGAAAAATCTGCGCCAGTTTTCAGTTCATTCTGAGCTAAATTATGACAATGAGTAATGTGAATATTTTGTTTTCTATGTGGTTTAATCCCTGGTGCACTTTTTGTTTAGTTACAACACGCCTCAAATAGGAATGCATTAAAGCATAATATAAGTTTTAATAGCTGAACTTATGTGGAGAGAAGTATACATGTGGGCTCTATTCCCTTATACCATACCAGCCACGGGAAATTTATTTAGATTTTTTCTGCATCTGCTGCCGCAAAATGAACATTTTTATGCTCATTAGGGATACATCTTGATGAAAATGAACTTTTCAACTACTCTTAATCTTCAAACGTTGTCTGGATTCTTTTTCTGGTACAAACCTCATCCTGCCTGTGTGCACATGCCCAGCAGCATGTTCTCAGATGGTGGGAGAATAACATGTCAGATCCTCCCCTGACACTTCTATGAGCCCTGCTCGTGCTGCTCACCCAGGGCTGTGTTCTTTATGTAGCAGAAAAACAGCAAGAAAAGGCTTTCAGGAACCAGGGAGCGGGGAGATGGATAGAGTGTGGGCATAGCTGTGTGTTTAAACAAGCAAAAAGTGTCAGTAAGGAGCTATTAACTTCATTAAAAGCTGAAAAGCTAGACAAGTGAGCAAAAAACCGTAAGAACCTCCAGATTATCTAGATCCTATTTTGCTGTTAGAGACTCAGTGTCTGGGAGGACTAGGACTAGGCCCTCTGTGTACTGTTAACTTTCTGTGTCACATTAGATGAACTATTTGCATATATTTTTAGGAATTTATTCAAATTAACATATTAAAATGCCTTGACTGAATTTTACATTTTTTGAAGCAACATTACAACACTGCCATTCCTCAGCCTACAAAACACTGTCACCAGCTGTTACATAACCAGAGGACCAGACATTCCTCCTCTCACATGCATTTTAAATGCATATCTTCATAGTTAATTGCCAAACTATCCAATAAGATCTTGACCTATTAAGCTAGATGCTGTACAAAAATGTGACAAAAAGCCAAACCCTCCCCAGAGAGCATGCTGAAATGGAACACACAAGCAAAAAACAAGAATTAAATGTGAAAGAAAAGAAATCAACATGTAAGTGTGTAATCACTACCTGTGTCATAAATGGCACATCATATAAATAATGTGATTATTATAAAATTTAGAACAGCCAAGAAACCACCTTCACTGCAGCTGTTTCTGTAGGCCGTGGCTACCTATTCTTCACAGGGTAGTATTTTCTTCTTACCTTCTTGCATTTTACGTTTCACAAAGTCAGACTTCTATGAGTGTTTCAATTGCATAAATTATTATCATTCTTTATGCACCCAAACACTTTAGCAAATGAAGCAGATGCCTGCCTTGATGAGGTTTCGGTCTAAAACCATAACTCAAAGGCTTCTGCTGATGAAATATTGTCCACTCTTTATTTGCTGCCTTCTTCATAATATGCAGAAATATGGAAAGCTTAAAATTTCTGGTGTTCTAAGAAAGTTCCACCTTGATTCTATGACAATTTTTTGGATTCTTATGTATTTAGAGCTATGCCATTAATACACATTTTAAAAAAATAAAAAAAAAATTCAGAAAAATAAAAAAGTGCCAAAGACAGGGAGAAAAATAAAGAAATAGAAAAGGTGGGATTTATTTCATTTTAATTAATTCAGTAATTCTTCATCTATATGCTTAGCTTCCACTTAGGACAATGCAGGGATGTGCAGAAACATTGCTTAAGAATCTTACATGCAATTTATACAAATCAGAATAAAATTTCACCTGAATACTAAGAATATGCTTCTTTGAGGGGAGAAATATTTAATAAAACCCTATTACAAGCACATGAAAGTAAACAAACCCATTACTTTGAAAATTCAAAAAATTAAATTGACTGCTGTAAAAAAGAGGATTTTCCTGCCACAAAACCCTCACTTTCAGCTTAATTATGCAACTTAAATGACATCTATCTGCATTTTAATCCCTTCTTGGAAGTCTGCTGGTAGAATTAATAATTATAATCAAAACCCATGAAAGTCCATGCTAATGATAAGATAAAGAACTTACTCCCACCACCTACAGTGAGCAGCTAATCTTCCTCAATGTCCTAATCTACTGACATACAGGGTTTGATCTGAAATAAGGGCTTAATAATGAATAATCTCCCTATGAATGATTCCACTGAGCAGAAAATGGAAGATTAAAGAAGGAATTCTGAAGAATTGCCGATCTCTGATATTCTCCAGTTTTAAGAGTGCTTCTCCAGTGCCCTCCCCCTTCCCCAGAAAATAAACCAAACCAAACCAAACCAAACAAAAAACCCCAACCAAAACCCACCTTTTTTGATAGTTGCTGCCACTCTAAGGACACAAACAGCCAGAGCTGCAGAAAAGTGGTCCCTGTGTGGCTGCATCTTGTGCAGGTGTGTGCTGGGGTAGAGATGTTTTGGCTGGGGTAGAGATGTTTCTCTTCATAGTAGCTGGTACTGGGCTATGTTTGGATTTGTGCTGGAAACAATGTTGATAATAAAGTGATGTTTTCTTACTGCTGAGTAGTGCTCACACAGAGCCAAATGCTTCTCTGCTCCTCTCCCCACCCATCAGCAAATGGTCTGGGAAAGTGCAAGTTGGAAGTTTTCTCATTGTTTCTCATTTTTACCCTTCCCATTCTCTTCCCCCCTTCCCACTGGGGTAGGGAGTGAGTGAGCAGCTGTGTGTGGTGCCTAATTGCTGGCTGGGGATAAACCACAAGATAATATTTGGTGTAAAGCTGCAAGCTGTCATTAGCTCCAGAGAACTCAAATATCAGTGGAAAAATGTAGGGAAGCCAAGTCCCTTCTTTAATAAACAGTTTGGGAGTTTGAATTTGGCACTTGCAGAAAGCCAGTTTCCTGCCTGTACTGTTTAACAAAGTTAATCTCTGTGCATATGTACTCTACAAAGCTGAGGGAGGTGAGACAGATTACAAAAAATATTTATTTACTTGTGCTTGAAATCAGCAGCTAGAGAACAGCTACTTAGGCTTACCAGATGTTTCACTGTTGCAACTGACTTCCTCACCCAGATTTGAAAATATTACCAAAGAGCTGTAAATTTCAAAAGTTTTCAATTTCAAAGGCATTAGGTATCATCATTTTTGAATGACAAACCTGGAACATCCTTGAGGGTGTATGTACTCTTTTGGAAACAGAGCATAGAGAATCAAGGCCCTTTATTCTATCCTTAAGTGAGTATCCAAATATTGATAAAGGGAGATGATCTTATTGATGTCATTTGACCTATGACTGAGCTGCTTCATTGAGAAAGCAGATACCAAAAGGACATCTGACTCTGAAATCCAAATAAAAAAAGTCAATCATTAAGGAGTGTATTTTGTTGACAATCTGAAACATTAGGTAGTTCAACAAAGCCTGAAATACTAAATACATAAGTGAAAGCTTATTTAGTACACCAACAAATACACTACACAATTTCTATACATATGTTGATTTCAATGTACAAGAGAAAAAATAATAACAAGCACGCAGCATTTTGAAAATGAGTGTGCTACACAAATTCTTTGTGTACTTTTCCAATGTGCCCAAATTCTTCGAGTACTTTTCCTACTGAAAGAGAATATTCATCTACAGCTGCTTTTACTCTAGTGATCTTTATCAGAAATAAAAGGATTAGTCTAAATTTCTGGGCAAATTCACTGGAAGAGACAGTGCTTCCACCAAAGCCAGCAGGAACCCAATGTAGGCAAGAGGTGATAATGAAAAGCGGATGAAACCCCAGTTTTTACTCACTGTCCCCCCATAACCCTCCCTTCAGAGCTGGTTGGTATCAGAAGCATGTTTGAGGCTCCTGCTGTCCCAGACTGCAGACACCTACCAGAGCCCCAGGCAGGACAGCACCCGGGGTGAGATCAGGTCACTCCACTTTACAGTCGTTTCCCTGCTCAGGAGAAATTAATGAGCTTCGCTGTCCCTGTGTTGCAGTGCCAGGCAGGGGCCTCAGTCTCTAGATGACTGGAAACCTCAAAGGGACATGGGACAGAGGAAGAAAAACGGGGAGGGTGGGGAAGACCAGCAGAGGAATTAAAATGAGCCCTTGCGAGCCAAAGTAGGACCATACTGCCTACTGCAGAGGGGGGAGAGGCCAAGTTTATACAACTCCAGACCTTTAGTTTCTGATTTCATCTTTGCCTTATTCATCAGTCACAATCCTCACAAAGTCCCAGAGTTCAAGAAAAAGCTGCCTTTCATTTGGTTTACAGACCTTTAGCAGTGCCTCATGGATATGGCCATAGGGGAGACAGAGAGGAATTTGCCAACTCCAACTGTACCCAGCCATGGATTGTGCTGCCCAGAGGCTGGTTAGGTGCTGGCAGGGTCTGCTCCTGGCTCAGGTGCCAGTTTGCCTCTTCACTTCTCTGTGCAGCTGTGTTAGCCTTGTGCAGAAGTTGTAGCTGGTTCTTGGTCCACGGGGTCACTGCCCACCTTCCCCATGCTGCTGGTGGGACCAGTGGGGCTCCTGGACCCCCAGGAAGCTTCCAGCAGCTAATTTGAGATCATTTCACTGTGAGAAGAGATGCTGATCAGTCAGGTGTGAGCCAGCAAGCTCCAGGGAGGATTTTCTGTGATGAAGAGCACAGTTTTATACCATAAAACTGCCCCAGGATGGCTACTGGCAGGGAAGGAGAGAACTCCCAGAGCATCAAACAGCAATTGTTCAAAAAATAAAGCATCACCATATGTTGAAACCCTTTCAGGGCCTTGAGTGTTCTATGAACAGATGTCTGTCTTTCAATTTAAAGTTAAAAAGAAGGCAGTGGTTTGGTGGACCATTGACAGAGCCCTAACACAAGTACGAGCTTGCAGTCCTTTCACAATGATTTTAGCATTTTTATTTACAGTTTGCCTGGATTGTGAGAACAATTCTGACACATCTCATGAGGTCGTTGAAGGTGTATTTTTTTTGTTTGTTTTGAAATTATCTTCCCTAAAGACTTTGGACATTAAAATCCTAAAGCATTTTCTTACTTTTAAAAAATTAGTGGCATTGGCTCTTCACCAGAACAATTATTACTTACAGCATAATTTGCTCAGCCTGGTCAATTTGCACAGTAACATTACCTGCTGCTGAGCTCAACTTTGTACATCCTTGTAAGAGAGGTAGGGATTTAATATTTACAATCATTTGTCAATCTCCATGTGCTTAAATGTGACTGTAGATTTTTCTCTAAAATGCCATATCCCAACTATGGAATAATTTTTTCCAAGCAGAAGAGTTTGAAACATGAATCAAACATGATTTTGCTTGACTCTTTAGCATTTTTTTTTTTGCATTTGGAAAATTCTGGATATAATTCTACGCATAGGAGGTTTTTCTACAGAAAAATGCTTTTTAATCCTGTGTAAAATTCTGCCACCTACCCCTGACAACAAGAGGGTGACAAAAAACACAGACCACACAGATATACTTTTAGTGTGGAAAGATAAATAATGATTAAGATATATTTACCCTTCTCCTTGAACCTGAGCCTAATCTTTTGTGCTTTCCAGGTACTCTTTTGCCACTGAAAAAAATAGCCTTTGCCTGAGAATATGACACAACAAATTAAAAAACAGCTGTGGCCCTCCATCGTTCAAACCATGGTGGATTTCTGATAGTTTCATCCCTCCATATGATGCATAAGGACAAGGAGCTTTCTCCCAGATATACCAAGGGGGATTTTGGGGTCTCTGTGTGATCTGGGACAAAGCACCAGCCTGCCCTGCGTGCACTGGAGGAGGTAGGGAGCAGAGCTGAGAGCAAGCTCCTTTCTGCCCCCGTGACACTGAAAAATGGCAGTATCTAAGAGAAGGTTTATGGATGGATTTATATATATTTCAAGCTGCAGCCTTGGATGTGTCTTCTTGAATCAGATTATGATGCCCAAATTTTATCTCCAATGCATGAGACAGTCCATTAGCAAATCCTGTTATAATGTTGCACCCAAAGACCTCTAAGAATACATCCACTGGGGACTTGTCCTTCACTGAGGGATCATTTATTTTCTTGCTGGCAGCATCTTGAAAAAGAGGCAGGGCTGAAAGCCCTTTGTCAAAAGTGTTCAGATAAGATTTCTTAATGGTTCTTTAATTTTCTGAGTGCATTTTACAACATTTCTCCCTAGTTGTTTGCAAATAGAGTTAATTAAAACCTGGAATAATCAATGGAATAGGTTATAGTTTAGGTATAAAATGAGGTAGAGAGGCAAAAAAATTGCTTCAGGCAACAGCAAGTTCTAGGCATAGATCTTCGAAGTGCTAGTCCCCCTTTTTCCTCCTCACACTAACACTTCTCTGAGAGTATTTTTAGTATTTTTCAACACATGTAAATCAGTAGCTAACATGGTTTTGGCTATACCCTATTTTCTGCACCACCCACAACTTTTCCCCCAAAAATCTGAAAGAACCCTTCCATGTGCCCAAGTAAAATGTGCACCAGAGTTTATGTGGAATGGTTTGGGGAAAGGAAGCAAGATTTATTTTCATGAGCTTGCAGGAAAGCATTAATGCGCGCTTGAATCTCAAAAAGAAAATGGGCAAGGCAGAGAGCAGGCAGAAGCAAGCAGTGTCAAAGGGGAGGTGGACAAAAAACCACAAGGAACATCAGTCCCTCAGAGAGCTGCACAAGGCTTGGGAAGACCACCACCCATGCAGCATTTGCTCAGGGTAATTCAAGGGACTGTCATCGTGTCAGCAGGTGAACGGGACATCCACAAGCCAGAAAGTGCCAAGTCTTTGGATGCTAGCTCGAACTGCTTGACAGATGAACTTTCACCATTGCATGGCACTTGTCTTTGGGTATTTACTTGATTCATGAACATGGAAAGGGGGGAGGTATTACCTGTTTCTCTAAACTGTATGGATTTGGGATTACATAAGCCTAAAGAAAGGAATATGCAATTTGGTGACAGCACTGGTAAGCACAGAAGGGAGTCTGAGTAAATGGGCATTTTCAAGCATAACTAAGCATTGAGTACTGAAGATGGCAATGTTATAACTCATTTCCATCTAATCTAGGACTAGCAGATTCTTTAATCTTGGTGAATAAAGCTATGTAAGGACATGCATGTGAACCCAGAGAACAGCTGCTCTTGATATTGCAGAACCTCAGAATCCTTTAGGTTGGAAAGGGTCTCTGAGATCAAGACCAATCTGTGACTGATCACCACCTTGTCAGCTAGAGAATGTCACTAAGTGCTATGTTCACTCATTTCTTGAACCCCTCCAGGGACAGTGACTCCATTCAAATGTTTAAAAAATTCTTTAATTAAGAAATTACCCCTAATGTCCAGCCTGAACTTCCCCTGGCAAAACCATATCCTGTGTATTACCCTGCACCAAACTGCAAGCTACAAATTTCTGACCTGCAGAGCAGGGGAGGGCAGCAGTCTGGGCTTTAGTCTGCATGTCACCTAGGTACCTATTGTTTCTGTATATAAAAAGAGTTGTAGAAATAAATTTTTCCAATAGATTTCTAGAAATGGGATAATCTGAAGGGACTCATTTTGTTTGAATAAACATTTTAAATTATATGTGTAGTGCTTGTGAACAATGAAAACATCATCAGGTATGGCTGGAAGTATTGCACCCGATAATTAATATTTTTTCTCTGTAAGAAACCTCAGTGTAGACATAGGCAAGAAAATAAGCAACCTCACTGAAGACTTGTTAAAACTGTAACTATATACATGGCTCTTGTTCATCATATATCCTAAGTACTGTGATCCCTTGAAGCCAATAAACTGGTTCAAGATCTGTAATTTTTGTGGAAACACTGACTCATTGGGATAAGGGAAATCATGAAGAACAGTCAAGGTTGTCGATATTTTACCTGTCCAAAATTAATGTTTTTCCTTTGGTTAGCACCAAAAATATTCACCAAAAATCATGGGAAAGAAGTTTACAATTTAGTTCATGGTAGTGGCACTCAGGAGGAAAGGATTGGTACCACTGGAGAGATATTCAGCATAAAGAAACAAAGGGATTTAACTTCAAGTTACATGGCAGTTCAAAACAAAGTTTGGGAAGTGTAGAGGGTTCTGAGAATACGTTGCATGCTGAGGCTTTAGTAGGGCAAGAATGCTGTATTGGAGAAAGCAGGCTGGGTGGTGTTCTGTGGCTCCTGAATGAACTAAAGCTGTGCTTGGCCTTAAAAGACAGAATATGACATGGAAAATATAGAGAAAAGAGTCAAGGCAGCTGAGGGTTTTTTTCAGCAACGCCAGCTCTGACCCATTGTTCAAGCATTAGCCACATCTCTCCTTCTAAACAGACTGAGATTCATAAGAGGAAATACTTTATTCAAACCAAATGCCTTAATCATTTCAAAGTGATTTAATTTTACGATAACTTTTACTCCAGGCAGCCTGATGGGCTCTACCTTCTTGACTCTGTGTTGCCTTTAGAGTCAAGCCTATAGCCAGCTTTGAAGTTCTTCACTGATTATCGAGTGGTATAGCTGCACTGCTTCCAATTAAATGTATTCATTTATAGCAGGGCTTCTGCTGGGTGTGCTGTGAGTGCTGTGATCCAATTATTTCTTCATTGTAGGATTAGATGCAGCTCCAGACAGAGTGAGAAGACAAAACTCCCTAAGTGTCTGGTTCCACAATGAAACAAATGAAGGGTAGGAAATAATTTGAATTCTAGGGTGTTTGCAAAACAAGAAAGAATTCTATATTTAGAGCATACTTCAGAAAAAAAAGAAGTGTCTCCTCTAGGTGTTTTTATCATCAAAAATTATATTAAGATTTGAAATATTTTTAATTTGGGAGTGACAGCTCTAGGTAATAGGAACTTGGCTGAAGCAATAGCACTTAGTACTATCTTCAGAATTCTGGAAAACTAAATTACACCTCTGTTTTGATTGTGTTCAGTTTGCATTTTCCTCATAATTAAGAGGATTGGAAACACCAATCTTTCAGCAAAGAAAATTTAAATGCTGAGCATAAAAGTGTGAGATCAGAGCTTTGAAAACTGTCTGGATTCTGGATGTAACTGTCTGTCAACACGAGCAATAGCCAGCTATGACAGTGACTTTACAAGGCTGTTTCACATTATCAGTTTCCTAGGCAAGCCATCTACTCATCTGGAAAATCACCATTTTGTGGATTCACTGTGGAGATTTCTGGGTTCACTCACTCTCTCATGGGTGTCACTGTTCTCACCAACTCTCACTGCCATCATTGCTCTCTGCTTTCAGACTTGTTTGGCAAAATGCTGACTATTGAATGCAGCTGGAGCCACAGCAACAACCACACTATCAAGCATTAACAATGTTCCTGTGTTGTAATACCATTTGCATTGCTGGAAAAAAAAATAGTCAAGGCTAGGCAGGTTTTCCTATGCTTGCATGAAGTATGAAACCCTGTATGTGAAAAAAAATCCAGTAAATGGGCTTTAACTACAACACAGACACAACATAACTTAAGGATGTGAACTGCTGAAATATTATTCACAAATTATCAAGAGATCACCTAGAAATCATTGCTGTCTGAAGACAACTTATTCTGAATTACACATCTTTCACAGACTTTGTAAAGCATGAGTTAAGAGTTTAACATTTTTCTTCAAATTTTACCCTTTTGGCATAGCTAAATCAAGATTAAAAGACGAATCTTTTCAATTTTCCTTCTTATTCTTAGCACCTCTGGTAGAAAATCCATTTGATCATTGTAGTATCTTGAGTGTTCATGAATCTCATTGACTTTTCTTATTACTTGTAAACTTGTAAAAATTACAGATATGAATGGTCATAGAAGTGTTTTTGGAAAAAAAAAAACAGCTTTGGAAGGGGAGATGATGTAATATAGTTTTATTTTAGTAGCTTTAATAAAATAGTGCTAATTTAAAGGCATTAAACCTAGAAGTGTGTGTTGATAGGTTTATCAAGGGCCATCAGGGAGAGCTATTGCTGAAATAGTTAACTGGCAATCAGAGAAGCTTATGATGGGAAAAACTAGAACTTAGTGAAAATAATTAAAAACACCCAATTGTTATATGCATCATTGGGTACTCAGTTAAGCTACATTATTTTTCATAAAAGCAGCTCTGTAAGAATTATAATGTACATTTTTGCAAAATCCTTTGCACTAAAATTGTGTAGTCAAATTTGTTCAGTTTCTTCTTATCACCAAACCACTATAAACATTTTTCAGGGATTTATGGACAAAAAATATTATTTGAAAGCAATAGATGTAATTTTCTTTTTCCATTAGTATCAATGAATAATTCCTCTTGTGAAAGGCAATCTCTCAGCCATGTGAGACCATGAATTGTTCTTTTCCATTTGAAGTTTTTCAGACCTTAGGGATTCTTATCTCTGAGTCCCAAATATATAGATTATTCTTAAGACTCATAAATTTAAGAGCAACACCACGAATTTGCAGACAAAGTGATTTTTGCACACTTAAGTTGACAAGGTAAATGACAGCAATTAATCATAAGTTACAATAGAGATCGGAAGAGCG
>JAYDZK010000268.1:19079031-19142126 GCA_034509185.1 Euphonia xanthogaster | reverse complement strand
GACAAGGTAAATGTCAGCAATTAATCATACGTTACAATAGCAGAGCATAACTAGTGATCATTTATGCATTTTTTGAACAATCATGATTGTTCCTGCCTATTTCAAATAGAGACAAAGATGTAGGAATTGATTTGTTCAGCAATTTCTTGGCTATGGTAGTAAGGTGTCCAAACACTCTGATCACTGCTGTTTTGCCACTTAAAGAGTGGTCCCATAGAGGAATAAACTTAGAGTAGGCTGCTGCAGGTTGAGCCCCGGCTGGAAGCACTGGCTGGGGAGTGGCCAGTCACTCATAGTCTCTGTACAATCCAAATAAACAAGAAGACCTCAGACCAAATATCACCCTTTGATCAAGAGGCACGTGTAGGGGTCATGAAGCATGTGTGAGGAGCATGTCTGCCACACAGATCAGGAGTATGTCCAGCCCCAGGGATTCTTTTGGTGGGGATCCCTTCCAGGAGACACCAGCTCAAGCTGACTGGTGCACAACAATTAACTGACTCAAAGTAACCAGAGATTTGGAACTTTGCCATGGGAAACCCAAGGCTGAGCCAGTAAGGAAACCCTCTCTGACTGTGTGAGTGTGGGAGCCAAAAGGGGCACTCCTGGGGTCCCTGGAGCCACTCAATGTGAAGGAACCTCAGTCCCAGCAGTGAAAGTCTGGGATGGGGAGAGTGCGACTGCCAGAGTGGCTCCTGGGTGGCCAGACAGGAAAATTCCCTTTACAGTCTTATTCAAAACCCTCAGTGTTATTGATTGCCTAAAGTTTAGGATTCTGAATGCATGTGACATACATTGTCATTCAGAGTAACTCTAGTAATGTACATTTCCACAGTGGAAAGCAGAATCTTTATTGTCCAGTACCTTAAGCTAGAAACAGGTGAAGGTTTGGAGCTGAATTAACTTTGTCATTCAACGATTAATGTGGCAGCACAAGTTTAAAGCCAGTGTGAATTGTCAGGCTAACAGCTGACAGTTTTCTTAACAATTAGTTTAAAAATCTAATATTTAATTATTGGCTTGAAGGACACTGTAAATGAACACCACAGGTATCCCATTTACATGTTTAATTGGATTAGTCTCCTGACTTTCAGAATCGAGCAATTAATTTGTCTGGGCATTTTTTTCCAGATAGCCAAATTATTAATCTTTTGTATTTCAGTGCATGGATTCACATCACACACTTTTCTGTTGAAAAATGAATTATTCCTCCTCACTATTGTTCTGCTGTTTCTGTACGACCTGTTGTTGAACAAACTTTGCTTCTTGAAATGTGTTGCAACTTATCATAGATACGTTTTACATTTTGAAATAATTGATTTTATATTACCTGGAAATGCTTTGCTTACAGTTATGAAATGAAAAGGAGAACATCTAGTACCTATTGTGTGCGTGCAGTTGATAAGCACTTCTTGCTAGGTTGAATTTCACTTACATGTTTAATAATTAACAGCTGTTGGGGAAAAATAAAATGCATTGACATGGCTGTTGCGATTAACTGTTAAAAATACTAAATCTACACTTTTCATAAGGATTAGGAACCCATGGTTCCCATTATAACCTTTGGGGGAACACATGGTTTTTATGTTTGTAATATATCTATACAATAAACACTTGTCTATTCTCCTTCTAGGCATGACAAAAGCTTAAATCTTAATAATAAAGATGTCAGACTGAGATGTGTTCAGAAATCTCCATCCCTCCAAGGTCTCTTCTCAACCATGTTGCTTCTCATCTTGGCTGTAAGTTTGGAAAGTGTCAGGTTTCTACCTAAGGTGGGCCATTCTTGGTAGCTCATATGGGCCTTCAGGACCACAGAGTGTGGCCCAGGACCACACAGTCTACACAGGGACTCTCAGCCAATGTCATCCAGTTCCAAATGCAGATGTGTCATCGGCCGGAGAGCTGCACGGGCTAAGACCTCAACGAATCACATGTGTAACTGGAGCTCTATAACAGGAGCTGGAGGAATAAACTCAAGGTGATTTGTCACACGGAACTTTGGTGTGTGTGTGTGTGTCATCCTGGCCTCCAGCCACCGACCCCACAGAATGTGTGCTTTTTTAGACATAATAATAAGGGGAAAGGAATTACAGCTGACCTTTCTGTCCTTCTATCCAGTTCTCCAGTGCTCACCAGAGAAATTTCCTGATATGATGCCACTGTTTATTTTGTTTGTATTTCTTCTTTTTTTTTTTTTTTCATGTCAAAACACTGATATTGGATTGGACATGGAATCCAAGGCAAGTCTGAGGTACTTTTCCATTGAATGTGTATTGGGTTTGTGTGGCCAGGTTTTAGTAGCAGGGGGGCTACAGGGGTGGCTTCCGTGAGCAGCTGCCAGAAGTTCCCTCATGTCCAGTAGAGCCAATGAAAGCCAACTCCAAAGACAGTCATGCCACTGGCAAGTCTGGGACAATCAGGAATGGTGGTAGCACCACTGTGAAAACAGATTTAAGATTAAGAAAAACAAGTCTTTGCACAGCCAACTGCAGCCAAAGAAGAACAGGATGCAAACATGTGAGAAGAACAGCCATGCAGACACCAAGCCCATGGTGCAGATGGTGCTGAAACAGCTGTGGAAGTGCAGGGTAGAGAGAAGTAACAACTTCTTCTTAACATTTGTTTTTGTTTGTCATTATCCTGCTCTGATTTTGTTAGTAATAAAGTCAGTTAACATCCCCAGTTCGAGTCTGTTTTGTCCACGATGATATTTGATAAGTGATTTCTCTCTGTCCTTATCTCAGCCCATGACCCCTTCATTATATTTTTTCTCCCTTGTCCAGATGTGGAGGGCAGTGATAGAGAGGCTTTGGTGGGTGCCTGGCATCCAGCCAGGGTCAACCCACTGCAGGAAGTTACCAGTAATCGTTTTCCAGAGATGCAATAAATAACTCTGTTCATACTGAGTAAAAATCTGTCTATACTGGTGTTGACAGGTGTAAAATGTAAAGTTACCTCAGGCTCCACTCAAAAACGTATTCATATATGTGAGCTCTGTTAATTATAACAATTACATATGCCTTTTTGATTGAGAAGCCTCATTCCACAAAATAATGAGCATCCTCACTCTCTGTAAAAGTCAATGAATGATATAAGGGTTGAGTGTATCTCATTTTAAGATGCTTAACACTTTGGAGAATTAATTAGGCCATAATCAGTGAAATAGCCTTCTTGCAAGCCAGTGTCCTGAGAGCAGATCTCTTCAAGGGAAACAATTGTACTGAGTTGAGGGCCACCTCTTCTGCCAGGCAAGTAGAAATCAGCCAAGGGGAAAATGATCTTGAGTTGCACCAGGTGAGGTTCAGGTTGGATATAAGGAAGAAATTCATCACTGAAAGAGTGGTTAAGGATTGGAACAGGCTGCCCAGGGAAGTGGTGGATTCACCATTCAGGCAAGTGTTCAAGAGTAGATGTGGCACTTCATGACATGGTTCAGTGGGCATGATGGTGTTAGGTCAAAGATTGAAGATCTTGGAGATCTTTTCAAATCTTAATGATTCTACGAGTCTACAGTTCATATATTCCATAGAATGTTTAGTACGTTAAAGAAAACCCTGCTTTATCAGCACCTAAGATATAACTAGCAGATCATTACAGGTAGCCACAGGTAACTTACCCATTCCCCGAGTTCAGTGTTGTCTCATGGGTAAAGTGATAGCTGCTTGACAGATTTGGAAGTATTGCAGTTATACAATTATTTCCGAAACTGATTTCCAGTAGCTTATTCAAAGTAACTGAGTGTAAAGGCCTGAGTTTCTAACTCAGCTAACAGCATGAGAAGTATTGTTTCCTATTAGACATTATTAGATCAAGACCACAGCAACATATAATACGTTGTGCTCTACAAAAAAAAAATTGCTGTTTATCTGTGGCTGCTGCTGTTAATTACATGTCTACCCACATTCTTGCAGGGGAACTTCTAAAAATCTGCATGTTAAACTGAAACAAAACTGCATGAACTTCTAACTAGAGGAACTGCACTGATGCCAGCCCCTGAGGAGTGTATATTATCCTATCCATGAAGGCTGTGAGTTGATAAAGCCATCAGTTAGTGACTGTTGTGTGGCTGCTACAGTAGCTCATTCTTCAGTTCCTGTTTTTACTTTTGATGGTCGCTATATCAGTTCTTTCATGGTAGTATAGTTTTCCACTAATGCTGAATGCCTAGGATATGCTCATAGCCAAAATATTTCTTATGCATTCACTGGAGACTTGTCTCCACCTTAGCTTCAATTTTCCAAATCTATTCCAGTTCCTTAGTGTCTTTGGGTAATTAGATGAGTAAAACAGAAAAATTAAACTAAACAGCTGTATAAGTAGTGTGTATTTAATAGGCTAAACACTTCTCTGGCATATGTTTCTCAACTTGTATTTTTTCATTTGTTATTACTGCTGAATAGAAGATAATATGGATATGGAAATGAGTCTAACATATTGTTTTTAATACTGGCAGAATGAAAGAAGATATGGGACCCAGAATATATAACATTAAAATTGCATCTTCTAAAAGCCTACAAACTTTTCTAGTCAGATTGTGATCCTTTATTTAAAAAAAAAATTGACATAAACCAAACATTAAACAGTCCTTCTGGCAAAAGGCCAAAGCTGAACTCTTAGAGGAATATTAAAAAATCCTCTTACACATTTTCACAGGGCTTTGGGCTACAGCTCTTAACATATTGCTACTTCCAAGATAATTTCCTTGGGGGAGTGTTCTGGTGTCTTTAGCAATAGAAAATGTCTGTTTCTAAAAAGAATTGCAAAGGTTATAATTCTCCACAATCATACCTGAACAAGATCATTCCCATAGGATATTTCAGGGCAAAAGCCATGACAGCAAACCCGAGAGCAATGACAATATGAGAAAGTTCAGCTAATACTTATCATTTCTTAGTGCAGGCATTTCTATACTTCTCTGGTTACTCAAAAATAAGTCTGTATAAAACACCAAGCATGCCAACGAGGTATATAGAGACACCTTTTAATGATTATTTTTACCCTGGAACACTTCTATTACGACTATTTTGTGGTATGCAAATTCTTTCCTTTCTCTTGGGGTGTAGGTAGCTGAGCACAGAAGCTTATGTTCACTGCCCCATTCCTCTCCCAAGGGACACCAATAATTTGAGGTTATGTAAATTAATCCTCTGGAAGTTTCTTCTAAATGCAAGCACTCATTTGGAAGATCTAACACCCTGCTGAGCTGCTACCTGCCCTTCACTCTGCTGAGATGGAGCTTATAGTAGTAGGGAAATACAGCTGTGATACTGAATGGCCTGGGCATTTATGCCCAGAACTGAAATTTAAACAGTATTTTCAAACTGCATGTAGATCTTTTTTCCTAGAGCAAGAAAGGTGAATATCTGAATGGTGATCACTCCTACTGTACAGAAGGAAGCTGTGACCTCCTTGTCCTCTATATGAGCATTTGTGTTCAAGTTCTAATTTTGTCTGGTTTAATTGTATTTTTTACTATTTTCACTTAATCAAAATAAAAGCCAATAGAAACTGGACTAGAACTTTAGAAATATGATTACTGTGGTTTATTGATAAAAATCATAAATAGTCATGCTGGGGCTTAAAGATCATCAGTTCTGAAAATTGATTTTACAATTTTCTAATCAATAGCAGTAAATGCTGGTGGATGGTTATCTGAGCACTCCAACAGACCTATTTGAATGTAATAACTGTTCCTAAGCATAAAAGGGTATAAAGCAAATGTCAAATCCCTGATTTTTTTTCTCTGATAAAGCATGGGTCTTGGCAAATCCTTCAACATGAGTAAAATAAGATTTGGGCTAGGTGAAACCCAAAAACTTTAGGCTGAGTGCCTTTTCTGCAGTTAGTGAATTGGCACTGATGGATGGACCACATAAGCTCAAAGAGTGGGTTAATAATTTAAATAAAATATTCCTTCTGGTTTTCGCCCTTGGGAGAACTTTCCATAAAGGTATGGATGTATTTTTTTCCTGTAGTTTGTCTGCTCTTTTCTGTCATTCCTATGTGTTGGTGGTTTATAAGCTCAGCCAAATTGCAACCAATATTGAAATTTCACTAGAAGTCAGGGGTCTCCATCAAAATTAAGTAGATAGTGTGCTAGGAGGTACTGCATAGTAAGAAGTGAACTCTGCTCTGAAAAGATACAGCTTAGATGAAAGACAAAGATGAAGCCACAGCCTCTTTACCACTAAGGTGGAGAGAGAAACAAACGAAGTCCTGAAAGTCTGCAGGAGCCTAGGCAGTCAAAGGTCTTCATGGAATTGGCTTTAGAGACCCCTTTTTAAAACTCAGCATCACATGAGAAACAGTGAAGTGGGTTCCAAGCTATCTGGTGTATTGATGTGGGGGCAAAATGGGCCTGGGTCCTGAAAGCAGCACAGCTCTTTTAGCTCTCTAACAGTGCTTGTCAGCTTGGGCACAGGGCCATGCTGATACAGCTGCATTGCTTCCCAATCCAGGGTTGCATCACTTGGCTCACTAGCCTGGGAATCTTTGTGTTTATGTAGTTAAAGCAACTCTTAAATTTTATGTAAGAGGAAAAAAACAGCTCTCAGATCTTCAGGCCCATGCTAGTGTTGCCACAGTATTCTCTCCATTGTTTCCCTCAGCAGTCACTTCTGTACGTAACATAATTCTCCTGCAATAATTTAAAAGAATTGCATTAAATAGTGCCTTTTGAGTAAAAGAAAAGATTACTGAAATCTTCATTCCTAAAGTTCTCACTTTTTTCTTGGATATCTTCAGCTCAGCCTATACAAATGTCTCAACTTGGAATTAGTCCTGTTTCATCTGGAGGGAAGCAAAGGCAGTCTCCCTGCAGCCTCTCCCAAGCAGGCAGTTTGGCTCATTTCATCACACTGCATGTGTCTTCTGGAGGGAATTCAAAAGAGGCTCACCAGGGCCTCAGTAGTGCCCTTGGTCAAAATTGCAGCTAAACATGAGAAAAAGCCACAAATCCTGGCAGGATTTATTTAAGGCAGGTTTTTACTGTGCTTTCTGCTTTCTGTGTGTCCTCAAAACCATGGATGTGGTAATCTGCTGACAAAAGCAAGCTTTACTACTGTCAGTGCTTCGGAATCAATACTGCTGCAGAAGAGCTCTGTGGGCTCCCACACAGCTCCTCCGTCCTCCACACTTTCTCCACACACCCCCAACAGCTCAAGCCCTATTTCCACACACTGTCCCTCGTGGCTGATAATGATGAGGGAAGGTCACAACCTTATTGGAAATCACCAGAAGGAATGAGCTTGCTGCATTGACAGATCAGAAATGTTACTTCTGACCCGACAAGAAAAGCACTGTGACAGCCTGGTGTTGAGCCCTGGTCCTCACTCAGCAAGTTTATTCCAAAGGGGCTTGAGGTACTACTTTTTCTTGAGGTGGGTGCACAGGAGAAATGCAACAATACTCTCAGGAGGTTGAAAAACAAGCTTTACTTGAAAACTTTAGAAAATCAGGAATTTGGAAAAAAATTAAAACAAACATTCTATCAAAACAAGGCATTTCACAGTACATCGACTTGGAAAACCCTACCCATAAAACTTTAAATTATTCACATTTCAAGAAAAGGAAATTAGGAATAGAAAAGAAAAAAAAAAAGAGAAAAATAAAGAGAAAAGCAAGGTATAGCTACTGTCTTGGATCCTAGAGTGGTTTAAGCTGCCATAAAATCCAAAGGCAATAGGGATGCAACTACATGCAGCTCAGGGCAATGGGTTTTATTTGCTCTGGTCTCCTGTGGCCACCCCTCCCCAAGTGGAGATTCCAGTCATCTGGCCACTCTGGGGCTAGACTGGGGCCATCAGGGGTGGGGTGTGGGTCATTGCTTCTGCTGTGCCAGCTGTGCCAGTGACTGACAACCATTCTGTTGGTTTGAGCCTGTAATCATTTTTCTCAGGTCTCTCACACCTGACTAATCCTTTTTTAAACAGACTTTTTTCCCCTCTCATGAATTTCCTTTCACAAACAGTGCATTTGTTTACATGCTGATGAGATTTATAACCTGAATCAATATTACTCCAGCCTTTACTCGATGCAAGGATGTAAATACTGGTAAAAAAAATGTGAATCGCTTGCATTCCCAGAGCTCAAACAATTTATAAAGAGAATCAATGACCTTCACCATCTCAAACCTTCCCTTGCTCAGTTGTGTGGGAGTAGTATTTTGACATCTGCATGACTGCTTGTCAGAAATAGGAGCGGTGTGGAGTCTCTCTGCAGTCCCCAGATTTGTTCCTAGGCCACTACCCAAGCTGTCAGTGAGTGACACTTTGACAGCCCCAGGAGACAGGCTGTGCTTCAGCCACTGCCTCACTCCTGCTTGCAGTTCTCAGGCCTGAGCTGGATTGGCAAGAAGAGGAATGACTTGCAGGGAAGTGGTGTGAGATGGGGAATCCTGTGCTGAGTCATGCAAAAATGGAATACCCCTAGCAATACAGCCTCACACATGGAATGTATTTCCAGCATTTATACCACTCTGTCTGCCCAGGTTTTTTTTGTTGTGTATTGTCCTGAAAGAGTATTATACTTCACATGTATCTATTCTGGCTTTATTTCATATACACTCTCTCTGTTGCAGGTTAGGTAGGATGGTTTCAAAATTAGTTTATAATTGGCATCTTTGAATCATTGTAATTATGCAGCTCACATGATTGCATCATCCTCAGCTGGACAAAGTTCAGCAGCATTGTGACAGGAAATATTTTCCCTCTCAGTAAATTCATCAGTCACACAAAGCCTGCAATAACCAAGGATATTATCAATAAAAACTTTCTCTTTGTGCTCCTACATAGCATTCCCTTAATTTCTCCACAACAGACCTGCTGTGTAGCAGTTCACACATACACTGCAGCTGCAACTGTTCAGCTACACCTCAAACCTAAGTTGTGAAGAAAAATACTGCTTATTTTATTTGCTGATAAAGCCTGGATTCAGAAGTCTTGTTTCTTCACAGCCAGGAAGATTGAACAAACCTTAAATGGGACCAGTATCCCTGCTCTACCCTGCAGCCACTGAAGGCCCACAGAGGGCTTGAAGTTTAAGGAGAAAGGGACACTGAAAAATGCAAGTGTAATAGATCAGAAGGCTGGACATAGTTGTGAAGACTGAGACTATATCAAGAGAGAAAATGACAGTATTTTGTCTTAATATCATACAACTTCATTCCAGAAGGAAGAAACAGGATAATCACTGATACGTGTTGGTGTCCTTATGCATTAGAGTTGGGTTATGATCAAAGCTTAGACCCTAAGGCTGTAAAGTGGGTGTGCTCTTCCTGCCTCTATCAGCATTTAATAGCAACATTTTTTAAATTAACAGAGGGGCCAAAGGGATGTTTTACTGCTGTGAGGTAATATGTACACAGAACAGTGCAACACTTTGTTATGTATAGGGAGGAAAGCTGCGTCTCTAAAGGATTTGCCACAAACACACGACTCAACACGGCTGAAATTGGACAGAAGTCATGAGGATATTTCTACACATGTTATAATGTGTCCTCACAGCTTTCAGTTTTTAGATCTAGTGGCAAATGTAGCATTAAAATTAGAAGGAAGGACAGAGAAGAAAATTAGGAGAAAGAGTAAACAAAATATATGTCTGTAAAATCTGTTGAGGTACCTTTCTTGAAAGATTATCATCTTGGTAGCATGGGTAGAGAGGATCAGGACAGATGGAGGCTGTTTCACCTGAAACGAATGTATGATCATGCCTTGGCATTTTTATGCACTTGAATCCTGTATGCACATGGAAACCTTTAACTGGTGGGGCTTCAAATGGAAGCATGGCTTCACACTAGTGAGAATGAAGTGTCCACTGTTAGCCCCTGTGCTTCCTGTAGCCCTGATACTTTCTTACAGTGTGGTTTCTTCACCCAAGCTGAGGTTTGGTTAATGGAAAAAGCTTCCTTCCATATTTAGGAGAAGCTGCAGCTCTAAATAAGCATTTGCCTGCTGTTCCTAACTGAAGATCTATTTCTTTCAAAGTTGATCAGGTTTTAATTAGCACTGGCAGCCTTTAGGTGTACCTCTTGATATACTTCAAGTATTTCATAGATAGATCAATTTTAATAAGTGCAAAATTAAAAGAGAAAAGGATAGAGAAAATACAGGTAATTTTATTATTCAGAAACCTTAACTCTTGTTGAGTCAATATTTAGCCAGATTTCTCTGTGTTCAGGCCTACTTCAGCACCAAACCCTTCAGGAAAAGACTGAAAGTAGCTTGCAATAAAACTTTGAAAAAGTTATTGAAAAGTGTTAGGCTTGCACCCCATGCAGTTACATTGACAGCGTTGTCCAGGGTACAAAAAAGGGCCTGGATTGGCCCATGTTTTCTCAATCCAGACTTCATCATTCAGCCTCAAGATCTGGAAGTCCAAATAGCAGTAACTCACTTGTCAGCAGGAGGATTAGCTCCCAAGGTTGAATTCGTTTGGAGAGCTGTGTGAGAAGTCATCTTGATAAAAACCATAATAATAAATCATATTCTTTTGTGGTAACATTTTGAAACATTATTCAGAGAGCCAACCCTGCAGGGGCTTTTTGTGTTTAAAGCTTTTTAAAGGTTTTTAGCTAATCTTTACTTTTAAAAAGAGCCCTGCTTTCTGTTCTGTTGTGTGTATTATATTTGATCAATGCTTTCTTTGTGCCTGAAAAGTGGAAAGTGTGTTTTTCTTTGTAATTTTATTATTTTAATCTGTTACATGGTTAGAATTTAATACCAAAGGGCAGCATGTTATAAGTTTTTGAATTTAAAGTGACACTGCTGTTGGGTTTTTCCCCTAAGGTAATTTATTGCTGGTGAAAAGCAGCAGCAACAGATATTGCAGGTGAGGCCTTACCCACTTTACCCATCTTTACTAGTAAAATCCAGATGACTAATTGAAAATTCAAGCAACACAACTCTCAACTCAACTGTCATCTATTATTTCCAGCACAGGACAATGCAGTGGACAATGGATTAGGAAAGAAATTTCCAGAACCCTGATTAGCATTCATGAAAGAATGTTAAATTTAGGTGCTCATGTTGTGCAAGTGAATAGTGGCTTTCTTTTGTTACGTTGTGTGCCTTCCATTTTGTGTTCTTCCCAGACAGAAGAGCAGAGCTTATGCCATACGTGCATTTAAGAGTAGGAACTGGAGGATAAATACCAGTGAGGTAGATTGACCAAAGAGGCCTGGTTATTCATCATAACATGAAATTCAGATGGTACAAAAATCTGCACAGCTTACCCTGTGCATACCAAAAACTTCTTTAGCCATGTAACTGCAAGCAAGGGTAAGTTTCTAGTAGGGTCCTCTGGGTAGTTCTTGCTCATGTGCAGTTTAACATGTGGGAAATTACCTCAAAGGAGCAGACAACCACTGATAAAGATGCACAAATGATACAAGAATTTCTTAGAATCACAGCATATCCTGAGTTGGAAGGGACCCACAAGGATCATTGAGTCCAGCCCCTCGCCCCGCACAGGAGCAGAATCCCACCATGTGCCTGAGAGCATTGTTCAAATGCTTCTGAGCTCTGTCAGGTTTGGTGCCGTGAGCACTTCCCTGGGGAGCCTGTTCCAGTGCCCAGCCACCCTATGGGCAAAGCACCTTTTCTAATATTCAACCTGAACCTCCTCCAACTCAGCTTCAGGCCATTCCTTCGGGTCCTATCACTGGGCACCACCAGAAAAGAGGGATCAGTGTCTGCCCTCCTCTTCCTCTCACAAGGAAGCTGTACCTGCAGTGAGGTCCCCCCTCAGTCTCCTCTGGGCTGAGCAGACCAAGTGACCTCGGCTGCTCCTCACAAGGCTTCCCCTCAAGGCCCTTTGCCATCTTTGTTCCTCTCCTTTGGACACTCTCGAGCAGCTCAACAGGTCACTGTGGTGACCAGAACTGCACACAGAGCCTGAGGTGAGGCCACGTCAGCTCAGAGCAGAGCAGGACGGTCATTAAAACTACGGAAAGATGTGGATGGCTTGGGAAGCTGAAATCTGGCCAATTCCTCAGCATGGTCAAACCTAAATGTATGTGAGTATGGCTTAAGGAAAATTTATAAAGCTATGCCTGCAGAGTAGTGTAGCCTGACCTGGAAAGCAGTGGCACTAGAAGGAGCAGGACAGGCCTCTGGGAGTTAACCAGGAAGGCAGACTTCCCTGTGATGGTGTGATTAAAAAGGACACTCTAATTCTTGGACTTATTACCAGGTTCAGAGATGAGTTTATTACTTTTGTGCTGTCAGTGATAGACTTGCTACGGAAGAGCAGTCCACAGTCCAGAAAGGGTGATGCTTATGGATTCAGGAACAATTAAAAGATTGAAAAATATTTCTGGATTCTGAAAATATTTAATTTCACCATTTTAGTGTTTGGTTTCTTTTACAATGGTAACACTTAACCATTGGAAGAACACTCTATGATTTTTAAATTCTACACCTGTAGAAAATTTTAAAATCAAATCTAGATGTTTTACTTCTAAGGCCTTGCTCTACTTCAGGGGGAATTAATTAAAGAAATCATTATCACGATTTGTACTGCTCAAACAAGCAGCAGTAATGCCCATTTGTGGCTCTGCAATTAAGGGAAACTCTGCTGATTTTGCTCAAGATTAAAAAACTACTGAAAAGGTAAGAGGATGCAAGTGGAATTGAAAAGAGAGAGAACATATATAAGTTTAAATGGAAATTTTTCTTTACCATTAGATTTGAAATTAACTAACTGATCTTTTTTATTCTTCACTGCAAGATTATTAACATATTTCTATTTCAGCTAACATTTTGCCAACCTGTTCATGTGAATTTTTCATTCTTTTGTCTAAATATCCTGTTAAATTGATCCCTGGCCTCTGGTGATTTTTTTTTCTCCCTTTTGAAATATTTCTCAGTAACTTTCCAGTATTGAAATTCCCAGAAACTCATTAAACATTCCATGCACATCCCTATTCAATGGCATAATGCCTCCAGTTATGCAAACTAAAATTGCTCAGTTGATGACTCTAATTAGCTGTTAAACAGTCCACTTCAGTTCCTTTTGTAATTTTCATGTTCTACTCCTGCTGTTTCTTATACCCTCAGTTTTCTCTAAAATATGTACTGTTATCCACTTATTCCTGAATAACTGTATACAGTCTTTAATCAAATTGACATCATGCACCAAAATTGCATCCATTCTATTTGAACAAATCCAACCATTAACCATTTGCTGAAAATACATTTCTGCCCACCCAGCCAAGTCTAGTGGTTGCTCGGCAGTGTTTGATATAATGAAGAATGGCAAAACTAAAAGCAAACTTCCAAAATTCTCATGTAATTCTTGAACTGCTCCACGACTAGTTTGATCCACTGCCACTGTCTTAAGTCAGGGTAGGGTGATTCCTGCTGGTACAAGACAGAGAGACTTTGTGTACAGTATTTGAGACATTTCTCCCTCACAGCAAACAAATAAAAACCGTGTGGTAGGAAACAGCCTAAGTCTTAGGAGGGGTGGCTGAGGGAACTGGGACTGCTTAGCTTGGAGAAAAAGCTGAGAGGAAACCTTCTAACTCTCTGCAACTACCTGAAAGGAGGCTGTAGTGAGATAAGTGTCAGTCTCTTATGCCAACTGGCAAGTGTGTTACAGGACAAGGGGAAATGGCCTCACGTTGTGCTGGGGAGGTTTAAATTGAATTAAGAGAAAATTCTTCACCAAAAGGGTGATCAAACAGCCTGCTCAGGGAAGTAGTTGAGTCGCCACCCCTGGAAATATTTGAAAGACACGTAGACGTGGCACTTTGGGTTTTGTTGTGGCAATAGTAGGTTTATAGTTGGACTTGATCATCTTAGGTATCTTTTCTGCCTTAATGATTCCATGATCACATGCTCTGTGATTCTGTGAATCCATGTTGTCTGATTCTATGAAGTGAACTATTTTTGGCAATTTCTTTGTACTCTGTCAGTCCATTCTATACACAACTACATTCTATACACAACTACATTGCTTTCTCCCACAAAATAGTCTGACACAGCTGTGCAATCACAGATTTACACTGCAAGCCAGAAAACCATACCAGCCCATTTAGATACACAATTTGTTTTGTAGCTGTCAATGGAAATGACACGTACACATGGAAAATTAAGTGCCTGCATTTCTGGATCAGAGCCTAAACAACATGCAGAAAAGTCTCTCCTCCATGACTGTGATTTTACTTGACATACACTAACGTAATGCAGGCACCTGGACACCTGGGGATGTCACTTCCTCTACACAGAGCAAGTGTAAATCCAACAGATTTAATGAAAGAAGAGTTCCTTTCTGTTTGCTTATCCTACTTGTAAAGGATCTTTAAAAATCTTTAAAATACGTGGCTGACAGAGTTTTAAATACTTATGGCTTCCAATCCAAAAAATGAGCAGGAGGACTGCCAGACCTCCAACCACCTTGCTTTCTCCAGGAATTCTGCTGAGGTAAAAGATGCTTATTCAGCTCCTGGGGAATGTTGGCCAGCTGAGAGCAGGATTGCCTACCTGAATATGAAGGCATCTTAAGCATCCAGCAGGAAGAGCCTTAAGGATTGCATGCCCTATAGGTAGCAGTCATCACCACTAAGGAAAAGCCAGGGAAAAGCTGCTGCTATGTAGTTTTCCTCTGCTGGTTTCTTCTGGACCCAGAACAGCTGAGACAGAGTCCCTCGCTCTGCATACACCAGAGTAACACTGACCCAGCATTTTAAATGTCTGTATTTTGGATCTAGGGGATTAGAGATGCAGGCTGGAGAGATAATGCAAATCTTTCTCAGGATCTGTTTGAAACCAGGACTAAGCTCAAAGCACTGATGAGCCAAAGGATCTTATCTGAGGCATTTTCTTTCTTGCAAAGAATCTTACAGAATCTGTACCTGGTAGGGGAGAGATCCTTTAGATTCAAATTTACTGATACCAGGACAAGAGGTAATGGTGTGACCTGCTTGGAGATCTTACCTGTTTCCCATCATCCCCTGACTTAATTGCTTCCAATCCTTCCTCTAAAAGTTCCAGCAAAGTTGCTGGCAGTTATACCTGTGTAAAGAGTAAGTGATGTGGATGTGTATGCAGATCTTATTTTTTTTTTGCTCTTCCTTTCCAGAATTCTTCAAGCCTGTGCAGACTGACTGGGATTTTTAAAGTAAAGGACTAATTGCTTTATGCCACATCTGTTTATAATCCCTAGTTTAAGGCTTCTTCACAGGAACTAATTTTTTTACCTGACAATGAAAATAGATAAATAAAGTTGTTATTTAATGAACACCTGGCAAGCACCTGGTGAAAGATGATGTATCAAAAATACCTACTTATTCTTATTCAATTAAATGAAGGAAAAGAAAATACTCTCCTGGTATAGTACAATATTTCCCAAGATCTACTTCTACCCAAATGTTTATACAGAGTAAATTATACACCCTCATAATAGACCCTACTATCCAGTTTTCACAGAAAATAGTTCATCTCTTTCATTCTGTGCAGGTAATCTTAACAGGATTGTGGCATTCCCCAGCATTTTATTACCTTTAACACATCCCGAAAATACTTCTCTGTACTTTCTAACCTTTTTTTTTTCCTAATCAGGGATGTGTTTCTGCTGAGAATGATGAACTCTCCTGCTGAGAGTGTGAGCATACACGATGGTGCTAAGCAACTGAACGCATGCAGAAATGGTCAAGACAGCATGTAATTGGAAGTGCGTGCATCACTTACAAGATTTTGCTGCGAGGTACTGTTCAGTGGTTTTTCCTGGCACTTAATATATCCAGTTATAATAGTAAGCTTTTTATAATATGAAATCATTCAATTGTTCCTAAGATTTACTGGGAAAGCTTTAGGCTGCAGCTAATGAGTTGCTTCTGGCCCAAAAATCACATTTTTGAATTAGCTGACTGAACTAAGATATTCACATTTTTGTTTCTGATTTTTTTGTGCTGCCTACTTACTGCGAGAAGCAAAGTGTTCTCTTGATTCCAACAACACCTCCATGCCCTGCTGCTTGCTGTTACCAAGTGTAGTTGTGAAAAGGTTGATTATGTCCCTCTTTAGACCAGTTCCATGCCTACAGAGTCCTGCATCCTCTTATGTGTGGAGAGAAGTGTGTAGCCTTTCCCTGGATTGCTCCCTGTCCCATCCCACGCCCCCTGGGGAGGGTCTGAAGTGATTTATGTGGCATAGCAGCACACAGTAGGGAGGCAGAGAGCATTCACACCTAGAAAAATCATTAGCTGTCCACATCCATGCAAAGATCAGCCTTGTCTGGTTCTGCCTGTCAACTAACTTCACTCTTTCACTTAGAAGAGAAGTGAGCTCTGGAGTGAAGAACCTTTTGCAGATTATAATCCACCTCCAGGCACAGAGTTTGCAATTCAAGACCCTATGCAAATCAAGCATATCAGCAGGTCTCAGCAGCCTGGAGAAGCCTAGGGCAGGGAATCCAGCATTTCAGTGAGGTCATTTGTACCCATGATGGACAGTGGGCATAAAATCAGAGGCTTCTGAAAACCTCTGTATGCAAGGGTGACAAGAGTCACAGGTGTCATGCGTGCTTGATATGCAACACATATGGGCATTATAGAGGATCTGATATTTCAAATATCCTATTCAGAGTCTCTAATTAGCCATTTTCATAATGAAACTCTGTGTAATAGGTCCATTTTTACTATAAATCTCTATGTAGTAAGCATTGTCCCTCTTTCTTGTTCTCTTAGTAGGATGAACAATTATAGAGTAATTGAGAGAATGTTGCATTTCTGCGTATTTTGGTCAAAATCATAAACCAAATCAATTATTAAAAATTGCTCTGAGCAGAAGATAATTTTATTACCTACTTGTCAAGTACATTAATCAGATGTAATTTTTTTTTTAACCTATCTTCCATTCTGGTTAGTCTTTTGCAATTATCCCTGCTTTAAGGAATCCATTTCTGTACCAAAGAAAGGTTATGATGTGCTCATGACTAATGGGTTTCTGTTAGCAAAGAGAAATTATCTTATTTTGGTCCATTATTCAAATTTAACATATAAATTCTTTCATTTTGAGCTTATTGTGTATAGAAATGACACATGGCATTTTACAGTACAAAGGGTTTGTGCTGTTATGTTCAGCTATGCTGGATTTCTTTCCTTCTATTTTTTAACACTCAGGAGGGCAGAAGCATTTCAAAAGCAGAAAACTACAGTGGACTCTGCATTTTATTTCCATATGAAATTTAAATGAAGTTTAAATGCATCACTCAAACAAGACATCTATGCATATACAAGAAAAAGCCAGTAAATCATATTTTTCTCCCAACTGTGCTGACTGTCTAAGATTCTTCATATCAAGGGAAACAAATCCATTGTTCATCTTAGGGGTGCCTTACTTACGAAATTTGTAATGAGATAATATAGGCTTTTAATGCTAGGTCTTTTGGAAAGCCACTCTAATTCCAGTCAGCAGTGGCTGCAAACTGCTTTCATCTAATAACCATTGAACTGAGAAACGGCCTCTATGTCCCTGCTTCCTTATTCCTCCCCTAGGGTTTCTGATAAGCAAGCTTTCACTTCAGAGATTGGCACAATTGACAGAGAAGACAAGGTTTTGACTAAGCCCAGTGGAGATTTATGCAATATCTCCAGATTAACAGCAAAACTCCTCCTAGGAGTATCTCAGTAGCAGAATCCTTATTCTGGGATTAGTATCATATGTCTCAGTCTTTACCATCTTCTTAGAAAATAGCATATGTAAAACTAAAAATGGTAGGCTATTTCACAATCATAGGTGAATAATAGATAAAAAGAAATCTGCATTTCCATGAATGTTCTCCAACCACCTTTACCATATTCCTGTGAAAGTTGCACTGATGCACTGTGAGAAGGGGCCGGGCAAACCACACAGTAAGGAGCAGTGCTGCTGATGATAAGAGTGAGCAAAGCCAAACTCTGCATTCCTGTTATCTCTCTGCAGCACCTCTGAGTGCCACTTGAAAGAGGGGAACAAGGTGTAGCTGAGAGGAGCAGACAGCCTGGCACTCAGCACGGGCCCTCCAGCTGACAGGACATGTAATATTGCATGGGAAGTCCAAATTCTCCCAAGCAGTTCTAGGTTTGGATGAGAAAGCTGTGCTGTGGTTTACAGGCTGTTGTCAGTGCTTAGGCTGGCAGGGGTTCCTCTCCACCACACAGGGAAAGCCTGCAGAGTACAGTGCTGTGCAACAGAGAGAAGTACCAAACACCAAAATTCCGGGATATTTGAGGGTTTGAGTTCTGTCTGATTCCCAGCAGAGTTTTTCTTTCAGGTGGTATCAAGGGCCAGAGAAATGCAATCAAAATTTTCAAGATCCATATAACTGGCAGCTTTGGATGCATATTAGCTTTTGAGAAAGGAATGCAGTGACTGACCAAATCATGTGAGTCAGCTGTGCAGGAAAGGAATGGAGCACTGCCAGTATCATCCAGTATGGTGAGGAGTGCCCTATAAAGCTGTTACACTTCATTTTCCCTTTCTCACCTACTCTTCCTTATGTTGACTCTTCAGGTTCTTGAGGCTTCCTGTAGGTGCTATGACACAAGACAGCACCTCAGAAGTGGCAGCTAAGCACCTGTTAGAGTGTCTGTAAGAGCAGAGAAGGGCAGGAGCAGACTAGGGAGTTATTTGGGGAAATGCTGAAAATGCTCACTTAGAAAAAGGGTTGGGCTTAAAAACGAGCATAATGAACAGAGATGGATGCCTGACTCTCACCCATGCATATTGTGGTTTACTGTGATGTTGTCTAGTGCAGTAAATGACTTTCAGGGTTGTTTTGCTGCTAATGAAATCTTGTGAGACTAACCCCAGTAAAACAAATCCTCCTTTGAAAAACATCTGCCTCCAAATCAGAGCAAATGTTCCCATCAGGTTTTAGTAAACCTCAAGTCTTTAAACTGCTATTTATCCAGTGTAGCTTATGGTCTCATGCTTCAAGTGTAGCATCAGCACCAGAGGACTATCATTTGCCCTGAAAAGTTTTGTGCAGGGATAGAACAATAGGAGCCATTCAGGGATAGCTCTTCCTTTTTATCCAATTCATACATACAGTCAGGACACAGACATGCTTGGATCTAGGCAAGGAATGAAGTTTATTCTGATGCTATCCAATGTATAGCTAAAAAAGCCTTTTAGTTACAAATACATCTTTAATACAAAATTATTATATTCACAATTATCTATCTGACTGTGTAGTCACAACAGAGAAATCAGAACCAAAATTATAACCTGGGGGAAAATAAAATGCCTCTCTTGTATTACTAAAGGACGAACAGAGTCGTTAATCTGATACATACACTTTTAGTAAAATAGAAAATAGTGCAAGTGAAAAAAATTACATTTTGTGTGCTCACTGCCTTCCATAAAGCTGTACAATTACATTTATATCAGATAATGCTTCACATCTCCCCCTTGTTAGGGACTGGAGATCCATACCAAATGAAATGCACATATCTGAACATCCAACATTTCAAATGTAGAGTGAAAAGTTCAGTTTCCTTATCCCCACCCAATCCACTTGTTAAGCTTTTTTTTTTCTTTTGCTGTTATTTTTCTTTCATCTGTCATTAATTCATAGTCTCTGGTATGAATGGTTCCTGCTAAAATCATTGGCTTTGTGTTATCTCCTTTCTTAATAGTGTTTTCCAGTTCAACTTCCCTGATACCCAACTGCATGTATATGGATTTAAAGGTACTTTATGGCCTATCAGCTAAATCCTAGATGATAGAAATCTTTCATCCTGGAATGGCTTCTCATCATTTGATTTGTACCCCAGCACATCACCCAGAAGGAAAGCTGCTGGTGTCCGTTGTTGGGTGGGTAGGAAATCCATGGACTTTCTGTTCACATCCATCTCTGCTGCAGAGCTGATGCTTTACAGCAAAAAGCAGTAACTCTCCTGAACATGCATTTAGCTGCTGTCATTCTCAATGCCTTCCTCATACATAAGCCATGCTCCTTATTCTCATTTCCTCTCCCCTTCTCTTCTTTCATTCTATAAAAATAATTTTTTTGTAGACAAACATGATTTAACAAGTCCATTTCTCGTACAGGGGATTCTACCAGGTAGAAAGTGCCAGAAATTTTTAAGACCAGGAACTGACAGAACATCCTCCTCTAAGTATGTGCCACTGTCTGAGCATCCATGCTGAAGTCTGCACATGTGATGGAGCTTAGGTTCCAGATGATCCATCTTTCTTATACAAATCTTGGATGATCTGACAGATATTTTGCAATAAATAGTACAAGTAACATAAGCAGAATTGCTTGATTTTCATTCAGTTGCAATTAATTTAATAGGAGAAAATTATTCCATTATACTCAATTCCACATATGTGGAAAACCAAAAAAATAAAATTTTTTGTTTCTACCTATTTTTCTAAAAATTTGTCTACCATAAGCCCTTACAAAACAATCCACTGGTGGTCTATGAACCACAGCTCACTATTTTTTAAAATATGACAGTGTTTCAGCAGTATCTTAATTTTCACATCAGATCTTGGCAGGCCAAAGTAGAGGGCTGAAATTTGCTTCCAAAGGGGTCTTGGAAACAGAAATGCTATCACTGTCTGAAGTCTGAGAAATTGCAAATCTGGGGTTTGCTTCACATTTTATGAACAGCACATGCACATAGAGACTCTACTGAGACAAACTGTACCTGACTAAGCTATTCATGGATGCTGTCAGAAATCAGAACGCGAACCTCAAGAGATAATGTTTGTGGTGCCTTGTAAATGTGCCCCAGGAAACTGTTTGCTCAGACTTGATTGTTCAGCGAACCACAAACCTGTGCAGGCGGTGCTGTAGCTCATTTGCTATATTGTGTAGTTCCAGTGACATTTCTGTTGTGATTCCAAGTGCTGTTGTCAAATCAGTGGATTAATGGAAGTGCTATGTCAGCAGCAGTTACTGAGGGTTTAGCTGACAGCCACCTGTCATGTTTTGATACTGAGGCCAAAAAATGAGCCTTGGAATTACACAATAGTTACTGCTCCTTTGAAGTGTATTGTTATGACTTGGAGCAAGTTGCAGAGGGTGGGGAAGAGGAAGAGATGAAGTGAAAACTTCACCTATAGTGAGAGGTTAGGTTTTGCTTGAAATACATCACGCTGAGTTCCATGGTTGAACTGACAAATGCCGGAGCCCCAAACAATGACAGCCTGGTAAATAGTAAGCAACTCATAAGCATGAGGCCTGAGAGCCAGGGAAATGAAAGGTGAAAAAGGAGGGATATTTATGGCAGGAAGGAAAGGATATGGCTCTTTGTGAGTTTGGGCTCTATTATTATGACATGTTCTCTATCTGCTGCAAAATAGATCTGGTTGGTGAGAGCTGCTGCTGTGCTGTTGAACTGCAATTGGCTCATCTCAGGTGGAAGGGATGAGGAGAACAGCTCACAGCACAGAAATTTAGTCTGTAAACAGCTGGGGTGTCTGTTGGGTTGTGTGAATCTGGGAAGAGCTGTGGAGAGAGAAGGGCAGCACTGGTGGGAGTAAACTTTGGTAGATGTAGTCCATAAGAATTAAAAGTTGCTAGGACTGTCTGTGAAGAGGCTCAAAGAGCAGTGCAGTGCACATTCAGGCTTCTGGGGACAGGGCGATCCAATCTTCAAGACTTCTAGAGCAGAGGGCCTACAGGATAAATCTGTGACCTCTTAAAATATAAGCAGAATATATCTAGTTTTGGCTGAGGAGGTTGCCAGATAATTTGAGGGTTTTTTTCAGTAGACTGTCTGATTTGTGTTCTGGGAGGAGAGAATTCTTGTTAACGCAGCATTTCCTTTTCTTCTGGGCAGACAGCAAGAGGAGGGTATATGCATTGCTGAGCTCTCAGCCTAGTTGAAAAATAGTTATTTAAAATTTCTATGTTCTATTCTTTACCTCCATGTAAATATATCTTTTGTCGTTTCTCAAAATAGCCAAATTTCCCCTCAATGGCAAATGTCATTCCTTTTCATTTTACTCTTAATTTTTTCTCTTGGAGTCAATTCAATCTTCCACTTTTGCTGTCTTACTGATTCTATTTTTTCTCCCTATTTAAAGAATTTTTCTTTCATCTTTTTATTTCTCTTTTTGATTCCTGAAAAATCTCTTTCTGATATTCTGACACACCCAGTGAAAGTTAGGGTGAGGTGGAAGGTGTAGAAGCTGAGACTGCCAGTGGTCCTGTTCCTGGTCTCATGACCTATTGCAAGATCCTAACAGCTGCTTCCCCCTGCCTTCCCAGCAGGTTCCAGAGAGGAAGGGGAGGGAGAGACTTCCAATGCTGAGTAGTTCTGCACTGGGCTGTAGGTAGGGGTTGGTAGAGAAGGATGTTGGAACTTCAATACACTAACACCTAGAAATCACATCCATGGTTTACGTACGCCGTCTCATAAAACCTCATTTGCCAGCTAGCCCAGAATGGAACATCTAAGCCAGTACTTGAAAACAAACAAAACGTGTATAGAATATCCAAGACTATTTTTGGTAGCCTTAGTAGCAATTGGAAAATGTTTGAGACAGCTATGTTATTAAATTAAAATTTTCAACTTTTGACCTTGATTAACATTTGACCTTGATTAACAGTAACAGCTTTGGAGTGCTCTGCTTCCTCCATCTAGAATAGTCTGCAATTAAAACTCTGTAAAGTTAAGACTTGAGCCTGCTTTTGTGTAAATTTGGAAAGGAAATGAAAGCCTTTACCAAGCTATAGTTCTGAGATTAACAAAGCATATCTGGTATCAAAGACTGGAAAGGTTGAGAAAAACATTTTTCTATTTGTTAAATTTTTTTACTGGGCACTTCAGGGAGCCACTGAGTACTTGCATTCGGAACAGAGTCTATTTAAAAAGCTTTGAACTAAAATACTTCCTGCCATAACAACAGGAAAGAAAAATCATCAAAAATTCTGCAATGTACTAAAAACAGAAGCAGCTTTCAGTACAATCATGGGTATTACCTAGAAACTGTTCTACAGATACACAAGAAGAACTGCTGCTTTCTACACAGACCAGACCTATGTGCTTGGAAGACTGTGCCAGTAGACTGGGTAAACACCTCCTAAAACCAATATATTAGATCTGCACTTTTTACTGCTAAGACATATTCTGTGTATAGGAAGTAAAACTGTACTTCTTTCACTGAAACTAGCATCAAAAGCATGTAATCTCTCTATAACAGTAAAGCAAGAAATCATAGGAAAACAATATTTGATATCATAGCATCAAGCAGTCCAGTCCATTTGTACCCAGGAAGGATTATGATCCTTTTTTTTTTGTTTGAAAACAGAAAATGTGTACATAGCAGTAACAATGTAATGCAGCTTTATCATTCAAACCAATAATTTAAAGCTGGGTTAGTCTTTCACAAACCTGAAAAGTGCCTTTTGCTGTCTAAGGTTAAGCACATGAGGGCATCGTGGGAAATACAGAGAGCAAGCAGAACAATACTATCAGAAGTGAGCAGCTTGAAGGTGTGCTATTTACAGGCATAGCACCTGAGATAGTAACTGCACCTACCTGACTCTCAAATCCATCCTGAACACTTTCAGGTAACCCAAAGACTTGTAAGATAACCCATATCCACTACCAGTCATCTTTGCTTTCCATATAGCAGGGAAATTTCCCCTTCTCCTCTTCTCCCTTCCTTCAAGTTAATCAACATATGCCAGGTGATGACAGGGAAAAAGCACACAGTTAATCAGAACCAATATGAGCAGATACTTGCAATGACAATACTGGCTTTCTAAATGTGTATTATTTATCTCCACCATTTTTAGTTGTAAAATGCATGTACACAGAAGCAATAACAGAAATGTAATAGCATGGATTAGTTTAATGATACAGAATTCTTCCCTAAGGGACAATATTCCTCCATATCAGCATGTAAGGAAAACAACATTTCAGAGCACAAGCATATAGCTGACCTAAATATAGACAACTGTTTGTGCACATTTGCAAGAGGCTCCCTGAAAAACCACAGCATGTATTCAAAATAGGACTGTTATTCTACAAGCCAAGGACTTATACTTGTCTCTTCAAAGCTATTGTGGTGCTTAATTCCCATTGAGATCAAGAGTGATTCTTCCATTGCATTTCCAAGTATATTGATATAAGCACAGTAAACAAAGATATGAATAGAGACCAGGCTTAAAAATTACATTTTTTGCAACAGACTTTAGGTTCTGGTTTTTATCATAGGAAGTGCACAGATTAAACTGAAAGTAAAAGCTAAATTCTGCTCTTTTAAATTTAGAGAAAAACTTTTTTCAACCATGTAGACAGAGACAAGTGTGCATATTACTAGAGAGAGTATGGATAGTGTTGCTTCGAGAAGTTAGTTCTTGAGTGGCTTTGCTGCCATGGTTCCTGATGATGGTTTGCTATGCCTTGCACTGTTCCTCAGTGTTTCTGTCATACCTTGAGTGCTGGGTGCAGTTCTGGGCTCCCCAGTATGAGACAGCTATGGAATTACTGCAGTGAACTTCCTGGAGTGAACAGGGCCACAGAGATGAGGAAGGGACTGCAGCATCTTTGATAAATGAAAAAGGTAAGTGGGCTAAAACACTTCAGTTTGCCAAACAGAAAGTTCAGGGGGATCTTTCAGAAGCCTCTAAATACCTGGGATGCAAAGGAACAAAGACAAGGAAGCTGTGCTCAGCAGTGGTGAGGCCATACCTCAAGTCCAGTTCTGCACCCCTCACAACAAGAAGGACACTGAGGTGCTGGAGCGTGCCCAGAGAAGGGCAGCAGAGCTGGGGAAGGGTCTGGAGCACAAGTCCTGTGAGGAGAGGCTGAGGGAGAGGGATCGTCCAGCCTGGAGGAACGGAGACTCAAGGGGAGACCTCATCACTCTCTACAGCTTTCTGGAAGGAGGATGTAACAAGGTGGGGGTTGGCCTCTTCCCCCATGTATCAAGTGACAAGGACCAGTGGAAATGGCCTCAAGTTAGGCCAAGGGAGGTTTAGATTGGAAATTAGGAAATATTCCTTTATCTGAAGAGTGGTCAGGCATTGGAAAAGGCTGCTCTGGGAAGTGGTAGAATCCCCATCTGTGGTAGTGTTCAAAAAAGATGTAGATATTCACTTAGGGATACAGCTTAGTGGTGAACATGGCAGTGCTGGGGTGAAAGTTGGACTTGATGATCTTAGAGGTCCTTCCCAGCACAAACCATGCTATGTTTCTATCCATAATAGTTCCATACCTTGTGTGCAGTTCTGGAGAGCGATGGACTTTTGCTCAGGTACTGTAATTGTCTGAATCTGATCCTGTGAGACCACAAGTGTTTCTAGTGCAAAATCTGTTGTTGAAGGGCAAACAGCAAGTCAGGGTTTCCTACAATGCAGGTATTGGTTGAAGATGTAATCCATTAAAGCAGTGCAGAGATGAAATCATGCAGCAAGCTATTTTAAAAACTTTAATGAACCATTTAAAATAAACTCATTGCAAGGTAATTTAACAACACCACATTTACAATTAAATATACTATTTTAGCATGCAAATACAGCACATTAATCCCATGTCAGGATAGAAAATGCAGTGAAACTGAAGGGATTCTGATACATGAAAGTCATCTCAGTAATTTCTCATCAGTTCATGGTGCTCTTAAGCAGCATAATGAAAGAATGAATTGATTTAAACAACATTTTCTTGGAGCAATGGGGTTTGTGAAATTAAATTAACTTGATAGCTTTCTGTAAGAGCAGGTCTGCATGGCATTACATTATTCTTGAAATTAATTTCTTTTTCTCTCCAGAGTTATTTTTGGTTTGGTTTGGGTCTGATATTTTCTTTCTTGTTTATTTCCATAACATCCACTAAGGACTGCTATGCTAATTTCCCACATTTTTCACTTCATTATAATAAATAAAAAGTGCCTACTCAGATCCTCATTATCAGGTTCCTGAAAACAAGAATCAGCAAGAATTCTTCAGTTTATTTCTTTCATATAATGTATTTTCTCTTTTTCTTTATTGTTGTTAAATCCTTCTCCTCTTTTCTCTGTTGGGGGACATGGTGGAAGAGGAGAATATTAACCAGGATAATACAGAGTCAGATTACACAGGGCTATCAAGAGAAAAATGTTGCAATGCAGTGTTTTAATGAAGCAGAACACAGGACCTTTCAATAAATCTAGTTAAGAAACAGTTGAGAGGAGCTGTGGTAAAGTTTGCAGTATTTGTAGGAAGAAGCACCTAGGTTAGACAGGACTCCTGAATTTGTCTAGGCAGGACTTTAGCTCTGTAAGACATTGTCAGTGTTCAGACAGAGACTGTAGTGCCCACACTCCTCAGAGCCAGATGACAAACTGTGTTATTTCCATGGCTAGCACCCAGCTAGTGCATCATTTATACTGTGGCATAGCATTCCCCTAAGGAAGTAACTCCTTCTGGCACAAGTAGCAAATCTGCAGGTGACTCACGGGGTCTTTCCTCTCTTCCCTTCTTCCCCAATGCCTTCCCTTTCTTTTATAACATCACACCTGTATTGTTTGGAAGGATGTAGTTGGGCACATCAGCTCTCAGCCCAGAAAAAAATTCACATTTGCTCAAACCAGAGAGCGAGCAATCTGATAAGAAATGCCAGGATATGCTTGTAAAGACTGTCTGTAAATACCGGCTCTGGCTCTTTCTCTTATTGTCAAAATAAACTAACTGAAATAGTTGATTGTAACAATGTTTGCCAGGTATTTGGCCTTTCACTGAGATTTGTAGATTTAGTATTTCTAATGCTTTGAGAAAAGCACATTTGACAGTTTGAATGCTAATGTGTGTCATAGTTTTAGTGGTTTCCTTAGCTTGATATCAAGAGTTGGTTTCTACTGAGCATCCTCAAAAATCGCAGAAACACATACAGAAACATAGCATGATTCTCTGCTGAGTTGGAGCAATGAGAATTATTTTCTTTAGCTCACTTCCTTTATCAAGGCTCTCTCATTTTGTGTAACTTTTTTCTCAAGAAAACAGCACAACATGTGCTTCACTGGTCTCCAGATCCCCATGCCCTGGGGAAGAGGGTGCTGCCAGACCCAAAGTGGATAAACCTTGCTTATTCTAGCCTGTGCTGGGCTCCAGGCTCTCACCATCTGCATTTCCCTTGTTTGATCAGCTGCCACAACTTGTGAAGTGCTAGCTTTTGTTAGTGCAATTGCTATGACAAAAAAATAAAGTGACTTATCCAGAGCCAGAGGGTTTGACCATCTTGTCACCAACAGACTTAAAAGCCCAGCAGGGCTCCTAGAGAAGTACTCAGAGATGCACTTTCCTCCTGTGCTTACCTCTCAAGTCTCACAGCTCCCATTTTGCTTGCTTTCTTGGCGCAGCATAGACTCCTTGTTCTCTTCTGTGTAACAGTTGCAGAAATATGGTGAGAGGCTCAAAATATTTTTCAAACACTACCTCTTCCTTGTGAGGAGATGAAAATGCCAGGGGGGATATGACAAATTATACGCTGATGTAGGTTAGTTCTTTTTCAGCACAACAAGGCAATTCATTAAGTGATGGACACTTTCTTAATATTGTCTACATGTTTTCTATATACTATAAATATTAGAGTCCTTTTCAAAATACCTCCACCACATTGATCAATTTTGCACATCAATAGCCAGCAACCCAGCTGCCTATGTTTCTTTGCAGTTCACCTTTCTAGACACTTCAGGATTCTATGAGAAGGGAATAAAAGCTTTTTTTCTGTCTGAGCTATGGAAGATGCTCTCTTTCCTTTCAGACGAGCTTGCTTTTTCAGGAATGGTCTCTAGAATGAATTATCTGAATAACCTAAGTATTGTGTAATAAAGCAACAGATGCTAAAACCTCCTAAACTGCAAACCCCTGTTTCATAGTATCTCATTAGAAGCAAGCACTTATGAGCAAAAAACCCAGGCCTTTTCTCACTCTATCTTCATGGCAGTACCATATATTTTTAGCATCTATTCAGGTCTTTCTGCAGCTCTGCTTCAAATTGATATTTTTGTGATATTTTTATACCAACAGTGAAAATTATTTGCAAAGAAAATCTTAATTCATTGTCAGTGATTTGCTTTTTTCCCCCTGCAGATTCCAAGCTCATGGATTTTAGCAGGATTTTACTGAAGTACATGAGTCCAAATGAGTTGTTCAGTGCAGACATGGGGTCAGCAACTCTTCACAAGGTCAGGAGTCAGGGCATTGCCTGCTTTGCACATCAGGGACAATTATGTTTGCATTAAGATAATGACACAATTTTTCGAGCCATATTCTGGTAACAGATGTAAATTCATGGCCTTCACTAGACACAACATAAGTTGAATCCATGTCTCCAAAGATATAATATGGCTTGTAATTTGTATGCACCTCATTTAATCAATAAATTCAACAGACCAAGTCTTTCCATATTTTTACGCTTTCAACTTTTGCACAGTTACACCAGAGGTAAATTTGTGCCATTGACAAGATCTAACTCAGATTAAATATTCTGACTGCTGTTCAGCAAAACATTATAAAACCTGGGTGCTGGTGGTGGTGTCTCTGACAGGGTAAAGGAGCAGTCTCACGGAAGTGATTGTGCTACAGCTAGACCTTGGACCATAGAGATCATTCCTACACAGCTGAAGATACAGTCAATGACCAACTATAACCTGTAGCTACTGCTTGAAGAAGGAGTACCACATGTTCTAAGGAGATTTTCCACTACATATCCTTGATTGTCTTAGGAGTTGAGATTTTTCATAGCTTAGGCTGTTGTGTGTGGGAAGAGAATGTCTTCTGCGTGACTTAAATGTAGCAAGGTTCATTTTCAAGTGGGTACATAGATCCTAAAATTGAGATTGTATTAATTTTTAATAAATATAAATATTAAAAAGCAATATAATTATGTCTTCCACATGAGCAAAACAAAGCAAGGAATTCAATCTTCTTCCCCTGGGCAGGTAGTTGTTTAGCCATCCCCAGGAAAACAGGACACCATCATAGGTAACAGTGACTTGGGAAGATAAATGCCATCATTCCAAATGTCTCTGCTTCTTCCTTTTCCCCCCCTCTCTACATACTGAACACGATGTCATGTGGTCTGGAATATCCCTGTACTCAGTTGAGGTCCTGGCCATGTCTCCACCCAGCTTAGGGACACTTAGGGACATTTTTTAATGGTGGTGGACTTGACAGTGCTAGGCTAATGGTTGGACTCTTTTCTAGCCTTAATAATACTACATTTCTGTGATTCTTACAGGACTGTTGATTTCAAAGGCTTCTCACATATTCTCATATTAAGTTGTTGAGAGAGTTACATTAAGCCTTTGGGTATTCAGTAGTTCAATAAATACAGAGAAATGTAGGATTTTTCTGTGCTGGAACAGATCAATGAGCCATTTAATTTGTTATCCTTCCTCCAGCAGAAATTAACACCAAATGCTGTAGAGAAAACCCTCTTCAGAACATGACCTGACAAAGTTCTGCTCAATCTTTCTTGAGAAATATAAGGTTGCCAAACAATAGATTAGGCTTCCTTAGAAAATGTTGATGAACATACTGGAACTATTATTCCTCTGATTATGATTAAGATGTAAAGTGCTCTCAACACTTGTAATGTCAGCCCAGCAGATCATACCCTCAATTTTTCATCAATAGATCTGTACATTCTGGGCATCTGTTAGATACTGTTATTGAATAATTTCTCTCAGTTTGCCATGGCTTAATGTGAGGTACATGCCTTGGTCAAAAGTCTTCATGAGGAGTACATAGCAAGCCAGCAACAGTGGATAAAATTATGTGTTGTTTTTAGAAAAAATAATATTTTCTGCTTTCTCAGTTGCATGGTTCTGCTTTTCTAGATTGGAGGAAGGTAAAAGAATAGAAATTTACCAGCAAATTTGCCCGAGAAAATGGGGGCTCTTTTATGATAGCTCGTGTTAAAACTACACATTACACACCTTGTCTGCTTATGTAATCTCTAGCTTGTTCTGAGACCTTTGCAAGGTGCAGTTCACCTACCCAGTGGGCTCAGGCACTCAAGCCATCATTTAGGAGAAATAGTGACAAAACTCCTTCCCCTTGCTTTCCAAGTGCTGAGCTGCCCAAGCAGATGCTTATCTTTCATTGTGGACAAAATAATAAAATAAATATTCCTTCTTCAAGCAAGTGAAGTGTGTTTGGCTTAGAGAAGCCAGGTAGTGGTCAAGGGCTACATACAATGACAAGTGCTTATGCAAATACACCCAGCTAAAATCAATTAGCTTCAAAGTCCTTAATTCTCCTTTGAGGTGTGTTCATTGTGATAATAATGGCTTATTTTACTGACAAGGAAAATAAAGAGGTATTCTTCATCTCTAGATATATGCCAAAGGCTTACCATAATACAATAAATAAGGATGAGTCATTGAGACATTTATACCATAAAGTAATGACTATTGTGAAGATATTAATATTGGGATTTTATAAGTACAAATCTCCTTTCAAGAAGCAACTTTTTGGCTACTTTCCCCTTGCCATCTAGTAAACTTCAGACATTTATTTCTATTTGAGATTGGTTTTAGTAGTAAACAATTACATTAAGAAAAAATACAGCAGTAAATATTGGCACAAACATTTCACAAATCAGAAAAATGTTTTTATGATAATAATCTAAGCTTGCTGCTTTTCTCCCAATAACCTTTATTACAATCAATGTTGTTTACTCTTTGCATGACACAAAGTCCATGTCTTGTAGCAGAAGGGAATTATATTTGGTGGTACCTAGATACTGTGGCTCTCTTGCAAGGGAGACTGGCTCTGTCTGATTCCTAGTCTCAGCAGTAGTCATAGAAACACAGCACCAAAAGGGAAGTGGAGTCCATTCTCCTATGCTCACACACAATCCCAGTATTCATCCTATTCAATCCTATTCATCACACCCCATTTTAAAGTGGTTTCATCTAATGAAGTCAATTAATAGCAGAGATGGGTGGACAGATTACAGAGATAACTGCAATGTAACCTTTTCTGGTTTTAGTCTTTTCAGCACACAGATTCTATTTTTTCCATTTTCTTTCTTTTTTTCTTTTTTTTTTTTTTTCCCAGCCAGGATCCCTAGTGCATCTCTGCTTCCTCCCTGCTTTGGGTTCCTTTATGTAGAGCAGATTGGTAATGCAGTTCCGAAATCCTCTGAGAGTCTTATAGAAAGAATGTGTGCTTTAGGGGAATACAACCTCCATGACATCTTTGCAGCCTAACAAAAAGATTATTTTGTCATTAAGTGATTTTTCTCTGTTGTTTTAGTAACAGCAACCATCAATCACTTTCCAGGAGCAAAAGAGATATTAAGAAAATTGTTTCCTTTTATACCTGTAATTGTGCTCCATTAATGAACAATGAACAGCCTTTTCCATTTCCTTTACAATCTGTATGAATTTCAGTGACATCGAAAATTACATGGGGAAAACTTGATTTGATTTAAAGAGGATTTGGGTTTAGTATTTACAGATTGTAATGGCTGGTGTAAAGCAAACTCTTCACCTATCTGATGCTAAGTCAGACTCACAGCAGAGGATTTCAGGAAAAACAAATTATTCCAGCTGTCTCAGAGCTTGACCTGGCATTTGCTCTCTTAGCAGATTTCATATAGCTAGATTTCAGATCTCCTGTAACCTACCATGCTTTCTGTAGAGTGTTTATGAAGTGCTGCCTAATTTGTCTCTTCCAGGCAGACTGGCCGTTTCAGTTTCCCCAGGATCTTGCCAGCAGCCTTGGCAAGGCTCTGGTTTTGGGATGAAGGATTCACTCCCACAGAGAGAAGCAGAAAGTGACACTAGAATGGCAACATTAACATTACAAATTTTAGGCAGGATGTCTTATTTACCCATTTGTCAGAAAGCAATTATGTGCCCATGTAAACATTTTCATCACTGAAGTCTGTGACAGTTAGTCATAGTAAGTGGTATACATTGCTTTGGTTCTTGAACTACTTTGAAAATCTGACTTGCCCCATGATTATCAGTTCTGATCTTAGGAATGATTTTTGGTCACACTGTTTCTTGTTAGACCACTTTTTTGACTCAGTGGCACTCTCTTGGAAATTCTGTATTCATATGTTCTTTAGAAAACTATTGTGAATGGGCCTTATTAAAACAATTACAAAACAAATTATCTCTAAGCACTTTTAATATGCAGCCTACTAGTGAGTTGTTGCCTAGAACAATTCCCTGACACCCTGTGTGGTGGCCACTATGAAATGCATTTTGTGGTGTCAGCCTATTTAATGAAAATATACAAAATCGTTAGAATAATCACAAGAGAAAGGAAAAATGGGTATTACCTGGAATTTCAGACTCAAGCAAAAGACAGAACACACATAAGCCTATATTTCTCTGAAGCAGTCAGTGGATTGAGCTTATGGCCCATTAAATGGGAAGATTTCAGACTACTGAAATGCTCATACTGTGAAGTACTCATAGGACATGTCTAGACAATTTAGTTCACATATTAATTCAAAAATGAGGAGAGGAAAGAGATAGAAGATGGAAATTAGCACAAAGACTCTCAGATGAGTTCTCTTATATAAATGATGCAAGAGTGCACATGATGCTCAGATGCCCCAGACCGCCTGTTAACTTGCCATAGCCTTTACTCTCAGGGGTGATCCTTCTCTTCCACGTCTTCAGCAAAGAGATGACTGCTTCTTGGCTTTGTGTACATTTCCTTAGGGTTCTGTTTTATCAGTATCCTACTAGGAAAGGACTAGATTGGAAAGAGGCTTTTTGTTCAACGCACAGAGACTTACCATTTGTGTGTGTACAGAAGAGAGACGTCAGATGAAGCTAGAGTAAAATACTACCAGATGAGTTCCCAAATCCTGAAGAAGCTATCAAAATTTTTATCACAATTTTTCTCAGTCTTGCATTGTGCTGCTGAATTTCTTGATGTAGTCTAAACTAGGCTCTAGAACAAGGCTTGAATTTTCTGAAGCCTCCTTGGTGTTAGTCTGCAAGCAGTGGGTGTAAAGGTATTTCTTGCATTTATCTGAATAAGGTACACCTTACTTAATCCATTCAAAAAATGGTAATAGTTATATTGCCATTTTAAAATATTTTCCAAACCAAAGTGTTTGTCCCCACTGGAAATCAAAGTCAAACTTCTGTGCATTAGGCAGGGAAGAATGTTCAGCCAAGGTGAGCGCTGGAATTCCCTAAGGCTGAAGTACTTGAAGGGAAGCCCTTGTGTTTCCATTCTTTTTATTAATTTCTTCAATTTTTGGAAGAAATTTCTGACCATTCTCTTTATTTTAAAACATACACTTGTGTCTGAGAAGACCTATTCATAAAACATCAGGTAATAGTCCTTTCCATGCATATTCTATACAACAGATTTCTGCCAGTCTTTGCTTGCCAGTGTTAAATATTTTCATTTTTATATTCAACTTCTATTCCCCGACACAACAAGTGCTTAACAGATTCCTCAGCAGAATAGATGAATAGCTTGGTGTTTCACTAAGCCATTTCTACAAAGCCACTGCAAATACAGGCCTCAGAAATTGAGGTGCAATGTCTACACAATGTCTAGGACAAAAAGCTCCTCTAGTTTAAATTTGCTTACGCCCACTCTCCATAACAGCCCATAAATTTTTATTGCTTCTTATATCACAATCTTAATGTCACCAAAGTGAGTTCATTAATGTTTTCATGTTCTTGTTTGTGAGATAAAGCCAATCAGCAAACTACTGTTAACTCAATTTATTTGCAAGAGGTGTTTTTCAAGCAAGGAGATATTACAGCAATTGTTCATCATTAAATTTTGTTAATAGATGTGTGTTCATTTGTTGTATCTTGTAAAGAAGCCACTGCATTATACAGTAAGCATACTGGTAAACTTGGGATGCCGTTTCATGTTCTCATTTTATTCTGTATAATCACAACATTTTCCAAGAAGCCATGACTAATAACCTTCAGGCAAGTCTCTTTGTGAATTTTGAAGCACCGAGAATCTGAGCTTTGGAAGCAGTCCTGAGTGTTACAAATCTTCACCTATAACAGAACCCGAGCAAATGCAAAGTGAATTGTTGAGGCAACCTAGCTTAGCAAGATTCTAAAAAAGGATTAGACACATATGAATACTGTAAAAAAAGTTTCTGCAGAAGGATAAAATTACAAGGGCTATCAGCCCACATGCTTCAAAGCATAAGCTGATCACCAGCTTGAGCCAGGAAGAAATGTTCTGTCATGGGAATTATTTTTATCTATAATGCCATTGAGTGCATTACAAAACTCTTGAATTCCTGATGAATCAATCATTGACCACTTCTGAGAAACAGCAAACTAAAACAGACTAATTAATCTGGTTTTGATATGGAAATTTCAAAATACACAGACTTGAAGAATAATCAGCCAGCCTTTAATGAAAACTTTCAGTCGAGAAACTAAAAGCACTTTGGAAGGAAAATAAATTTCAGTAACCTTGCTTTACATATTGGGAAATGGGACTAACAACTGTCTTACATGTGTGCTCAACCTGTTGGGCCTGAACCTGTTGCTGGCTTGTTTCAGTTCAATTTCTCTTCACAAAAATGTCTTAATTTGTTCTTCATGAAATTAAGTTTTTCATTTCATGAAAAACTTTAATGAAATGAAACACATTCACGTGAAATGAAATGAAGTTCTTCATGAAATTATTTAATTTGAAGCCCTCTGTGTCCCTTTCACAGAACTCTCTTCATGTGAATCGTTTGGAGTTGTGTTTGACCTATGAAGAACTCTTTAGGGAGTGCTGCATGGAAAAATACACTGTCATCACTTAGCAGAAAAACTTTACCATTCCTGCAGTGCAGACTGTTCTCCCCAAAGCAGATAAATTTCTCCAGTTAAAAGAGATTTTGTTTCAGAACAATTCTTCCAGTGTCCTTTAATATATGCAAGGAAACGGTGCTTGGGGCTGGGTGTCAAGGTCAGAGGTTTTTCCCTTTTGCACATGGGGTGGGACAGGTTCGGCTCACTGGGCAAGGAGGTCTGAGAGGTGCCTGTCTGATCAGGTGTCCTCTGGTACCTCTGTGTTGGCATGCCTCAGCCTCACAGGCTGTTTCTCCCCCTATCTGTTGTCACCTATCTCTGGTCCCTTAGGAATTCTGTTCCCCAGTCCTGACTCTTAACTGTTGAAAGACAGGCTTGCCCTGCACAAAGAGATGTGAAAGAGGGACATGATACACAAACATACTGATCAACTGATCAACGCTAATCAACACTAATTTTATTATATTTCATATGTGTTGAAAGGGCATAGATTAGTTCCCTTTTAATATCCTGAAAAAGTGATGACAGAACATGAAGGGGAAAGAAAACAAGAAGAGCTGTGGAATAAGCACAAAGAGGCAGATCACTGGAATATCTATCTGAACATTATGGGGGAAAAAGAAGTCAAAATTCCAGAAAGGTCTTATTCAAAGTTCTTTGTTTTGATGGGGTCTGTTGATGCTTCTGAGAGCTGTGGTTTCTGACTAGATGCCTTATCCAGCTTTTCCACAGGATCTCAAAGTGACAGAAACAGGGAAGTTATCTGAGGTGTAGTAGTTCCCAGTCCAATGAAACACTGTCCACGAGTGTTGCTGTGGTTTTGACAGGTGATCTTCTAAAATGGTAGAACTCAAATTTTCTGTTTTCTCTACAGTGCAGCAGACCAAGCAATGGTTGTTTATAGTTTTTCTTTCCAGCTGTATCTGTCTTCCCCATGTCCTTATCCATTTGTTATTCATTTTGCTAAGGACTAGCAGTAATACTGGCAAATCCAAATATTGGTAGTTTTATGCTTAATCCTGCTCCAAAGGAAAATACAATGACACTGTGATGTTTATTGGAACATGGATGTCAAATCAAATCATTTTGCCCAATGAATTCTAAATCTGTCATTTAGTTGTTAAGAATTGAGGGAGTCAGGAGAATGAAAAAGATCAAACTAAGCCAACTTGAATGAAGTCATATCAATATTAAAGTCCTGTACAAGTCAGTGAAAAGAGACATTTGATTTTATGAGATTTGTAAATCATTTTATGTACTGTTTGATAAATAGTATAGGAATGAATGTCAGATAACCATTTATGAAAATATAAATTAGGAAAACTGGATAAAAGTCCATCCAGGCATGAAAGGAGGGATAATTTGCAATGTGAATAAGTGAGGCCCGACAATAATCTTGTGGACTAAAGATAATAAATTTCTAATTTTACAATTAGTAATATCTTTCTAAACAGAAAATAGATTTGTTCCTGCCATTTACATGGTGTTTGAGGACTAGCATATTTCCTTGAAAGTCATCTACTATAGATGCCTATTTCCTTGAGAATCATCTATTATAGAACCGATTTTCATTTGATGCCAGTATTTATAATACTTTTCATTCCATTGGCAATATGCTATTCTGGTTCTAACTTCATTATTTGATCACAAGGTCCAAAATCCTAGGTGAAAACTAATTAAACCTTAGGTCAGGTGTCATTCCCATGTGGTGTGGGGGAAACAAAACCTTTTAGCTGCAACACATCAGAACATGAGAGGAAAAAGATTGCAGAGGATGAAATATCTGTCAAATGTACACCCTCATAAGACTCTTCTTGTTGCTGTTCACATATTCCCGTGTCAAGAAGATGCTACTATGTTCTGACTATATTTCTCCTTTTTTTTCAGGTTTCGGACAGTATCAAATTGTGTCAGGGTAGCTGTACTTAACATAAATAAATACTCAACAGGCTAAGATGAAATCCTGTTACATAAAAGCATTATAAATAATACATTTTCCTTTAAATCTTTTAATTTGATTAAGGATATAAGACAAATCATGCAAATGTTATTCAATAACTAGTTTATGTCTGTCGGAAAATATGGAAATCAAAGGATTCTACTTTAAAGCATGCTTGCATCATAGTTAATCAGCATTTTTATCTTGCAGATCACAAGCTGGTATATATGAATCAATTACTGTGCTAGGACATCACATTAAAAATTCTTTTTGAGTTCTAATACTACTTGTCAACCTGCATGTTCTAGTAGTAAGTGCACATAGTCACTTCAATGCTTTCTCTGATGTTGCCCATTTCCTGTCAAACACAAGGGCAAATTTCAATTATGAATTAAAATCACTATGTTTGAAATCAATCACGGAACTATGAGCAGCAGTGGCCAGTGACAGGCTAGTCTATAAGCTCTTTCTCTCCTCAGATCTTAAAGGGTTATTTTTGCAAATGTGCATTAGTTCAGCCTCACAGCATATGGCCTCTGTGGCATTGTCAGTACTCTGAAAGCCAGGTAAAGCATGGCACAGAGGGTCTGCGGCTGCCCTAGGAATCACAAGTGTTATTGGCTGCAGCAGAGCATCACACGAATGAGACAAAAAGGCAGGCTCATCAGGAGAGTTCATTCACTCAGGACAATGCTGTGCTGAGTAGACTTACCTAGAAAGAGCAGAGTTCCTTAGCTTGAGCACACTGCAGATGCACTGGGAAGCCAAGCTCTCACTTAAAACAGCTTCCTACAGGGCTGAGTGAGGCACCCGGGTGCGTGTCAGTCTGGCTCTGAATGACTTGCCAAGTAAGCCACTCTGGGGCTTAAAACAGACTCTCCAAGTCATGAATTGGGATGTCCTATTTAAACAGTGGAACTGCTGCAGTTCTCTAGCACCCATGTTATGTTTACAAGGACTTAAATGGGGAAACTCATGTCTTAACCTTGAAAAAAAGATCAAGAGAATTTTAAATGGCATTTGATCAGGTAATGAAGTCAGAAAACCCTGTCCTTAGTTTACTGTCTTGTTTGCAGTTCTGAAACTCAAAGACTAACTCTCTAGGTAATGCAGGACTTATGATGAATATTTAAACTGGATTCAATTTTGCTACCACAGCTAACCAGGCCCGGACACGTGCTTGCCTTTATTCCCAAACCCTTTGACACCAGTTGGTATGGGTTGTGATGAGTTGCTGTGGTGCAAATGAGGCTGGTTTCTGTTAGCACAGAGCCACCATCGCCTTGCTTCTATGTAGAGGTGTGTACATTCCATTCCCCTTTGCAGGACTGGGAATGTCAGTATTACTAGGGGTCTTTTGAACTTGGATGTTCACAAATGTCCTCTCAGGATGTAGCATCCATTTCACACCAAAAAAATGTTAAACAAAATATCCAGAAATGCAGAAATTATGTTTTACAGAGTCATAATTCTTGATATTTTCCATTATATTCTTGGTTGCAGGGAAGCACCAAGAATCCTACTCATGGCAAAAGTACTGCATTAAGGGACCTTTGAACATCTTTTCGGAAATGGGCAGTGCTACCTGAATTACCACACAAGAGCAGGTTTTCCTGGAATTTCTTAGGGATGCTTGTGATCCTTCATTACTTAAGAACCTTGTCTTATTATGACATTGCTGCTGTTGCTGATAATGTCCAAATATGCCCTTCAGTTTCACAAAAGACATAGAAAGTTTAAATTTTAGCAACCATTTGACAACTTGTACGAGTTAGATGCCTCGCTCACAATACAGAAAGCAGATTTCACTTTTGAAGAGTAGCAATGACTACAGCGGAAGCACATAAAATCACCATGGAAAAAATTCTCTGTTGAGACATGTGAGAATTTATGTGAGGACCTGGAAAGTAATATTTAATTGAAGCTATTTTAGCATGTGGGTAAAGCTTAAGTTATATGAAACCCTCTGGGAAAGGATTGCTGTCGATAACTGGCCAGCTTCTGCTGAGGAGCAATCTAGCTTTGAGAGATTAATGAGCGTGCTAAAGCATTGGTAGTGCTTTCTTTCTGAGAATTTATTTTCAGACACCTTGATCTCTGTCATATTTTTAAAATACATGTGAAAAGTAATACCAGTGCCACAGGCAGGAAACAGCTATCTCTTTACTGCAGATATGTACAACCACAATAATACTCATTAGAGCTTTGCAAAGATCAGCATTTATTTCTGGTGGGGATGTCCAAGCTTGAGCATGCACACCACTATGTCACAAGTTTAAAGGAGGGTTTACTGAGGCAATGTCTGCATGGCTGTCTAAGATAATGCAGCAAACGTGGCTAGAAGTTTCCTCCGGACAGCTTGTGGGCTATAAACACACAGTGAGGCAGCTTTCAGGTTCAGAGAAAAAGATATGCTCAAAACATTCTATTAAAATGTATTTCATCTCTGAAATGCTGGGCTATCACAATTGTGGAGCTCTTGATAAAGCTCACAAAGAAAATAATTCTACCACTGCCCATACACTTGGCAATGAAAGAAGTGCCCTGCAACCCTTCTGAAGAATAAATTCTTACCACTAAGTTGTGAAAAGCTAGGTGTTCCTGCTCTGGCACGTCTCCAAAGAGTTTAGCAGTGAGTTGGAGGCTGCAAAGAGGCTAGAAGGCATGTTGGAGAAAAAAAGGCATCGAGACAGGTTGTGATGAGTGTATGGCAACTATTCCCTGGCAACCCTCCTCGAGGGACCTCAGACAAGTTTGCACTAAACAGCCCTAAGAGGAAGACAAAACACAGGGCAAGAGCCATCCACAGCTTTCCCATCCTCAGATCACTCCTGAGAAACACAGGAAGCAATAAAGATGTTACAATAATCATTTAAACACTACCATCCATTTCTGTTTGAACAGGAGAACGTGCCTCTATGTCCTGGACAGATGGAATTAGCAGGAGTTGCACTGTATAGATGTCACATCCCATCATCTGACATTGGCTCATGATTGTTATTGTCAGGGCATGTTTATGGCAGGTGAGGGCATTTTTTCAATGTTTTTTAAAGTAATAGAATAAAAATGTCAATAAATCCCTCACAGATGTTCAGGAGCAAAACATGATCAATCATCTCCATTTAGGCAATTGCATAATAAAATTTAAATTTTTGTTTCATAATCATGAATTAGATACCTTCTGCCCATTTTTCTGTGGAAGGATGCAAGAACTTGGTGTTAAGGGGATGGGGGAGAGGGGCTGGCATCCCAGTTGCATCCTGTTATATGGTGTTCATAACAACAAAATTCTGTGTAAAATGAATAAAAGATAATTCAGCGCATATGCCACTTCTGGATATGATAAAGGCTTGATTTGATATTTATTTGAAGCAGGCTCCTGGTGACTGTCTATTGTCATAGCATTAGATGAAAAGAGAGAGAACGAGTGACTCTTTGAATGTGACTGTAGTAACAAGGAGAGCCTGCAGTCATTTCTTGTTAATTTACCGAGGAGAATGTCACATTTACATTTCAAACTATCCCACTGCAGAGCTCCCAACTTGCTAGGATTATCCTGAGTTTTAAACCATTCAGGCTGAGGCTTCATTGTTTACGCAGACTAATCCTTCACTTCACCCTCCTTCCCTCCCTCCTTTCCAACTACCCTGCCTACAGAAAAAGAAGAAAAAAGAAAGAAAATCTAACATTAAAAGGTGTTTCCAATCCTGCTCAGTAATTATGAGATGATTCCTCTAAAAGAGTGGGGTGAAATGTCATTTTATTATTCTTCTACTTCCTTTCCTTCCCTTTCCTTCCCTTCCTCCTCCCTCCACCCATCTTCTTGCAGGCAGGCATCAGGAGTAAATTTTTCACTGTGATATGCAGGGATTTAGCTGTGTGAATCCTATTACTGCTATTAATTAGAACACACCAGTACAGCCAGCCAAAAACGTGCACCTTTTAGTGTTTATCTGCTTGCTCTCACCACTTATCCATACCCTGGTTCTGATTCTGATTTCTCACTGGTATTTACCTATGTCGTACTAAGGATCTCTGGGAATTATTCCTGATGTACATTAAAGAATTTCTAGCAGCTCCCATCTGTGACATTTATGCAGGTGCCCCATCATCTTCTACATTATTTTGCTTGCTTTCTTTTAGGACCTCTTAAGGTATTTCCTACATCATTCACCAGCAGGAATTATCAGCCCAAATTTTCACATCTATTTTTCAGTGACTTTATTATACAATGACATATAAAAAGCCTTGGTCCTATGATTGTTGTTTCATTAAATTATTTGAGGGTTAAATTCCAGGATGTGCTTTAAATATCAAGGTGTTCACAGGTTCCATTTAAAAAATGTAAAAATAAAGCATTGATTTATTTATTTGGGGATTTAAGGAAAAGACACCCAGTGACTTTCCACCACAAGACAAGGGGATTTTGCTGAGGGTGTCCCTCCAGAAATCTCTTACGTTCCCAGGACTCTTCTCACTATCCAGGTGGATTCAGTATGTGCTATAATTCTGTTATTCTGCCAATGCAACATTTGCAGTTGGATGCAGCTGAAATGGAGCTGGGGCAGTGCTCAGTGAATTTGTCCTCCTGTCCATCACAAGTAGGTTTTTCTGAGAGCAGCCTGTTCTTTCATGTGGCACCTGAGTAGCACCAGCTGATGAAGGGCAATGCTCTGTATCAGCCTCAAACCTAAAGTCGGAGGAGGAGGAACATCCAGCATTGCTCTCCTTTAATCTCTGCTCAAAGGGCTTTGTACTAATTAAGCTTTATAACACCCTTCAGAAGTGAGGGAAAAGTGCTATGGTTCGACTGTAAATGAGGGGGAGAGGAGCCCAGTCAAATGACTTGGTGACAGAATCAGCCTAAGGCAATCAAGATGACAAGTTACAGCTTCAGCATCTGTCTTTTTGGTTGCTACTTAGAAAAGCTTCAGTGAAGAAAAAAAGAAAATCTAGAGAATTTTTACCACTTCTTTGTAAAAGCCTGGCTTTTCCCAGCCCTGCCCATTTAGCTGTTCACCTTGCCTTATTGGCAGGTCAGAGGCAAGAGAACCAGCGTGAGACTGTTTTGTGTCCACAGCTGACTCCTATCATCCTACCTACTATTAAACACAGAAATTTCAGAACTGTTAAGTAGCTGATACTTTTAACCAGTAGTGTATAAATACCATTTCTGTACTTTTACAAAAAAACTGGCAGCTTTCAAATTGTTGTGCTTCAAACTTCTGATTGAGTCCACATGAGTCAGTGCAGTCAGCAAAACTTTGGGAGAAGGTATGAAGGTGAGGGTAGGGAGCAAGTAAACTTTACAGCAGTCATTTTTAGCACTCCACAGATATATTCCTTCTCCTTTGTTCTGTGTTACAATGCTGCTTTTCAGCTGCCTGCTAAAGTTTTAGCATTAAAATTTTTGTCTTGCTGTCACATTTGCCTGGTGCGACAGAGCTAAATGGTCCTCAGGTGTAACTGAAAGAGCTCAGGAAATTCACAGCATTAAGGAAGACCCAAGACAGAAAATTCTTGGAAAAAACCTTCACCCCGTATGAGCCCTTTCAAGCTGTTTAAATAGATAAGCCCAAGCCAAGCTGGTTATTCTGAGTGCACAGCAAGTCAGAATGCTGCAGTCAGAAAGGCCTGGAGTGGCTGAAAGCTGCAAATGCAGCCCAGAGGCAGATTTAACTCCCTCTTCTGTCCTGGGCACTTGCTCCCCTGTGTTGCTCATGTGGCAGCAGTGCCTACAAGACCTTTCTGGGGGGACAAGGGAAGGTGTCCAGACTCTGACTGACCCAAAGCTGCTTTCTCTAGGGAGTGGACACACCAAGCAGGAGGGTAAAGTGAAGAGGGTATGGACAGGAAAACCTCTGCAGCACCAGCCAAGAAGCCCTGCTAGCATAAAGTGCCATTACCACAGCTTCCAGCCCTCCTCTGAGCAGCATTTAGCAAGACTATAAAAATGGCAAAGAGCACAAGTACAAGTTCTGCTAGATCCCAAGCCTCCCCTTAGCCAGGAGAGTTTCATGGACATGAAGATAAGCCTTATCGTTATCCAAGTAATAATTAGCTAATTAATTAGTCTGTCTCCTCATTGCATTCCTCAAGATCATATTTACAATGCCTCACCCAGCTCACAGAGGATTCTTTTTCATTCAGATTAACTTTTTTTTATTATCTTCTGCAACAGACAAGGACAAAGCAGTTCCAGGGATTTTACCCGTGTTTTTCAACTCCAGCCTTTCTTCACTGCATTTCAAAGGCTGTACACTGTTCTCTCCAACATCCCTCACTGCTGCACCAGGATGATGGCTCTGCTCATCTGTGATGAGTGCACATCTCTCCCCAGCTGCCCCTCAGATTTGGGAGTGAGATACAGCAACTGGGATGGTGCAGCTATGCTCTAACTGGAGAAATCCTTGAAATGAGGAATTACAGTGAGGAGTAACAAGGATGGGCTAACATTGTTGCCATTAAGAATAGGAATATTTCCATAGATTTTCACCAGAAAATAAAAATCAGACATGTGCCAATAAAAGATAGATGTTCTCAAACTATACCAGACATTTTATCTAGTTTACAGTTTGCTGAAAACAAAAAAGACAAAACTGTCTAAAAACCAGATCATATTTCATAAGCAATGAAGGTCACTGTAAATGACAATTTATTCACAAATATGTAGAGACTAACCAGGTATTGCAGCAATTTTCTTGTATTCACAGATGCTGGTTCCCAAATTCAGCTATGCTTCACAGGAAATGAGAGATGTTCTTTTCAGGGTGCTTAATTGTTTCTGCAAGCATGTTTACCACATAGGAGAAATTTACTAAGAAAGTACAACTCCTGTTTTTTCCTGTTCCATTTGGCTGCTTATGAGACAAATAATCAGGATACATTTATAGCTTAAGGGACCGATTTGCCTGAGATGGAATAGCTGATTTTATTATTCTAAAGAAATAATATGTAGTATTTCAAAATAATTCCAGCTTGTTGCTCTCAGCTCACTAATGCATAATGTTCATTGCAGAAAGAACAGCATTAAACCAGCACCAATCTGACAGTCCATTTTTCAATGACGCTTCTTTCATTTATTTTATAAAAGAGGATTTTTTTTTTACTAAATGTATCTATCTATTTGTCAATACAACATTGTTGTTTTTTGTTAATATGAAGGAATAAAGTCAATGACATGCAAATGAAATGCATGTCATTGACTTTATTCCTTCATATTAAATTTCAACAAACACATAATAGTGTTTCTGAGGATTTCATCTTCCTAGCCTAGATGGTGCACAATTAAGTATTTTCTATGCTAGAGTGAAAGAGAACTATCGATAATTTTTGAGACTGTCAAATTTAATTATGAACTTTAAGGTTTTTATGACAGTCACTATAATTTAAGTATCTGAATATACCAACATGATTGCAAAACATTGATCACTTACATATTTATGGCAGGTAACATGTTCTTACCTCCTAGCTAAGAACATATTGTCTGCTGTAAGTATGGAGAAACCAAGTAATGATTAATTTTATGCTAATGACACAGCATCGGAAATCAAATGGCGAAAGAGCTTTCTGAATCACAAATAGGGTTTCTAGTCAATTCAGAGAAACTACTAACCTGTTAAGGTAGCTGAAAAGAGAGGCTCAATTTCTCTTGAACTTTATGGGATTACAAGTATGAAAAATGATTGATGTTACAAAGCTGGAAAGCCTTGACATTTGAAACAGGATCATACATGAAGTATAGGATTTTGGTTCTTATAGTAAGAGAGAAATTGTTAGCAATTTTTGAATATCACATTTAAAGTCGCTGCTTTGGAATACTAAAACAAAAGGGCTAGAGGACCAAATGCACACAAAAAGGGCCACAGAGTATTACTTATGCTCAAACATAACAGACTCACCATGGAGTGTTCTGGATATTTTCTGAAAACATACCTAAAACAGTTATTTAGAAATATTAGAAAAGCAAAATAAAAAGAAATATGCTCTGAAACTTCATCTATAATAAGTGCAGATATGTCTTCATAAAAAGCTAATTTTTATAAGCCTGCACAGCTCATGTCAGGTGATAATTCAATACTGACTTGTTACTTCTGTCTATAAGATATTTTATTGCTGTAGTATCCCTAAGTCTTTTGGACTTTATTGTACTCTTAAACTTTTCCCCCTGAAAGAAATTATATATAAATAAAATTTGCTTTAGTCTACCCAACTTTACCTGGACATGCCTGGCAGTACTTAACCATTTGGCTTTACTGACTCAATCCCCTCAAGATTACATGCAGGTCTGTCTGAAGGCAGCCCTTTAAACCAAAACTAATTCCCTTCAATTATTCCTAGCAACAGAAGTGCTCATTAAATTCCTGCTCACCTGATTCAATCTTAGGAGGACTTTCCTTCAGCCTTAAAAGGAAAAATCACTGAAATTAGATGTGTAATTTTCCTGTGACTGGGAGGAGAGCAAAGAGATACAATTTTATCTTTTTTTTTGAACAGAAATATCTGGCATCAAATATTGTCTTCCATCAAATAGCACAGTCATTCTGATGCAAGTCTAACAGAGCTCACAATATTTAGCTATGTGCCATCATTTGCCTTCCAGTAGCATCTTTCACAGAAATTAAACATGGGAGCTCTGGATCATAAATAAATGCAACATTGCCCAGACAGAAGGAGACCTTAGTCTGTTTCAAACAGGCTTTTCCTCACTGTAGAGTGAGGGAAAAGAACTTTCTTAATAGTTCCTACTGCTGCAATACCAGATTCAGCTCAGCATGGGGTAAACAGCTGGGGCCTTGGTGGCAGCAGTGCTCCAGCTGCTGCTGCCACTTGGCTTTCACAGAACCCAGTCTGCCAGGGAGGGTGCCAAGAGCCAGAGATCAGCTGCTGAGCACCCCTCAAGTACCATCCTGCCAGGGAATGTTTGGTGCAAAGGGAGCAGCCGATCCCAGTTATGTGTAGGTAGGAGAGATTTGACATCATGATGACTAATAACCTTGAGCTGTGGTTCCCCAGGCATTGAATCAGTATTCCGTACTGGATAAAAGCCACTGCCCCCATAAGCAAAGTCATAAACCAGTACAAAAACACTCTACCCATTCAAATGTGTGTTGTTGGTTTGTTCAGGGTCTGTGGGTGTTTTTAAGTAGGGGAATAATTATATTTAATGCTATATCAATTATCTCTTTCTACACATTTGCTACTACCATGAACTGGCTTTTGATACTATAATTGAGCTTGGCTTTTGACAGAAATTTGTATGTTTACATATGATTTGTACTAGAGGTGATATACTAATACTCACATCCAGTAACTGCAGATGAATTCCATCTGTATTGGTGGCCTGCAGGAACACATTATTTCAATATCCAAATTTTTTTTAAAAGTCTATATATCCAAAAATGACCAGCGCAAAATCTTTCCTAAAGGTGATCGCAGTGCTTATAAGGAGGTGATAAGGACAGGCAGGAGCTGTTGATAGCACAGTCTGGGACACAGGTGTGTTTCCAGCTGAAGTCTTGATGATGGATTGATTGTATGTAGGTTGCTTGTTGTTTTTGCAATCTCTTTACAAGGTGAACACGACCTTAGGTATCTGTTGCTAGTGAATAAAACATACCCAAAACTATTTCCCAAACGTATGCAGAACTCGTTTTTACCCCACAGAGGAAACAACCCACTACAAAATCCTTACAGCCCAACCCAGCTCACATCTGGCGTTGCAGCCTAATGACTTCTAGAAAATTAAGCTAGTTTGCACATCAAAAAAAAGTGCCTCTTACCTGTCTCTCTCCACTCCCTCCAAGCAATCTCAAAACATCTTATTTGATGACTTAACAAGGGAATAACCATTAATACCATACGTACTGAAGGTATTCAGCTTTGTGAGCTCTCAGTAGGAAGCCTGGTTTGCTGGAGGTATTGATTCCTGAGCAGTACTGATGACAGAGGAGCATTTCTGCTACCATCAGAGCACTTATGGGCTCTTAGTAGCAAGACTCCAGTTACTGTTTGAGGTCAGAACAGCTCTGGCCAGCCATGGGGTACCAGGACTGCTTCCACAAAGATTTTCAGTGGGCAGCGGCGGGTACATGACACACCCAAGTGTTCAGCCACAATCCAGCCCTGCTCTAAGGCAATAACACTGGCAATAATCTCTGAGCTCAATAACCATGCCCACTGGGAAAGGCTCTTAGACTCACTGCCAGACAGCCTTCCAAACATTATTGCTCTCCCTGTTGATTCAGGCAAGCTTGGGAGACAGAGGGGCAAAGTTGTTTAAACTTTTTTATCTCACTGAAGCTCTGTGGTGATTCTTTTTTCACTTTTGTCACTTCTTTCCACCCATGTTCTCTGTGGGAAAATATACACACAGAAAAACACGTACATTTGCAGCACAAACATTTTTCCAGTGACAGAAGACAGCATTCTTTTTGCTTTATTTCTGGTGCTTTTAGTCATTTCCTTTAGGCTATAATCTTCCTCTGCACTTTTAAAAGAAGGAACCTGCACAGAAAAGAGCCACCACACTTTCACAAGAAGCAATCAAAATTCTCTGCTCTTTATAGATTAAAAAAATTACATCATTGATTGAAGATGTAGGCCAATGTTGGTCAAGAGTCGCTTGTCATTTTGTAGGGCTTTTTCTACATGAATGAGAATTTTCATTCAGTGTTGAATTCTATCATTGTTGGCTTGAAGGTAGATTTGTAGTTTTGTCCCCCGGGTAAAATATGATTCTGGCGGCTTTCATCTTCTGAGCTGCCCAGATTTATTTAGTGTTACACTCTTTCTGATCATTTTCCAGGATATCTGAGGTTTTATTAGAAACAGTAAATGCGTAGAAAGTGTGAGGGGATTCTAGTTAAGCCTTATGGTCTATTACTTTTATCTTAGCCAAAATGCTTCTGCTGGCTTCTGTTTGGTGTGTAGTTTTCTGCTATGTGAGTCTATTTAGTATTGCAAAGCAGTAGGAAAGCTCTCGGTTATTGTACACCGGGTCTTACTTGAAATTAATTTAAGGTTTCAAAATCAGTTTCAATGGTTGGAGTAATTATTGACCCAATGTTGTCACTCTGCCAAGAGGAAATTATTTGAGAGAAAAGATAGTTTTCACAGAAATAAAAAACTTTGCCTTTCATGGATTTTCAGCTGAGTCCTTTTGGATGATTAATAATCCACTTGTACCCTTGAACATTTTGACATTTGCAATAGCACAGTATTTGCAAATATTTCTTTCTTCATCTCCCATGTTTAAACACAAGACTGAGAGGAAAAACATGGGGAGAAGCTAATATGCTAGGAAAACTAATTACCAATGTCCCTGGTGGGAATTTTTTTTTTCATTTTAGTTCAGAAAAGAAACACATAGAAAAAAAAATTAAGATCTGCCACTCTATTATATTCCTGAGAGACTCATAAAGTATGAGACAAAATAAGCAAATATTAAAATTATAAGAAGATGTGTAGCTTTTCCAGGCAGAGTTTTTGTTATGACCAGTAGTATTGGGTTTTATATATTCCTCTATCATCTGTTACATACCAGTGTTAGAGAAGAGCAAAGGACAAATTAATTCCAGAAACAAAAGTAGAGAACCTTACTGGAAAAAAAATCTAAAGGCAAATAAGAACTTCACAGTTTTATAAGACAGAACTATGATAGCACAGGCTGAGAAAACCCAAACCCTTGTAGGATAACCTAAATTCTAGGCAAAATATAGTGGGCAGGACCACACTGAATTAGTTCTCCTGTATCCTATGCTCTTCCAGTGAATATGTCCTTTATCTAATCCATGAGTTACACATCCTTCAGTGTACTTCAGTGAAAAGGATCTTCCCTTCCAGCATTCAGTGGCCTAGTATTTCTTTTCCCATGAAGTGCAGAGGATGTTTGTCCAGTGGTTTTGGCCATCCATCTGCAGGGACATAGACAGGGGCTGCTATAACTACTCCAGAGTAATTTAAAATTGTTGCTCACATTGTTCACCCAGGTTTCACCTAAACAGAGTGCAGCTAAGGTAATGTGAATCCTTTAATGAGTACTGAAGATGATCAGCTCTTGAATTTCAATTTAGTTAATTTAGTTATATCTCTTGCGTCCACTTTCACCCAGGCTGACTTGAAATGCCAGCTGATACAGATGTTTAAACTTCTTCTGGGAGGAATTGATCCTGAATATTAGAGATTGGCTCTCCAACAATCATCTCACCACTACAGATGCTTGAAATAATGAGTAGCTGACAAATGACTGCATTTAGGGTATATAATAGCAACTGTGAATGTACTTGACAAACACTGAGGTTGTTTGGTCGCTCTAGGTGAGGCTGACAAAGCCTTTAAGATCTTTAAAGGAATGCTGGGTAATTACAAAATATGGTTCTATGAGATGAAGATATAGTATTACAGAAGCAAGATGCATTATTTTGCTTGCTACCCTTCACAGATAAAGTATAATGCAGAATACAAGAAATGTCTTTATCTTGATCTAGGGCTTGACTGGAATCTCCTTGCATGGAATACAAGATGCATTTTCTTGCATCTGCTGTTGATGAATGACTAGAGCAGCATTATTTTCTACAGACAAAAATCTACAAGTTTTGAGTGTAGGATTCAATAATGCTTTGGGTTGTTCTGTCATTGGATCACATCAAAAAGGTGCATTGGCAAAGCTCCTGACAGTGAATATGAGTACCTTCATGCATAATGATCACAGTTCGGGCTCGTTTTCAGAGCCAGGTAGGTAATATTCTTCATTAGCATTATACTGCAGCACTTTCACTGTGAGGTGTGCTAGGGCAGAAGGTTGCTGTGGGTATTCAAAGGCTCAGTACCCACCATTCGTCAGCTGTAATTAACCAGACTTTTTTACCATTTCAGCCAAGAGCAATATACAACCAAGTATTTCTGCATATATCTGGTTATGAAAAAAGGTTCATAAAATAGATTCAGTAATAATAACAACAACAACATGTTTAAATTATAGTGAGAAGAATTTCTTTGTAACACTTTAGAAACCTATAACCCACCAGTAGCTTAAAGGTCTATTGTGGTTAATGGGGCTGGTAGACGTGGTACTATTACAGGAACAAATGAACAGATATATGAATCAAAAGAATAGATGGCACTTTTAATTTTTTTTCTAATCTGAACTGAACCAGTATGTCTCTATAGATCATCTCTCTGAATGAAACCTATGCTGCTGGATTTGGTGTTAAATTATAGGACAATAGCTGGACACCTACCAGGGCAATTAAAGGGCAATTAAAAGTTGAAATCCTCTTGAGGTGTTGTTCCAATATGCCTTGAAAAATGTTTAGTAAAAGTGCCAATGATGGCTGTTTCTGGCTCTAGTTTTACAAGTAAAATTATAAAAACTGATTCAATTTCATTCCTTCTGCCCCTCCTTTTTCACCTGTTGGAAACATTAACACTGTGTGGCTGAAACTCTCTTCTCCATAGTATTTTGAGACTGAAATAAACTTAGTGCAGTTTAGCATGTTCTGGCATGACAAGGCGGTTGAAAGTATCATCTTGGCCATACACCTTGTTCAGTTGAGCAGCTGAAAGAGCAGATAACATGTATTTAATTATATTTAAGAAGTTTTATGTAGCTCTCTTGTCCATGATCAAAAATGATATTGCAGAAGTAAAGACGATGCATAGAAGGGCAAGAAAATGACACCGGGGAAGGATTATGGTCTAACATATAATAGACAGAATGACTGAGGAAACAAAATTAATTCTCTCTGCAGAAAGAAGGAATCAGGGGAATATGAACATAGTCTATAAATATTTCCAAGGAGATAATACAAATGAAAAAAGGGATTATTAATGTTATCGCAAGATGGCTGCAAAAGAAGCAATGTCCTAAATGTAAGACAGGAAAATTCTATAACAGCAAAGATAATAAATAATTAGAAATAGACAATCTTTGTGGGGTTAAAAACCTTTCTCGGTGATATCTTCAGTTCACAGGGTATCACAAAAACTGGCTTAAGCATGTCAACAACCCCTACATCCTGCTGTCAGATTAAATGTTACTGCACCATGGAGACTTAGATTAAGGAAAAATAAATCTCTTCCTAGCTACAGATGCCTGTGACTCCTGCAGAAACTGGAAGTGCAATGACCTGAACAAGGCTGACACAAATTTCCTGCAGTTAAAATTTTCTAAATACTTGCACAACCGGTGTTCTCCTGGCCCTCTTGACCCCAGCTTGGGGAGCACCTTCAGCTCATGGCAGCTTTTCCAGGAAGGAGTCAATTCAGCTCTAAGCCTGGCATCGAGCCATGGGAGTTCCTGTAAATGCACATTCCCATCTGCATCCCTGTTCTCCAGATCCTCAGCTGCTATGACTTTGGCCACCTCCTCATTTCCAGTTATTCTAGCAATTTCTCCCTGCCTCTATCTCCCATTCCTCCCTCCACCAGCTCAAGTACCTGTAAATTGTCTTACAAATGAGGAGACACGTATCCATCCCCTTATGACTTCTTTTAAGTCATTTTATTTATTACTCTTTCCTTTTAAAAATTAAAAATAAAATATTAATTCAATATTAAAATATGAAACCTTTCAGTGAAATGTGTTTCTGTGGAGCCAGTGCTTCCTTTGTATTTAGTCTACTAAATTCACAGACTGACTAGAAAAAGTGCCTATGAGCTATAGTGTTGGTGTCATGACTTTCTGCTTTTATAACAGCACTTTTGCTACGGGTAATTCACCCAGATCAGATCTAATGCCTTCTTGAAGTCTGTGAAAAAACTCCCACTGACTTCAGTGGGAGCTACAGTCAGTGAGTGGCCTTTACAGCAAGTCTAAGGGCATTTAACTACAGTCTTATCTGAATCAAAATCTCGCTTCATAAAAAGGAAAAAGAAAAAGCTGATTTGTGTAATTTACGAGTGTGTGTTTGAAATACAAATGTTAAAAACCTAAACACCTACTGTGAGTAAACAAATTTGCATTAGCACAAAGGAGCAGTTTCCTATTAATTTGCTGATTTTAAAGAGAATCTAAAATCATTAACTCTTTGAGAAAGATAAATTGTTGGGTTTTGTCTAATGTGAAAGACACATTTCATGAAAAACCAGCCTTAAATTTTTCAAGCCTCTTTTTAAAAGCATAAAAAGAGCTCTCACTTTTTACATGTCACTAACTCTGGTTGGCATAAGCAATAAAACAGAATTAGAACAATCTTCATTATTCTGTTCTATTAACTCCTTTCTATCTCTTAGAGATGTTATACCTCAAGACTACAAAGATTTGGCTGATCCACTGAGTGTCTGTGTTTCAGTACTCACACAGTCCCTCATCAACCAGTCTGCACATCTGAAATCATTTCACCTAGGTCATGCCTTTTATTTCCTATAGGCTTGCTTGGTTTTAGACACTTTTGCACCTTATTTTGGAATCCAGTGCTGCACTTGTGTAAGGCTATCTGAAGCAAGAAAGGGCACAGTGCTCCACACACACTGCTTACAGCCTTGGTGCTCCTCATGGTCCTCCTCAGGCTGAGAAGGGAACCTTGGAATTGGAGACAGCCCTCCCAGAAAAACCTCCTGACAAAAGCTCTTGTTGCTGCAGAATCCATTTCTAAAAGATGCAGGGAGGTGATCTAAGGACCACAGCCTTGGACTTGTGGCATATCAGTGCTGCCTCACCTCGCCTGGGGCACGCGGGCCTTCGCTGCTGGTCTGGGTGCAAAGCTCCAGGATGTTTAAGTTTCTGGTGCTCAGTAAGGCTTAAATATTGAGAGTTCAAACTTGGAAATTGCATTAAGGCTCACCTTTACCTACTAGTCAACTTTGCTCTGTCAATCCAGAGTTCTTATTTCAAGACAAAAAGGAAAGGATATATGGAGACTTTAAATGCTATCTTACAATGTAAAGATATTTCCGTAGTATCGAGAGAAAGGATTGTGTGTGCTTATGCCTTGAGCACACTGCATAAGCCCCATAATGTATGTTTTCATTGTTAATTGCTATCATTATTTGAAATATTTTGTTGCTTAAAACAACAACATAATTGCAGGAATCTGGAAACTGAACAAAAATCTGTCTGTGCATCAGGCAAGCTGGTGGAGCCGTACTTCCAGTAGTAACTCAGCGTCAGTCAAGTTATTCACTGCTATTTTTATTATCAGTCTCTTTGTAATCACTTTTGAGTGCCACAATGTCTATTCAGTCCCTCTGCAGGGACTCACACTTTCTCTTGACTCAACCTTTTTCTTCATAATAAGAGAAATAAATAGTACAGAGACCAAAGATGAAACTGTTCAGTGAAAATGAGTATGAATTTGAACTCATTTTCTCATCTGGTCCCCAGATTTTTCTTGTTTTATTTCTGTTAAATGTTTATACTGTGCTGTTGGGAATGAGTGTGCTTACAGATTTTATTTCTTTTAAACAAAGCCTTTTGAAGAGTATCCTACATCTTCAGAACATATGCAATAATAATGCCTTGACTAGTAACTATGCTGAGGGAGGAAAGGCTGCCAAAGGCAGATGCTGAAAAATAGCAGTATAATTTTAAAACATGCTTTAAAAATGTCTCCTGGTTCACAAGTTTCTGTCTTTCCTTTTTGTCTTTTTCACCTGCATAAGTGAGCCAGTGTTAAATCCTTAAGAAGAACTGTGTGCATGAAATAGCAAGTGTCAATAGTGACACTGATTTATTTTATAACTAATGTACTAAATTGATTATTAAATAACAATATCTTGCCCCAAGGTAATGCTTGTAATCCTGAAAGATACTATTTTGCTAACTTGATAGAAAATATATGTTGGTGAAATATGACACAAAGAGGTGATCAACATTGGTTTGAAATGGTCATAATATAAACACGTACCATTTCCCTCCCCTGTCATTTCATGACCCCTGTTAGAAAAAGGCTATTTCAGGAACATTTGAGATAATTTTAAGTCATTATATGAGAAATGTTCTAACTCATCAAGTAAAACTGGATGGTTCTGTGATTTTGACTCAAACAGCACAGGTCTTAGCATACATTACAACACCCTTTCTCGAATTCCTTTTTTCACTGTGCCAGTACCATGACACTACATTTGCTGTTTCTGCCCATCCCAGAGTTCAGAAGCAAGTACTAGCAAGTTGCAATTCTCCCCTTTTCAAAAGGGATAAAAATCCTGCTTTCTGACCCACTGAGGCAGTGAGACAATGGGCTTCAAAGCCAGGTCATTTTATGTTTAGGAAACCCATTGCTGACCCCAGGCTCGATAGGAATGGCTTGGGCAATCCTTCCCTTCTAAGGGAAGACAAAAAACATATTTTCTGTCAGAGGATTTTAAACGAGATCATGTCTCCTTGAAGCTGCTCAGGGGGCTGGAATAGTTCACTCCTTGGCATACTAATGGATTCTGGAAAGACAGAATGAAGTATATGGAGATGTTGCTTTGCCCAGCAATGATCCATGAGGTACATGCAGTCACTGGTTTGCAGTGCACGAATTCCCAGCAGCTTAGGGCAGGAAGTAAAAAGGATCACACATCGAGCTGAAAGAAGAAAGACAATTTAAGGTTTTGACATGTTTAATCTGCAGCTGGGGTACATTAGTATGCATCTTTCATTGCTTCTACTGAGGATTTACTTACATAGGAAGCAATTTGTCCCTTGTTGAACACGTGGGGTTAGGAGCAGCAACGTGTGATGGAGGGTGCAATGACTAAAGTGACCATTAATTGTAGGGCTCTGATAGTTTACCCTGCTCAGACAGGAAGCTCAGTACTTTCAGCAGTACAACAGGCCCAGTCACTAAGCTGCCCTGACATGATGATCCTTGAATTAATTTCTTGCTGTAATGGTATGCATAGCTACATCAAATCCACAGTGGCTGCAGTTTTGGCAGTTAATGTCAAAGTACAGTCATGCAGTCAGAATACATTTCCACAGAGTGGATGCAGCCGCAGTCTCTGAAGACCATCCTTAAGATTCACCATTTTCATTTATCAAAGGATGCTAGTCACAGATTGCCAGCACCACACAGGTAGCAGCAATCTCTACTCCCCTTACTTATCCAGCTGAATCCTGTTTAAAATTTGTATTATGTAACAGCTTTAATATTACCTGAACTCAAATGGGCTGCGAAATGATATGCCAGTACTGCTTTGTGTGTGGCAGTAATGCCCATTAAGTGCAGTGCTGTGAAAACTTGCATTCATTTCATTGATAACAATGGGCTTTTTAGACAGTAAATTTCTGCAGTAGTTAATTGCTACCGTTCTGAGATGGTTAATAAAGGTAATCCAATGGGCTTTTCCAGCGTGATACCATCCCAGGAATGCGTTAGCCACTCCGAGCCTGACCGCCTGCTGCGTACTGCTGCTTAATTAAGTATTCCTGAAGTGTTTGGTATTTAACAGCTTGTGATATTTAAATTCTACCTGATCCATCTTATAATGCTTATCATTCATTAAAAGAAAAGGAAGAAAAAAAAAAAAAAAAGAAGAAACAACAAAAATGCAGCCCTTTAAGAAGATACTGTCACATGGAGAATAACACTTATCCTTGATCCATACAGGAGTCTCACAGGTTGGGATTGTCCAAGTGGGAGACTTACAAATAACCCTGAACAAAAAAAAAATTACTGGTAGCAAAATTCTATGGGCATAAATAAAACAGTGTGAGCTAATAAAGGAAAGTACCTTTACAAAACCCAACAAATAGGTCTGTGAAGCTATTAAACCCCATCCATTTCATGATCAGTATGTGAACACTGTTTCCATAGGCATGTTTACACATAGTTTCCTGCTGAAGGCTCCCAGTTGTGGCAGTCTGTAGCTGTAAGCCATATTTATGAGCAATTCTGCTAATCCCTGATCCCAGGGCTCCCTGAAGTCAGTAGAAACACTTTGCCTCTATAGACAAGTTCTTGTAAATCTCTTCTTGTTGAAGGATTTAGGTCAATGATTTTCAGTATCAGAGATACTTCATAAAACAATTCACAGAATAATACATCCTTCGCCTTCTGCCTTTTACTGGCTAGGTTGTTACACCAGATAACCTCTCAATGACAGTATTCCATGACTCCAGAGATTAAAAAAAAAAAATAACAACTCCTTAATTCTATGCATTTTATCCATCTATCCATCTTCCACAGATCTGCTGCAGTAAATTATTCAAGATTGATTTGGGCTGGATTGGTTAGCTGGTTGGTTTGTAATTCTGAAGTACTGTCTTCTGTGGTAGAAACTAACATGTAACTCCCAGAGGGAGCTGGGTGAGTTTGGGAATTATCAGGTTCATAGATCAAGCAAGCAGCAATTTCTGTTCTCTCAAAACAGCTTCAGTCCTTAAACTTAACAGGTTCACTGCAGAAAAAAGAAAAGTATGCCAGGAAAATTCAATTGCTACCACTGATGCATTAATTGAGCAGTTTCTTTAGCAGAAATTAGAGGCAGTTGTTGCTAAAGAAAAAGTTGGAAGCAGTGAAGACTGACTGATGTTGTGTGAGAGGAACATTTAGCACCAGAACCTTCACCTAGAGTCCATGTTGGAGGCAGCCAGGTCCTGACTTTCCCTGGTGCTCCTGTGCATCAGACCTTGTTTGCACAGCCTGAAGCAGCATCACACATTTGGATATCACTCTTGATTGTGCAAATAACTGGAAACTTGAACTTCAGAGCTGGACTTTGTTACTTAGGCCTGTCTCCAGTAGAACTGTAACACAAGGCCCATTAACGGGAGTGTCTACCTAATGATTTAAAACAAATTATTATGATGGATATGTTGGCTTAGGCAATCAGACCAACTGGATGGTGATCATTCCTGTGAAGGAGTGAGTGATTCATATGGTCTAATATGGATTAATTTATATGTAAATTACTTGGTAATAGTGCAGCTTCTGCTTGAAAATCTGTGTGCATTGAAGAAAGGAAAGCATTTCTTGGTGACTGCAGGAAGCTCCGTGTAAAAGACTGTGCCACCTCTGTTCTAAAAGCCCATCACTGATATTCCGAGGTTCTCTTCCTTTAATTCATGAGAGCAGTGATTTCCACAGTGTCTAATCTGAGCCCACTCATCTGGCCCTCCTGCTTGATGAATGTTTTCCTGTGAAGACAAGAATTGACAATCAATCAGCAATAAACATACTTTTACGACTTGTTGAGACTAAGTTGTTGTTTTGGGACACACTGATGATTTTTAGCACATAATTCATGCCATGCAGTCAGGCTTCAAGGTGACACAGTAGCTTTTGGTTCTCAGACCAGTTAATCTAAGTTTTATGAGAAATCTTGTATGATAATTTTTTTACTGCTTTCACAAATTACTAGAGATAGATTTTGTTGCATGTGAAAATAATATATTGTTTTATTCAAAATAATATATATATTCTCATTTAAAATTTCAGACATTTTAGGTATAAATACTGGACTAAGACATATGGTAATAATTTTAGCTACATTTTTACTTTGAAAAAAAAAAGTTTATTAGGTGATCTTGGATCTTTGCTAAAAGGATCAATTCCATCAAAATAAGTATGACCTAAGCAGAATCTATTCACAGGAATATTTTTTTTCACCAACTCCTAGCTTTTGAGGGAAAGAAAACCTTTGCTTTTTTGCACCATTTTGGAGAGTGAAGTAGTATTCAGTAGTATCAATATATTATCCCAATTGTTTACGTTAACTGTGTTAACTTTTTAAAGGAGATATCAAGGTTTTATTCCAGTTTCTTTGTAGTGCCTTATTTAATAAAATGAGTTTTCAGATTGTTAAAAACTAAAATTATCTTGCTGACTCCAGGGTGTTTTCAGTGTCACAATTCCACATTGCCACAATGTGCTATTGATAGCAAATCAGTTGAAGTTATCATTTAAAGCATCATGATTAAATACTTGCTTAAAAATCCCTATTTTCAATATCTATTTGAGATCACTGGACAAGATCTCTGCTCAGCTGTCTGATTTACTCCCTCAGTAAATCTTCAGGGGTTATCTGGCAATGTTCAAAAAGGAAAAAAAATGGAATTGGCACTTAGGGACAAGGTTTAGTGGTGAACATGGTATCAGCTTAACAGTAGGACTTAATGATCTCAGAGGTCTTTTCCAGTCTTAATGATTCTATGATTCTTTGAAAGTTTTGGCATCTCCCAGTGCTTTCTTTCATCTCTGTCTGCTTTTTTCTATCAAAAAAGTCTGAGGTAGTTTACTGAAAAGCACAAGTTCACATGTTCAGTGCAGGTGCTAGCTTCAGCTAAATGCCAATTTATACTGGTCTTAAGTAACTAGAAAACATTATTTGTGCCAAGAGCACAAGTACCTTAAATCTGATTAGATGCATAAGTGTCTGTGTGGATTAATTACTAGAATTTCTTATGATGGATTTGGCAGAGAGATGATCTGCGACGTGAATAACAAAATAATACCTCTCGTGTTAATAGTTTAACAGCTCTGCAATAACGTAATTTTTTCCCTCTACATACCCCCTCCTTCCCCTATTTTCATTTTTAAATCTTTTCAGCCTTACACTGTCATTTATTTGGTGTTTAAAATTACTAGTCCTTCTAGGCAAGCTAGCTCATAAAATTCAGAGAGAAAAAGAGGTTGTACTCCCATATTTTTGCCTGCTTGAAATTTATTTCCTTCCATCTTAGTAATCTACGTCTCAGGATATAGCAAAAGCAGTTCTTTGCAGTGCTGCCCTGCAAGAGCAGCAATACAGGAGGACCAGGCCTTTTTCTTTACCTTGTAATAGTCCAAGAAAATCAAAGTATCTCACACTGCCCACAAAAGGTGGGGACCTGGTGTGGGGTATGGGCAGGGCTGGCAGTGCTGCCAGCACCAGAGGCTGCTCCTGCTGCTCAAAGCTGCCACCAAGGCTGGACCTGGCAGCTGCTGGAGGAAGGACCACCCCAGCATTCCACAGGCCTCTCAGTCTCAAGGCAAAAGGGATTGGTCATGCTTACATTTAGTCTCCTGAGTAGACTTTCTATGTGATAGAAAACTACTCACCTAAGAAGCTGGCAAGACCCATTTTATGGGCCCATCTCTATGCAAACTTCTGCCTGTGCCTTTACAACATCAATGCAAACACACAATAAACAAACCTCACATGAACTTTGTATACTCAGAGTTGACATGGATGCACTAAGTTGCTATCCATTCATCTTTCTTCCTAAAAGCCATTCATTTCCAAGTTTAAGACTTTGATATGCAACTTCTGAGCAGTTCTATTGCAAAGTAGTTAATATTGGAGTTTTTGTCATTTAATTTCATGTCACCAAGTTCTTCCCATTTTTTCACACTCATCTCTCTCTCTCAGAGTGCCTCTCTCTCTCACTTCAGTCTTGCAGCCTTTGAAATACAAACCATTAAATGGATACTGCCATGGGATTTACTCCTTGCAGTTTGTCCCTGAGGTTTGTAGAAATGAAATTTTCAGTTTTATAGCAACCTGGGCATTCTGCGTATCCTATGATCCCTCTCATATTTTAGGAGAGAAGCTCCATATAATTTTTTTCTTTTTTGGATTATTAGAAGTCCACAGAGAAGCTAAGCCACTCTAAACTTCAAAGGGTCCTACTTTAATGAACAAGACAGCACATGAATAATGTAGGCTACATGGAGTAGAAATAAGGACCAATGACACTGCTGTAAACTATCTGCATAAAGCACTGTAATAAAACAAGGCAGAAGCAAAAGGACTTCTGTGTTTTTGTCTGATTAAATTGGCTTTAGATACAAAATATAATGAAGTCATAACTTTGTAATATTCTGACCAGACACTATGCTTCTTGCAAGAAGCCCAAATGATGTGCTTTTCAAAAGTTGTAAGGCATTTTGGAAGACTTTGTTTCTCAGTACTCAACACACACAGACAGAAATGCAGGGCACTGCCACAGTAAAAAGCCTTTTAGAGGTCTAACTAACCATGTAAATATAGATGCATGCCAAATCACTAGGTAACACTTCCTATTATGAGCCACAAGCCTGGATGAGTTACCTTAGTTTTTAGGAAACACATCTCTGAGAGCTCTACTGCAGCTCCAATTTTCACCCCTCATCCCTAGAAGCCTAAGTATTGAAACTGTATTACCATCACAAACATGTATTTTTGTTGTTAAAAGATAAAATTTATTCTCAGAATGTGTTTCAAAATTGCCTGGATTCGTGGGATGTGGTTTTGCTATGTATACGAATCCATATGCATATTCCAAAGCACATGTTTTATAAACAGCGCAGTAGCTTCAACACTAATTTATCTTTTGTTTTTTTCTGTTCTTTATCAGAGTGAAGTACACAGTTCAATGTATGCTGGAAGTCAAGGCCGATAGTGTTTGTTTGTTTTTTTGTTTACAACTTGGTGCCTTCTGATGCTTTTTTATCTTTGACCCCAGGCTTTATAAACTTGTAGGGCATCAGTTCATCCCGCTGATATGTGTCTTCATCTCCCTAAGCATCCAAGAGAAGTTGGCTGTGCAGGCAGGGGAGACAGTAGGCACTCTATTTTGGCAAATGCTTTTCTTTGCACTCCCAGGGAAGACTGTGATATATTCTGAGCCCTCTGGATGTCACAAGCTCAGCAACTCTGACAAATAAAACATTGCAACAATCTGACGTGAATTTTATGAAGCCACTAGTAATGTTCATCTTTCAGCTTTGTGGAAACACTCAGAAATATAGAAAGGCTCCTCATGTCTGCTGAGGAATAGTTAATAAGCTTGAAAGAGATAAGAAGAGGAGGATAGGCTAGACTAAAGCTGTCTCTCCTCAGTGCCTGAGTGTCAGTGTGAAGATGGTTAATACTTCATGCTCTCAGAAATAACAGTCCTCCTTATGAGCAGCAAATTTGACCTCTAAGTTTATGAACAGCTCAGGTCTAAAAAACACATAAAAATTAATTTTGCCATGGGAAAGATTAAGCTCAACAAACTAACTGCTGTTATCTGGGGAACAAATATATTGAAAAGGCATTATAACCTCTCTCCCAAAAAAATTGCTTCAACTATCTGCTACTGTGCTGTGCACTTGAGAACACCATAGACAAAACTGTGCATTATAGAGCTCATTACTCAGGTAAGGTACAGCACATGGCGAGCAAGATCCTGCCTCTTCTTCCAACTCCAGGACTTTGACCTGGTGGCAGCTCCCTGCTTTCTGCCACAAAGTTTGATTTAGTTATATGGGCATATTAATTCAATGTGATGGCACAGAAAAGACCTCATTTTGATTCAGCTTCACTGCTTCAGGTCAGGTGTAAGATTTTTTTTGTAAGTGATGTTACCTCAGAGACAGGCACTCAACTTTTCCATTCTCATGTAAAAAAGGTATGTTCTGAGTATCCCCACATTCAGGGAGAAGCTGAGCCCAGAAAACAACTCTAACCACAGGGCTCCTCTTGTTGAGTTTGCTCTCTCGCTTCTCATCTCTTTTTCTGCCTCTTTCTCCTCTCTCCTCACCACCTTGAAAAAGAAAAGAAAAAAAAAAAAAAGAAAATAAAAAAAAGGGAGGGGAGAAAAATACCTTAGGCAAGAAAAGGATAAAAAATAAAGTGTTATTTGAGTTTGGAATGATTGAAAACTGTCTCCTTATTCAGATCTGCTATAATAAAGAAATAAACAAATAAAAGCCCACCTTCAGCTAATAAGACTGCTCCAGGAGCTGTTTGATAAACATGTGGTTTGTCTAAGCAGGATGACAAATCTCCCAGGAACAGATGCTGCTCTTCTAAGCACTGTATAAAAAGTTGCTTTATCTGCTTAATAATGTATCTAGATTTAACCTCTCCTTTGCAACAGACAAAATTAAACAGAGTAAATCTGTCCTGGGATATGAGCCTATTAGTAATCCCGACCTCCTAACTGCTGGTAAAATACAGTTGTGTTCCTTGACACATCCGGTTCCATTTGCATTATGGAAAGCTAATGCATCAACTTGGCAATAAAAATGCATGGCCTTCTGAAATGGATGTGCTGGATGAATGAATTCTGCTGGTTCTATGCACGTCTCCACGCACTGCTCACGTGCCCTTGCTTTTTGCAAGGGTGGGTAATATAAATTGCCCCAGGTTCAGTAGCTCATTTTGCAAAACTCACAAAGAGTAATGAACTCAGGTGAATTTATCATTTTAGAGACACCTTCCTATGCAGAAATCCATTGTTTGCTGGTTGGTTTTTTGTTGGGTTGTTTTGTTTAGTCTTTTGTAGTGCTTTCTTCCTTTTAGGGTGACATACAGCATCCAGTCTGTTAAGGTAAGACTATAATAGGTATGGGACAAAGTGGTGTTATATCTCATAATATTTCTAACTGCATCTGCATCAGGAGGTTTTTACTGCTTCTGTGGCAGAACTCCCCAGCCAGGCACTCCCCAGAGAGTCACAAGAGCTCAATTTTGAGTACCAGGAGTACCAGGAATAGTGTCTTTACAGCGCCACTGTGCTTCCAGAGAGATGCTCTGTACTTCATTCATTTTTTCAAGGGTTGCCTTTTACTTTGATTACTTATTTGAGCTTTGCCCTGCTAATTCATAATCAGCAACTATTTTTCTTTTGTTTTCCTGATATTGCTTACCCAGGGGAGTGTCTTTTATCCCTTACCACAGTTACACTTTTCTCTTGCTTTTCCTAAGATGTGTTAAATTAAGCTGTATTAATAATCAGATGAAAAACTAAACTTATAATTAAAATTTATTCTCATCTCCTCCTCAACTCTATTGAAGGGGATTTTTTTTCTTTCTTATTTGTTAAAGAACTATTTATTTTCTAGACTTTATAGGTACTTCCACTCACAGCCAAGATTTGTTGATGGCAAGTGCTGAGCCCATCTATACCTCTTTTTTCCATTTATTGTCTCACCTTCTTTGCTCATAATATTCAAGTACTTCCTCAGCACATTTAGGGATTGCAATTTACAGTATGAGGAGGGAAGTCAAGTTACACCATGGCATCCAGAATGTCTAGATAGCCTTTACAGGTCAATTCAGATTACCCAGCTTCATCTCTCATGCTGCCACTTTTGGGAAAGGCAAGATATATAGAAAGCCATGAGGGTTTTGTGTTGACATAGCTCCTAACTTTGAATACTTCATCACCTGGAGGCAAACACAGAAGAATGCTTCATTTTCTGCTTTCCCAGGCTATTAATCATTGCCACAAACAATTGCTCACGTTGGGAGGCCATTCACATCCCCCCCTCAGTTCATCCACAAACCAGACATAGCCACCACCTTAGGTTTATTCCTTGTGCCATGTAGAAACTTTATTATCTGAACCAAAGCCTGGGTTTATTATGTGTATAAATTCAGGCAGTAAGTGCACCAGGTTATACAAGGGGGGCTTATTTATGAAGAGTCTCTAACATTAGATTCAAAAGCATGAAACTTACCTGCTCACTGAAAAGGTCTAACAGATCTAATGATTTTCCATAGCAAATGTCCTTCCTTCCTTCCTTCCTTCCTTCCTTCCTTCCTTCCTTCCTTCCTTCCTTCCTTCCTTCCTTCCTTCCTTC
>JAYDZK010000268.1:19050239-19077039 GCA_034509185.1 Euphonia xanthogaster | reverse complement strand
TTCTCTTTTCTCTTTTCTCTTTTCTCTTTTCTCTTTTCTCTTTTCTCTTTTCTCTTTTCTCTTTTCTCTTTTCTCTTCTCTTCCACACAGTACAATAACAAACCTGGGTTACACAGTATACCTTTCTAAGTACCTAAATTTTTCCTAGAAGGCTGTTACAATTGCTGAATAGTCTGAGAAGAAAAACACCTCTGATTAGTAAAATCCAATAGCACATCTTTCACTCAACTGTGATTACTGCATAAGACCCAGTGTTTTCTAAGAGGAAGGATTGGCACTCAATTGATGTGTGTGTTACTGTGTGTGCAGCCCATGCACCATGCTTCAATCCAGGCTTTTCCTTTTGAAATAAGCTTTACTCCAAGTAGACTGTGAGTGAGAAACGAGCTCTTCAACATAGGCTGCCACCACTGCATCTGAAAGAGTGTGTCTGATAAACAGTGTTGCTTATGACCCATGGACAGAGAGAGGAACCTTCTGAAATTCAACAAAGGCAGGCACAGGTCCTGCTCCTGGGGAGGAACAGCCCCCTACACCAGCATAGGCTGGGGGCTGAGCTCTTGGAAAGCAGCTCTGCGGAGAAGGACCCGGGGGTCCTGGTGGAAAACAAGCTGTCCCTGACCAGCAGCGGCCAAGAAGCCCAATGGGATCCTGGGGTGCACTTGGAGCAGCATTGCCAGCAGGTGGAGGGAAATGATCCTGCCCCTCTACTCAGCCCTGGTGAGGCACATCTGGAGTGCTGTGCCCAGTTCTGGGCTCCTCAGGATGGGAGAGACATGCAGTGGAGGACAACAAAGATGTTTAAAGGACTGGGGCATCTCACCAATAGCTTTGTGAGAGTATAATTTTAGTGGTTTCCATTTCTGTTCATGATTTACATATCCATCTGTTTTACCAGATAAACCATCACACAAGAGACATGATATGAAAAATTCTAAGGTCTCGATTATTTAGCCAGAAGTTTTTCAGTAATTGTGACACACTATGGAACATCACAGCATTCAAAACTCAAGTCACAAGGAGTTCCTTTGCACCCTTACATGAAAGAACATTGTACCATAAAATATTATAAAACATGTAAGAAGCCAGATGTCCTGACACCTACTTGACCCAAAATCTGTGCCCTTATTAATGACTGATTTCTTTTTGAGGCAGAAAGATTTTTCAGTGGTTTCTGTAAGATTTGGAAGGAGAGAAAAATATAAAGATACACATTGGACTGAAATCATAGATCTTCTGCAGGCTGTGAACCCTTTTTGAAAATAGGAGAACCTCCATATTTGTGTTTTAGTGTCCTTGAAAGGGTATAGAATTTTTAGCTAGTTGCAGAGCTGGCTTCAGTCCAAAAAGAAGAATGAATCCTGTGGCAAACGAGTCTTGAATTAACACTCTTTACCACCCGCTTGTGCAGGATAAACACAAAATATCTTTCCCAGGGGATCTTCTGAGATTAAAATTTCTACCCTCTGGCTCTGACTTTCTCCAATTCGGAGATTGTAGGGAAGGTCACCCCCTTCCTATACACCTTATGCCTCATCCATATGGAAAATCCAGTTCCCTCTATTATCTCTACCTTCTTTCAAAAACATAACTTCCAGCATCCCCTATGTTTTGCTGCATAGTTTTTTGTTTGGAGGGAAGGAGGATGATGAAAGGAAGAGCAAGGATATTTCACATACAGCCCAGTTATTTATGCAGAGCCCTATCCACAGTGGGGTATCTGTTGGCACCTTTTATCATGTCAGCAGAACCACTGGTAGTCTGAGAGAGGAAGAAAAAACAAGAGCAGTAAAACTAGGAAATGTCATTCATAAAATTTCCTTTTCATGTGGATGCTGCTTTATAGGATATTTCAATCCCCTCAAAATCAATCTGAGAACTATTCAACATAATAAAGGAATATGGCTCAATTTCTGGCTATAAGATAAATGACAAGAAAGAAAAGTTCTGAACCTAAGTGGAAGAAACAGAGACAGTATTGGTACCCTGGATATATTTGAACAGAAACAAAAAGGAGTGAGGTATATAGTTATCTCTCATAGATTGATTTTACAGGAATTGAAGGGATCAAGTAATAAAATATTTACCTGCAGCAGTTTTTCTTAGCAGACAAAAGAGAGATAATTGAAATAAAAGTTCTTGAAATAAAGTTCTCCTCCAGTATTTTTCACTATCATTCTTCAAGAAACAGAAGGAATGGGTGGATAACTACACACCAAAATTCACATGAACCACAAATTGTGGAATAAATACAATGCAGGTCTAGAGTGCAAAGATGCAATTGCTGATGATGATCCACTTTATAGTGGATATAGTTAAACATAATAAGATCAAAAATTTATACATCAGAAAATTAGCAGAACTAGTTTAGCTATATCATTTATTGGTCAATTAAATTTGGAAAAATTACAATGCATTTACTGAGTAGAGGATGAAAGAAGCTACTATTTTTCCTCATTGTTAATGTCACCTCCATGAATGACATCTAATTTCACAAATCATGTAAGAAGCAAATGGATATCAAAAACAAAAAGTGTAACTATATAACCAAACCCAGAGGCTGTTCCAAAATTTACCAAGTAGAAATGCCTAATGGGTCTTTAAATTGCACCTGTAAAGCTCTGTCTTGACTAATTCATGCAGATACAGATCTCACACATAGCTGGGTCCATTAGTATGTCCCTGTAGCCTTATTATGAAGAGTAGCTGTTTGATCCACATGGCTCTCTTCCCCCTAGCTCACCTGTGTGCCAGGGGAGAGCTAAGGGAACATCCCTGAGGATGAATATAAGGCTTTGGGGTGTTTATAAGCCCCTAGAAAAACTGAAATCCAAACAAAATAGAATGGGGTCCCCTCAGCAAACCTCGCCCAAGTGGTTACAGGAGGGTTTGCCCCCCCCAAGAGGGCTGAGTGGTTCCACCACTATGATTTGGAGCAAGACACTGGAGGAGTGACTCACTGCAGAGTGAGCCCCCATTCCTCCCTTTGAGTCCTTCTCCCTGTTTGAGCCTCCCTTCTCCTCCCTCTGCCCTGCCTACAGCCCACAGTCACCTTTAGTGTTCTGTCTGGCCCCAGCTGCTCCACCAGCTCTGTCTCCTGAGACAGGAGCACAGCACCCCCAGCTGAGCAGAGAGCCTCTTCTGGGAGAGCCCTGAAGCCAAACCTGAAGGAAAAGCACAGCAAGTGTAAGGATGCAGCATGATTAAAAATGGCAGGATTCAGTGTACCATGTTTGTTTGACAAAACTGAACAAACAAAACATCAATGGGCATAAATTAATAAAAGATATGTCATGGATTTTCATCCATAAATACATATGGCTCAAGTCCCGTTATATATCATCCCCAGATTCCTCAAAGAGCCTTTTGCATCCTAAATATATACAATAACAGCTGAAAGGAGTTTAAAGACAGGTTAAGAGTTACTCCAAGGAGAAGGATGCAAAAGGAAATAATGAGGTAAAGAGGCTCAACTTAAAGTTTAAAAGTAGGTATTTTTGAATGTTCTCCTTTATAGAACTATCTGGCAGAATAGATATCATGAGGTTACTGTGGGGAAAAGAAATGAACCATCAAATCTCTCCAGATTGCCAGAAGCAAACAACACTTAGCACTATTGTCAGTACAGTTTCTCCTTTGCGGCTTGAACAATGCTTGAAAATTATGATTAGATACAATTGCAATGGTCAGTGTACACAATAAAAGGCATCAGAGAAGGCATTGCTAGGGAAAAGCTAATTAATGAATTTTCTAACAGTGAGGTAGCCTACAATAGGTAGCCTTCAAAGTGCATTTAAGAGGAATATTACCTTTTACTCTAATATGAATAAAAACTTTTGACATATATTTTGAGATATATTAGTGACAGCTGTGAGTGCAGGATGTATTGAATTCTTTAACTGGTGAGGAGAGAAAAACAATTCATAAATGACTTTGACTGAAGGGACTTCCTTGAATCTTGAGTCCAAAAAGGGGCTGGTTATAAACTTCAGACCCAGTGTTTGACATTAACCAAGGTGACTTTGGTTCATCCACATGCAAGCCAATTTAGCAGCTACTCTTGCTCCTTACTAACGTCCTCTAAGTCCCCAAAGCAAAGACAGAAGCTTTTTTTCATGTATTTTTCAATGCATGCTAGAGATATGTGCTATGAAAGGATAAAAAAGGAACTAGGATGTCTTATATTTTTCCTTAGCATATTGACCAAGAAATTATTTGGGAAAATTATGAATAATCTAATTAAAAAGTATACCACATACATATTTAGTGACTAAGAATTACATCATTTTAGTTAATGGTTTCCAAGGTATGCTTTGCTAAAACTATAGAATTTCCAGTGTATAATAATACACTCCTATTCCATACATAGCACTTACTTTTCTGTTACTTACATGGAAAATAGTTCCTGTTGACGTAAGTTCTAACTATTGTCAGTTGAAATAAGGAATTAAGATAGAAAACATTTCTATTTCTTGCCATCTTTTTTTTTTAATTATGCATACAAAATTTTAAAACTGTATTGTTTCCTGAAACATGAACAATCACTAAATGATTAGTGATATTTAATACTTTTATTTTTTCATATGCAAGTTAAGAACATCTTAATTTTATCACAGCCATTGTGGTTGTCTTTTCCAAAAGGGGTTTTTGAGAATATTATCTGATAAGAGAGCCTGTATTTGACTGGCTAAGTATAAGATTTCACTCTAAATGGAAACTGTGGAAATAAAACTATAAGCAAAGACCCTGTGAGGAATCCTTTCTTGACTTCTCATCACTTCTTCCAGTTACTGTGTGATGATTTCTGTTCCAAATTCAAACAGAGAGAAGTTAAGTCAAACAAGACTGCATTATATTTTTCTTGCCCCTAAAATCACGGTATGTTTTCAACAAATGAGTTATTTTAGACTCATATGAACTACCAACACTTTCAGAACAATGTAGTGTGCATTTCAGTGTAGCAGGCAGCATATGTTCTGTCTCACAGAATGGCAGCTACCTCTGCAAACTGCCAAGTCCCATAAATTTAATGGTGCAGCCTACAGAAAGCAGGATCCTAATGGTTATATATATGTATAGACAGAAATTCATGGTGCTAGAAAGGCCCATTCAATCATCTAGTTGGACTTTCTATATACTGAGGGGCTCTTAAATTTCACAGTGTAGCCCAGTCTTCAGGAATAAATACATAGCTAGTCATCTTTATCACCCATGGCAGTTTGCAATGAGCTTCAGAAGCCAGAGCAGCAGAGCCTGCAGTGTGCACAGGGCAGGACTGCCACAGCTCCTAGGACAGAAGGACGGAGTCAACCAGAATGGATGCTTCCCTCTAAACCTGAGCCTTCAAGCCACCTTCTGTCACGCCTTTGCTGCTCTCACATAAAAGTCTGCATGTTGTGGGCCTGCAGCCATGAGAGTGTACAGACAGACTAGCTTCCTCTGCAGCCCAACACGATGTAGCACTTGAAGGCAGAAGTCTTGGGGTGAAAATAGAGTCAGGTGCTATAGGAAGAGAAAGTAAGATGGCAGGTCTATGTTTCTGATGGTGTTATTTTTTGGGATTCTGACAGCCCCCATTAAGCCTAAGGTTACTACTGGTGTCTGCACAGGTGAAATTCATGTGTGCCAATCACAGCAAACAGTAAGGCAGGCAGTGTCAACACAGAAGACTTCAGAGAAAACACCTGACTTGAAGGTCAACAGCTCTACAGTGTAAATTCTAGTGTGGGCACAGAAAACCTGCCAGGTTTAGAGTGTAACCAAGAAACCTACAGTCTTTTGAAGCTGACTTGGGGATGGACCACAGATAAGTATTAAAAGAATTTGTGGTCATGGTTTTATGTGGGTGCCTGAGGGAATAAGGATGCCTTTCCCAAAGATCACAACATGCAGCAATTCATTAGGAATGCACAGACTCAAAGACATTGAGTTGCTTTACCTTTTCTACTAATCCATATTGCAGAAACGGGACTTAGCAGGATGAGACATGGACTTGATTTAAAATGTGGTAGAAACTCACTTTGAAATACTATACTTTGATGTGTGACACCTCTAACATAGGAACAGACTAAGATTTGCTGAACTCAGCCTCCCATGCTGTTTTTGATTGTAGGCATAACTGGCCTGTTCTGATTTACATAACTCTCCCTACCAAGACAAGCACCTGTATACTTGACTCAGAGACAAGCTATCAATGCATAGGGGTCCCTATATTAAATGCATTTGCTATATGCTGTTTTCTGTCTCTACAATGCCTTTTTCTTCATATTTTGCATTCATTTCCCTCTTTCATTAAGCTTGCTTTCCAGATAGTTGGTTAACTTCATGTATTTGCACTTGGCTCATGCATTAATCTCTACAAACTACACGACATTTTGCATACTGCACACCTTGTCATAAATTACTGCTTGTAGTATGCATAACTCTGTATTTCCAGCCACCATAAATAAAGGTAAACCAATGCCTCAGCCACCGCTGCCTCACAAAATAACGTTGACAGAAGGAAGCCATTCACAAATAGAGGAATAATGAAGATTTCTTTTCAATCTAATGGGCATTAGGGAAAATATTTTAAAGTTCAGCAAGTAGTTGGAATTTTAATATATAAGTTTACCAACCCAACTCCTAGAGCTGGCCACGAATTCTAAGAAGGATAAGAAAATGTCACTGTGCTACGAGATAAGGAGTCACTTAATCTACCCTGTCTTATTCCTTCCTTTGTTCAGTTTTCTTTTATTAAGACAAGAACAACAGGTTTCTATAAGTTTTGAAGTATTCTTCTTTATCTCTTTTTGCTGAAGTTCAGTTCTGTAGTTGAAAAACTAACTAGCTGGGGGTTCACACAGTGTCTGTCACTCCTTGCAAACTGCAGCAGCGATATGAAACAAAACAAGGAGCTCTTAATACATGCACTGAGGAAAGTTAGATAGACTTTCCCTACCCTTCAAACTGGAGGCATAGCACACCACTCCCTGGATACAGATTATCCCAGCCTCACTGATCCTCCCTCTGGAGTTGTGGGATTTCAGAGTTTGTCCTCATCAGGAGGATAAATTTTCTAGAATCACACCATGTTCCAGTGAAAAAATTAAATTACTCAACAAAAGCTATTTTCTGGCTAATTTGAAACCCCTCCATCATTGAGCAAACAAGAAAATTGAATTAATCCTGACACTCTTTCATTCAGGCATACAGTGGTAAAAGGCAAGAGTTGCAAGCAAAGCCATAAAGTCTTCCACACAACAAAAGCCTTTTCTTCTCATCATAGCTGCAATAAGATCTGAAATATTCTTAATGTTCAAATGGTTCCTCTCCTGTCTGATTTCTTGTGTGCTACACTTGCACCACTGTCTGAAGGCTGCTGTTTCTGTTTCCCATTTTTTTGAATTCTCACAAAAATGTAGAATGAATATAGCTCTTGTATAAATCTGCAGCTGCGAGCCCAGAGACGCTCAGGTGAAAGATGCTCAAAGGAAGTTGTAAGCGTTCACTGGGAGAGGTGCTCAAAGCTTTCACTGTGGAATCAAGTTGCAGTAACAGTAAGAAAAACCTGTTCAACACATTAGGTAGTAAAAGAAGGTCATGGGAGATCTGCAGTTTTGGATGCAAGTTTGTATGTTCACATCCACTTTATTTTTAAGCCTTTTTTTTTTAATACAAGGAACACATCTGCAAGGCAGGTGTGGTAAGACCAATGCAGTGTAGAGTGACATGGCTCAGTTTAACACTCCAGCCGTGAAAGTCTAGTCCAAAAAATAAAGAGGAGCCAGTCCTTCCTAAGGGCAGAAGACTTCTTGCCAAGTTGGAGAATGCTGCTTGCCTGCTGTGACCTCCTTGATGGCTGCTCTGTATTTTCCTGCATTCTCTGTGATACATTGATCTGCCACGCTGCCAAGGCGTGGGATAAATTTGGCATGCCCTTGCTTCTCACCAGTATTGAAGCATGGTTTTTCTTACACTCGCTTTCCTGAAGGAATGCCTGCCCTCAGCAAAGATCTACGTCCTCCCTTTCTTGGTTCAGCTTTGGAATACAATCAAAACTTTGTTTGATTCTGTGGATTCTCCCACATAAATTTATTTTTATCGCAGAAGTCAATTATATCAGTTAATCATAAAGAATCTGGCAATATTATGTGATGTATGTGTGGGGCAATATATAAATGTCAAATCTTGTTGCTGCAGGCTAGAAGGGAAATGCTGTTAATGAAATATGTTTTAGGAACTGAAAAGGCCAGAGCATTTCTAGGCTGGAGTTTATCAGCAACTGAAGTGCTCCTATCCCAGAAATTCAGGTGACACATAGGCTAAAATCAGAGTTATGCCATTTGCAATTATTTTCAAGCAAATACATGTGCCTTCAGAGATAACATTTAAAGAAAACAAATACTTAGACAATAGACTACTCTTTCTGTTTTCCAAATGTTGGGAACGGCAAAAATCTTCTATTGCAAAGACACCAACAAGGCATTAATAAATTAAATTAAGAAATTAAGAGGTTTTATAAATTAAGAGGTTTTATATTATCATGGAAAAATACATTATTTCTTTGTTATTGTTCAAGATGTTATTTGTTAAGGAAACCTACATTTTAAAGGGACAGGATAGAAGGCTTGACTTCTAGCTGGGCTGAATTTCTGTTGTGTTGATAATGTCAAAGTCCTCATTCTTGACAGAAGTCTGGTGAAAACCCAGGAGAGCTGGTTACTGGCAAATCCCTCCTCATGTGAATTTCCTTCCCCTCTATATTTCTGAATTTCATCCAATTCATGATGCTTCTATTTTCAAGGGAAAACATTGTCCTCTGGGTGGTGTTCTGGCCCTTTTCTACATATAAAACACTTCCCGGCATTGCCACCAGTAATTTTCACTATCAGACACATTCTTTTGCATTAGATATTAATTAAAGAAATAATGGGATCATCACATAGTAGGCAAGGAATCTGGCAGGGAGATCAAAAACACTGGGTTTATAGCCCACAAAGTAAAACCTAATATTTTTTTTCAGTAGCAACAACAATGTTGAATGTGAGGGCAAAAGCATGATTTCTCCTGGAACTGAGAATCTCAAAATAACGCTTCTGGGGATGAAAGAAACCCCAGTAGTCACAGTAAAGTGAACCAGAAACACTTAATCCCAGAACAGCAAGAAACAAAACAGATTGAGTCACAAGCTGAGCAGGAAGGATTTTCAATAAATTTTCAATTTGGAAAATATCATATGACTGCAAACAGAAAGATAATACCTTTATGGAAGGGGTAAAAATTACCACATGCTACGGCTCCTTCACTACTCTGACCTCAATAGCACACTACAACAGATTTTTGAAGTAAGAGGGGGGGAAATGAGGTCTGCATTTTCTTTAATAGGAACTTGTTTTCAAGATAATAGGTTAATATGACTGGACAAAACATCTGTCATAGAACAACATGGAAAATGTGGAAATATACTTTAAGCTTTAAGCATCTTGCAGGTCTCCTATACTGCAGCAGATGCCCAGACCACCCAAAACAAGTAGCTTCCACTGAGAAGTAACAAAACATGAAAAGGAAGTTCCCCAAAGACAATGAGATCTCGAATGGTGTTTGCTACAAAACAGATTGCCCAGTGATTGCAGGGTAGTAGAGAAGAATAAAGCGAGATAATCAGGATATCAGAGCCATTGTCTCCACTAACCATTTTCTAGCCTGTGTCACTCCCTATGAGGACAAACTGGGTTTAGTTTCTGGGCAGGCTGGACAATTGTATTTCCATGGTCCTGTCTAAACTACTCTGTGTTTTTGCTTCTAGAGGAGCTTATATCACATCTGAAACCCACACAATTAATTCCTTCTATGGTGCACTTCATGGAAGCAGGACTTATTTCAACATGTAAATGGGATGTTCACACTTTTTCCATGTGCTGCTCCTGCAGAAGAGAAAATATACGATGTACTATGGAGTTTGTTGCTTGCTACCATCAAACCTTGACCAAGTAAAATATTATCAAGGTAGTAGAGTAAAGCTAAACCATCTCTGAACTAGTGATGAGCATTAAATATCACAATCCCTGTAACTTTCTAGCCCTCAGTCAGTACTCCACAGTGTCTGCCTTTACTATCTGTAGGTACTGCATTTCTCTTCAGCATCTTTCCCTTGCTGAAATACTTCTAGCTGCTCAGTGGAAATAAATCTGCACACCAATGAAGCCTTGCTGAGACTCCCAGGGACTTAAGGCCTCCACTGCAAAAATAACCCTTGTACTGGCTTTTAAAAAAGATTGTCAGAAGGTGATGCAGAAGATCACCATGCCATTGATGCAAAGTGGCAAAAGCACAAATTTTTTAGAGCAACTGGCAAATGCTTGGGCTTTTAGCACTTGTTTGGGATCAGCAAACAGATATTTTACTTACATGTGAGAAAACAAGCAAAAGCCAGCAAGACTTTTTTAAAGGATCTTAAAATCCTTCTTCCTAAATTACAAATGTTTAGATGACCTATTTCTCTGCACTTCATGGATGACAATTTTTACAGAGGGATTTTCATTTTCTTACTAGTAGTGTTTGAGTTTGTTTCTGTCATTCTCAAACTCGATTTAAAACCAAAACAGAAAGATGAAGGTAAACTAAATCTCTGAGGGAAATGGGGTGGGTGCATTTCTTTGCCTTGTGACTGCAGGCAGCTGGGCCAAGGGCTCCTAAAGAAATTTCACTGCATTGTTAATCTCCAGCAGTGTGGGCTGTAAAGCAAAGAGCACAGAAAATCACACAAAGTAGTACAACCCTGAAACACTATTGACAGGTGTTGGGCAAGTGGGGACCTGGCAGAGCCTGAATAGGAAGAAATGAAATGAAATGAAATAAAATAAGCACTGGGTATGGGAGCTATCATAGCATTTCTGAGGCAGGGAACATGGCGAGTCACAAGAATCTTCACCAGCAACACAGAGAGGGTGGGTAATAGGATTGAAAAATTAGGAACTGTGTCAGTCTGGCCCAGAGAGGCACAGGCACAGGCAGCAGGTCTGGTTCATGCATACAAGTTGAACCAGGACCTTTACAGTTACAGCTGAAACACTCAAGGACAAAACATTTTGAGAAAATTCATTACCATAGCCATTTCTTCTTATTTCTCTGTCTAATATTGACAGTAGAAATAATGATCATAATATATGGGCTATGTTACACATTTGAAAAATAATCATATGGCATTTAAGTTTCCTCCCTCAATACATTTCTGAAGGTCTCCAACTTGGTTTTTGGAAGCAGGGAGAGGCAAGACATACCAAAATCCTGACTAGCAGTTGTTAGCCAATTTCCACTCTAATTTTTCCACTACCACTTAAGCTATTGCTCTTGTGAATAAATAAAGAAGACACTGAATTGTATGACTCTTGATTTTCATCCTGGAAATGCACACCTAAAAACATCTTTGACACTGAAAAAATGCACCATTCATTTTTCTGCTATTGCTGCATCAATTATGTCGACATATTTTCAGTGGTTTAGGTGGTTTTTATTTACAGTAACCTTAAGAGCAACACGGTTTTGCTGGTCTTTGTGAATATGTGTTGCTCACAAAAATCAACCTATACCAACCAGTTTGAATGCACTTGTCTCCCAAGAATTGAATCTAAGCAGTTGGTTGTACATGGCTTACTTGGAGTGCTTGCTCCCACACTTTGACATTTGCTTTTTTAAATTTTAGTTTACAGTTATGCCTGATAGAACTGGGAGAAGAGAACAAAGCACAATATTGCTTGTTAGCTGGAATAACCTATAATGTAACCTATATATAAAATAACCTATATTTTCCTTCTAGCTCTATAGGAAGGCATCTTGGCATCCTGCAGCTCTGTTTTTCCTCTTGGCCTCTCCCACTCAGAAAGCAAGAAAGGATGTGGAAATAGTCTGGGGATACCTGCTGACTTCATTGCTCCTGCCATCGAGATCTAGAGTTGAATCCAGACTCTTTTAGGAGAACTAGAATAACCAGGCAGTGGCTGAAACCATGTCTACATCTAAAAAGCCGAAACAACAGAAGGAGAAAAAAACTCATTCAGCTTGTGTTGGTGGGATAGAAACCAGATTAGCCATGACAGGCACAGTGAAAGATTTGTCTGCCGGGGCACGGAGATCATTAAAAGCAGAGGAACACTAGGGAAGACTGTGGCTTGGGAACCGAGTTGCTAGAGCTGCAACAGCACACCAAATGCAGGACAAATGTGAAAGGCAACAGCCCCAGGGACCTGAAATACTCAGCAGTGTTGCCTTTGTAATGCAAGTACTCTCCTACTCCATCTGCCTCTGAAGGGCCCTCCTGTCAGGCTGAACAGAGAAGAAAGCCAGAGGTACATGAATCCTTGGCTGCTCTGCTGCAGTGATCACTGAAGAGTTCAGCCAAACCACACAGGCTCAGGGGTTTGTGCTAAGAGCCATCCCCGGCCACTGAACCCAGGAAGTCACATGTGCCTGGAATTTCTCCAGCTAAGGAAAAGTTTCCTTCCATTTCTTTGACAACATCTAGGAAATCTTATATTTAGGCTAAAGGTGTTTTTCAAAGAGAGAGTTCATGGCTAGCTTGTTTAAATAGTAAAGCCTTCTTTTGAAAGCAAGAAACCTTCAGTTTCCAATTTCTCTGTGTGTATGATGGGCAGAGGGTTTTATTATCCCAAGCACTCCTCTAAGGCAGGTGTACTTGGCTTATGGAACAAAACTAAATTGTCATATCTTTTTCCAATACCATCTACGTTATTTCTGCAAAACTTAAACTGTATCTCTGTGCCTAGGATGCATGCAAATATTACAGAAGTGGTAAAAAGAAAGGAAGAAAAATTATTTTTCCTATACCTTACTCTTTATTTTACCCGAAAACACAATCAGTGCTACCATGTATGAGCATGATATTCCCTGGGTAAAGCAGCACTCTACTGCATCTATCTATTTATTGCACAGTAAATGAATATGGGTTGGTAAGTGCCACATGAGAGCTGCTCAGGAGCGGTGCAACATTGCCACCATGTGCTCTGCCCTGAGAACTGGTTTTATGGAGCCAATACAGTTACCCTCTTTCTGAGTTATTTTAGAGAAAAAGTAAAAAAAAAAAATTAAGGGTAAGTAAGTAATTTCTCCCCATCAAATTTTTTTTGTTTTACTGTGGATTTAGGCAGTGGGAAACTATGTCTGGAGCATTGGCCATCAGCCATCAGTCTCTTTACAGAGTCAGCCAGCAGGCAGCACACCTGGGAGTCTCCTATTGGTCTGTTGTTCTCGTGGGGCACAAGAATTGCATTAGGAATTAATGATCCCAGGCTTAAGTGGAAAATTCAAGGACTGAAATAGATCAGGAGGGAGTGGTTTTTTTCTAAAAATACCGTAGTTCTTTAACATTTTTGCTGAAACTGCCAAGCAGCACCTTTCCTAGAGTAATCCAATGAAAATCACATTCTAGTTACACTGGGAATGATTAGCCATACGTGACTGCCTTTCAGGATCACTAACATTTTCAATCACCTTTGACACAACCTTGTTCTTTTTCAGAGGGACTAGGTCTTGAGTAAGTGTGATGCTGATCTCAGCACTAATAGAATTCACAAACAATCTTTGCCTTTCAACAAGGCTAGAATGTATGTTTTTCCTCTTGATGAAAAAGGCTTAACACTAAACATAGAACCTTAGTGCAATCAAGCTACAGTAGAGTGAAAGCACGCTATGTTTTAGGTATTTTTCACTTGGGAGAACTGGAGAAGCACATAAATGTATAGAGTCTGCAATGGTAGGAAAGGCAAATTTAAATAACAAAGAAGAAATAAGATTTTTTTTTTGTTTCATAATCTCAGTTGATGTGGAGGTGGAGGGCTACATTGAACCATTCAGGCCACAGTTGGAAAAAGCCAATATGTGATTGTATCAGCAGCGTGCATACATTTACTGACTACACACAGTCAATTAAGCTTGACCACCACGTTCAAGGTCACTGAAGCCACAATCCTCAGCTGGTCCAGAGGATGGGCAGCAAACCTGCTGGAAGCAGGAAGGGACAGGTACTGAGCTGTCCCTTCCACCCTGAGGACACCCTCAGGGAGCCACAAGAAAATGTGAAATGCATCCTCGAGGAAGTGAATCTTTAGTGAATTAACTGGCACAAATTGCACCTCTCTACCTAATGCCAGGCATGTCATGCAGCCATAGTGGTTCCTGGCTTTGCCATTCCAGTCAACACTAAATATTTTTATTGGTACACAAGACTAGAAAGTGCATCTGGCAGCACTCCTTGCTTACTGTTGTTTTCCAGCCCAATTCTGTCACAATTCAAAATGTTAATTATGAAATCTAAGACTTCTAATTAAATTAAATCTCTAAATAATGAGGAATATACTAAATCAGAACTTACCAGTCCCATGGTACAGTGCTCACAGCCACAATTTGGCACCTCTGAAATTAATTTCTAGTACAGATTCTCCTTCACACTGCTGCTAGAAATCTTCATATCCCATCTTAAGTCTTTCCATAATCATAGTTACTAAACAAATAAACAAATATATAAAATAAAATAAACAAATTATATACTTTTATAAACAAATCCCTCACCAGCTGGCCCTTCTCTAAGAACACAGAAAGATCAGAGAGCATGCAATGACAGTCCTGCTCCTCTTTTGTGCAGCTTTTTATTTTTCATTGTTTATGGCCTTGAGACATTAGAAAAATCTGTGATAATATTTTATCTGCATTTAGACAGTTATGAGTTAATTCATGAGACATTCTGTGGTGATGGAGTCTTTCCTTTATTACTCAGCTCTTGGATATTTGATTCTACAGCTCACCAGAAAAGACCTAGACCACCTCAGCATAAAAATCAGGATGCAGGCAAATACATTTCCAGCAGACAAAATCCATCAGAGAAAGTGATGTTACCCAGTTGTACTAGTTCAGCAAGACAAGAACATGTCCAATATCAAACATACATATCAGGAAGATTCCTGATGTTGTTTTCTTTCAAAAATATAATGTAATATCATTACAAGAACATGCATGATTTGCAAAAACAAAAAATCAACTATCTTGTTTCGTGTCATATTTAGAATACTTAAATTACAATTGTCACTTAAAAATCATATTCTCAGCAAACACAAAAAATATTTTTTTTTTCCATCTTGAGGCAAAAATTGGTTTCAGAAGCAGCTAGTGCAGCAACTACTCTAGATGCTACTACCAATTTGCTATCAATTGTTCTTAGCTGCACATGATTTTGAGGATTGTGTCAGTACAAGGCTACCAGACAATCATTTCCACACCTCATTTCAGTCCAATACAGAAAATACATCTGAAGCCTGAATATTGCCAAAGCAGGGGCTGTCTTAGGGCTTAAGGGTTTGGTTTCAGCCCCTAGTGGGGGTACAGGCTCTGAACTTTCACTGACTCTTCACTGAAATGGGATTTTTGTTTACTCTATTCAGCCTCTCTCCTACATAAAAGGGCCTAATATTTTTTTTTGTCACATGTTCTGCGACAAATGGATAATTGCGTCTACCCAGCAAGAGCATGACTCACTAAGTGAGCAATATCCATTTTCAACAGGGCAAAAAATATCAGTGTAGACCCACTTAATTGCTCCATGATACAATTTAGTACTGCTATAGCATGCATTAAATTAATTAAAAGACTTTCCTTCCCGTCAAAGGTATAATCAAGGCCATTTGCTTCCAAACATAATCAGAAAACTACGCAAGGAAAGCTTTGTAATATGAGCTATTTTTTCATGTGGAAATTTAATTGATTTTCTATATTTTTTTCCCTTTGGGATTCAAATGAAGCTTTACAAAAGTTGTTGCTCTTTTATGTGTAACTGGTCCACTGAACTTTTAGAGCTTACCTGAAACTAGGCTAGCAAAGTACTTTTCTCCCCTTCTTCTGAGAGATTGTATCAACAATCATTAAAAAAAAAATTGCCTAGAGGTCACAGAAAACTCCAGAGTACTTAAAACAATCAACATTATAACAGAGAAACTTTACTGTGAGGTAACAATCAGTTTCCTCTCCTGGTGAATACATCAGCAAACAACTTTCTGAATCTTAATAATATAGGGGTGGTTTGAAGAAATGCACATTTTTGTTTCCTCAGTACTTGGCACAAGAGGAAAAATTCTATCTGGAAAGGAAAGGTTGGGGAAGGTGAACTGAAAAGCAAAATTGAACACTGTTACACCAAGTAGTAATCAATCCAGATGTTAGTATTCTCCCCTAGTCATTCCTTCAGGGAGAGCAGGTTGAGGCAGGATTACATGGAGGCTTTTTGAAACAGAAAATAAATAAAACCTCCTCCTCTGGGGAGTGTCTTGGTAAGCTGCAGCTCCCTGGAAGTGTCCTAGAGAATTGGCAGCATTATACAAGAGCCCAGCTGAAAAAGACAGGGAGTGTCCATGTGTTTGCTGTGTTGATTCTGATAGAGCTAGAGTGGGAGTATCAAGAGGAATTTGTAATGACCAAAAGACAATTTTGAAGTTGATGGACCTGAGTTTTGCTCTGAATTATTTCAACCAGCAGTACCTCCCTGATTTGGGAAGAACAAATGCTTCACAAAAATACCAGCTTACCCCAATATGCATCCATTCAAATTTACAGATGGTCAGCCAAAGGGTTTCAACAGCTTCTGGAGCTCTCAATATGGAGAAGATTCCCTTTTCCTGCTGAAAAAAGTAGCAATGCCATGGCTTGTTCTCTGTACCCTATATTATACTGATTGCTGTAAAGTAGCAGCTGAGACCAATAAAGACAAGGAGAGAAAACAGTAAAAGAAGAATGCCCTGCAAATATAGATCTGACAGAAATTTTGGATTCTGGAAAAAAATAAAAAACTTCACTTATTCCAAAGTAAGATCAAATGTGATGTCATTTACTTCAGTAAAGAGCTCAAGGCTGAGCCATGCAGTCATGAACCAAAGATTGCATATAGACACAGGTTTTCACAAAGCCCTGATGGGGTTGTGATCCAACATTCCACTTCCAAATTCTAATCTAAGTTGCCTTTTTAAGAACATAAATAAAAAGGCCATCTCCTATCTGATTGTGCATTGTAATGCAGTGAGACTGTTCAAAAAAAGCAGAATATTTAAATAATATATCATTGCTCATTTTTGCAAATGCTGGCAGTGATGCTTCACAAATGGGCTGCCAGCCTGTGTACAAATCAAGAGTTGGTAGGGATGCTCCGGAACTAAAACAATCAGACTGCACCTGCTTCATTGAACTGAACCATCCTTTTTCCATTACAGGAATTGGAACTCAAGACAAGACAACCTTAACAAGCCAAATTCTTCAAACCTCAACCATTCATTCTCATGTACCTTAATCTCAGAGGAAAAATATTAATGAAATCCAGCTCCTGTCTGATGCGCCACTGTGTCCCTATAGCATATTCTCCAATATCTATTTCCAGATTTCTTTTAACTGACCTTAGCAAAACAGCTCCATCAACTTCTCTTTATGGTACTTGCAGAGTCTAGTGAATCTGAATTTCAGCATGATGTTTTTCCTAAATTTAACATTACTTAATTTTATTACATTCATAATTTCATCACTTCAGAGCAATAAAGTCATGATTGTATTTAGTATCATCTTTGAATGATGTCCTTGATCTGTTGATTCTGGAGCAGTGAGTCAAAAGTATCAAAAGAATATACATTTCAAAAATTAAATTTTGGGAAATATAGGATTACAAGCAATGCCGGATAAACACTCATTTGCACACTTGTGAGCAGAGCCCAATCCTGTCAGTTGGGAAATGGTATCAGTTGCCAGCCCCTTGTAAAACGTGCCCTGTAATGCATGTAACCTTGTTACCCTTGAAACAATAGCCAGCTGAATTTGGTTAGCTCGCTTGCCAGCGCCTTCATACGGGGCGGCTTGGGGGTGCAGTGGGGAGGGGTGTTATTCAACTGGCTTTTGACAACCAAGCTTCTCACACACACTTTGCAAAAGAATCAAAAGCAAAATATCAAGCATCGCATTCAGAGCACAAGCAAGGTTTGGCTGCTCAGCCAACCCCTCTTCCCACTACATCTCTTCTCCCTGCTGTCAGCGGAAGGATATCCACTGGGCCACTGGGGGTTTGTACAGTTTACATCACTAATGTTCATGAATGGGGAATAAATCCATGGAATTCAGGCAATGTGTCACAACCCGAAGCAAAGAGCCTTAAACGGATCACAATTTTGCTGTGGGAAATGTTGCTCAGCTAAGGAAAGCTGTCAGCATTTTTGGCAGTCTGGATTTTGAAATATGTTAGTTAACAGAATCCTTGGTGAGCAGAGGAGACGAAGTGTAAGCAGCTGATTTAAACAAAGGCAATCTGGAATTAAATTTTCATTCAATAAGTAGGCTGACCATTATTTGTATTTTCCTGATTATTTGACAGCTTTGCAAATGCTAAGCATGAGCATGAAATGCTAACCATGCTTTGACGTTTCCTGGCCCACATACCAGCCTTCCATCTTTTTTACTCTAAAATTTTATCCAGCAGGAAAGTAGCTCACTGGATTAATGTAGTGTCAACTTCTGGAAAGCTAGTAGCAAAACTGACATAGGAAAGACAAAATCAAATATAAGGAAAAGAGGATGAAAAATGCACTCCAGCATTTCTCTCTCAAACACCAAATGTACAATCTGCAGCAAATCTAAATGGCAGAATCAAGATTTTAGGTATTCAGTAGAATTTTTCCTCTTGCTAAGTTATTCTGAGGAGCATAAGCAACATTGTAAATGACACTTGCTTCTTTCTATGAAATAGGCACATCATATTGCACCTTTCAAGTTTTTATACACCTGGACATAAAAGCAGATGGATTCAAGTAAACAGAGCTTACTTGCTACAAGTTCACACCTGCTCTCCAGAAACTGCCACAAGAATCCTCAGCCACAACAGCCACAGAACAAACTTTGTTGTAACATATGATAGAATGAGGCTAAAGCCTTAATTTATGGTGTTAGCACTGCCACAAAATATACTGAAGAATCTCACACAAATTTTAATCTCATTTTAATGGCTCAAGAGATATCGGTTGTATATCCACATGAATTACAAAATTATTACACTAATTTTTCAGTTTGGTATTCAAAGGCTTTCAAGAATTGCATGAAGTCAACAGAATATTTTAGTACGGTTCACTCTCCAGGAAAAATAACTTTTTTTGTTTAATTCTACTATCTTTAGAGTCCTTTTATCCGCTATCTTCATACAGAGTGCATTATGCCAATTTTCACATTTCATTGGCTCTTTTTATATAGGCAGGTCCCTTACTGCTTTGGTCTTTTTAGTCCAGATCAGTACTATGTGGTTGCTAGAGAAATGTTTGATTAGTGATTTTTTAAAGTTAAGCATCTACTTCCCCAAAGTTTGGGAATATTCAGATCAAAGAGCTTTGAATATAGAGAGAGAGTGTTTCTACAATCTGAAATTCAGTGTGAAGTTAGATTCAGGAATGTTGTTCAGATCTATCTTTCCTCATTCTTTTGGAATGTTTATGTGGAGAGATGTACTGAACAAGATATCACAGAGTACATAAAATTATAGATTATAAATCAGGGGAATTTTATTATCTGTCCTTTTTGGAAGTGCTGTAAATGAGACAAATATTTCTGCATTTTCATAAGGCATTAAAATTGATTTTCATTTTAACTGTGGGGCACTGCAATTGCAAGTAAAGCAGCTTGTCTATAAAAATGACAGTACCTTTTAGCATTTGCTGTTCTTCTTAGAAACTTGTCACAGACAAGCACTAAAACCATTTTCAGTCTAATTTGCGGTATTTCACAGCCCATACACCTGCAACGATGGCTTACAGTATCTTGCCAGCAAAACACAGGGTGCCACCTCCAACAGCCAGCAATCACGAACGTACCAAACTCCTCGTCTTTTGAGATGTTCTACAACTTCACACCATGGGAGAGAAAACCGTGTGCTTGTTTTCCCAAGGGACGTGCAGACATTCAGCACCTGGGAGAGCTGCGTGTGCTCGGGATGGGCGAAGGCAGCCGGCTCCCAGCGAGAGGAGCCCGGGACAGATGTGGCCCTCGGGCCCAGCTGTGCTAACTGACAGCTGCCACAAGAAAGCGCTGCACGGTGGGAATGCCCTGGGCGGGCAGCAGCGCTTGGCTCTGCGGGCAAGGAGCCGCTTCCTGAGGCCAGCAGAAGCCTGAGCAGGGGCTCAGCCCCACTCGGGTGCTTGGAAACACAGGGGCTGAGCTGCAGCCTGGGATGGAGGGCAGCGAGCTGCCTGCTCAGCACGGCCCAGAAAGGGAACGGAGCCCAAGGAATCTCTACACCAAGTCTTGTCCTCTGGAGCAGCACATTCACTGCTGCAGCAACAGAAATCTCCGCTGAGCAGAGGAGAACAGCCACAGCCGGCTGAAGTGTGCTGGAGCGAGCACGGAGCCCCAGCACAAGGCTGCTGCTGCACTGTAAGCTGCTTTGGTGGTGGGACTGGATTGTCCCGCAGTCTCCTTGCAGGGCTGTGAACACTCAGACCCTGGTGGGACCGAGCTATGGCTGAGACTCCCAAGGAAAGCTCAAGGTAGAGGACAACAGGATATAAATCAGCCTGCTATGCAAGCAGACACTTTTACACCAAATGTGTGTTTACCCACACTATGATGTAAATGAAGTTGCTGAGCAACCAGGAATTTGGTCCTATTTTTATTTCTGCATTTAGAGTAGCATCACTAACTGAGAGTCTACCTTTATAGGAAAGTGCATGTTTTCACAAAGGACATTAGATATTTTAAAAGCAATTCCAAGATAAAGCAAAGCCCACTTCCAATCCTTGTCAATATGCAGAGGGGGAAAAAAACACATTAATGGAGATCAGAATCTTTAGTAGTTAGGTATATAAACAAGCTTCATGATTTGCATAGGACTTGAAGATATATGTGATATTCTTGTTAAAGCAAAAAGCAATGTTTTAGGCACACACAACTACAAAAACTTCAAAAGAACCTGTGTAGTATTTGAACAGTTACAAGATATGCTTTTTACATTTCATTTGCATTAGCTCTTCATTTAAATCTTTTCCCATAATGATAATGGGTCATATACATAACTATATATTCAGTGAAGTTAAATCAGGAATTGATTTGGCTCCATGTTCTTTCAGCTAAGACTGTAAATACCAGACTCCTGTCTGCTCTGTATGAATACAAATGGCCTCAGTGGAGTTCTGCCAGTTTATAGCAGCAGAAAATGAAGGCCAGAGAATCAGTCTTTTCCATAAGAGCAGGGATTTGTTTCCATGCCATCTTCTTCATAAGATTCTGAATTATCTGGTGGGTACTCTCCATACTAAAATTATTTTCTTTCAGTGGCATTGTGTGTATACAAGTGTATACCAGAACACCTCTAGCCATTAATAGAAATATACCCATAACGGTCTGAGTCAGATTTACCTGCATATCTTTTCATTTCTTCAGTCTTTATCTCATTCTTCCACAACCATTATCTCAAAAAATAACTACTGTTCCCTTTACAGTCGTGAGAAGTAAACATTAACCCTGAACATTAGCAATATCCAAGCTTTCACCTCAGCCAGCCAAGGAAGCAACCCTTCAGTTTCCATCCCCAGTGGAAGAGCTATTTTACTCCTCATAAAACTCAAAGAGTTCCTAAAACAAATAGTCCCTCCCCATAACTGAGGATAGATCAAGACTGTGGAAAGAAACACTCAGTATCCTTATGGCAACACCAAAGGCAGTCACAAGTACAACACAGGTAAGCACACTGACTGATAAGGATGCACATCTCTGCTGCACTTTAGACATCAATGAAATCACTAATGCAAAGGGACTGGGGAGATGCATCACACAGTCTTCACTTCCCATGGGTTCACTCAATGTCAGAGATTTTGCAGTTCAAAATCATTGTCAGTGTGGTAGGGAGAAAGCTGTTCCCTACTGCAGCAGCCCCTAAGTCAATCCCAAGTAACACTCCAAATTTCCAGCTCCACGTGAGAGTTTTACCTTTAATTCCTTGGGAAAATAGGAAAAATGTTTAGAAAAGGCCATAAATAGAAAAGATTAATGTGCCTTGCCAACCCCTGCTGAAAATATTAAATATTAAAGACAATACAAGCTACAAGAGGAAAATATATATATTATTCAGACTTCAAACCACCTCACAAACACTAAAACAATTCCAGGTAACTAACTCCATGAGCAAGTATAAAATTTAATATGCACATAAAGTATGTTCTTAAAAATGACAGCCTGGTAATGGCTAAGAGGAAAATATGCCTCCTCTGTGAAAGGTAATCAAATGAAAGGTACAAGCCAAAAACAACCACAGGGGCAGGCCAATAAAATCTCATGTACAGAAAATAGCGTATATTGCCTAATCTTCACTGTGATATTCATGCCTGCTAACAAAGAGTAAAAATCTAACTCATGAGTGGTGTAAATGTAAGTGAATTATTCCCATTTCTCTGTGTAAGATGGATGTCACTAAAGAGTTCCAATTTTGTTGCGTATTCTGCAGCAAAGTGTTTCTTTATATCAAAGGAAACCATATAATGACTATACTGAATGACACTTATGGAGCATAGTAGGCACCCTGAACATTTGGTAAGAATCATCTGCTTATGAGAGAAGGAACTGAATGGCTGGATGTATCCCTAATGTACAGTGAAAAATTGATAATGAAATGAATAGAAAAGGCACTTAAGAGATTCCAGAGCTGATGTGGCCTGAAGAATATTATGAACCCCTCGACAAGTTTTCTCACCGACTCTACAGGCAATAGGATTCCCACAGGATGGATCTCTAGTTTCTGTGACTCACCCGTTTCTAAAAAACCACACAGAAGAAGCACCTAATTCACCATTCCACAAAGCCACAAATGTTCACCTCTATGGCTGATTCTTTGTCTGCAGGATAGCAAATCCTGTATAGAGAGGTCTCTCAGCCAGAAGGCTCCTTACTTTATCTTTGCCATACATACATATGTTAATGAGGTTGTCTCCCATATTTTTCTGTTGAGGCTTTCAAAGGCTGACTTTGCTATCTCTATACAGCACTTCTCCATTTCTTTGTCCCAGATTTGCTATGGAGCTCTTCCAGAACTTACTTCTTATCCTTCTGATTTATACACATTATCTGTATCCTTTAGAAGAAGCTGAATTAATAATTAGATCTGTTCAGAAATGTTTAACTTTAAGGTTTCGGTGGAAAACTCCAGCTGGATCTAAACCATTTAATTTAAAATACCTTGGGTCCAACAAAACTTTATTGAATTAAAATAAATTCACATTTAAAAAAAGTTTCAGAAAACCCAGCAGAATCTGCTACACAGCCAATTACATTTTAAAAAACATTTTAACTACAGCACAGGCATTTTTTTGAGTGTGGGTATTAAAAAAATTCTCATTGCCTTCTACCAGCAAGGTCCTGTACAAACCAATTTTTCTATATGACCTACTTGGAATTCCGTATCAGTCTCCTTAAATACCTTCTGCGAGAGCTCTTTCTTTTCTGGCATTTGTTTTTTTGTTTGTTTGTTTTTTGGAATCTCACTCTTAAATCATATCCCTTAATCAAGGTAAATACCATTCCTCAAAACCAATGCTACTCAGATTTCAGTGGAGCATGATTCTGGTTTACAAGATCCCTAATCCAGAAAATTTCCTTTGGAACACCAGAAGACCTTTCTTTGCTTTTATAAATTACTGACAATGAAGCAGCCAACCAGCCACAGAAAATTCATTCACAGCCTTTACTCAAACCTATGGTTTGGTGCCCTGTCAGTCTGCTCAGGCACTCTTCCCATATTTATCATGCTAATCACCCACTTCAGAAATAATAGAGAGAGGTCAAGGACAAAATGTTGGTCAGCAAACTTTAGTGAATGCAGTTATACCAGAAAACGACCAAAAATTCAATGCAGCATGGTGATGTTAAACCAAGCCTCAGTGGCAAAGCTTCTACAGTTACTGAAAACAAAGGATTCTGAGCTCTTCAGAGGAGTACATACTACCTTGTGTCAGAGGTGCACATGCTTCTCTCCCACCCATATAGCTGACCTTTACTCAACTCCAGCTTGCCGTATTTCAGTGATGCAAAGTGTAAGCTATAAGCTATTATTTGGAATAATCTCCTGTGAAAAAATCTAAAATCTGACAGCTTTTCAATGCCAAGTCCTTTAATGGATGAGATTGCTATTTTTTCCTCTGTGTGGAAGGTGGGGGGGGTAGTTTGAGCAGTTACTGTTTTAATTTTAGGAGTTGCACCACGTCACTTTTGATCAACACAAAAAGTTTCTTGGAAACAGGAATATTTATTTTTTGCAGAACTGAAGTAACTCAAAAGACAGAGAAAAAAAACATATTCCCAGATTTATTCACTCCTATATCTCTATACATTTAGAGAGTTCATAGACTGATTTGTCAGCTGTTAAAAAGCTCTTAACTGCATTACTGAAAGAACAAGGTAAAAGGCAGCTTTAGGACCAGCTTTGTACTACTCAGGAACCGAATCAGTATTGGATATAAGCAAGAGTAGCCACGATGCTATTCTGAAATCCACCAGCTTGTTTTGCTCCTATGGAGAAGTCACTCCAGCACACCTACCCTGAGCCAGTACAGGATCCAAGGCACCTTGACAGAATAAATGACAAATCTCAGGGATGCCATTTACTGGCCACGCAGATAAGAACACTAAATAAGAGTACAACGAGGAGCTACATTCATGCCATAAAAAGGTCATTCCAACAGCCCTGCACAGAACACCTCTGACTCAGTCTTCAGCTTGTGCTGATTTGACATCTGTACCCGCTTTCTCTTCAGACAACTCTATAATGGCCTTCAGCTCAGCTTCAGAGAACTTAGGGGTCAGTGCCACATTGTCATAATCAAATTCTTCATCAAGTGAGAATGGTTGAACATCATCGCCCAGTAGCTGTAATGAGGAAAAACAGATACATAAATAATATTGCTGCAAGTGATAATAAGGAAGCTCAAAATATAAACTTCTAATTAATATTTAATTAAACTATTTTTTCTGACTCTAACACTCTCAGCTGATTAAGCTCTTTTTAAGTAAAAGAATAAATTCAATTATTCAATTTGACCTAATTTAAGCCATTTAATGTGCCCCATTTGTACTGTACTGTATCTGAATGAATATCATTAACTAATTTTGCTCAAGGCAAGGAATCTAAAAACCTCCTTTGCACACATCTATTATATTCCTGCTGCTTGTAGCAGCAAGGCTGTGGGGATATGGACATGTCATATGCAGCTATGTTAAATTTCAAAGACAAATTCCATATCGTCAAAATTTGGGTTAGTATTACATAAAGCTGCAGCATACATGCATCTGATACTAATGTAACATGCTTCCCAGAACACAGTTTCAGTGAAGGAAAGGCCTGCAATGAGCAAAATGACACATATTCAATTTTCAGACTCCAATAATTTTTCCACCATCTCAGAGACATGGAATTGGCTAGTTTGCATTTCTTGCATGATGAACATAAGAATCTTACTGCATTTGCCAATATGTGCTTTGTTGACATACTGTATTTCATTTCTGCATTGCTTCTGGTTGATATATCTTAGAATAAACACTCTGCCTATAAAATAAAACAATGAAAACAAATAACTATGGCAGGCTCCATGCTGATAAGAAACTGCAGGGGGCCACGACAAGAAAGGTTTATGCTGAGCAGTTACATAAAATGAATTCCGGGGCAACACAGGAGACACATCTTCAATATTAAAACTGTGTAGGAATGCTCCCTATCCCTTGAGAAGTTAATATAAATTGTCTAGAAATGTGTTTCAAAGATTTAAGTACTTCAGCACCAAATCAGCAAAATGTTTAAACACATGCATAGTTTTTCAAGCTTTTGACAAGTCCTCAATTAATCCCATGACTACTGATGTATATGAAATTAAGAATACATGTACTTGCTGAAAAGCAGGAAGAACACTCAGCATCCTATGATCACTGCTCAGTTTAGAAGGCACTATCCTGCACAATTTGATGTGACATTTTGGTAAGAAGAAGCACTGACACAGCTCATGCCATCTGGTAAGTCAGAGAATTGGTAGCTGGATTCCTCTCTGGTGGCCAAGCACTTGATAGACATAGCAGAGAGCATCTGCGTAGTATCTACATCCTTTATTAAGAAACTGTAATTTGCATGACTAATCAGGAAATAGTTTTTCTGGGGTTATATAATTCTATCAATCATCTATATTGCTCAGTTTTCTAGGGATCTGTCTTACATGCTGGAGCTGCCAAATACTCCTGGATGCAGATGAGCAGACCATGGGGATTTATAAATGGGAAAAACTTTGTAGATAGAGTTGGTCTAGTAAAAACTATTTATTCTGCACACAAAGATTATCTTTCTTGTGTCCATAGACTACTTCAGGTAAACCATCATTAACTTTTATAAATAGCCCACATGAAAGATGTTAACAGGAGATAAAGCCTGCACACAAACTCTCATTCCCGTTAGAGATAAAGCCAACTCCTTGACCTCCTCAGCATATTCATGCTCATTTCCATCTTTTCCACAGGCAGAGCTTAGTAGAATTCCTTGTCAGTAAGAAAAACAGCAACTGTGTAACAAATGGTAGCAGCAACCAGGGTTCTACTACCTGTCTTTCATTTGCAGAAATCCAAAGCACTCTTCTAAAATACAATGCAAGGCATGAATATTTTTCAGTTATTTTGGTTGTAACAATATTTTTTACAACATGTGCTGGTTTTGGCTGGAGTAGAGTTAATTTCCTTCACAGTGGCTGGTATGGGGCTGTGTTTTGGATCTGTGCTGCAC
>JAYDZK010000268.1:19026344-19050113 GCA_034509185.1 Euphonia xanthogaster | reverse complement strand
GCTGGCACAGGTTAACCAACTGACCAAAGGGATATTCCACACCACGTGTGTGGAATCATCAGTGCATAAAGTGGGAGAAAGAAGGAGAAAAGGGGAGTTTGGAGTGATGTCCTTTGTCTTCCCAAATGACTGTCACGTGTGGTGGGGCCCTGCTCTCCTGGAGGTGGCTGAGCACCTGCCTGCCTGCCCGTGGGAAGCAAAGAATTAACTCCTTGGTTTTCTTATCTTGCATGCGAGGCTTTTACTTTCCCTATTAAACTGTCTTTATCTCAACCCATGAGTTTTCCAGTTTACCCTTGTGATTCTCCCAGTCCTGCTGGTGGACAGCAAGTGAGTGGCTGTGGGGCTTGGTGTCTGCCCAGGGTTAAACCATGACACACATCTCAGGCAACTGAGCTAACACAAGTTCAAACTACAGTAAGCCTTTATAGGGATTTTACAAAAGCAAATCTATTTTCCTCTGCCAACAGAGTTACAGAAAGTATACACACATCCACTCTGACCTTGTCTTGGCATTCATGTCATTCCAGGAACATTTTATGCAGACACAGCACAATAGTGGAAAAACTTTTGTTTACAAAACTCGACCCCACAGAGCTAACTGAAATAAGATGCCAAAATAAAACATACCCCACTTCACTCTGGTAACGATTTCTCTGTTACCCACTCATTGCACATTTGAAAAGTTTATTCACACTGCATATTTATCAGTGTGCTTCATCTCTCAAATGAATACTCAAAGCATTAGGGATTCCTTTTTCTCTTCTTCTTCCAAGAAGCCATTGACTTCAAACTTCCATGAAGACAAGCAATCTAAAACTTATATACTGCAAATTGCTATTTTGTTCTATGTCAAAAGGAAGACATTTTACGATAGAACACTGAATTCTCTGAGCTGATCAAGTTATTATCTTGTTATTTTTGCCTAAGGAACTGAGAGAAATATGTGAATTTCAGGTGTCTAATTTAACATCTAATTGAAATCTTTTTGAGACCTCTCTGGGAATAGAATCCTGCTCTATTAGAAAACTGCCAGTTTGCTTAAGATTGCTTCTGTGATTTACTCTCTGAAGAAAAAAATCACTTTCATTTACAGCTCCTGCATGTCCAAATTAAAGGAAGGAAAGAATGTAATATTCCTATTAACAACTGAAATATTTTGCTATAGGTTGTTTTACCAAGTAATATTGTAAATAAAATACCCTGAAGTTGGCATTTTCAGAAGTCTATTAATAATTGGCAACTCAGTTCTTTTATTAATCTGTGAGGAGTTAAACTTAGCTGAACAGCTTGGCTCTGTCCTTCTAAAACTTGTATTTCTGTGTAATTATGGCACTCTATGATTCACTTGTTCAAATTACGTAAAACTTGCACGTACACTCACCAGTGATTTCACTGCATGCTCTAGGGAAAACTTACTAGTTCACTAACAATAAATAAATAAAAAAAGAAGTGGGGCCAGGCATATATGCTATGATCTCATATAAGCTTAGTATATCCTGGAGTACCTGGGAGAAAAAAAAAGCTTGGGGCACTGGAATAGAAGTCAATAAATCTTGGCCAATTTTCCATTTCTGCTTCATCATTCTGGACAAGTCATTCAATCTCTGTGTCTTTACTGGCCTCTGAGAAGATATAACTCTTCCATCTTCTTTGACTTAGTCAATCCTGTCTTTAAGTTCTTTGGTGTTCCTGCTGCATTTATGCATAGCACGTAGCAGAAACAAACCTCAGCTGAGGCCGAGCAGTAAAACTTTAACCAATGGAACTCAGTGGAAGTTGTATTTCAGGGGATAAATGCTGTCATGCCACACATTAAGATAAAATGACAGACATGCTAAGTACTTTTTTGAATGCTCAAACTACAGACAAATAAAGGAGAATAGAAGGGCAGATTTCTTCTTTCCTAATCCCAGCCTTGCAAAAATTAGGTTTCTAGGCTAAGGTAGTCAATTAGCCAAAAACAGTCCAGCCCAAGCTTGTGGATGGAGATATATTACATTTTACAACAAATTCCTAGAGCAAATGGGATTAATCACTTTCTGGAGTTGCTTATTTCTGCCTCTTGGTGACTGGAGGATTAAAACTATATTTAAAGCTGAAGTTAGGTGAGATGAATGGCACTTTGAGTGCATGATTGTAGCAAGTGGATGAAGACTCTGCAACTGCACTCGTGTGTACGCAGAGAAGGAAATAAGAACGAATAAAGACACAAGGAAGCAGGAATTAAGACATAAAAATACTATGATATATGAAAAAATACATTAAGTAGAAATAAAGGTGAAAATAAATTTCTGGGTAGGGGAGGGAAATGTTCTGTGACAATGTACTTCAAAGACAGAATGAATGGTGGTTCAATTTGCAGTGGCCTGTGGGAGGTCATGTATGCTCCACTGTCAATATTGAAATCCTGAAATGCATTTATATCTAAAGGGAGGAAAGAAAGATGAAGCAACACTGATGGACAATACAAATAATTTGCTGTGTCATCCACTGAGCCACTTCCTAAAACCTTTTGACGGAAAAACATTTTCAGGGAGACAAGTTGTTCTTTAAAAATTATCCAAGTTATAAACTGGGTCTTAGCAGAGCTTCTTTTTTTAAACTTTCCCTAGCAATATGTTGAGAGCTACACAATCTACCCTGAAGTGCCTCACAAGTGTTTCCATAGCATAGACATTTCTCATTCTTCTATTTTTCATACAGAATGGCCTTCCATTCTCTAAGAAAACCAATTAGGCAGCCACATTATGTTGCCCTTCCCTAACAGATTTGTTTTGATGGACAGAGAACAGTCTCATTTTAAAGTGGAGATGTCTCGAGGGAAAATCTTTTTCTCTTTCTAAACTAGTCCTGCCATAAGCAACGCAAGACTTAATTTTCAAGGCAATGACAATTTGAAGCCCTGAGGGACTTTAAAATGGACCTGTTCAGTCTTGACAGTTCTAAAAATCAGGCCACAGTTATATTATCTAAATGAAGGCAAAAATATGTTTATAATTTAGGGGAAAGGCTGCCTTCATTTTAAGTAGCCTGGCACCAACCAAATGGTTGTGGAAATTGTCTTTCTTCTTGAAAAATGCAGCAACTCATAGCCAATGTAATAATACTCAGTTTCTTTCATAACCCAAATTTCCCTCAAATGGAAATGAATTTTGCATGCAGTCGGATCTTTATCTATTTTTCATGAACTATAGTTTAAAGAATCATATGCAGTCCTTTATGAACACTGCAGGCTGCTACAACCCTCCTTCTTCTCAACAGAAGTTATGAAATGAGAAAGCTATAAGCCTCATTCTGGTTTTTTGGGTGTTATTTTGTGTCCAATGGATATATCTAAAGGCAAAACCCTGAATTGTGTCAATCCTTAGGGAAAAGAGTGGGTATTTTTATTCACAGAATGGTAGGTATTAAAGCTTGAAAGGTCATTTTAGAACATCTACTTTTTCCCAAAGCAGACTTGTTCCTTATAGTAAAGAGTTTATTGCAAGGAATTAAACACAACCGAACCCAGGAAAGGAGGCACCATATGCAGTGCTATAACACCAAACCTTTATTGGTCACGTGTCATTTATAAGCTTGATTTAAGCCTCACGGGAACATCACTAAGCATATGACACTATCAAAACTGGCCCACTTTAGCTGGAAGCTAACTTCAGCTTCTATTGCAATGATCAGGCAGGGGAAAAGAGCAGTGAGGAATTGTCTGCAGTAGAAACACCCCCAAAGTTAATGCTCATGCTGACTATTTGGATAGGAAGCTTAATGACTTAAAATAAGCCTGTGAGCAATCCAGACCTTCTGTTGCAGTTGGAGAAGAACTGAATTTCTGAAGGAAGACAGCAATTCTAAATTAAAGTTTGCACTGTGTCTGATCAAAAGGCTCAGAGGCCATAAAGCAAACCTCTCCACACCAGACCCTGACAATGCAGTTTCTCAGCAGCATTTCCAAGGAACCAGATCTTAATTCTGACCACAATATATTCTAAAATCTCTTTTCTTCTTTTAAGGGATCATTCCCTACCTCCCTGCTGTAAAAAATGGCTCCTACATTAAGCCAATGAGTATGCCATAAGATCATGAGATCACTGGAAAATTAAATGGTCCATCATTCTACATAAGCAAGGGTAGCTAAAAGGCTTAAAGGGCAAAGGCTTACTTGAATATTCTGCGAGTTACACAAATTAAATATTAAAAAGCCCACATACCACTTGAAGTATTGAAGTGCACATTTTGAAAATGTAAGATTATATAGTAGCAGTGTGCAAGATAAAATAGAGTGTTTATTTCAATTCTTAACTTATTTAAGAATTCATTATTCATTTAAAAATTAATAATATGACTTTTTAACTCACAGCAGTTTCACATACTACATCTATATCTCTCTGTTCTTGTGGAAATAACAGCAGAAGACAAAAGGAAAAATAAAATTACCCCAAAGTCTGAATGAATACATCTGACCTCATACCTCTTGGGCTTTGCCGTCTGATGGCTGGGGAACTGACCAGGCTCTGAATTTTGGCTGAATAGGCTTATCAAAGAAGGGTGTACAGCAAGTCACTGTCTCTTCCACCTCTCCTGGAAGAACTAATGACCCTGCTGAATAAAAAAGAATCAACATTAACCTTCCATTCGATGCATAAATCAGCAAAATCCTGCTAAAATCCTGTAGTGCTCAGACATGGGCAGTAAATTGTTAGTCAGAGTGTGATGTAGTTATTGTTGCATAAGCTATCATTAAAACAGAGCCATGCAGTCCTGAGCTAAAATCTAGGTAGGAATACTGAACTAAGGAAAAGTCAAACTTGTCTGAAAACAGATGGGTAGCTCTTCTTTCCTAAGGGTGCTGAATTAAAATCTGGATGCAGATGCTCTTAAACCCAGAGAGCACCTGGTATTACATTCCTTTCTTTCCGAACAAAGATGGAAGGTCCTCAGCAGAGACATCTGCAGTAGAAGTTATAAAACACCTTGTCTGCCACGGATGAGCTGAGCACGGTCATTCATTTCTCTTTAGCTAGAGCTTCACCACTTGTACACTGGGCATAAAGAATCATTATAAAGCATCTTATTATGGCTCTCACAGAACATTAAGTAAAAATACCTGGTAGAACTACTAATATTCCCCACTGCAGTGCCAGATGACTCTCTTGTCTAAGGGTATTTCACAGATGTTTGTTTCTCCCTGAGCTTTCCAAAAAGAGGTATTTGGGAGGACTTCCCCCTGTCTGGGATGGAGCGAGATGTAACCTTTCCATACAGGCAGGATTTCTTCCACAGTTCACTAATGAACAGCTTTTCTGAATCACTTTTCTTTTACAAACTTCAGCAAAACATTCATACCAGGACCAGAGGATTTGCATTCTGTGACAGATCAGAAGAATATGCCTTAGGTTCAGAAATATCTTCTAACATGAATCAATCTCAGCTCTGCCACAGCACAGATGTGTCCATCGTGTCTCAGTAATGTTTTTATGAAAGAACTTAAGGGGACCATATGTCTTGCAATTTAGTCAAAGGATTATGTAAATCTACCTACTATTTTTTTCAGCTGATACACAAGTTTCTTTACAGTTTTATACTACATTTACATTTATCTTGTAATCTCAGAATAATTTTTCAAAGCTCTGCTTAAATGTTACTTAATGGAAGCAACATGAGAATACATAGATCCAGGGTGAAATGGATGAAGTGTCTACTTATCTCTACCTGCACAATTTTACCACAGCAGTGGAGTTACAGACCGCTCATTCCCCTGTGAACCTGCATTTGAAAATAAAGATTTCCTAGGTAGGTCTCCATAGAAAATCCATGATCAAATTCTTCATTTAGTTTTCTTCTGGGAATAGTGTACTATTTAAAAGCCAGCAGGGCTTCGAATTGCAAAGTAGAACATTCTTTTTAAAAGAGTGGAATTAATTCCCTTGGGTATTTAATTTCTGGGTTTTTGTCTCTTGTTTCATGATAAGTGGGTCTGTTTCCATCCCTATTCTCTTGGTTGCTTATGTTTATCTCCAGACATGTAAGTGCTTTCAGTCCTTGCTCTCAGCATAGCATCTGTTCTGATTCTGCACCAGTTATATGAGAAAACTTTCTGAAAAGGACAGCACAATCCACAGGTATCTAGGCTATGTCTACACATGCTCTGCAGCTGCTTTCTTCATCATTTGGGTCACAAGTATTTATAGGACAGAAGGAAGATGTGAATGCTCATTTAAAGACAATGGCATCTTCTACTATTTTTTCAAACTTGTAACCCAGCTCTATACCCTTACTAAAGTAAGGGAAGTCTGGACACCAGGAGGTTTTTATCACTTACTGATATAAACACTGATTATTTCTGCACTAAGAGCTTCTCCCCCTCAACAGACCAATCTGTACAGAGAAGATGAGGAGGAAGCACTGTTATGCAACAGCCTGGCAATGGCTCAGAAAGATAACTCTTAAGAATTAGGACAACAGAAGGAAATTTATTTTTGCTTTTAGCAAGAAGTGCTTGTCATACTCAGAATGTCAATTCCACTTTTTAAGGCTTGTTAGTAATGCAAACAATGTTTCAAATTCCTTTCAATCACCCTGTAAGAATGTAATCAACCTTTGTTTGCCAGTAGACAGGCCAGAAATGAGCTTTGTCTCTCTCTATCCTGGCTGTGTGACAGCATACAAAAGTCTAATTGGTAAATGCTGCTTTCCCTGATAATGTTTAATAAAGAAACCCCTTCAGAGAGAAAAAATTAGAGAGTTTTGACAGTCGTCCTTCTCAGTGGGAACACCCAAAGGAACTCCAGGCCATTGTAAGTTCTAGCCAGTACCTCACAGCTTGTTTAAACTGCTGCTACAGCACTACTGGATGATGATCCTAATTAAGCTGCTAATTATGTTCTCTGTGGAGGTGATTAATTAGCAACAGGAAAGCCTTGGATACTGCCAACGGCACCATATATAGAGATAACTGAACAGGGCAGTGATACCAAAAAAATTGAGAAGACATTTTGAAATGCACCTCTCATACCATGAAGAATCAACTCCCTGGATGATATGGTTGACAATTTTACTGAAGTCCAGCATACTTTATAACAGCATATTTGGAAAGTGAACAATAATACTCTTAGTCCCTCCCTACCACATCCCAGAAAGTGATGACTTAATCTGTCAACACTGCTGAGTTGGAGTTTTTTGCTTATTGTGTACCATAGACATCAATTGTGAGTATAGAAAAAAATAATCTACTGGCACAAGCCCGCTTTTAACTTTCAAGAGTGAGGAAGTTCAAAGTTTTGTCTATAACTTTACTGTAGCCAAATGATGCCCAGCTATATATACACTGACAGCTATATATACACTGACACAGGTTTTACCACTTTCAGACACTACATTTCACAAAAATGCTGTTGATGGGGAGTTGAGAAGAGAGTGATAACAAAAAAACCTTAAAAGCTAAATTTTGCAGTCTCCTCTAATTCTCATGCTCCAGGCTGTTAGTCCCAAAGAGCTGCCTAGTGTGAAATCATCTCAAGGCAGTGTTAAATGGATTGCAGAGACTGGAGAAGAAAAACAAGAAAGAGATTCACCAGCTAGGGGGGAGCCCCATACTTCAAAAAATCCGCCTCATTTAACTGAATCCTCTTTCTCAACATGATTTTTCTGGATGTAAGGAAAGGCTCAAAATATAAATGGAGAGGCAGAGATTATGAAAAATAACAGATGCTGATATAATTTGCCAAAAAAATTATTGAAATAATCAATAGTTATGCTTGGCCTCAGCTTCAAAGTAACTGAGTCAATCAGGTTCTCCTCAGCCTCTGCAGGGTTACAGACAAGTGGGACCTTGAAAAGACAAGTTTGCAGCACTTCAGTGCTCCAAGCTGGATTAGGATGAGACAATTATATCCTTGCCTATGAAGCCTCACCCACACATTTAATTAGTCCTGTTTTAATTTGCTCTTGTATTTAAACAATAGCACACTCAAGATCTCCAGATATTCTGTAACATATTTAGTACTTTATTCAAATATTACCTATTATTACCAAGATATCCTCCAAGCCCTGCAGCAATAAATTTGTAAGGAATCCTGGAAAGTCCTGTTGCCAAAACATAGGCACTAGGCAGCATCCATCCATCCCTGGAGAAAACCTGATCATCTCTATTGTTGCCTTAAGCTCCTTACAGTTAGAGATTAAATTCAGGGAGAAAGAGTGATTACAGTACACCATGCCCATGCTGTCTCTACACGATGCATTAAGGCTGTGGTTTAGGGCAGCAATTTCACTTTGCCAATCATGGTTTATGGTGCCAAAGTCCCTCAATGCAAAGCACTGTCCCTGTTTCAAGCTTTCAGCCCAGTGCTGTCAAACAAAAGCAGCTACAATGAATTTGCATACTGGCCAAATCTGTGGGCTGCTTTTCCTACTCCCAAGAAGCAGTCACATTCATTCACACCTTAAAAGACACTGAATTTTGACAGGTAAATTGCAAAAAACCAAACCAAAAAAAAAAAAAAAAAAAAAACCACCCAAAAAAACAAACCCAAAAAAATCTTCACTAGAATGACTCTTCCAGAATATCTGCCAAACAGCACTGGTTAGATGGGATGTTTTAATATCTATTTTCTGTCATGCTTCTCACTCATACTGTCAGCTTTAAGCCAGTTGCCCTTAAGTGTGAATATTTACTGTATTAATGTACAGTTGCTAACTCAGCTAACCGATCTGCCCTTTAAAGCTAGGTGAAGCACAGAGATATTGAACTGTTGCTAATAACAAGGAGAAATAAAGGCTTGTTGCAATTTCTAGCAAGGTATGGTATTTTTTACTGGGTAAAATAAGCTATGATATTTTTAAGCTTGTTTTGACGATATAAAGTCTTCAATCAATCATTTGTTCTGACATAAGGTGGCAGCATTTAAAAAGGTCAACAACAGAACGTCTAATTTGTGTCACAATTTACCTCATTTATAAACTAGCTGGAATTCTACAGAATTAATCTTTCATTAAGGTATTCACTAGTGATATTATTCTAGATTACTTTAACATTACAAGCAATAAAAGTGACATAATTTTACATTTTAAATTGCATTTTGTTGCTATGGTTTCTACAGGACTGAGATTTTACCTCTCTTACTATGAAGCTATTGAGTGGACTTTGACGTGTAAGACAACTATCAAACCATAAGTGCTATTTTCTGCACTTAGGAGTCAAGGAGAAATTTTTTAGCCTGACTCAACAACTATCTTCAAAGACCAGGGTTTCCCAGGTATAAATTTGGATGTTGTTCACTTTCCCTGCAGCATTTAGAAGGAGCAATTAATCTCTGGCTAGGCAGTGTTTCAATGTTATAAAATACAATCTAAAAGCCTAACATTGTTAATGAGCCTTGCTAATATAGTCTCAATCTTCACTGAGGCAGTCTGCCTCAAATGAAGTGTGTTTTACCAGGGTTTTCCATATGCATGGGATTAACATTTACTCTTGGACACAAACAAATACACAGAAATGACCCAAAAGATGGAGAGAGGCAAGGTCTGTCACAGTAGTGAATGCACTAAGTTTAAGCAGAGCTCTTTTTCCTCACTGTTCTGCTTGGTATTTTAGCATTGGGCTTAATTCCCATCAACCAATTTGTAGCCTGTTTGGAACTACAGATACCTAACAATACTTTAATGAACTGGCTATAAGCATTTCTCTTTTCATTATAACACAAGTGAAATATGGGTTTGCGCTTCCACCAGTAAACTCCAGGGCCTTTTTAATAGATAATGCCAGAATTTAAGACATAAACATAGAACAATGCCCTACAAAGGGAAAAATGGGCACATATGAACACTGCACTCAAAAGAAATCTTTGACATCTGTACCTGATCAGGGACTGCTGCTTTACTCCCTCCTTTCTGCAAGGCTGGAGAAAGAATATTTGCCATAAACCTGACTTATATTGGTTTATTATTTTCTTCTGAGGTACTGGAAGTCTCTAAGCCCTCAGACTTCACAGGAATTCAGGACACTCAGAAAGGAAAGACTAATCAAAACTTCACTGTTAGAGTACAGAGACCAATCAAGTGGCAATAACTAAGAAACCAAGCATCAAAGCCCAGCAGCTTCTGTCTGTGACCTCAGGCAAATCCCTTAATCTGTGTGGCCTGGTCTCCTTGTACAGTCACAGGTACAGATGAGGAAAATGAATTTAAACACTAAAAGGTTGTCACTTCTGGTTGTAATAAAGACCACAGAAGGACCTATGATAGACAACTAACTATAGACATTAGCATTCCATTTACTTTTTGGAGGTAGGAGAGTTAAAATTATTATAGATGTACAGAAGAGTTCAACACAACTCAAAATGCTCCTAATTGGAATTTTTAAAGTTCACTGTGAATTCAGAATTAGTCTAATCTATTTTAAGCCCAGGATGAAATTGTTTTAATAGGTAGGGACAGCATTTTCATTAAATATTTCCACTTTACAGCACTGTCTCTCAGCACCCACATTACTTTACAAAAAAAACCTTTTGTAATGACAGTAATTTCAATACAAAATAGAAACGTATGAATATGGAGAGATGTTGCTAACAAGAAGTGCTCTGCACTTCTAGAAGGGTTTGAAAAAAAAAACAATTTCACCAGGACGAAGTACAGTAAATATTCCTCTTAATTTATTATTTCATTACCTCTTAGAGTGGGGAAATTAGTAATTCAGTTTGGAGAACTGGGGCAATGTGGGGAATTTTCTAGGAGCAGAAGAATTGAGCAAGATCATCTCTTTCAGGGGAGAGGCAGCTTTTTAATCAATGTTCACACACTTGCATTCAAAGACAGAAAACAATAGTGAATACTAAGGGGGGAAACGTACCACTGCATGTCTCTTCATCTGTGTCTACATCTTCCAAGTGTAAGTACTTGTCCATCTGCAATGAAAACCCAAATCAGAAATAGATAAAAATATATAAATTCCATTCCTTATAGTACAATCTAGAGCAAAGCAAAAATGCATTAAATTGCCTACTTCTCTTCTCCATTTTCCCCAGCATTTTTCCAAGAAAGCATACGAGTTTTCTTTGAAATGTGTAACCCAAAGGAAGTACTTTTAGATGTAGTCAAAGATTTACTGCCAAAATTGCCACGTATTAAGTGATGGAAAGGAAGCTCAAGCTGTACAGTAACTTTCTCAGGAACTTAGTGGGAAGATGGAGAAGTAAAATATTTTCATAGGAAAATGATGCATGATAAGTTACTATGCAATTTTGCAAGCTCATTTCCTATGGCACAAAGAGAATACAGGCTGTAGGCAAACTAGCACTTGATCCTTCTGTTTTGACACTAATGGTGAATTGATTAGGAGAAAAAACCCTAAGAATTATTACATTTCTAGTATTTCACCTGGGGCTTTACTCTACTGTTTTCTCAGGCTAATGTCCCTTGAACAATCTAAACTATTTAAAACATACCCAAAGACAAGACATTTCTCATTTCAGGTATCACTCTGAATAGATGAACACGGTGAGAAAAAAAGGTTTTTCCCAGCCTAGCTGCAAATAGTGTTACCACGGAGGACTGATTACATGCCCTGGATTTTCTTCTGTGTTTCCATGAAGCAATTAAAGATGCTCACAGGAAATTTTCTCCTGGTTTGAAAACAGTCTCAAGACTTACATAACCTTTACACTTTTAAAGTACATACTCACTAACATCAGAAAAAAATTTTGGACTGGTCTCATTCTTCTTTCCCACAGATGGGAAATACATCAGGAAATTGCAAATAATTTGTAAATTAATACATGAAAAATCAGTCATGTTCTTCTCATAATCCCCACTTTGAAGAAAACCTCACCTTCACTCTTTCAGACAGACTGAGATTATTTCCATCAGAGACACCAGCTGTTGAGCTCTCACTCATCACTGCCTGTAAATAGATGGGCAGAAATACTTACATGCATGAAACAGAATCAAAATCGCAACCAAAGCTCCTACTGATTTATACATAGTTCACAGAATCACAGAATAGGTAAGGTTGGAAGGCACCACTGCAGGTCACCTTGAACAAGGAGGCTCCCCTAGAACACATTACTCAGCTTTACAGATATTGTGCATAGAAATTTTTAAGTGAATGGAATGCTCCTGAAAATAGAACAGGTACAGGTAATTCTCTGAAAACCTACATGGGACCAGACTGATTCAACTGGAACAACAGTGCAAGTAAACACAGCGTGCCTAAAAAGCAGCATTTAGAACAGGAGCACTGTTTTCAATAGCAGTGTTTTCCCCATTTTCCTTTCTCAGGGCAGGCTTAAAGGTTACAGTGGTCACCTTAATGCCTTACAGCCTCTTCCTGCTACTACACTGCAATTTTTCTGCTGCATTCTACTATTATTATATTTATTTCTTAAACTGGTAATGTGACAAAAATGTGCAGGCATGTCTGAAGCTTTTTCTTCTTTAGAAACAGAAACATACATCAAGGTTTATTACATTTATTACATTTATTACAAGGAAGTTCCATTACATAAAGGATGATGGAAGTTGTACATTGCTTTATGCGGCAGAAAGACAATTCAATGTGGCTAAAGTAAGAGACACAAAGACAAATTATACCAATTTTTCTTAGGAAAAAAATGGCAAAAAATATTGTCATTATTATTACACAATCAACTGACAGAACATAATTGTTTTAAAAGCCTCTTGATTGTACCTCAAAGACATGTCCCAGCAAGGGGGAAAGTGGCAGCTTGTGCTCTGAGGCCTGGCAGGCCCATCATTTGAAATCACTTCAATGTGTTGCTCTGTGTATTTCACAAAAGGACCTGCTACCTTTTTTTTTAATAAAGTTTAATGAAGAGCAATTTTGAGTACAGACTAGATCACAGCCTAATTATTTTGTTATTCAGGCAGGAAGGCAGAAGTTCTTAACAAGGTGACTCCCATTTCCATCCCCCTCCATTCCAGATGATGTCTGCTGTTTTCCTGCCCCTACACATTAAATCCCTAATCCCTTATGTTTCAGAAAATCAAAAAGGCTCTGGCCTGCCTATTGTTTACTTCAGGCAGTAACATAGCTTCAGGAAAACAGAACTCTGTACTTCCTAAAATCTACAAGAAACAAAATAAATCTGTCCATGCTGGTGGCATCCATACTCTCAGGATTTTTTTTTTCCTTTTTGCCAACCTCTGCCACAAACTGCAGTCTCCAGCGAAAGCATTACTTAGCTCATAGCAGGGTGCCTTATTTTTAATCAGATTATGGCAGCTCTTCAGCAGGGCAAATGCCACTGCCAAACACGATCTCGGCAGGTGCCTCTCTAAGCATTTAACACTTAGGTAGTATTTTAAATATTTGCCTCACATAGGATAAATACCACTAGCCTCTAACATTTGGACAGTGTATCTCTCCATATTTTCATCTGTTTAAATGTGGTGCTTGTCCACATGGACAAATGTTAACTCATTACCTCATTCTCATTTGGCATCCGGGGTGGAAATGACACCCACATTTCTTTGCTTCTTTCATGTGAGCCATCCAGTTTATTTCTGTTTGGTAATTCAGAAGTAGAACATTTTTTTCTTAAGGAGTCCACTTTATTTCCCTGAATTGTCCTTCCCTCTTTCTCTGCAAGCATAATCACACCAGATTAGATAACATAATTCATTATCCAAGAAAAAGAAAAGCATGTATTTAATTACATTCAATATTGACATTTTACACATTTACTTTGCCTCTCATGAAAGCTTCCATGTATTTTAAGTATAAAATAAAACTTTAGCATAAAACCTTACCAGACTTTACCATAAAACTGAATATGCAGTTTGAACTTCAATTGCACAGTGTCCCACCTATTCCTCAATACTGAAGAATTCATTATCACAAAAGCTTATGCAAGATACAGAAAACTTCATAAAATCAACCAAGAATATAAATACCCCAAAAAGCAAGACAGTAAGGTTACACCTTACTGCATCTAGAAGCTGACCATTATGTGCATGGAAGCATGAATTTCCAAACCCACACTGAATAGTTGTTTTTTTTTTCCTTCAACCTGGCAAAAAAAAAGTAATCACAGGCAAAATAAAAAATGCAGTACTTTTTATTTTCAAAGTCCCATTATCAAATAAGGAGCAGTTATAGGTCAATCAATTAAAATGAACTTCACACCATGTGTTCTTAATGAAAAATAAATGCTCATTTAATTAAGCTTTTTGGGTTTAGTTTGAAAAATTTACTTTGCAACAATAAGAAACACTGCACTGCATTTCTAAAGCATAATTATGTATTATAAGCATTGAAGTAACTCTTGTGGAGAGTTTTAATGATGCCTTTGGGGTTGTCACATTAAGCCATACAGAAAAGAATTATTAATCCCCTGGGACAAGCTCTGTGCTGCAGTTACTGTGACACACAGAAAGGGCTGGCAGGCTGGGCATAACCTGAGGTCCACACTTACAAGAGTCAGGGTTCATAGAAAGCAAACTGCACCACACCAGAGCCATCTAGCAAACAGGTTTCAATGCTCAGATAACAGATGAATTCTCTGAATAATTCCTAAATCCCCAGTCTCTGTAACATCTTGCTTCTCCCTGCTTCCTTTGCAAGTCCTTTCCTAAAACAGTATTTGGATACAGCAGTACATATGAGCCATCACGTTTTCCAACATCCTCTCTTTTTAAGCCATGGAAATGAAGCAGTATTAGACATGAAACTCTCTTGTAAATTCTTGAGTGGTAAAATGGTCACCCACTATTTGAAGATAATGTTACTGTCACCCTATTTACAGGAAGAACTAGATGGCTAGCTCAAAGAACTTCAATCTTTTTTTACTTTAGCAGTAAAACAGGATGGGCTTCCTGTTTTATCCTAAGAACTTGCAAGTTTTATCTTAAAGACTGATAAGCCACAACAGAATATTAATGTATTTGGGGGCAAATGGGTATTGGCAAATCATGCAGCTGAACATCTGCACACCAGCAGAGTACCAACAGGGCCTGAGGACCAACCCAGGGTCCTCCCTGTGCACATCAGGAGCGTTTCTGTATGAGAAATGACAAAAAGATTCTGGAAGCCATACACTTTTCTCACCAGACCAAGAGAGAGACAAAAGAAATCATCACTGGAATGATCAGAAGCATAATTCATAGAGCCAACAGACTCTGAGTAAACATGACATTCCTGCAGTAGCCCATGCTTTTCTTGCATACCACTGTGGTCATTCTTCTGGGCTATAAATCAGATCATCCTTCTCAAAAATATAGGTACTGAGTTCTCCAGAGAAAATAATACCACTTTTAGCATCAAAAGACTGATGACACATAGTTGGGCAGTTATAATTAGGCACACATATGAGCTGACAAACTTGCTCTATTAGGTTCTATATTTTCTGGACACCTGAGCTATTGTTGCAGCTAAAAAGCTAGATAGATTAAATGAGCTAGTAAGAAATCAAGTGCATTCAGAGTATTTATGTGCCATTTACCAACCCCAGACTACAGTTCAGAAGCACTATCCCTTTTCCTAAGAGATCAGTCATAAACTTTTGACAGAAACCTTTTTCAGGTTAAGACCATTGCAAAGTTATTGGGTTAGAGAATATTAAACAATACATTTGATGAAACATTCAGCACTGCAATGTGATACTAGATTCATGACTGCTTGTGAAGAAAAATTCAGAAGAAAAATGTCTAAGCAACCCAAAGTGGTTGTTAAATGCAATTCTGTGGACAGAGTATCTACTATGCAACTGTGTGCATAATGAGGCCATGCCATATAAGTTAAAGGGGGGCAGGTGATTCAAACATTATGTTGTCAGCCTTGAGCACAGTCCCTCAGGACCAGTAAGAGCCAACTTCAGCTGCCCAAAGCAACTCCTGACACCTACAGCCTCCCAATGCATGCACCACATAACTGGCCCCTTTAAAGCAGTAACTGTAATGAACTTAAAAATATTATTTAAAAAACCACACAAAAGTTGTTTTGAAGTTAAAGAAACTACAATCTGAAGACAAGCATCACAGGTGTATTTCTTTGATAGTGTTCTGAATTTCAACCATTTCTGTTCTTACTTTTTGAAGAGAAGGGGAAGAAGGAAGGATGGCATTCAAGCCAGCAAGATCACTCTGCCTTTCCCCTGACTAAGTGATAATTGACTCATTATTCACAGTCACAGCTCTCAACCTGCCAAGATCCTGTTGTAGAACACTGGCCTTCACAATATGTGATAAAAATCAAAAATAAGGGATACAAACACAACAAAATGTAGCAGAGGAAGAAAGTTGAAATGATATAAAGATTCACATATTAATTCTGCAGACAGATTCTGTCTCACTTTTTAGTCATTTCACTGTCAGTATCTTAAAAATGAAATAACAAGCCAACTTAGATCTCTAGAAAAGTACATCTGAGTCTCTCAAGAGCAGTATCCATCATAATTGTGTGTCACTATGAGTATGGTGCAGACTTCAGAAACATGTTTCAATCAAAAAGGATATCCAACTTGATAAATTTTTTTCTCTCCTGCTATCTATCCTCTATATTGCCTAAAATTCTCTTTGTGTTCCAATTTGGACAGGAATTTTTTGAGAATGTTTAGTGATTACCCACATATTTCAAAGAATAAGGAGTCACTTATCACAAAACCAGAGAAGAGAGCTACCTGTAGTATCAAGAAAAACCTACTGTTAGTGAAATCTCTCAGATGACATAGTAGCCCCAGAAGAATGATAAAATTCTCATGGTCTGAAGCATTTCAAAGCCAGACCAGACAGAGCAATCAATAACATAGTACAGAATACACTGGGCAAAACAATTCAAACAGGTACTTCCTACTTTTTTCAATTGGATTAATTAGTTTCAAAAACAAAAACTAGCTGAGATTTAGAAACAGGCCCCTTTAGCTATAAAACAACAGCAACAACAACAAAAAAACCTCATACAGCAAAGCTACTATTTTAGTTCCAATTTACTTTTTTGTCCTGAAATCCTGGACTGAGGGCCAGCAGAAGGCCTATGAATTCCTTAAATCTCTTCCAAGTTATGCTCTCACGGAAAACCTGGAATTCAAATATTACAGTGACTTTCTACAGGACCCAATTTTAAAAAAAACCCAATTTTACTCACAGTACTATAATAACTTTCTTGAGTAGAGATAACAAATACAAATGTCATGTTCATTCACTTTCTCCATTCTTCAAACACACCACCAGCAAACATTTTAAAACAAGAAAAAAAGGCTGCCACTGAAATGTTTCCATAAAATACCACTTTGAGATGTTCACAAGGTGGTAACACACAATATAACTACCTATATTTAGCTATTTGTAACTATGTAAACCATTGTACAGCACCGCATTTGTTTACCCTAAATTACAAGCTGTAAGAGGAAAACAAGAAATTTCAAGGCTAAAAATCCAGTTTGCTGAGGAGATAATTGTTAGAACCTTTCCTTAATTTTTGTTAATCAAAGCAGCTCCCACATTTTCTGCAGTAACCCTATGACACAGTAACCCTACCGAAATTTGCAGCCTCCCTATACTTGTATATTGTCCTGCAGGGAATGGAACATAGTGTTTTAAAAGTTACTTAGCCTAAAAAAAAAGCCATTCTGATTTATGTTAACCAGATACCTTTCTGTTTCCATGTATTTTTATGTATAAATTGCTGTATATCAATGCAGTTTGACCAACCTTTCAACACAAGAATTATCCCATATAGTACGTACCTGGAGGATTTCAGTACTTGAGTCTAAAATTAAGAGCAATTCCGGTGTAATTCAGTCACCTAAAATTTGTCACGTAGTTTAAGAGTAGTTTAAGTCATGCTTTAAGATTCTAAGGGCTTAGCCTCCTGATGCCACCCAAAAAGGCAGTGGATGTTTCACAGACATTGTACTATATCTCCCCACACTCAGCATCTGCAGTGTCTATCCCATTACTATCTGAATTAATGTAACGTCCATTCCAATCTCACTCCATCAAAATCTGCACTAATTTCAATGGCAGTGATCTCACAGTAGTACTGAGCAAGCATAACTCCTTTACAGCAAAGAACTTGCCTAAAACATTTACCTCAGTGTGCAAATTAATATTTGTAACACAAATTGAACAAAAATTCAGCTGGTGCAGCCTTTTCCCCTAACGTCTTTGATCTTATCCTGATTAAATGACAAACAATCAGCACAAAGTGTTGTCTAGCCTTTTTTTCTTCCCCCTTCAGAAAAGCTCAGGTTCTATTATAATCAGTAATAGGGCTTGATTTTTTAATTTAAATTTACCCATTTCTTAAGGAAATTCCTCAGCCAGGATAAATACCTATTCTGTGGACTGGGACAAGTAATTTCAGTGGGACTAAGTCTAACCTAAAAGGGTAAACTCTTAAGTCCTGATAGTTACTTTTGACTGCCATTTTTGGAAACTTATTGTAGTATGTTTCGAAGTAATTCAGGAAAAGGCTTTTTTATGTGTTCCTTCAGGGGAAAGATGAATGACTGCTACTATCAAGTATATTTCAGCCACTCTCACATACCTGCTCTAGCTTAATGTACAGCAATACTTCTCTAAAACCAACTGAGCTCCTAATTTCCAAAAATTTAGCTGCTTTTTTATTGTATCAGTATCTCTTCCTTTGTACTTAATGGAACATATGTGTTCTGGTTTTATGTAGTGTTTATCTGTATCAATATCTATGTCTCTGTTTTGCTTTTGATAGTCTCAGTGTCAGAAAAAGGGCAGCATTTCCTGTTTATTCCTCATTCACCCCAGCCGATCATTTCAAAATTCATATGATTCTTTCACAGCTCAGCAGTATTGTTGCTGGATACCTTCTCCATTTGAATACTAATGCTGTCAGTTAAATAGCAAGGCAAACGTGCACTACACCATTTCAGTAGCTTGTACAAGCAAAATCCTCTTTCTTTCAACAGAGATACAAGAATTCTAGACTTCTTTCTGAGTTTGGGTTATACTAAGCCATACTTTGAACCTTTGGAGTTTACTTCTTAAATACTTGGTGGTTTTCTTTTACAGTCAAAGAAACCAAAAAATTGTTTAAAGATCTCCTCAGCACAAGGAAACTACATTAAACACATATGTTGGGAGCATTTTAAAAGAACATGTGATAAATCAGGGCAGGATCAATCTTGATGACTTTCTGTGTGCTTGCATCCTAGAAGCATTCAGAGGCAAGTACATAAGGGCTGTAAGAAACAAGCAAATTGTATATAGCATCTGACATCTTCACACAAATTATTCCTTTCTTAACAAATAATAAAAAAAAAAAATGACAGCAGGTGGGAACAAAATAAAATGTCAGAAGGCCCAAGAGTTTTGAAAATACTGGAATTTGGACATTATAATCACAACATTAAGGCATCCCTAAAAGGCCTGACTTATTTTTTTAAGGCAAATGCGTACTTTCTTGAAATTAGGCATTTCTATTCAATTTTATACTGAACACTGGAAAGTACCCAATTTCACAAAGAGTTCAGCACTAAAGTGGAAGCGAGGTCACTCGACTTCTGATTGTCCTGCTGAGTCACTGATACACAGCTCTGATCTCTGACATTATTGGCTCTATGTCGTTTCCACATGTTTCCACATGGGATTCCTCAGCTCACTGCAATGCATGAATCTAAGGCAGCAGCTGCATTTAGTGCACTTTGATGCCTTTCTAGACAAGGTGATGAGGTACAGCAGAATTCACTCTGTGTTACTGCTTTTCATACTACCAGAATTCATTCACTGCCAATATGCCACTATAAGATAGAACCTCTACCAAAGTATCAACAGCAAAATTACTAAATATTTCCCTTTCTATGTTCTAAAAAATCTCAGTTATGCAAGAGAATGAAAATACTATTTTTTAAAATCTGAGATACTCTTCAGAAATTGTTTAGTAATAAAGGCATCAGAGAAAACAAAGAATTGCTATTAGGGAAGCACTACTATTCAAGGGCTGTTCAAGTTTCCAAGAGTCTGAGTGCCTCTGTACTTATCTGGTGCTGCCACTGAGCTACTGTGCAAATGCACAAGTCATTTCCCTTCTTTTGGCCTATTTTTTTCTGTCTATACAATTGAGATGAAGTATTTTGCAGAGCAAATACCAGGACAACAAATATCCATAAAACAGATCAGTTATTATTATTTCAAAAATAATCTATTAAGTTTGCATTTCTATGTCTGGTATTTTTTTCCACATTTAGGGGCTCTGTATGGTATTTGATTTTATACTATACTGAATAAAGGCTACACAGAGATAGCTACTGAATTTATGATCAATAAAAAACTGCAAATTTTGTCTCCCAGCCAATTCTATCAAATGATCCAGCACAACACATCAATAAAAAGCTCTGAACTGATGCTGTTTCCCTATTTCATGCCCTGTTTAAGTTCCCTGGGGATGACAGATTAATTTAATTCGTTTTACTGAACTGTCTAGTTGCTTTTATTGGCAAATCTACTCATAGGTTGAAATTTCTCTTGGGGTTAGCATTGTCCTACTGGTCCATTTTAAAAATAAAAGTGCATTCACTGTCACTTCTCATATAGTTCTCTGCTATGCCTTCTGCTGTGAAGACTGACATTTGTAAAGTGCCCTCACTGACACTTATATGGGAAGTTTAAAGTTGTTGTTTTTCCTAAATGTGGTTAATGCAAAAAGGAAGCAGACAGCTACAGTCAAATGGACTGTGAACTGAATACCTTGCCCAGCTTTCACTGGGGAATTAAGTTAATCTGAGCACAACACAGAATATGGCCCTGGCATACCACCTGTAAGCACAAAAGCGATCAGTCACTTCCAAACTTCCTCCACTTGACAGTTTGTTCAGCACAGAAGCATCAAAACAACAGCACCAAGGCTAAGAAGTTTCAACCCAAGCTGTGGCTTGCTTAGATGGGTCCAATTAAGGTCCCTGGACTTCAACACACTGCCAGGCAGTGGGAGGCGTATGAAATACAGCAAAATTAACAGCAGGAATGGAATTCATTTAATCCTCGTGGTCAAATGCCCAGAACCGTGGAAAACATGCAAATCCTAACTTGGATATGGGTAAGAATTTTGTTCATGGCAGCATTTTCCTATCCAGCAAAATGATCCCTAATCCCATATTTTTAGAAGTGTGAGAGGAGTAATTTAGAATCTAGATTAAAATTTTGAAGCTTGGACCATTTGGGGTTTTTTCTGTATTTTTTTGTACAAGGTCAAATGAGATATTTTATGCTCCAGTGAATTTCCCATTCTTCCTCTGAGTTTTAAAATATGAGCAGATGCTGCCTTCTGATTTTGAGCATCACAGCTCTGCACAGATTTCAAACACTATCCCTAAGATTTAAAAGAGGCTTTTGTCCTCTGTGGCAATTTTTTCAAAAGTGGGGTTGGATGGATTTCCATGAGATTTTGTCCAAAGTTTTTCTAGAAAGTGTGCATTTTTGAACACACCACTCATTGACCACACCTGCAGAAATCTGTATCATCCAGTCCTTTGTAAATTCAGCTCTTCTGAGGCTCCTTTAACTGCAAAGCTTTACAATGAGGATGAAAGATTTCATCTTCCTGGACTCAAGCTCTAATTTACTTAATTACATTCCCATGGGTTCACCAGCCCTTTCACCCATATATTCATCTTGTTAATATTATCCCTATGACAAAAAACACACTTTGGATGCTCTAAATAGGAAAAAATAAAGAGACTTAACTAGAATCTTAACCTAGCCCTCAAATGCCTATCCATTACAGAACCAATAAAAAAAAGTTTTAAAAAAAATCTATTTACGGAGGAAGTCCTCCTATAATTTTAAAATTTTATTTATTTATGCTATATAGGTCATGTTCTGTTGGAGCAGTATGCTTTATATGCTGAGGTCAGGGTTTTAAAAATATATTTATGTATGTTTAACCATTTTGCATCAGATTTGTAGATGTGGATAAATAGTCTTACGGTAGGATTTACTTGTCAATTAGTCTATGAACTCTCATTTTCTCACTGCACCAAACACATTTTAAAAAACAGAACCACTGGGATTTTTAGGAATACTAAAATCTGGAAGATTAAAATTCCAGATCAAAGAAGTAGTTTTATAGTCCAGCTAAGTTATAACAGATCTCTGTGCTAGTTAAACCAAACACAAATCATGAAACAAATTACACAGAATTTAGAAGGACTTATTTTGACTCCAAATCTTGTTCTATGTGAACTAAGAGAGTATCTTTCCAAATAGCACAAGGAAGAAGAGAAGTAGTCATAGGTAATATCACATATTCAGATACAATAAAAAGACAAGATCCTAATAATGTGATTTTCTTGATTAGGATATTAGCAATTCTCAAAAAGCCAAATTGAAGTCAGGAATGTAAAAATTCATTAATCCTGTTTCCCACATTTATAAGAATGAAACTATACTCTCAAGAGAAGGTCCTAATGTGTTCACAGGGGGTCACTCCAGGCTATTTATAGCCACAAAAGGTTCTTTTCAGCTAGGCCAGAAGAATGCTTGGGTCTTTCAACTCCAGATATATTTACAGCTTCACTGTGTGTAAATTTAACATATGAATAAAAAAATTAAAAATCACAAGGGTATCAGATTCTTATGAGATGCTTTCAAGATTACCATAGAAACTTCAGCTGAAAATATGTTTGCAATGCCAACTGCAGACCTAGTATAAATTCATGCACAAGTGAAAATCACCTTCTGCAAATATGTTACTCGGTGAAATCAATGGGATCCAATTAGTTTTGTGTGTTTTCTGTTTCCAATGTTATGACAGACAAAAATCTATCAGATGACAATGTATGTTTTATGCTTTAAGTAGAAGTTTTGCAGGTCACTAGTTTATCATGCAAACCAGCAGGCTGGGTACTTTTAAAGGAAAATGAAAGTGGGAGGAAAACAAGTCGAGCTGTTCAGTTCATACCATCATAAGAACCTGCATTTCTAAGCATTTGATTCAGGTAAAGCTCTACCTTTTATATGATTTTAGTGGCAAATGCCTACAGTGACAGTGAAAGTGACTGAAATACACGCTGAGGCTTTTTGCAAGTAGCATCATGATATGCAGCAATGCTTCTATGATAGGAGCTATCCCCAGTGTATCAATCATACATAAGAAGACCAGAACCGGATTTTCAATCCTCTTATCTCATGCCCCAGTGTCTCCTTTCTCTTCTATATTTTATAGGCAGGAGAGACAGAAAGTTGCCACAAGATTATTCCTGTGGCAGTTTCAGCTCCCCCACTGGTTTTCTGCTTGTGACTGACACTTAGTTCTGCCTGAAGGATAAGGACAGGACAGACTTCTGAGTACCAATCAATGGGGCATGCCACATGCTGTAATTGAAAAATACAGTGCTTCTGCAATAGTACGAGGACATCACTTCTAGTGCAAAGCAGTGGTAAAGAGAATTGTGAGTAATACGTAGCTTGCACTTATTTTTATGGCACAAATCTGAACATGGTTAAAAAATGTGAACCTCAGCTACAGAATTGGAATTCTGTAACTCAGCAATGCTCAGATCAAGTCTAAGTTCCACTTTTTATTTCACCTGCAGAGCACGAGATCTTTTCAGCCTAATCATCTACCTGATGTCCTGCTGGCCACCTGGTCCAACCTCCCTGCTTAAGCAGGGCCATCCCAGAGCACCTTGCACAGGATTGTATCCAGAGAGATCTTGAGTCTCTCCATTGAGGGAGACTCCACATCCCCTCTGGGCAGCCTGTTCCAGTGCTCGGTCACCTGCACAGTAAAGATGTTCTTCCTCATGTTCAGCTGGAACTTCTGTGCATCAGTTTCTGCCCATT
>JAYDZK010000268.1:19012968-19025677 GCA_034509185.1 Euphonia xanthogaster | reverse complement strand
CACCAGTGACAGGGCTCCAAAGAGGCCCTGTGCTGCTGATCGGGACCCTCAGGGATCTGCCACTCAGCCAGCTCTCAACCCACCTCACTGTCCATTAATCCAGCTCACAATTCCTGAGTTTGTCTACAAGGATTTTGTGAAGGCCAGTGTTGTAAGCCTTGCTGAAATCAATTTAGACAATATCCACATCCCTCCAGGTAACTGGTTCATCACAGAATGCAATCACTTTTTAGAAGGCACACACACAGGCACAGCACAGTCATCTAGTGTCAGTAAAGCTGTAAAAGTACCCAAATTGCACACTCCTAATCTCAGGCCATCTCACACTATTAAGTACTTTCCTTAGGCTCTTCTTTTATGGAGACTTCTCAAGCAAAACAATGCAAGATGTACTTAGGAAACATCTATTCTTCCAGAAAGTGCATGTTCCCCCCACCTCTCTAAAGCAAGCATAAATGGCTAACCACCTGTAGAGACACAGCAGCAAAGGAAACAATCTGTGGAAAGTTGTCCTTAGGGTTCCCACTGCTGAGTGGAAAAACAAAAGCATCACAAGGATTTGCCTAAAGTCACAAAGCAGGTGAGTAGAACAAAGACACTAAATACCACTGCTTGTCTTTTTATCCTTCCTTCTGTCTGTGGTATCCAACAGGAGATTTGGGAAATTACATACCTTTCAGAAGATATGTGAATGTATTTAGAAACTCCTCATATGACTGCTCATGGCTATTTATAAATTGATCAAGGATGCTGTTCTTTAACAGCTGTTCTCCCATGATCATCCACACCTTGAGAGTCGAATAGGTCTATCTGGTCTTGTAGGCTGCTCCTGCAATAGAAAAAAAAGAGCTATATATACCTGCAGGCAGAAAACAAATCAAGAGAAAAGTCCCTAGTTCACATAGATGGGCAGTAGAAAGTATACTTTTTCTTCTCTCCTTGTGTAGTTCTGTCTCGTCAGTGGAACTTTATTCAACATTTCTCCCAAAATTCACATGGACATAGAAATTTTAAGTACAACAGGAGAAATTGTGATAATTTGTGCTTGAAATTTATGACCTTGGGTAAAATGGGCCACAGAAGAGCCAGCTATTCTTGGTGTTGTTCACTCCCTTAAGTTGTACAGTCTTTCAAAGTTTTTGCCTTCTTTGCAGAAACCGTGACACCCCTCATCTGCATGTTGTATTTAACAACCAGGACACAGCTGTACATTCAAATTTTGGACTGAATTCATCACCTTCAGGTCCACTGCTCACTGCACCATCAAAGCCACAAACTGAGATTTTGGACCACACGTTAAATCACAATGACACATGTCTGTCTGTCTGTCTGTCTGTGTATGCTGAGGCAGCGCACAGGACAGGGAGAGCATGCTGGAGCCAGACAGCCATGCAGGAATGTGAGGATCACTCTTGAGATGGGAATGAGCTGAAGGAAGGGAGCTCCACTCTCAGTCACACAGCAACAGCTTTGCAGCCCACGTTCATCACTTAACCAGACTCTACGGGTCCTGAACAGCCCTCAGTGAAGCATGCTGAAGTTAGCCTTGCTCCTGACTCATAAAATCTGTGTAAATGCATTTTAACAGCTGCATGATGCTAAACATTCACCCTATTACTTATTGTTCATACACATAGGTCCACACTAATAGAACCAGTTTGCACACATAAATCTGATCAAGAGATGCAGGAAGGGATTATACACAAAATGACGGATTTGCATGTGTTCCTCTGTCTCCTCTCCTGATTTACCACAACACTAAGAAGTGGATTTTGGGAATGAAAGCTTAATTCTTCAGCAAAACTTCAATGATACTAAGGAAAGGCTGCCAACCTGATACTGAAGTTAAATAAGACTGGAAAAGAATTGTTTGGAGACCAGAAAGAAAATAAAGCATGACTTCTAACATAAAGCTCTAATTTTGTTGCATTGCCTGCTTCCAAGGAAGACTAATGTTCTGAAGATATCAAAATACACACTCAACCACGTAACCTAAAGTTTAAGTTTTCTAATGTTTTACAAAAATACAACCGTTATTAATCTCTCTGTGGACTGACAAAGCAGAATACAACTCACCAGACTCTCTGAGTTGTTTATGTCTATTACAGGGCTTTGAGAGGCAAGCAGTGCCTTCTATTCCTCATTATGGTTATTAAAATCATTATTTGAAATAGAGCTGTGATTTCTAAGGCTACTGTAAAAGAAAAAATATATATATCTAATCAAGAAAAAGTTAATAACTGCATTCTTCTCTGAAGTCTGGTGTCTAGGATCTCCAGCTCCCTTACAAACACTAACAAAAATAAACATAAAAACATTCCAATAAGGAAGAGAAAACAAATACTATTCCCAATAACAGATTAAAAAAATGAGTCATCAGGAATTTAAATTATTTAAAAACAAGTTAGTGGAGGGCTGAGAGCCAAGCTTACATTAATTCACTCTAGAATGCTCTAGGAAACTAGAAAGTTAATATGCATTTTGGGGGCATAATCATATCCTTAACCATCTGCATGACAGCTTTCTCTGTGAAAGCCATGCTCTACAGCCACCAGATCACCAGCCTGAGATTCAGCACCCAGACCAGGCGGTACCAAAAATCATGTATTTCAATTCTTACTTTGTTGTGCAGCTTCTACTTCCTACAGAACGTGGGAAACTTCACTTCAGATATTCCCTTGCACAGCTGTTATTGAGGTCTACAGAATCATCTCCTCACGGAGAGGAAAAACCAGCCAGGTCCTAATGAAAGCCTAGGTTCTGTCAGAAAAACAGCCACACTCTCAGACAACAGAGGAGAGACTGGCAGCCAGAACTACCTGTTCCCTGTCTGCAATCATTTTCCAGAATGGCTCAGTGCTGTAGCATGGCGCTAAATAACAGCAAGTGCAGATGATGGTATGTGGGGAATACCTACTATCCCTGAAACTGAACATGTGCTTAGGATGGATGGTACAAGAGCGGTGTTCAAAAATTTATATCAACCCATCAAGGCTTTGGTGTTTTTTCATTTTCATTCCACTTTGTTTTCTGCTGCTTCCCACTTACTTTATTCCAGAGTCTCTCTTAATGATCACCACACTGTGTCAATCGCAGAAAAGTTTTGTGAGCTGAACAGCTGAAACTAGGCTGACCAGAAGACTCTCACCTTTGCTAAGGAGCTAACCAGTAGATTCTACATAATTAAAAGTCTTCAGCAAACACCCAATTCACAGCCTCAAGGCAATGACTTCTTTAAACTACCCTGAAAAAATGAAAAAAATACACAGTAATGGATTGGAATCCTCCACAATTTAAAAATACAATGACACTTCAAGTAATGAAATTACTGCATTGTTCTGGTAAAGAACAGATACTACTAAAATCAAAAACTTATCTTCTTTTTTCCCCAAAGGAATCAAGCTAACTTGGAAGTGTCAAGGAAAATAAAGCAAGGATCCTTTCCTTGTGCTGGCTTTGAATACTTTTAGAGTCAAGTATCAGTAAGTGATGCATTCAAGCAGCAACTATGCTTTCTTCTCTTTGCATTTCATTCCTCCTCATCCATCCAAATGACTTTAATGAGGTTTCTTGAGGCGATCACTCATTAAGCCGTGCTAATCAGCAGCAGATTGTGCAAAATCAGTTTTATTTCTCAAAACACAGTCTTCTTCCGAGCAGTTTAAGACAAATCAGAAATCTCTGCATTGAATCAAAGAGGCAGGTCAAGTGAGTATTAGCATGATTTCAATTACACAGTGATTAATTCTATTAAACAACACAAAATGTGGTGGAATATAAACTTCCTGGTTTATGTTGCATTTTTAAGTACTTTACGTTTTTTTAAATACAATAGAGGCAATGAAAGAAAAATCAAGATTTTGAATTTTTTTAAGGAAAGAGCAGTAAAGCTAATTGTCTCTACAAACACAATAAAATTTTATGCAATTTAAATTTTCAGGGAAAAAAAAAACTACTTCACTAGCACTTCTGGCATAGGTTCAAGTCAGATTTTCACACTATGGATTTGCTCTCCTAGAAATCATTCTCAATTCTAAAAAAATGCTGATTAATGAATGGAGTTTTTTTAATAGTTCACCCATAGGTTCAGGAAAAATATCCAGGTACACCTGTTATCAAGGTTTTATAATTATGTCTGCAAAAATCAGATTGAACATAAATACACTATTTATAAATCTTATACTCTGTTACCACTGGACAATGCCCCATCTTTTTTCCCTACAGAGCTATCACAGTAACTACACCTTTAACAAAATTGTTGCAGCAATCAAGCATGAGGTAGCAGCGTTGCAAAAAGAATGAGATTTTAGCAGACAAATGCACTCAGAATCAATTTAAGTCTATCTAGGTTCTGGCTGCTCCCAAAAGTCTACCTCCTCTTCGCCTCCTGGTCTACCCATCTCTTGGGCAGACCAAATAAACCACCAATACAAAACCTGAGAGTAAACAGAGCAAATGCATTTATTATTCTGTTTTAAAGACGTATTTTCCGATCTGCCTTTCAGCTGTACAATCATGATTGCCCATACAAGGGGACAGTGGGACCGGGCAGTGTGAGCAAGGGAAGGATGCAGGATGGCCCCTTTGGCAGCTTGTCATTGTTGGTTATGCAACGCTGAAGGCACAGTCTCATCAGAAACACCCTCACAAATGGCCCAGAAAGCTGTGCCTCCTCCATGGTGCAAAAGCAGATGTCAGCAGGGCACTCCTACACCCACCGTGCTGAGCTGGAGCCTGCAGTGCAGAGCATCAGCCCCCATGGTGCAAAGAGGCAGGCAAGGCTGGAACTCAAGCCTGTCCTTAACAAATGCTTGTTGTTAGGTATGCACCGTGGCTGCTGCCTTAACAAACGTCCCAGGGTGGTGCTTTAAAAGTAGGCCAGGTGAAAGGTGTGATTCTGGGAATTCCTGCTCAAGGAAGACATAAAACATTTTGAGTCAAGCAGTTACCTATTTTCCTGCAGGCAGAAAACTGCCTCCTTCTTGTCTAGACATCTGCAAATCTACACTTGCAGAAGAAAGCCCTCCCTGTTCTACTGTCCTGCCCTACTTTTCTCCCTCCTCCTCCTCCCTGCTACCACCACCTGTGGGGAGGCAGAGCTCCAGGAGCAAACACAGAGGCTTCAACTTCTGGCCACAAGCAGGTGCAGGTCAACCCAGCTGGAGGAAAAAATTAAAAGTTACAAAGGACAAAAACTTTCAGATGACGTTCCTTCCAACATCTCTCAGTTCAATGTGATCTACACAGCTAATCCTGTTAAAATCAACTGGATGTTTGCCATTGCCTTCAGCAGGAGGCCTTAAGGGCACACACTTAACGCATCAGCAATTTGTGGGGATGGGAGCTGCATCTGCTTGCCTGAGTGCATTACTGAGCCTGAGAGCTGACCTCTAGATGGACAAAAACATGTGCCTCTCATGCCCAGCTCATATGAGCTTTTAAAGGATATATCCATGGGATTTAATTGCAAGCAAGCATATTGATCCTTTTGGATTTCAGTGCTATTATGCCAGTCCCATACCTGAGCAGAATTTTTTTTTTTTATGAATTTCCAATGGCTTCAAGAGTACTGCTCCCTTTAAAGACAACCTGGAGGCCCATGGCAGGGATAACATTTCATCCAAACTGCAGCAGCCACTGCCCCCTGGAATGTGATTGTCCAGGGTCTGACAGTTAAAGCACAGCTGGATTCCATCAGATATTTTAGATAAGCCCTCCAAATAAAGCCCTCTCCCTCACAAGTTAAATACTGTTTACTGTCAGTTTTAGATGAGACAGAAAATTGAAGGCTGTAGGATGCTGGACTCCCCGTGCCCTTTTTTACAGGTTTCAGCCTGTGGGTCCTGGCTATGTATCCAACATTTGCATTCTGGCTGGCAAACCCTACACAAATGAGTAAGGCAGCCTTCCCTTTCCCTGCTGAGCTGGAGTGCATTACTGCAACCCACAGGAAGCCAGCTACATTTCAGCTCAGAGATGACTGTGTTTTACTGGCAGAAAATATGCTGAAAAGCCTGGAAGTATCTCAATGCAATTTGGAATGATTTGGGATGAAGAAGATGCAAACAATATATTTTTTTAAGAAATTAATTGTAGAAGAAGAAAACCAAGTAAAATAAAACATTTCCGTAACAGTGAGCAATCTGCTGAAAACATACTAGCTCTGACCATGTTATTAAAATAGAAATTGTGAAAGAAAGTCTATTTATTCCTTCTCACATGGGTTCTCTGCCAGCTAAATTCAGGATGGAAATCCAAGATCTTACTGCTAAGACCAGGACGGTTTTCAGCATAATTTCCCTACCCTGTAGATACATTATTCTGAAGCTAATTGCTGCAGCTTCTCCAAGTACTTTGTCATTGACAGTTAGAGACCAGCTTGGACAGACCATGTCCTCATCCAAACAGGTGACGTGCTGTTGCCAAAAAAAATTTAATTTCTCCATCTTCTCAACTACAGTAATTGGAAAAAGAACTTCTAAAGATAAGGCATGTCAACTGCTAGAAAAAGTCTAAAATGAATGTAAAATATTAAAGTGACACAACTGGGGACTAGATTTTCCACTTAAATTTCTGTTTGGTTTTGGTTTTTTGAGTTTTTTTTGCCAGTAGATCTTTGACCACAGACCCAAACAAGGATCAAAATACATCAAACACTTAGATAAAAAAGTGTTGAGTATTATCTAGGCCCTATTGAAAATACAAATAAATGTGATCTGAAAGCCCTTAACTTTGGGGGAAGTTCTTCAGCATTCAACTCTGCACTACAGTTTCCTTTTATCTTTGTTTCAGAAGAAAAGGCCCATATGGATGCTACAGGGCACAGTGCCTTAGCACTCATATTTCAGATGAGAAACATCACCACATCCTATCTGCATTACAGTTATTCAGGGTCTCAAGACAATTTTCGCAAACATTTGGTGTGTTTGCTTTGCTGTACTAATCAAATTCCATTTCAAGTTCCTTCTATTTCTATTCTCACAGCAGTTTCAAATGGGAGTTGAGATACTTCTAAAATACTGTGCAGCAGATGTTGTAACTCAGGAGTGGGTGAAGTAGGGCCAGGAAAACAAAAGCAGGGAGCTATGAAGAGTAAATTGTTTTCCAGGTTTTTCTGTTTATTTGCTGTGCTGTGTTATGCAAGTGGCTTATCCTCTGTGCCCCAGCACTGCTAGCTGTTGAAAGGATATGTTCCCAGTGGACTTCCCAGCGTCTCATTATTTATTTGGTGTTGGAGAAAAGCACTGTGAAACAGACGAAAAATGCCACAGAAGGGTGCAAAGTTTTATTAGTCTTTCAAGGTCTGATCAGAAGGCCACCAAAGGAGAAAAAAAAGACATTTCTAATTACTTCAGTTGGACTTGAGTTGGACTTTTTAGTCAGCCTTCACTCAGTGAACTGCATGCATTTGTCATTTCCTTTGCTCTGTTTCAATGCCATTGCCCACATGCAGCAGAGCACTCCTGGGGAAAGTAGTATGCCAATCAGAAAGAGTTGTTTTCTTTTACTACCTATTGAAATTATTTTTTACCTCAAAATTTATTTTAAATTGCATTTTAAAATAGCACTGAAAAATTCTGAAGATGATCACAAGGTTGGTAGGTGTAACAGCGCAAAAAACCTCAACCCTAAAGAAGTATATGCTGCAGATATTTACAACCTAAGAGGCACCTGCTGTCACTCTGAGCTTCCACAGCAAAGAGTTAAAGCTTCTGGAGGCTGGTGGGTTTCTTGTTGTGCCATCTGAAGAGAAGAGAGGGAAGGAAACAAACCCGTCACAGCCAGTTAGCCACAGTAGATCAAGTTCCCAGGAGCACATCTGCAAATTAAGCAGATAGAATCCCCTCCATCAGGCTGTCTCTCCGTGCCACGAGCCCCCTGGGCTGTCACAGAAGATTCCTCACATTGCTCACATTTGAATCCCAATTACACAGAAAGATTACGGAGGACGCAAAAAACTGCTATCAGCCAGGTACGTCTAAATTACTACTTTGCCCAAAGCAAACTTGGTTGATACACTTAGAAAATGTTTTGAGAAATACTATATAAAAAATTTCCTTCCTTAAGCTTCTTTATAGAGGACTTCAAACTTCTGTGGGTGTCTGGATATGATTTTGATTGTGGACAATTTGGAAGCAACACTTGCTTTTCAGGGGTATGCTTTTCCATTTTGAAAATGAAAAAACATATCTGTCAAAAAATAAAAAATATAATACTGCAAAATTAAATTTTTTCTATATTAGGTATCTGTGTCCACACCAAAATAACTAATTAATGGTCAGCAATGGGTGTTTACCAGCTAAGACTCTATGATATCCTGCATTTCATTCTCTCAGTGTCCAAACAGTACAGCTCAAATGTCTTATTTTTGTATAAATGAAAAAAGGTTCTTTGTATTTCCTACAGTTCATAAGATCAACTCATTAGTCATTCATTATTTTGCAGCATTCAAATTACTGTGAAATTGCTATAAATAATACTTTCAATGCTGAAAAATATGAGATGTCATACTAAACAGGAGCACTGATTAGTCATTGTTCTCCTGATTAGAATGTTTTTATGGCCTAACTAACAGGTAACAGGCAAAGCACATAGGTGAACAAACCATTTCTGCACAGGGTCAAAGAGGACAGTAACTAATAAACACAATCTGTGAGCGACTCAGGGCCTAAACACTGTCATCTAGTGACATTTCATAAACCCTAGATTTATTAGGATCTAGGACACAGAACAATGGCAGACTTGCTTCCATAGGAGAAGCCAGAAGACAACGAAGACTATCCAAAGGTATATGAAATGTCAGCTGCTGTTTAGGTCACTCATGCTACCCCTTGCCTCTAAAAGATGTTCATCCTGTACTTCTCTGTGAGCACCTAATAGGGTTTCTGAAATGGCACATCACCCAAAATTGTAACTATGTCCATCTATTTCCATCGTAAGTGCATTTCAAATTACATTAGCTAGTGTTTTTAAACCTCCTGTCTTCATCTGATCCTTCTACACATGTATCTCCCAATGCATCCATCAAAATCTGAATTCCTTATAATCTCTTCTTGTCATATAAACTACCCTGAAAAACCTGCTAAAAATACTGTTTGATTTTAAAATAAACACAGGGAGAATATTAGTTTTTTTCTTTCTGTTAGCTTAGTTTCTAGCTCAGGTCTCTACTGCTTCCCAAAGAGGGGGCTTATAAAAGTAATGCTGAGATTCTCATTTATTTGTATAATCCTTACAGCTTAATCTTCTATAAGAACACCAAATATGATGAAGCATTACTCAAGTCATTATAACTGGCAATTGTTTATGTAACTCCCCCCTTCTCTTCTTATTTGTCTTTGCTCCTTGTAATGTCTCTTCCTCGGTATCCTGTGTTGCACCACAACAAAGGCATTTGTCTGTTTCCCTCTGCACTAGCTGTATTGCTAATCCAACTCCAGTTTTGAGCATAAAGCCACAAAAAAAGCACTTTAAACTTTTTGTTTATAAGGTTAGATCTTTTGGGTTCCCCAAAGCTGTTCAGGGTTAGATAAGCCATGGCCCAAAGGAACCAGTGGTATTGGAAGGTTAGAGCTGGAGGTCAGCATGGCCAAAGAGCAACCACACTGTATTGACCCAATGTAATTAGCAGGAAAATACATGGAAAGCCAACGCCAATTCCAGCTAGTGCCTAAGGAGCTACTTCTGTCCAAAAATCTCAGATAAACATTATTCCCTCCATTACATACTGAACTGTTTGCTTATGTAAAGTCCAAAAAATATTATGAGATGACAAGGAAGTGTGTTTAAGTGTTTTTAACCAGTATGTTCTCTATGTCTATCAATCAAATAATTTTCACTGATCTTTTCTCTACTCTGTATCTGCAGATTCTTCAGATAGTGAACTCTTCAGAAGTGAGTACTGCTCAATATCTAGGAAATAGTTTGTGACATTGTGGACACTAATAATTGCCCTATTTGCAGATTCTTTAAGTATATGTAAAAATGTAAGATGCATACCAATATGTCAATTAAATTGTTTGCCACTTTTAATACTCTCGTTAGACTTCAAATATAAACCAGCAGCCAAAAGTAGAACAGGAGAGGTAGAAGATAAAGAACTCTAATTTTCTCATATAGAACAGAAATTTTCTTATGGCATCTTCAGCATGGAAGACATTTTACTTTTCTAAAGATCCTGTAAAACCAAAGAAGCTAAGTAACCAAACAATATGAAAGAAGCGACAAATGACATCTATTCAAGTAAACCTAACTTAGTGCGAGCTCCTCTGATGATGCCATTTTTGAATGCTTGTAAGAAACAAGCAGCAGATTCCTGTTTAGCATATCACCTGAAGGTAAATAAATTCATAAGTCTTTCTTCATGCATAATAAGGACACAACCTGCTGTGTATACCGACATGCTCAGAAAAGGGTTCACTAATTTAATTAACTTGTAACCCAACTTCACCCACAGTGCAGCACTTCTATAAAGAAATCTAAATGTAGAAAAAACTAACAACTCCAGGGCAGAGGCATTAGGCTATCTAACGAACAGAACTCAACCATGATCTTTGGATGATTCCACAAGGTCAGACAGCCATTCCGTGGACTGTTTTTCAAACAGACCCAGTAATGGCTATGCCTACCCTGTCTGTGTGCTCTGGCCTGAAAACATCTCACCTTTGAAAAATATTCCATGGCAGATCCCTATTTTAGCTCAGCAGCTCCCATACCAGTTTGCAGGCAGGCAGCGCAGCAGTATGGTACAACATGGCAATTGATGCAGTCAGTATCATCAATTCCCATAGTTTTACAGCAACTCTTCCTCTACACAACATTGTTCAGATCCCCCCAGGTTTAGACGTCACATAACTAGAAAATACCAATCCTTCCTTAAAAAAGAAACCCTATGTGTCTTGTTTTTGTTGTCACGCCAAAATGAAAAGCAGCAAGGAAAATACGAATCCTAAAGCTTTCAAAAAAAAAAAAAAAGAGGAATTACATTTTAAAATACAGGATTTAGTAGTTTTTTTCTAATATTTCGTTCACACCTTTAAATTCTGGGGATTTGACAAAAACTGGAACAGAGAACTTGGACATTTAGTAAAGAGGATCAGTCTGATGTCACCAAAGGACACTGCCAATGAATCGGCCAGTTGTTTCCCTCCCTGGTGTCTGTGCTCTCCAAAGCTCTTCCACAGTCAATATCCAGGCTGATTACATAAACTCCTTTCAGTCTTCAAACAAACAGGCTTATGAGAGTAAAAGACACCCCTTGAAACCTACTCATGAAAGCATGAGCAAAGCGCACAGATGAAAGACAGAGCATTCGCGCCCCCCGAAGCCCCGCGGCCGCGGGACTCGCAAGCCCGAGACCCGGACCGGGCTGCTCCGCACAAGCTGAGCTTCACCTCGGGCCTGCCGCCCCAGCCAGCCCTGCATGGCTGCAAAGGCAGCGGGCACCTCCCCCTTCTAAGTGCAATCAACAAATCCTGACGTTTTCCTTGTAAACAAAACGTGCAATCTCAAGTTTCCGTGCACGCCGGTGCTGCAGCCCGCTGGCTGCGGGGCCCTGGGGCAGGCTCCCGGCCGGGAGTCTCCTGCCGCTCCGGGCGAGCCCGAGCCCCGCCGGACGAGGCTCCCGCACTCGGGGCCCCTGGCCTGCGGCAGCCCGGAGGCTCCAGCCCGGCATCCCCGGCCGCCTCGGGGCGACAAGCGGGCAAGAAATCCCGGCTTGCGGCATCTCCGGCGCCGCTCCCTCCGCCCCGCTCGCAGGGCCGCGGTGTCGGCCCAGCTGCCTCCGAGCGCTTCCGCCCGGGTCACGGGCCGCTTCCGGCCCCCCCGTGCCCATCCCGTTCGGCGCCCGTGCTCCCGGCATGCTGTGCGCGCGGAGCGGTGCATGCTGGGGCGCGTAGTTCCTGAGGGCATCTGCAGGCCCGCCATGTCAGGGTTCGGGTGTGTTGGCCGACAGCAGCTGAACATGAGCGAACGCGTGCCCGGCTGGCCAGGAAGGCCAGTGGCATTTTGGCTTGCATGCAGAATGGTGTGGCCAGCAGGAACAGGGCAGTGATGTGCTCAGCGCTGATGAGGCCGCACCTCGAGTCCCGTGTTCAGTTCTGGGCCTCTCAATTAAGGCTCAACATCGAGGTGCTGGACGCTGTCCAGAGGAGGGTAACGAAGCTGGGTAAAGGTTCTGGCGCACGAGCCTTATGAGGAGCACCTGAGGGAGCTGGGGTAATTTAGCCTGGAGAAGAGAAGGCTCAATGAAAATGGCTCTCTACAACTACCTGAAAGGCAATTCATAGGTGGGGTCAGCCTCTCTCCCCGGCAGCTGGTGAGAGGACACGAAGCAATGGCCTCAAGCTGTGTCAGGGGAGGTTCACGTTGGGCATCAGGAGGAATTTCTTCACAGAAAGAATGTTAGACATTGGAATGGACTGCCCAGAGAGGTGATGGAGTCACCATCTCGGGGGGGTGTTTTAAGGGATGATTTGATGTGGCAGTTAATGCTACGGTCTGGTTGACGTGGTGGAGTTGGCCACAGGTTGGACTCGATGCTCTCAAAGGTGTTTTCCAGCGCAGCTGATTCTGGCATTCTGCGGCTGAGCGGCGCGCGGGACACGCTGACGGGGGCGCCGCGGAGCCGGCCGGAGCCTCCTACTGCCGGAACCAAAGCGCGGCGTGGCGGCGGCGCGCCGGGGGCTGTCGGTGTGGCACCGCTCGCCGT
>JAYDZK010000268.1:18987379-19012868 GCA_034509185.1 Euphonia xanthogaster | reverse complement strand
CAGAGAAAATCAGGGAGAAGCAAGGAAGGGAACCCAGGGGGAAACAGGGACCAGAACCCCAGAGAAAATCAGGGAGAAGCAAGGAAGGGAACCCAGGGGGAAACAGGGACCAGAACCCCAGAGAAAATCAGGGAGAGCCATGGAGAACCAAGGAATGGAACCCACGGAAAATCAGGAACTGGAACCTACAGAGAGAGCCCCATGGGGTACCAGGGAAGGGGACCCGTGGGGAAACAGGGAACAGAACCCCACAGAGAACCAGGGAATGGAGCCCCATGGAAAATCAGAAACGGTGTCCCAAGGAGAGCTAGGGAACGGAATCCCACAGAAGATTAGGGAACAAAACCCCACAGAGAACCAGGGAAAGGGGTCCCATGGAGAGCCAGGGAATGGAGCCCAGGGAGAATCTGGGAACAGAACCCATGGAGAACCAGGGGATGGAACCCCACAGAAAATCAGGGAACAAAATCCCACAGAGAAACAGGGAGAAGAACCCCACAGGGAACAGAATCCACGGAGAACCAGGGAATGGAACCCCACAGAAAATCAGGGAACAAAACCCCACAGACAGCCAGGGAAAGGGGCCCCAGGGAGAATCCAGGAACGGATCCCTTGGAGAGCCAGGGATCGGAAGCCCCCAGCAGGCCAGGCGCCAGGAGCGTGCCCGGGGGGGGACGCTGGCCGCGGGTGACACTCACAGAGGGCAGCACAGCGACACGGGTCGTGCTTGTCCAGGTAATGTTCCAGGGTGTCCCAGCCGCCGCCCACGCGCACCATGACGTGGCTCCGCAGCACCTGCGGGCAGCGCTGTCACCCTGCCGGCTCCCAAAAAGCCACCAAAGCCACCCCAGGGCCCCGGCGTGGGCGGGAAATCCAGCTCGGGACCCCACCCACCTTGCCCGGGAGCGGGGGAAAGGGAGGGTGGAGGGGCCCGGTGTAACGGGGGGACAGTGGGGCCAGGGGGACAATGGGGCCGGGGGGACAATGGGGGCAGGGGTGACAATGGGGTGAGGGGGCAGCTCTTACTCGGACGAAGATGAGAGTGTTGGAGTCGCCCACTTTGTACTTCCCCTCGGAGACCTTGACCATGGGGAATTGCGAGGGGCAGGAGCAGCAGCCCAGGATCTCCCGCACCTGCGGGCACACAGGGGAGCGGTCAGGGGGGCGTGGGCGCCCTACTGTAGGGTCGGCGAGGTCCAGAACCCCCCTACAGGGCTGGTGGGGCACGGACCCCTGTTACAGAGCTGCTGGGGCACACACCCCCCATTATGGGGCAAGCAGGGCATAGACCCCCCCACTTTAGGGCCAGTCCCCCCCTACAGGGTTGGTGGGGCACAAGACCCCCTGTTATAGGCTCAGTAGGTACAGACCCACTGCTATAGGGCTGGTGGGCACAGAACCCCCCTATAGGGCCGGTGGGGTGCAGACCCCCCCCAGTTATAGGGCTGGTGGGCACAGCTGCCCCACTATAGGGTCAGTGGGGCACAGAACCCCCTGCTATAGGGTCAGTGTGGATCCCCACTATAGGGCAGCCCCTCAGACGGGCACACACGGAGGGCTCTGTGTGCCCCCCGTGCTGGCAGCTCCCCTCCGTGGGACAGCAGGGCCGGGGTCTCCTCCCGTGGCTGGGCACCCCCGGCAGGCTGAGACCGGGCACAGCTCTCTTCATTTGGGGACCCCCGGGGGTGGGCACACAACATCCCCCACCCCACTAATGCTGAACCGCGGGGGATTCGCCCCCAGATCCCCACCACGGGGCAGGACCTACATCCACGCACGGAAATGGGGTAAATCCCGGGGGGGTTTGCCTCCCTCCAAACTTGGTGTGGCACAGGGAAAAGTGGAGCGGCAGGATTTGGGGGCCGGGCAGGGGACCCCCAGGGCTGTGGGGTGGCCGGGCAGTGCCGTGGTCCCGCCGGCTGCCAGCTGCCGGCTCTATCTCCCGGGCTGACGTCAGGGATTAAACCGGGAGCCACGGGGGGACGCGGGGACGCGGCCGCATCCCGCCCCGGCCCGGGGCTGGGGGGCGACACGGCGCCGCTTCGCCCCGAAATTTGGGGTTTCTTTAATAATTCCGTGATTTTGGGGGGTTTTCCTGCAGCTGTGCCCATCCCAGCGGTGAGAGGAAGGAAGGATGTGGCCGCTCCGGTTCCCATCCGGGTGACACGGAGAGCCCCAGCTGGGGAAACTGAGTCACGGAGTGGGGGGATGGGGGGGGGCGGCTGCAGTGAGGAGGGGTCGTGACCCTGCTGCCACCCTGGGGGGGCACCTGGGGACGAGGCGGGCCGGGTCCTGCTCCGCCAGGCTCCTCCCCGGCGCTGGCGCTGCCCATAAAAGCCGATGGCGAGGAATTACGCAGCCCGGAAAAATGCAGCCGGGGCTGGCAGCGCCCGGCCAGGGGGGCTTGGGGGGGCAACAGCCCCGGGGGGGCCCCCCCGATGCGGCCCTGGGCGGGGGGGGGGTGGTCAGGATGCTCTTTAATGAGGGACTTAATGAGGAATTTGGGTTTCGATTAAAAAAAGGCTTAGGGAGTCAGGGGAGGGCAGAGCCCCCCTGTCCCCCCCGTGTCCCCCCCCGGGCCGGATTAATCCGCTGCCTCACCCGCGGGACGGATCCCGCACCCGGCTTTAATCCGTCCTGAGCTCCCGGCCCGGGGGGGTCCCCGCTCCCCCTCCTGATACCCCAAATCGTGGCTGTGAGCAGCCGGGATGTCCCCACGTCCGTCCCTGGGGACAGCAGCCCCGAGGAGGGGAGGAGCAGCCCTGCGGTGGGGAGCAGGTGGCAGGGCACAGGTGACACCTGTGATTCTGGTCACAGCCACCGAAATAACCCCCCCTGGAGTCAGGAGGCTCCACGGGAGCCCGGGTGGGTGGGGAGGAGCTCCCGTAGCCATGGAGAGCTGGGATGGGTGGGTGGAGCACATCCTATGGACCACAGGCGTGGGCAGAAGGACCTCCCAGGGGTCACAGCGACACGTGGGACCTCCCCCAGACCACCGAGTGCCCTTTGGACGGCCAGGAAGGACCTCCTGGGACAGGTGGGACCTGCCAGGGACCACAGAATGCCCCGCTGGGGGGACAGGTGGGAGCTCCCATGGATCATGGAGCACCTCATGGGGCACACAGACAGGAGCCACAGAGACAGAGAGGGCTCCTGGGGGCCAGAGAGATGGGTGGGACCCCCCCGGGTGGGACCCCCCCATGGACGCTGCTGGGTGGACAGAGACAGGTGGGACCTCCAAGTGACCACAGAGTGACCCCTGGGGGGACAGACAGGACCTCCCACGACGCACAGAGCTCCCCGCTGGGTGGCTGGGCAGGGCCTCCCCCAGAGCAGCGAGGCCCCGGCGCTGGGCGGCGCTGGGCGGCCGGCGGGGCCCTCACCCAGGCGCAGGGCTCCGCGGGCAGCGCGTGTCTCACCAGCTCGTCCAGGTTCCTCAGGTCGCACAGGGCCATGCGCCGGGCCCGGCTGGGGAAGGCGCCCGCCTGGGGGTCCCGGCTCTCCCGGCGCGTGCCCGGCGCGCCCTCGGCCATTTGGTCCCTCATCTCCTCCTCGATCTCCTCCTCCATTTGGATCAGCATGGGAGCCAGCATGCCAAACTTGGAGCCCCTCCTGGCCACCTCCAGCAGGCAGAGGACAAAGTTCTTCTCGTTCTTCTTCAGCACCAAGTCGTTGGTCTCGAACATGAGCACGTCCTGGATGCCCAGGTCCTGCCGGCACCACTGGATGAAGTTGGAGACGTTATCCCTGGCGATGAAGGAGCCGGGCACCACGTTCTTGGCCTGGAACACCACCTCGTTCTGGGGCACGCGCATGCGGGCGGCCGCCTCGGGGTGCCGCTCCTGGAAGTCCAGGGCGGTGCGGTTGACGTTGTTGGCGTGGCGGCAGAGGTGACAGCCCGTCTCCAGGCTCTCCAGGAACGTGTCCACCTGGATGTCCAGGTCGTAGAGGGTGTTGAACCACTCGGCCAGGTCCTCCTTCATGGCCTCCAGGTACTCCTCGCTGGAGCGGAAGGGGCGGATGCTCTTGGAGGCGGCCGACTGGATGTGGCTGGGGTCGGCCATGGCAAACTGCCTGCGGGGGGACAACGGGGGCTGTCGTGGGCAGGAAATCCCCCAAAGCCCCCCAAACCACCCACCAACCTCGGTGACCCCTCTGTGCCTCAGTTTCTCCCACGTGTTACCCATGGGCAGGAGCATCACCACTGCCACCGCCACCCCTCCAGGCCCTGCCTGATCCCTGCCAGGACCTGCAGCCCCCCCACTCCCTGTCCCTCCACCCTGCGTGTCCCCCCCACAGCCCACGTCTCCTCCCCTCATGTCCCTCTGCCGTGTGTGTCCCAATTCTCCCACATCCCCCACTCTGTGTCCCCTCATCGTGTGACCCCCCCAGGTCAATAAGTCCCTTGTCACCCATGCCCACCCCTGGGGGCTGTGGCACAGAGGGGACATCCCTCCCCAACCCCGCCCTGAAAGCTGCCCAGTCATGGTGGGTGTCCACCCCGAGGGATGGCAGTGCCAGGGGCACGGAGCCCCCCCCTTTACCCTGATGGGGTTCAACCCTGAGGGGCTGCAGGGGGTGGGGGGATTGGGGTCCCAGCACTCAGCCATGGGGTGGGGGCTGCACCTGAGGGAGGCCCCTGGCTGTCCCTGACCTGGGGTGGGGGTACAAGAGCCAGGGATGGCTCAGCAGAGGGGTCACCCCCTCCCGGGGACCCCCGTGACCTTCACTGCCACCCCCAGCCCAGCCCTACACCCTGGGGGGGGGGGTCCTGCCTCTGGGGTGTCCCTGCTGCCGAGGGGGTGTCCCCTACCCTCGGAGGGGTGTCCCTGCTGGGGAGGGTCCCCTCACCTAGGGGGGGTGGCACTGCCACCCTCGGGGATGTGGGGACCCTGTTGGGGGGTGGTCCCCATCCCTCGAGAGTGGGGGATCCTCTCGGGGGTGTCCCTTTCCCTCGGGGAGGGGGTGTCCCTGTCGCGGGGTGTCCTTCCCCCGGGGACGGAGGCTCCCTTTCCCTCGGGGGGGCTCTCTCTGCCGGGGGGGGTCCCTACCCTCGGAGGGGGTGTCCGTGCTCAGGGGTATCCGTATCGGGGGTCCCCCTGTCCCCTGGGGGGCGGCTGTCCATCTCGGGGGGCGCCTCTGTCTCGGGGTGGGGGGGTCCCTGTCGGCGCCGGGGTCCCCATTCCGGGCCGATCCACCGGGGGCGGCGGGAGGGGATCGGCACCTGCGGGGACACGGGGAGGGACACGGGGCCCGGGGCCACCCGCCGACCCCCCCGGCCGCACTCACCGCCGCCGGCTCTCTGAGCCCGCCGGTCCCGATTCCCCACGGCCGGGACAAGGAAGCGGCGGCCGGGCCAGGCCGGGCCGGGCACCCAGGGAGAACTACCGGCCCCAGCAGCCCGCGGGCCCGCGTTCCCGTGGGAGCGGCCGCGCCCGCCCTGGGAAGCCGCCCCAGCGCAGCCTGCGGCCGCGCCGTGTCCGGGCTCCGTGTGCCAGCAGCCCACGGTGTGCACAAAATCCCCAAAATACCGCGTAAATGGTGCACACCTCGTGCTCAGTGCATGTATTGAGACGCAGAAAAGCGTGCTTTTGTGAGTGTCAGAGAACGAACGGCAGCGCGACTTCCATAGGTTTTATTCAAGTTGTGTTAAATAATTGTGATAGGATCTAATTACAATAATTGTGATAGGATCTAATTGATCTTTTTGTTTTGGCTTTTTTTTTTATTTTCTCAGGCACGGTATGGCCCAGTCAACAGACAGAATGTCACTGCAGATGGTATCCACTGTCAGTAACTCATCCTTGCTTCAGCCGGGCTTCTCTCTCCTGAATTTTGATGGGCATGTTTTCTTTTTTGGTCAAAAAGGATGGCCAAAGAGATCCTGCCCCACTGGTGTTTTCCTTCTCGATATAAAGCAGAATGAGCTCAAAATGAAACCTGTCTTCTTCTCCAAAGACTCATGTTACCTTCCCCCTCTTCGCTACCCTGCTCTTTGCACACTCAGAAGGGATGCAAGGGCTGATGAGTACCAGTATATCATTCATGGTGGTAAAACACCTAACAATGACCTTTCTGATAAGGTTTACTTTATAAGTTTGGTAAGCAAAACTAGCAAGAAAATGACGTTCCAATGCATTGAGAAAGACCTGGGTGGAGATGTGCCTGAAGCTAGATATGGGCATACAATTAATGTAGTTCACAGCCGGGGAAAAAGCATGAGTGTTCTCTTTGGAGGGAGGTCATATACTCCTCTTGCACAGAGAACCACTGAAACATGGAACAGTGTAGTCGACTGTTTGCCATCTGTGTTTCTCATTGATTTTGAGTTTGGGTGCTGTACATCATACGTGCTTCCAGAGCTTCAAGATGGACTTTCTTTCCATGTTTCAATTGCCAGAGATGATACAATCTACATCTTGGGAGGCCACTCACTTCAAAATAACACCAGGCCCCCCAACTTGTACAAGCTAAAAATTGATCTGCCCCTGGGCAGCCCGGCTGTGACCTGCACCATCCTGCCAGGGGGGATATCAGTCTCAAGTGCTATAGTGACCCAGATCAGTGACAATGAATTTGTCCTTGTTGGTGGCTACCTCTCAGACAACCAGAAACGGCTGGCATGTAACACCATACTTCTGGAAGATAGTAACATAGAGATTGTTGAAAGTGTGGGTCCAGAGTGGACACCAGATATTAAACACTGCAGAATGTGGTTTGGCTGTGATATGGGTAAAGGGTCTGTTCTGCTAGGCATTCCAGGGGCCAACAAACAAATAATCCCAGATGCAAACTACTTCTACATTTTGAGATGCAAAGGAGCAGAGGAGGACAAGGAAGAAGAACTGATAACACAAACTTGCAGTCAGACATCAAGTGAAGACCCTGGAGACTCCACTCCATTTGAAGATTCAGAGGAGTTTTATTTTAGTGCTGAAGCCAATAGCTTTGATGCTGATGATGCTGATACTTACAATGAAGATGATGAAGAAGATGAATCAGAAACAGGCTACTGGATCACCTGCTGTGCCAGTTGCAATATTGACATCAACACCTGGGTCCCTTTCTATTCGACAGAGCTCAACAAGCCTGCAATGATCCTGTGCTCCAGTGGGGCTGGCCACTGGGTCCATGCACAGTGTATGGATCTCTCAGAGACCATGCTTCTACGTCTCTCAGAAGCAAATGTCAAGTATTTCTGCAACAAGCACGTTGACCTTAATAAAGGGCTACAAACTCCCCAAAAGGGGATGTGCCTGAAAAAGCCACCCATGAAGCCATTGCGCAAAAAGAAACCCATGAAGTTATCAACATCAGCGACAAAGTCCTTTCTTCGGAGACTCTTTGAATAGATTTACACTGCTGATTTGTATTCACTGGGAGGAAATGAAATCACATGCAAAGGCAGCAATGGTTGAAGCAATGTGGGTTATTGGAGCTTGAAGACATCTTCTTATTTCAGTAATCTCAATGTTTTTGTTAAATTTCAAAGCACATGAATTTTTTCTCTCTCTTATGTGTATTTTTGTAACACCCAGACAGGGACCCCATGTTAGAGGGCACTGTGCAAACACACAGCCAGACACTGGTAAACTGTGTGCTGAAATTTATGCTATAACTCACTTCCCAGTAAGTTTAATGGAACTGCTGGTAGGGTAAGACATTGTCCCATGTAGTTAGTGCTGTTACCATCTGTCCATTAAGAACATTATATTGCCCGTTTTAATTTTTTATTTTAGCCAGTAGTTCTAGAAATATTTGACCTAATTCATAGCTGCATTACTCTAGTTTTATGTTGGTGTAATGGAATAAAATGAGACTAATTATTCTGGTTTTAAACAAAAATAGTGGTTTTAAGTCCCTTGCATCAGAAATAATGAAATATTCAGATACTGAGGGTCAGTTTTCTTCAGGGACTTCCACTATGGAAAGCTTACATATGGAGCATTTAATTCTGAATAATTATTTTTTTATTTTGAGAGTTAGGGAATGATTATATGTCAGTTTTGGCTACAGTTGAAGAATATCATCTCACAGTAAAAATTTAATTGCTTTTTTTAAACTACTGTGATCATCAACTGCTCTTTGTGTTTGTATTTTTAAAAATTTAGTAAGATAATAAAGTTTGTAATGAAAACTACTGCATTTTTTTAATGTATTAATGGGTAAATCAAATACTGTAAATCCTAAAGTTTACAAAAGGACAGCATGTATGCTTGGGAGGTCTATATGAGGCCTGATTAGGGGTCTAGCTTGGCAGCCACCCCATGCTGTGAGCTCCCATTGACTTGAGAAGAAATTCCTTCTGATGAACAGGACTTTTATCATTAACTCCAGGTCCTCCACTACCCATTTCTTTCTCTGCTTTCCCAGGGTAGACTGTGTGGAGTGTGAAAGCTTAGAAGTGCAAACTGTAGCTCAGAGGGATTCATTGAGGCAGTGGAGCATTGTGAGGGAAGAAACAAATGCGGTTGGTGTCTCAAAACATGAGGAGAAGATTGGATTGAGATTGGAAAGGACAGTGTCAAGGTTGAATAGCCCAAGAGTTTACTAAGATTTTTGTGGATTCTTTTATTGGCTATTTGTGAAGCCTCATCATTCTTGACGTTATTTTTTATTTTTGTTACTGCTCTGAACAGCTTTTCAGAAAATCAATACCAGCAGCTCAACATTTGTGAGCCAACAATAATAGCTCAGTATTCACAGTCCAACTCTCATGCTGGATCCCTGAATAAAAAAGAAAAACAGGAGCAGCTGTCAGCTATTTGATCACTATGTGCAGACCCTGAGCAGCCACTCCTTTACAAAGCAGTGTGTGGAGCACAGTATTCCTGTCAACACAGATGTGTCTGCACAGTACTCCCCTTAAAACCTTACCACCCCAAGTGAACAGCAAAGAAGAGTAAAGGGCAACCATACAAAGTTTTCATTTACAAACTTTTCATGTGCTGAGGGAGCTTAAAGTTTGGATTGAGCTTCTAAAGGGAAAGTGTATCAGCCCTCTCTACAGCCTGTAAATGGGTATAAATTCATAGATTTCAATGCCAGCTTCCCATTTTCTTTGTTGTGTTACTTTATGTAAGCTCAGAGTATATAATGCTATATGTTTTTCCAAAGAGTAAGTTAAGTGTTCATGTAAAGTTCCTTTCAAACTGATGAAATTAAATAGTCAGTGTCCCCTATTGTAGGTTAGTCATAGGTCTTGGAGAGCTGAATTATCATTAAAATATATCTTCATCATGCACTTATTTCCATCAACCAAAAAAATCCACACCTACATTAAAGCCACATCATCTCAACACCAACAAAAAGGGACGATATACTCACACAGCAAAACACCCCCTTGCCACTTTGCCATTTTGCAACAACAAAGGGATCCCCACAGCTTGGGATAAAGCCTTGTGGCTCAGGCACCGGTGGTGTGGTTGCAGCATGCTGGGAGTAACTCTGAATTTCCAGAACTGACTTCTTCAGCTGCAGTGACTCCCTGAATCCCTGGGAGCACAAGCACACATTGTGGTTCCTTCCAGTTCTTACCTGAGCTGTTGTTCTTTACTTAACACCATGGCTATGAAAAAAGCAATTCACAGCCAGACTTTATGTTATACCTCACTGGGCCCATAACAAAAGTGTACTGTGTTTTTGAGCTGGTTTTTAAAATGTATGGTTTATTTGAGTAGGAGGGGAAAATTGCTTGGTTAAAGCATGTCCCAGCTTCACAGTGAAAGGCCGTACAAGCAGCATTAAATCACATCTCAGAGACTGTAGCTACTGCAGGAAAAAGAAGTTGTAAGTAAAACAGAAAATATTTGGAAGGGCTTGAACATAAAGAGATATACAAACTTCAGCCTGTGAAGAAGACACTTGACATAGCATTCAAGACTGCAGAAAGCACCTAATTTCCTGAGTCAGGTACTTCAAAAGCATTCATTGTCTTCAAAACCAGCTAATCAATACAAGATGTTTCTTGCTCAGGCAGGTTAGAATTAACAGATAAGATGAAGTAGATTTAAGTGCAGAAGTAAATCTCTATTGTATCTGCATCCAATTGACCTGTGTGTTTTGTAACCACAGTAAGCAGCATCATGGTTCCCAGACACATTTTAGTAACACTATATTGCTATTATCAGCTTCTATGAGAAGAATATATGGATTTTACTGCTATTGAAGGGTGCTTGGACCTTGAAGTACCTGATTAATTTACAGGAAAAGTGCAGCACAAACTTTACAGGTAGCACTAAAGCATGTGTTGTAGTTCAGAGTAACTCATTGTGCCAATGGACCTTTGAAAGGATGGGAGCCAAAAGCAAAAGGAAAATATTCAGATTGAAAAGGAATTTCTTAAGTTATTTACTGCTGGACCCTATGTATGAAAGACAGAAGGTTTGGCTTACTTCTTTTTCATGATTGGTGGCTTTAGCTCTCTCTATATTTTATTTCCTACCCTATTCCATTTCAAACATGACTAACTTTTGGGAAAGGCTTGAGCCTTTGAAAATCAAACTCCAATTTGTTCTCTCTACTTTGAAAACTGTGACACTGTGGAGCACATTTTTACTTTGGAAAAAAAAGCAAGAGGATAACCTTATAAACTCTCCAGTTTCTCAATACATAAACACGTACAAGAAGGATTGGGCTCTGGCCATTCCACAGATGTGCAGGACCTCCTTTGTAGAGGTGGTAGTTACTTGTCCACTTGCTCAGAATGCTCATCTCCAGAGGACTATTAAAAACACACCTCTAGACCTCTCTCCTGATGCTGCTAGAAAAGCTGCTAATTAACTCCTCTCTAATGTGTTGTTTTGTATCATGGACAATATTAAGCTTGATGAAAAAGGTACAAAAGCTCCTCAAACACTCAAGGAAACACTTAGTAGCTGCAGCTGGTCAGCTGTTTGACCATTACACCCAGCATATTCAGTCCCCTAAAGCACTCTGAAGAGCTGTGACAGGCCTCATTATTCTTCATCTTATCTCCACAGGAGTACATGGAAAGTAAATTTCAGTCAGTTATTACAGATTTAGGAGTTAAGGTCTGTCTGAGGTTTAGATTTTTGCTTTATATGGGCTCTGGTTTTTTCCAACCAACATTTTTTTTTCCTTGAGGTCAGATGAAAAATCTGAGTTGGTGATATAAAGTCCAGATATTAGATCTCTGATTATCTGATTACACAGGAAATCATGTAGCTTAATTTGCTTGTCATTGGTTCCATTCAAACCAGCTGGTTCACATAAATCTCTTAACCTGTAGATATCATTGTACTGAAGAAAGAAAGATTTTTCTAAAGTAGAATAAATCTAAGCTACAAATAATGGACTAAAAGGTAGATTGGAACTAATGTTTACAGCTTAATCTCAACTGAGGAGCCAAACTTTGATGCAAAAGATACTTAATGTATTAGCATGGTGATAACAGTGCAAGGCTGATTTTACATAAAATCTGGGATGGTATTTGTAAATGAACCAAAAGACATTTACAGACTAAATAAAACTGGTTTTATATCCGTTTATTGTTGTGTCAAAAAGCTGCCTGTGAGGAAGGGTGCTGGAAGGACTGCTGAGATTCACAGAGTAATCTTCATTTGTGTTAAATTAGTGACTTCCAGAAGAGGGCTGGAATTACAGCTGCCTCTGGGTATTAGAACAGCCTAACTGTGAAAAGCATCCACATTTTAAATGAAAACTAAGACTACCACTAGGAAATCATGTGCATCGCTGAAAAACTGAAAGAAGTAAAAAGTCAGAAACTTAAATATCTATAAGACCTTTATTTTAAACTGGTTTAATGAAATAAGGAACTGTAATACAGTAACAAAAAGTAAAATTATGAAGCCATGCAGTGAAACAAAGCAAATAACTCAGTGTAGTCAGAAATTAGGATCTTGTAAATATCTAGAGTTTGTTTCTGAGCTACCTGATTAAAAATCAAAGCTAATTTGTGTAAAGACAATATAATTATTCCTGTGAGGAAGAAAAACGTGATAGCAGAATCGTGGCTTCTAACATAGTTCCCATCATTTATAATATGGCAATTCACAATACCAAACCCTGGAAGAAAACAAAACCAAAAAAAACAAGATACATAATGTGATTGTACGAAAACTACAGTCAATACAATTTCAGAACAAGGTGGTAGTTATTTACTGTAATTACTGAAGGATTTGTACCAGTAAAAAACAGAATGTGAAGGTTTGAAAGAGTACCATGAATAGAAGCTTCTCCATGTTTCCAAAGTCTCTTAAAAGTCAGAAGTCTTGACAACAGGCTGCATAACCAAATGCTGCACCTGTCTGCAGTCAGGATTTGTTGGCCTTCCTGCATGGCTGTGTGCATGCAACATCATTATTTCAGCTCTGTTTACAAAAGCTCCACTCGCAGGTACCTACCCTTTCAGTGTTTGTTCTAATGAGCTCAAAATTCCCAACTGATTTACAGAAAGATGTCAACAATGGGGAAATAGAAGATTAAACTAGATTCAAATCTGAAAAAACAGAAAAGCAGAAAAAAATAGTAGTACCTCTCTGTGTCAGCTGTCCTGCCCAGAGCTGGTAGAGTGTGAAATGTGACTTTATAGCTTAAAATATCTCACAAAAGAGTATTGCCACATGGCACTGCATTCCTCTGTCCCCACTCACATTTTGTTCACTTTGATGAGTTACCCCAGGATGTAAGGCTTGTCTTAAGAAACCGTGTGTGCAAGGATCAAGCTTACTCAGCCCTTTCACAGCCAGTGAGACCAAGCGCTTGCTGTTATCAGCAGTCTGTTAAATTGAATTTGGAATTTGACCATGTTTCAGTTAAGGTCACTGAAATTACGTGTGCAAAATTAACAAAGTCTGGTCCCTCACTCCATGACACAAGTGCGTATCGGTAACAATGCATTGCTGTGGATGACTTTGGATTACTTGAAATCCACTCCTGTGCAAAAAGCAATGAACACTATATATACCACTTAAATAGAGTGAAAATCACCATGAGATGAGTCAAGATTGTTAAACAAACCACTAATTCATTCAGGCAAACTCAAGGATACAACATAAGGTAAAACAGCTGTCCCAAATATACATACAGAGAAAAAAGAAAAATGTGCAACTATTTGTATAATTGAATATATGCTGACCAAATATGAAAACTATATCTGCAAAACTGTAACTGCTAGAGAATGTTCTTTATACCTGCTATTTATACTCCCTAGGAAACAGGTCTATTTGTGGTCTGCATTTATTAGTAAAGAATGATAGTTATGCAAAACTATTTTTATGCTATATAGGAAATACTTGATTTCAAAGAAATTTCAAAAAAATTAATCTAGAAATGAACACTCAGGAAGTGCAGATATACATGATACATCATACAGAAAATTCTGTAGCCCTCATGACTGCTTAGGTAAAAGACACTATTTCCAGCTGCAGATTTTGACATTGTGTTAAACTATGTTTAAAGAAATCATGTTAAACTAAAATCCTAAATTAGACTACTTTTAAAATAGTGATTTAATTACTTGAAACCAAAAGAAAAGTATAATTAGAATAGCATTAATATTTTTACTAATTACTAGCTCTTCTATTTTTTAATTGTCCATAATGGTAAATGCCAGACCCTTAAAGATACAGTAAACAACATGAACAAGATACTACAAAACAAACCTCAGACCATTGATTATTTTAAATTCATTGTTCACTTACACTTAGAAACCAAATTCTGCCACATCAAAATGAAAAAAAAAACGTGGATTATTTTAGATCTGTGATTTGATTGTTTGTGCATTTAATCTTGTTTCAGAAACATTACTGCAAACACAGTAACACCCCAGCCACAGATGCAGATCTGAAAGGCTGGATGATTTGGAGGCATTTCAGGTACTTGAGTATGTTTCATGAATATGTCAGTGAATTAAAGTCATAATTTTATGAGTTATGAATATACTAAATATCTCTTCAGAAAGACAAATACCAACTAAACACTGCTGTAATAGTGAAAAATGTGGCATGCACAAGTTTCAAGAGAGTTTATTGCTTTTTAACTAGTCATGTAAGCAACTATCTTTGAGGTTAATAAATATCATCCCTTTTTTACAGATTTGGAAAATGAGGCAGTGCATGTGGTATATCCCAGGTGAGAAAAAGTTTGGTATCAGATACAGCTGGAGTACAGCAGCAGCAGTCAGGGAAATACCCTGCTGGCATGATCAAGGTAATAACCATCTCCTGAGAAATGGGACTGCTGTGACTAAAGTCACTTGGTGAAACTGTGCACCTTCTGGTATTAATGAGGATTTACTGCTGACTTCAGTGAGGCCAGGAATTCATTCAATAAAACTGTACAAATGCAAATTGTACTATATACTGAAGTTACCATAGAAGTCTAGAATGCTCATGAAGCAACAAGCTACACAGGAGAGCTTGAATGCACTTTATATAATGAGATAACCACAAGGTACTGTAAATCCTGATTTAGGAGCACAAGTTTGCCTTTCAAAATAAACAGGCTATGATAAAAATGTCTTCTAAAAACTTCAGCTACCTTTCCTATATCTTCATGTAGTAAATTAGCATGATGATACCATCATCTGCTCCTAAGCAGTACTACAATATATATGTTAAATAATAATATTTCTAGAGTATGTGACATCAAAGTTTGCATCTTCAGTAAGTATTTTCTACAAAAATAACTGAACTTTATCCAAAACAATTATCCAACTGTCTCACTGATGAATCTTTACTTATAAAACCCAAAGAACCATCAAGAAAATAATCAAGCCCTCTTAAAAAGTAAATAGCAAAATATTCAATGAAATGCAAACAAAACAAACAGCAATGCTCCTTTGCAGCAACTCTGCACAACTCTCTGTCACAACTCTCCACAATTATATTCCCTCCCAACTAAAACTTGCTATAAAACCTTGTTTACTTTGATTTTTACCCTTTAGAAACAATATGACCAGAACAAAACAAAGACCTTTGTGGGTTTTTTTCTGCTTTCATCTCATATAGCAACTGGTAAATGCACCAGTGCATTACCTCTTGGAGATGCCCAACACACACGGTGTTTATTAAATGAACTCCTCTCAGCACCTTAAGAGGGAGTGTAAATTTCAGACTTCTCTGTACCTCTACAGGTTTGAAGAAGAATCTGATTCCTTGCAGGGAGACACCATCACAAACCCAACACCAAAGGTGCTGTACATTTAGAGTTCTGCTGAATCATTGTTTTCCAAGACCTCCAGTGGCAAGGAGTCACCTAAACTACCCCCTGAATCAATGGTGAAGTTCTGGCTTTTTAATGCTTTATGAGCATTCATGAACTTCTGGAGGTACTTGGAGGTATATAGCCAGTGGTGCTTCAAGACATCCTCCATCTCATAGACCTTGGACTGCCTGGCATTCATTTTTCGGAACCTCCTGAACAGTTTGTTTCCGGACTCATTTCCTTCGCTTGCCCAGGCCCCAATGGACCCATCTCTTTCAATGATTTCAGGAACGTGAGCAAGTGTTTTGTGGAAATAATTTGTAATCTTGCCCTCATACCTGTACTTGAACTTTGTAGATAAGAGCTCTGCAAAACGCTGTGAATTGTAGCTATACTGGCACAGCAGTTCTGGGCACTCCTTGGCAGGGCATGAGGATCGCCACACTGGCTTCATCTTCAGATAAAGGTCCATTAGTTCTTTTAGGGCTTCATGCCTTTCCTCACACTTAATTAATTCACATACTGCCTCTACAGTCTCTTTGGACATGAGCTTTCTAGCAAAATTTCCACTCATCTTCAGCATAGGCTTCAAGTTCATCTTCTTCCTGAGGTGTTTGTCAAGAGTCAACTGCCACCTCTTCCTCTCCTCTTTAGACACATCAGGATTCTTGTAAAGTTCACCAATCTCCATCTGGAAAATCCTGTAGAATTCTGTTGCATTGCCAATGTCGCAGTGCAATGCATCTATGGAGGGAACAGTCTCAATAAAAGGTTTGGCTGAAACACCCTTCACTCTGTCACGGAGCTCATCAACAGACTCGTGATATGGGTTGGACCTCCATATTTCATATCGCTCCAGATTTTCAGCATGGCTCCTGGTTATGGAGTGGAAGACCAGATTCTGGGATGCCTCCAAGCGGGTTGCATCACACAAGGTACAAATATAAGTGGAACCTGAGGCCTCCAGCCCTTCCACTTCCCGCAAAAGTTTCTCATCGTATCCTGTACCCCTAAAGACGAATCTAAATGTTCTCAGGATGCCTCCAATTTCAAGCAGCAGTTCACTGTTTTTCATAGCCTCTCTTTCTGCTATGAGGGGGCTCAGGATTGCTGTCAGAGTTTCATGATCCGATTCATCAGCCAGCATAAGGCACAAGGGCTTACAGCACAATTCTGAATTGGGCTTTACTTCCTCAAAGATCCTCTTGCTTTCATTCCCATGTGCTATAGAAATGTTCATCACTGTGAAGGAAAAGCGAACAGCCTTCTCTGGGACAGCAGGCCCACTTCCATGCTTCTCACTGACATCTCCCATTCCATCACAGGACTCTTTTACAACCACAGTGAAGGGGCCATTCAAATAGTCGTCCAGGTTTTTTGCTTTCATGCCTTCCAAGATCTCCTCCTCCATGTCCTTTAAGGCACAAACCAAGGCTGCATCGTATCGGAATCTCTTTGCAATTGTGTCTACTGGGTAATCATCAATTGAGAGTGGCAGTCCTGAGAGTCCATCTATAATTCCCACTTCTGTGTTAGTGGATACATTTTTCAGGGGAGGTTTCCACTCAAATGGGTGATAACCTGGTAGGAGGGCTTTCTCAGCAGTGCGAAGAGCATGCAAAGGCTGGAAGATCTGCCTCCCAGTGACAGCTTTTACTGTTCTATACATTTTATGATACTGACTACAGCTGAGAAACGTGTTGATTCGGATGGCCAGACAGACAGCAGGATGAAGTCCAGATCCCCTCCCTTGCATTATAGCCTCCAGTTCATCTGCTTGTTTGTGTTCATTTTTGGCTCTCAGAGCTAGCAGGAACAAAGTCATGCATACAGCCTTTATATCACCGCCCTCTTCTTTCTCAGCAAAAGCCTTGACTTGACGTTTCAGCTCCCTCAGACGATGCTTCTGAGCTCTCCTCGTCAAAGACAGGAGGTGCTGCCTCGGTCGGCCACCTTTATTGATGTAGCTATAGAGCTCTCCTTCTTTCATCTCCTTGTGGCCAGAGAGGTGTTGGCCATATTTTCCATGCGAGATCTCTTCATCACATTCCTTTACAGGGCATCTTATATTCAGATTATCAAGGATGTTCAGGAAGGATTTCACTGGGGTTACCAGATCAGTAGGAAAGCAAGGGTACCAGCAGGAGGGGCAATAGCTGCCCATAACCCTGATGCATTTAAGGATGCAAGTTCTGCAAAACAAATGTCTGCATGTTGTTTCCACTGGATCTGCCAAAATGTGATCACAAATCTGGCAAGAAATGGATTTAATGAAATCTACTGGGTAATCAACTACAAGCAGCTTGGTGCTGAGATGTATATCCTTGCAATTGACAATCTCTTTCATTAAATTTTTGTTGTTTATCTGTGCTTGCTTGAGTTGCTGGTTCTTTACACCTCTGTTTAGCTGAGCACGTTCCCCAGTGGTTTTGACACGTTTGCCACGTTGCACACTTGGGGGCTGACTTTTTCTCTTGACTCCTCGTCTGGAAGTACGGCAGACATCACAGTTTGGGGAATGGGGTTGCCACTCCATTGCGCTGTTCCTAGGAAAATACACTTCACATAGGGTATTACTGAATTTTCTATGTATAATACTCCAACAGTTGTGACAAAATTGAGTGGGATGGATAGTGTCGACATCCCCTCGCACATCAATCTTGAAAACCTTAGCAATAAGATCTGGCCAAGAGGTTGCTGTTTTTTCTTTCTTTCTCAGAAGCCACAGAGTTTCATCATCCACTGGCCCATGCACTGGGTAAGTTCTCTTGGAACAATCAGTTTTAAAAGAAACCCCACAGATGCGGCAGAGTTGCTTCAGATTGTTCTGATGAGCTCTATTGTCTTGTGCTTTCATGGCATGGGCATCTTCCTCAAGTCCCTGCCTATTGCCCATTAACTCCATCTTTTCTCCTCTTGGCACTGCTTCATCTTCATGCAGGATGATTTCTTTGTTTGAAGAAACAGCCTCTTCTGCCTGATCTTTGTGTATGTGCTGGCTGTCATCAGAGGTTTTTTTTTCAAATGATCGCAATTTAAAGAGCTTGAATTTCCATTCAGAAAATTTTGTATATGTATGCTGAAGTTCTTCAGGTAGGTCCATTTGTGATGCTACTGACATTGCAGTCTCACAGAAACCAGATCACCTGAGAAATAGAAAGATGTAAGTTAGCTTAATTTCCGAATTAAAAGGCTGTCCATTCAATATATGAGATGAATTTCCATATTTATTTAGACTTGATCCTGAGGCATCACATGTCTATTTGCTCACCTGTGCACCATACATGAAGCCATTATTCATCCTGTAGTAAACATCTAAATCTGCCCCTTCCTTCTTTTACTTGATGGAGCTTAGCATAAGTAAAGCTACTATAGACAACAGCATTACATTCTGAAAGTTGGTGATTTTTTTAATGTGAAACTGAACTCAATTGGTGTCTGAAAGGTGGAATTTTGTGTGTTCATGCTATATTATCTAAATCAGCAAACCCACTGCTCTCATGTTCCTTTTTATTTCTAAATCTGGTCAGAAGTGTTTCATACATGGCATTCCACATGGGCAGAGCAGCACATACCACTCAAACACAACAAAGACTTTATTCAGGCCACAGTTTTGTAAGGTACTTTAGCATGTGCTTAATGACTACAAGTAGCTCCATTAAAGCAGGAGGACTGTGTCCTCTGTTGATACAAAGCACTGCAGTTCCCTGAACTCCAAAGGGGATACAGCAATGCATACTGGCTTCAGATTTGATCATGAGAGAATATTTATACATTGTTTATTAGTCATTCATTTCAGTATTTTGCTGGGATTTCTCTGTAAGGGTTACTGGTACTGGAAATCTGAAAATGTCTGTGTAAATTTGACCCTAATTTTAGCTTTCATAGAGGTGCAGCCAAAAGTAATATCAATGTGGTTTCCATGGAAATATGGTGTGTATAAAAATAAATACAAGACTTTCACCTCAAACACGGAAACTTTTTGCTACTGCATCAGACCCAGAAAATAAAATTGTATAGAAACAAGAGTGACTAACTTATTTTTCATTACCTGGCTAGGAGAAGTGCACAAGGTAAACAAACAGTATAGAGAAAATTCAGTTATGTTTTCTGACATATTTCTATGTTTTTTGGTTTTACTGCTCTGCTTGGTATGTGAGTAATAAAAATGAGAAAGACTGTACCTTAAGACAATGCACTAGAACTAGAAATTACATAGCTGTGATTTCTTTTACTGATGTTATCATCACTTAATAATCCACATAACTTGCTAGAAATCTCAGTTTGGTGTCTTTTCAGAAGGTGTCCTTCATTAGGTAATACATCCAAGTCATGGTTCAAAGTGATGATGCCCCGTGTTTCTGGGATTATTTCATCTATAACCTTTCAATAAAGTATCATTTCAGTACCCTTCACAGTCTGTTGGGAAAGGACTATATGCATTAATTAAGTTCCACATCCAAAATAACATACCAGTGTGATTAGCTCTTTCCTGAAGAGTTGAGTTTTACTTTAAAATCATTCATTAGGCTTGGCAACTAAAATTTAGGTTTGTTTTCATCCAGCTTCTCTTCACTCCACCCCACCGAGAACAAGCTGCCCATACCACTGTCCCCATCTGCCCACATTGCTCTGTCCAGCTGCCTATACTCCTGAATATCTGTCTGCACTGCAGTCCCCTGCTGCCCATTGCTGATCCAGCCTGGCTAGGAGTGTGCTTGTATTCTGCTCTTCCCAGATCTGTGAGGTGCAGCTGTGTACAGATGTATTCAGAGCATTACAACTGTCTCACTTTCTTGTCTGCCTCTTGTGACAGACTTGGTGAAATTTATGCCCTGAGCAGTAACCCATTTCCCCTGAATAGTTCTGTGTTCCTATGGTGCAGAGTAATTGAATACCTAGTTGTCCTATACTGCCCACAGATCCTTCTATTCTACATAACACCCTATGCAATTTTGTGCAATTTCACCATCATCAGCAGCACTTTCAGAATCTCTTAAACCATGAGTAATGCCTCTTCAGGATGACATCAAAGTCATTGTAAAGAAACAGCCAGCACAGCATACATTTAATGCAAAATATTTAATACTTTCTCTGCTCTTCTGACCCTTTGAGTAAGTGCCACTGCAGTGCCATACTCATCTCCAAAGCCATGACCTGACTCTTGCTACTAATCACCAGCTCAAATGAATCTGACGGGGTTTGCCCATGCTAAAGGAAAGTTCAAGCAGTTTTTTCTTTTCCTCTTTCATTGAAAATGTCCTGGAAGAAATGAATGACAAAGACGCCCTCTCAGGTTACCAGACCTTCACCTTCTGCAGTGGTTAATTGTTGCCAACAGGCTACTCATCAAATACTTTTGAATTGTCTAGCTCCCAGGCAGTGGAGATTACAGCAGCTCTCTTAGGAGAGCAAGAAATTTTCCCAGTGCTAGGAATATTCCCTGCTACTAATGCAAAATGTGCCTGTGTTCTGTTATTCTAGTTGGGGGTCATGCTGAACAATCTTTTTTCACCTTGCCTACCCCACTCGGATTCTTACAGAGGGAACCCCAGGCATGAATCTTCAGCCATGGTTATTTAATCAACTCAAACAGCTGTGTTCAGTATCACCTCTTTTTTTCTTGAAAAGGGAAGGGAAATCCCTGTTTTCCCCCAGATCACAGTGTTTCATACATTTCTGAAGACAAGCAAGATTGCAATACTTTTCTTAACGTCATGGAAGACTGCTCTATAAAAAGGCTCAACAAAATGAACAGAACAACCTCTGAAGTGAGGAAGCACATATAAAATCACTGACCTGCCCATTAAACCAGGACAAGAAACCAACACTGGGATGTCCTACAAGCATCTGGGATGCTGTCATTAATACTGCTAGCCTACCTTCAGCTCGTTGTCAGTTTGTAGAGCTGCTGCTGTGCCTGCCCAGTTTGTTCCAAATGTCAAGCTTGTTTGCTGTCTCTCATGCGTGCTCTCACTCTTTCTGTGTTCCCTCTGCTTTTTAAAGACACTGCAGTGCTGTTTATCTCACTTATCCTTCTCCCTCTGAGTTCCCCGTACAACACTGGTGCTAACCACAGTTTATTTGAACTGAACACAATACAGAACTCTCAAATCCAGGTGGCACCTGGCAATTTATGAGGCTTAACCACAAAATTCATGTAAACAAGGTCATCTTGTGTGAGACTCCTGGGCTCTGAGATAAGTATGCAGACTCTCTCTGAGGAGCACCTGCACTGTTTTTTAACACAAAGTTTGCATTTAGCTTTCTTCTTTATAGTTTCATAACTGGTTTCTTCACTCTTAACTCTGAGAGGAGAACATAGTCTTGGTCACCCTGGTGGTCCACATCAAAGCTATTTCCTTGAAGACCAATGTCTCGTTTCCCCAGCCAACCTTCTCCTTTGTTTAGGTGAATGACAACAGGGATCACAAAATGCCTGTGCTTCTGATACCAGTATTTAATTTTCATGGATATTACCTCTTTAGTAACATCTGTCTGGGGTCTTGAATGCCCTAAGCAGGCAGGACAAATCATAAATATAAAAGTTAGTTACATACTTATTGATTAACTGGTAGGTATTATACCAGGTATGGGCCATAGGTGACCACAAACAGTGGCCAGTAGAGTCTTTTTCCTGAAAGCCCAAGAAGACAACCTATGCTTAGTTTCCACAAAGCAACTATCTCAAAAGCTGACTCAAAGTGGAAAGATGCTGTCGTATAACAGCACCCTGAAAGTTTTCAGTCTCCACACACAACACTGTGCAAAAATTCGAGTGATCCATCAGGTCCTTTCAAACATGAATGTAAGTTCACACTCCAGAAGTAGGAATTTGCAATAGCAGAAAAACTACATAAACACCCAGGCATCTCCCTTTTTCCAGAGAACTTGTGATCCTGCAGGATTCAAAATCCATTTCTGGCTTGCAAGCTTTTCCCTGAGAAGGTGGCTGAGGGAGGCCACAGTGCACACATTGTGGCTCAGGATCTCCCAGTTAATGCACCTCTTACCTGACAGCATCTGATGTCAGCCAGAAGAAAAATCAGCAAAAGTTGTAATACTTGATATTTGCTATAGCTAAAATAAGTGAGAGGACTCACACTCTTATCTACTCTGATCTTACAACGCTTTCAGTTCTTGGAATCATAGAAGCCTCTAGGTTGGAAAAGGCTCTTAAGATGATCAGGTCTAACCACAAAACTAACACGGCCGAGTCCACCACTAAATCTTTTCCATAAGTGACACATCTGCATGTGGTTTAAATACCCCCTTGGGATCGTGACTCAACATCTTCTGTTGCCAGCCTGTTCCAATACTCTTCAACCCTTTTGGTGAAGAATTTTTTCCTAATATCCAATCTAAACCTCTCCTGGTGCAACTCGAGGGCATTTCCTTTTGTCCTATCATTTGTTACGTGGGAAATAGCCTGAACCCACCTTGGTACAAAGTCCTTGGAAGAAAGGCAGTTGGAGAGAGCAATAAGGTCTCCCCTGAGCCTCTTCTTCTGCAGGCTACACAACCCCAGCTGCACCAGCTGCTCCTCACAAGACCTGTTTTCTAGACCCTTCACCAGGCTCATTGCCCCAGCAATGTCTTTCTTGTAGTGAGAGGTCCAGAACTGAACACAGGATCCAAGGTGCAGCCTCACCAGTGCCCAGCACAGAGCAACAATCACTTCCCTGGTCCTGCTGGCCACACTATTGCTGACTCAAGCCAGGATGCCACTGGCCTTCTTTGCCACCTGGGCACTGCTGGCTCATTTTGAGCTGACTGTCAGCCAGCACCTCCTGGTCCTTTTCCAGGCATTCTGACTCAAGCTATTCTTGCTGATGATATCTTAGAGAAGTCGTTAGTCCTGAGTCTTTGTGCCACACAAGAGGCTAACAACACCTGCAAGCCAGTGTAAAGATTCATGCCAAAGCAAGTAATGTATGGAGAAAGGAGACAAAGTGTTTATGGAATATGCAATACATGGAGAAAGTAAAAGGGTGTGGAGACAAATGTTGATATCCTTACTCAGATTCTGACACATGCAAAACCCTAATATGAAATAAATCCCAATCAGAAACATCTGAATGTCAGGTTAAAGTAGAACAGAAGCCCTAGATGTCATTCCAGGCCAAGGCAGTGTGGGACAAGGATGTCATGGCTGAGGCATTTCTGGACATCTGAGAACATTAGATGGCTAGGGCCTGAGCTCACTACTCTGCTGTTTTGCCTGAACTTCCTAACAACCTACCTATTTTACTATTCACTCCCTAGCAATTGGAGAGACCTTTAAAAAAAATACCAGGTCGAGCTGCAGTGCCAGATATCAATCAAAATCACTCTCTGCAGTCACAGACTGATTTCCTCTCTTATCTTGAAATGGCAGGCACAGTTCCCTGACAATGTGCAATGCTAGGATTGAGGAATTTGAGTCTCTTTGAGAAGTTTAGCAGATCTCTCCCTCTGGGGTGCTTATTCAAAACTTCATGGGTGGCTGGCTGCCTGTCCTGTCCCCCCAGGAGCCTGAGTTCCCATGCAAAACCCCACTGTACAGGCATCAGCTTCCTTATCAAAGGAACCACATGAGCATAAATAAGCCTAGTCAAGTGCTTTTCTTCCAAGTACACAGGAAATCACCTTAGAAAAATATTGTCTCATAGGGATGGAGCAGGCAGCTAAAGATTTTAATTGATCTCAAATTGCTACAGCTTTGGGCGTGTTTTGTGTCCATAAGAGCACAACTGCTGAACAGTTTGAGCTGCACAGATCCAGTACTGGAAAATGTTTTCCCTGTGCAGCTGGCACCACCGAGTGGAGAAAAGCATTTTTGCATTTGCTTCTGTTACAGCCTGGAAATGAATACGTGATAATGGGCCTAAACCTTACGGATTTGGAAACCCTTCTGAATTAAATAATTCATTTATTCTTGGAATAAAAACTCCAGATAAGTTCCTTGAATTCTCAGTTAAAATAGGTTGGACATCAGTGCCCTTGACACCTTGCAGATTACAAAAAAAATAGTCTTTTTCAGACATACAAAACCCTCCATCTAACGATATCTGTTTTACAAAGCCACGCAGTGATAAATTTCCTCTCTTTACAGCTCATGAAAGCAGCATACAGTATGTTCACTTGGCAGGAGATAAAGGGTAGCTCTAAAATTCGTCCAGTTGTCCAGGAGCGGGCTCTGAAATTCGTCCAGTTGTCCAGGAGCTGGTCTACAAAGTTTCAATTTATTTATTTGTCCTTAATGTTGTTATTTCTTTATTGGGATTCTTTGGAGCGCTCTCTGATGGCCCAGCTATTTCTCTCTCCTAACTCTTTAGCTTCCTGGCAGGTCCTAACAAAAAAATGTGTGTTTTGGGCACCAGCAGTGCTCGGAGGAGTGCATCGGGGTCTGGCATGGCCTTGCCTCCGGTAGCAGCATCCTGCAGAGGGAGACAGGCGCTCTAGACATGGAACAATCCACTGATTTCCAGCTTCTAGGGAGCATGGCATACAGAGAGAAACACTGAAAATCTCTAAAACTGTAGTCCCCAGCAAACACACACCCCCCCCTCCCCCGGCCCCCAGCTAACATCCTCCAAAAAAGTGGGAACAGCTTGTTGGATTTAAATGTGTGTTAATCAGAGCTTCTTGCCAAGAAAACTCCGTAATGCGACCAGCCAAATACTCCTCGTTCGTTTCTAAGGAAACGAAGTTGTGTTCGCACTGTCCCGGTATTTCACTTCCTTACAATTGCCCGCTGTCCTGGCCACCGGGAGAGGTTCCCCACTGTCCCCGGGAGGCAGCGCAGCCGGCTTCGGTGCCTGCAGGAGTCCCCACGGCACAGCTGGGGCGGGGAGAGGAAATTGTGTCTCAGGAGCATTCGGTTTGCATTGACAAAGGACTTTTTGGCGGCTCCCGAGCCGTGAGCGTGCACGCCACCCCCACCACGCCCCGGCTTTCAGTGCCTCGTCTTTAACAGCGCTCAGGGCGGAGCGGAGCGCATCCTAATGGCTCTTCATAGAAGCAGCAGCAGCGCGGAGCAGGAGGATTCAGCCGCTGGTGGTGACAGCGACAGCTTTGTGCGTGTCGGGGACGGGTGACAGCGACAGCTTTGTGCGTGTCGGGGACGGGTGACCGTGACACCGCAGCTCCCGCCAGCCCGGCCCCGCCCCGCGGCGCTGCCCCTCCGCGGCGGCAGAGGACGCTGCAGCGGCCGTGGAGCCCGGGAGCCGCGCTGGCTCCGAGCGGCTGCTCCGGCGCTTCCCGAGCAGAAGCGGAAGCGGCGGCGGGCTGGGAGCGGCCCCGGGACGCGGTGAGTCCG
>JAYDZK010000268.1:18960551-18987047 GCA_034509185.1 Euphonia xanthogaster | reverse complement strand
CGGCCGGCCCGGGGCTCGCAGGCACGCCGGGCGGCCCGGCGGGTGGGAACCTGGCCGCCGTGACTCTGTCCTGCCTCTGCCCCGGCGGCTGCCGTGGGACAGCGGGGGCTCTCGAGCTGTGCTCCCGCTTGTGTCGAGCACATCAGCTGAACTCGGGCTCTGATTTCCCCGCTGTGAAATAGAGACACCCAGTAAATTATTCGGGAACGCGTTACAGGGTAATTTGCAAGGTAGTTTACTGTTTCTAAACCCGATAGCTACTATTTTTCTGGTAGAGACTGGCAGTATTTAATATTTACGGTAACTTTATTAAAACGAGTTAGAAATTATCACTTCAGTAGTAGTTTCCATCAATTTCGTCTGGCTCAGATAGGTCACGCTGAGTCTTTTCGTACTTAAACGGAAATCTCAGCTGTAGGTGGGAGGAAAATGTTCTAATTATATCCCTTAGACCTAGTCATTAAAGCTTGCCGAAAGTATTCCCCCATGTTTGCCTCTGACACCTTCTGCACGCTACCCCTCAACTCTGTGGATTTTGTGGTGTCTTAGATACCACTGAGAGTGATTAATAAAGTATTGATTTGAAGCTTTGGATGAATTTTGCACTGTGTTCACCAGCTGTTAAATGACTTGCAAGCAAACTGCTTTGCCTTCCCGTAGAATGAAAAGGCCATAAAACTTGTCCTTCTAGAACAAGAAGGCAACAAGAAGGGGGGGGAGGGGGGAAGTTACAGAAATATGCTGATAAACTTGGATTATTTTCATGCTGTCATTCTGGGCATAATTCTTCTGCATATTCCACATTACCTACAGCTTTTCCCATTGAGTGAAGATTCATGGAGCTCAGTCAGACTCTGTTGAATGAGAGCTTGTCAAGACATAAATGGCTTTTTAAGTTTTGTAGTATTGCAGCACTGCTTTCTATCTTAGAAAACTGCTACTGTATTTAGAAAGACAAGACACACAGTAGGTACCTATGCTGATAGAACTTTAGCATGAAAAAGTACCTGAGGTGAATGTGCATTCTTTTCTTCACTCATTGAACTTCCACGAGTTTACTATGTCAAGAAGAGTAACTTTTGTATCTCAGTAGCACAGATTAGCTAAGCACATGTGAAAATAAACCCAAGTTTTAGATCCAGACTGTGAAAATTGGCCATAAAATATTCCAGGTATAAAGCATATCAAAAAGAAAACAAAAGTAAATGCCAGACGGAGTGAAAAGGAGTAATGTTTTAGTTGTTTAGAATGTGTGTTTAGTTCACTGTTTGCTTTCCCAGGGTCTCAGATCATTTTACTAATGCCTCATGCCTGTAGAGTTAGATGGTAATTAAGTGTAGCCTGGAGCCTGTGCCTTTTGGAAGTCACATTTGTTCACAGCCATACCTCTCCCTGCCTGTTTTTAAGTGCTTTATGGGTGTTTACTTTGTCCCCACCAGGGCAGCATCTTACATTCTCTGTAGATCTACTGAGGGTATAGAAAGGCATAATGCATATCTCAATCTGTTCCCAGTGTGCAAAGGGAGAGCAGAAGCCAGAGTCACTGTCAAAGTAAAGAATTAAATAGTACTGTTCTTCTCACTAACAGTGCTTTCCTTGTATTTGGTATTCTGAACAGTTCCCATGAAATGCTGTCTAAAAGTTAATAAACTGAAGAAAGTTTCAGGGAATTTTGGCTTGGGTTTGTTTTTTTGTTATGGAAAAACCCATGGAATATCTTGGTCTTAAATACAGTATAGTATGCTTTCACTGGTCACTAAAATTAAATTTGTTTTGACATACTTAAATAGGATAAAATAGGAATGTAACTGTGAGTATGCCACCATCTAGTCTCCTAAGTAACATTCAAGCATGAAAATACTTACGTGATTAAAGCCTGACAGCATTCTTTCCAAATAAAGAGAAATCACCTGGAAGACTTGGTGATTTCTCACTAGACTATCAAGAGTTCCTAACTAGAGCAGAGCAACCCAAGGGCTGCTGCTCTCCTCTAGTTAGGAACTCTTGATAGTCTAGTGAGCTCTAAATGTTGTTTGTTTTTACCTCAAGCAAAAATTCTTTTAAGACTTTAGGTTCACACATTAAAATGCTGTGAGTGTGATGGTTGTCCAAAAGACTTGGATGTCTGAAAGGTTATTGCTATTAGAAAAAAAGAAAGTTTGCATCTCAACAAAATAAGCAACATGCTCGCAGACTTTTACAAGAAACTAGAATTTAGTTTTTGCAGTTACAAGTTCTGCCTGAATCTCCTATTGCTTCAGCTTGTCTAGCCATTTGATAGCTTTGAAATCAAAGTGTTTAAAGGTATTAATTAAAAGGCATTAGCATAATTCCATGTGTTCTGCCTGGATGAGGCCATAGTGATGATAGCTACAAAGCTCCTAGTGGAAACATATGGTGCTTATCGGTTATCAGTAGACCATTGATTAATGTGCCTGGGAATAAGTGGTGCAAGTATTACTCCATAAGCAAATTATCCAAAGTCACTCCACTGGTCTGTCAGTCTCATGACCCAGAAATCTGTAATACATATACAAGGCAGCTGAAGAAAAGAGAAATGTTTGGTCAGTTTTTCTCTCGATGCAGTGCTAAAGGCATTTCCCCTGCTGGGTGTGTGCTGGCCAGGCTGCAAGGAAATTAATTAAATTTGTGAAATTTGAGTAAGAAAAAGGATTTGGAATAGTCTTCTGTATTGATTCATTATTTATATGGGTAGTCAGTTTTCCAGAAAAGGTCATGTGGATATTAACTGTATTAAGCACTTCCTGATTTATAATAAAATTTTTCTCTTATGGCAACTGATACTTCCTTGCACAGTATTCCTTAAGTTAATGCTTGAAAATATTATTTCATATTTCAGTGTAACTAGTATACAATGCCTACTTTTACTTCCTTCCTAATACTCTTAATGATAGTGGATTTTACAGGAAATCTGAAGTAATTTTTTGATAAGTGATTTTTTTTTTTATTTAGAGGAGTTTGGCATTTGAAAATCTTTAAGTCCTACTTAAATTTCATTATACTATAGGAGTTGAAAAATCAGAGTACTGAGCTTGGTTGCATGCATTAATTTAAAATATGGGCAGTTTAAATTCTGCTTTGAAGTAGTTTTTGTCCGTCATAAGATATATTAGTCTTGCAGGAGTTTGCTCTTCTGGTCTGACTGTGCTATCTCACATCAGCCTAATCACTGTATAATGTGGCAGTGTAAATAGCAACAGAGCACAGGTTACTTCATGAAGAAAGGTGTCATTATGGTTCAAAGTTGGAAGAGTGGGATGGGGATTCCTTTTCTTTTAACTGTCTTTTTTGGGGCATGAAAGTTTCATGCTTAGGGCATTCCCAGACTTCTGCTGCTCAGGTAATGATCAAACAAGATCTGTCCATTTCCACTTGGCATGGAAAGTACCTTCCTTTCTGTTGGCAAACAACACAGCTGTTGCCTTGGAGAGCGAAATCAACCTTTGCCAGCCCAAGGCCTGGGTACCTCTGTCCCCAAGCTAAAGCCCAATATCTCCAGTCAGCAGGTCTGGCAGCACTTCTTAGCTCTAGAAAAGAGCATTTCAGGTACATTAACAAATGTAGTTTAAGACTTTCTCTGCCTTAGAAACTTCACTCTAGCAAAAGCAAGAATTACCACGTAATGATCCAGTTTAATTGCTGCTGTTCCTGGATCTGAAAGCTGGATGTTGCGGAAACAAAAAAAGGTAGAGAGCAGTCTAGCAAAGTGTTTAATGTGTTAAACGACAAACATTTAAAAAAAAAGGATAAGTTCTCAAGGCTGTGGTGTACACAGGGTATTTAAATTAATATTTGACCATTCTTGTACTTTAATTTGACTTAGTTTTGTTCAGCACAGAGGAAGAATAGCAACTATTATCAGTAAGAAGAAAAACTGATGTGATTTTTAGGAGATCTTAGTTTTATTTCACTGGAAACCTGTTCCATAATCAAAAAGAAAGGGTAGCAGCCTGATTTGAATTTTGGGATATGTCCTAGTTTAGGGTTTAAAATCCATCATTTTCCAGCCTAAGCACTTTTTGAACTCTGCAGTAGAGGAAGGTGAAAAACTGCTACAGTAAGCTCACAGTTTGTCTGCTCTACCTTCACTGGGAAAAAGACCTGTCATTACCATTCAAGGTAGACTTTTCTGTGGCTGCTTTTGTCCTAGCACTGCTCTGTCCAAAAAGATTAATCCTCTCAGAGGATAAAGTAACTTCCACAAGAAACAGGTCTAATTCCTAGTACAGGAGTTACAACATGTAGAAAAATTAGTTTGAACTATGCTGGAGTAATAAGGTCTTGGTTAATTGTCTGAGTAACAGCAGTGTGGATTTTAATTTGGAAAATTGTGTCTTGCCCCACACCTAAAATATGTGTGGAGGAAGAGGGATTTTGCTCATAGATAGGATTGCTCCTACTACTCTTACCCATTTCATCTTATCTTAGATAAAATATGAACAAAGTTTAAAATCTGGCTCTTAATCACCTTAAGTTGCCTATTTGTGTCTGAATTTCCCAAGTTAAAAAGATGTGCGCTTCTTTTTTTGTGAACCACTTGGTCATATGCAGATAAAAAGCTCCATGTAGGAGTGCAGTATATCACTGAATAAGGGGTTTTTTCTTGTGTCAGGCTGGGATGTTGACTGATTGCAATGGCTCATTTATTAAACTGACTCTACTATGGCAGTTTGTTTCTGTAGACTGAATATACATACCTGCTATGTCTGTAGAAACAATTCAAATGGCCAAAGAGGCGCTGCTTGCATAGCACTTAAATCTACAAAGTGTTCAACTAGTGACATTATACCAAGTCACATCCTGGCTTCTTCTTTATAAGAACAGAATTGTAAATAGTATGGGATTTTTTTCTTTCCTGAGAGCAGCCCAAGAGAAGAGTCACACACTTCTTTGCAATTAATGTGACAACTGAATTTGACTAAAGCTGTTTTATATTTCTTCTTGTGACTTCCTGAATTCCTTTGTGACATTGCTAAAGGGACGTAAGTTCCTCTTCCCTTTCTAAGTCTCACTAAATATACCTCTGTGGCATAGAGTAATGTGAATTTTTTAGTCCTAGGCTGTGGATTCTAATATCCTGCATACCAACATTTCCACTCTATTGACCCAATTTAGTTCCTGTGATTTTTCATGAAATGTGGCCCATGGACTGATCATCCTCTGCAGCAGTTGTTAAATAAGTTATGTTATTTAACAGTGGAAACAATCTGGGTTTCTTCTCTGGAGAGAGTAGATCTACTGATGGCAGGCTAAAAAAATAAATCTCTGTCACACAGAGCATCTTTCTAAGCACTGATTCCTCTGCATCCATTCTAAGTCACTGGGGGAGCTGGTGCCTTTGTGGGATTAAACAGGTCATGTCTGGACTGTGGCTGGAGCAGTAGCTGGGAGCATGCTCAGTGTTTAGTTTGCATTGCTGTTGTGTTTAGGGGCCTCAGTGATACAGCCTGTTGTGGTGGATAATGTATAGGCACCATACATTGGGGTGGAAAACAGGAGTGGAAGTGAGCAGCACTCTTTGAGTGCAGTTCCAGACAGCTCTGCTCTGTAGTTACTTCTGCAGAAAGGGAGCACTGCTGGCCAGGTCAGCACAACTCAGAACTGTCAGCCTGTGCTTTGAGGCTCTGTACCTTAATGGTATTTTGGAAATGTCAAGAATGCTGCTCTTCAGATACTTCTCATACCGCTGCATACCCCAACAAAATGGCAATTCATATATTTATACAACAGAATAAAAGTTCTGGTTTGATTATTCTAAAGATACCTAACCAAAATATGGTAACTTGGTTTCTCTTTAGATATGCCTCTTTTTTTTGGTCTGGACAGCTGGAAAAAATAGCTTATAGTGTGTTATCATGGGCAGTATTGCCAGTTGTTTATCATGCAGATGGCCTAAAGCACATTCCTGTGATTTTTGCATGTGTTCAAAATATATTCCCATAAATGCTAGTCGAGGCCTTGTGTGATAAGTATTTCTGTTGATTTTATGACCCTAAAGGTGTCATAAAAAAAGTACCCAAATAAAACTACCTGTATGTCTTCCTCCTATCCATGAACATTTTGTAAAAATTAGTTGTGGTATTCAAATTCTGACATAGGCAGGAAAATGTTCAGTTTTGTAAGTTCATAGTCTAGGTATCTTCTGCCTTCAGCATCTGCAGTAGTGATGCAGATAAACAGTTCTTAGGATTTGTCTTGTGATTGGATTTCCATCCCTAATATATTTTAAGTGACATAATGGTATTACAGTGAATTCATTAGGTGAACACTGCAAGAGACTTTTGCCTGTACTGCTGTGCAAAAGATTATCAAATCTGGGCTTACTGGGCTTGTTTTGCACGCCTGGCTCCATAACCCTCAGACTACTCATACTGCCTTGCACCTGGTGATAATCTCTGCATTTCAAATAAATGTCATTTATAGAAAACTAACCACAGCAGGATTCTAAGAAAATGATTGTAACCATTAAAAAAATCAGGGGAGAGGAAGCTTTCTTGGCCTTTAGAATTTCTGTTTGTTGTTAAGACCTTTTTTGAAGGTTCTCATTCTGTGTAGGAACACTAGCAACTTGTTTGGGGATACCTGCACTTTTTCATTTCATACCTATGAGTTCACCCTGCTTTGGAGGAGTGCTGTAAAAGCAGGCTTTAGTATGCCATCCACCACTCTTCAGGGAAAGGTGACTTTTATCTTCTGTTCTGACAATTATGTCCCTTGTCCTCCCTGCCAGCTAGCCTGCAAGAGGGAAGGGAGAGCAAGAGCTCTGTTTGAGTACTAGTAATTTGTAGATAGCTTTTGAGCTTTGGAATTATTATCCTTATCTCATATGTGGCTTCTTACTCAATTTAAAGTCCTATTGGCAGTTCTAAAATGTTATCAGCAGTGCTGTATATTTGAATTTCATTTACAGCACATCAGCTGCTTGGTTTAGGTACTTGGACTTTTATTTGTGTTCCTCAAGCTAAGTCGGTTTGAAATCTATATTGTGAGTCCTCCAAGAAAACATGATTCTGTATGGCATTTTTTCCAAACAAAATCTATTTGAATGTTTTAGAAGTAAATAATATGGAAGGGATAAAGAAAAATCTTCAGTAAACATAGCAAGGACAAAGAGGAATGATTCCTCTTTTTATAGAAATCAGATGGTCGTATGAAAGAGATTACGGAAAGGGATGGGGGGGTGTTTGAACTACGCTGACAGGATGCAGTGTCTTTTCCTACATATCACAGGATAAGCAAAAAAAGATAATGGGGACAAAACAAAACCAGCGATTTTGAATAGAACCAAATCTGTTCCAGTATTTCTGGTTGGAAATAAATGTTGTTCTCGCCTGGGAGGGAGGATTTGAAATACTTTGAATTAACGCATCTTTTTTTGCCCTGTTGCAGGTCAGTCCCGTGCAGCCGCGGCTGAGCTGCCATGAGCTCGCTGTACAGCGACGGCAGCTGCGGGGCCCGGGAGGCGGAGAGCGGCTGCTGCGCGGCCATGGCCAGCGCCTGCAGCGCCGCCGCCAAGGAGGAGAGCTGCGGCGGGGGCAGCGCCGCCGGCAGCGCGCCCGCCTCCTTCTCCGAGGAGACGCAGGGCTACGACGTGGAGTTCGACCCGCCCCTGGAAAGCAAATATGAGTGCCCGATCTGTTTGATGGCTCTCCGGGAAGCCGTGCAGACACCGTGTGGCCACCGTTTCTGCAAAGGCTGTATTGTCAAATCCATAAGGTAAAGGAAAACTTGTGGAAGCTGTTTTTAAGAAGAAATTAATGTACCAGAGCAGGTTAAGATCAAGCTAAACTGAGTAGAGCTGCCCAAGGTGCATTACCAATGAGTACTAATAGAACTCTGGAAATTTATTAGTCATTAAAGGTGCTATATATGGCCTGAGTGTCACAAGTTTGGAAGTTTTATGAGCTTTAGATGGTATGCCATTTTCACAAATTTACCCAGGTTATGAATCTAAAAAAAATGATTAAACTTCAAATAATAATTAAAAAAAGAAAGCTAGACAAGTCCCCAAAAAAAAATTCCATTTCCAGCTCAGGATTTTAAAATTACCTGTCTTTTGCCTATGTTTCTCTTGGTAACTACAGGAAACTACAGACAACCTGATTTTTTGGTGCAAATAAGGCAATTCATGCTTTCAGTTCTTCACTTGAAATTAGCTGCTTCCCTCTTGAGCTGCAAGAGAGAATGTGACGAGGGAATAGTTGTGAACAAAGCATTGAGAGAGCAATGAGCAATCCAGGTGGCATATGAGAGACTGGTAATAAGATACAAAGGCAAGAGCAGGCTGGGCTTGTAAAAATGGATGATTGAAAGGGCAAGGAAGGGCAGAGAGTACCTTGTAGAGAGCACTTGCCTTAACCTGGAATGAAGTCATCAGTGTCTCACACGTGTGAGTATTGGATTACATTGATAGATATTATGCTGTAGGATTTTTCCTTTCAGCATAAGCCCATTTTTCTTAGCAATTGCTCGGATAGCTCAAATGTCACTTTGGTAGGAATTCATGTATCCAATTCTGTGTGACCCATATGGTAGAATTGGCTCATTTTCAACCTTACTTAGCACACTTTTTGTAAAGATCATTAAACTGTCTTCAGTGTTACTGTGTTTTTCCCTGACATTTATTTTATAGCATGCAAAATGGACAGTGCTTTCTCGATTGGTCTTTTATACCATTTATCCATAGTTCTTTCCCATTTCTTTTTCTCCCTTATCTGTCATTTGTAGCTCACTAAATGAATAGTATGCTAGCAATTATGTTCTCTGAATACAGTGTTTTCTGGCTTCACTGTAGTTTCTGCTGCATAAATTCTCTGGAAGAATTTCTCCATGGGAAGGACCATGACCAGAAGTTTCTGCTTCTTTTATACCTTTCTTGTATTTTACTTCATTTCTATGATTAGTGATGACTGTTTCAGTGACTACTACACCAGGTGGAAAGCATTTTTTTCTCTTGAGGCTGTAGATGATTGGTGTAATAGTTCAGATGTTTCATTGCTACTAAAAGTTTTCCCTCATTCCCCACTGAACTCTGCTTTTGGAGGACAGTTTGAGTGACTGTTTGTGAAATCAGGGAGGACAGCTCGAAGTGCCAGACCTCTCTGAATCCCTGAAGGGCTGAACTGCATGCTTAATTGCCATCCATAGATCAAGCTATTGATTGGGATTTTGTAGTGTCTACAGTATGGTATCGATTTGCAGTATTTACTGTCTACAGTACCAGATTGATTGAGGTATTGAGAAGCTTCTATAGAACTAAAATGAAGACAGAAAGGGATATTTTACATTCTCAAAGTACTACTTTTTTTCACTAGGTGATTGTCACAGCCTTCATTTGACCAGGAAAAATTGCTTCTCTTTATTCCTCATTTCTCCACTGTCTTAACTCAAGTGAACACAGAGATTAGGGATTTTAAATGATGAAGGATGGACAAGCATTTTTTGAATAATTTCTTCTTGTGACTTACACAAACAATTGTAGTTGTTCGTGTTGAAGAAGTTGTGGCTGCAACTAGGAAAAAAAAAAGTGGAAAACCTTTTAAAAACTGGACTCTTGGATCTTACAGTGTGAAGGACATGATTAGACGAGATTTGATCACAGTAAATGTTTGCCTCCCAAAAAATCCTGGCAGCTTTTTAAATAAAGCTGTCTGAAGTACTTTGAAGTGCTATAATTCATGGAAGAGGAGAAGCTTCTCTACCTAAGTAACTACAAATGTGTTTACGAATGTTACTTGTCAACAAAATATATTGCTGGAAATTTTAGAAGAACTAACTACAGGTGCAGTAGCTAATTCAATTTCACTCCAGTCTTCTCCTGTATCTTAGGGCAAAGCTGACTTAGGGTTTGTGGTAGAGCTTGCCAAATATCAGAACCCTGTTGGAACAGCAGAGTTGTGAGATAACAAGGGACAGAAGGGACACCTTTGGGTGCTGGCAGTTCATCCAGCAGCTGGCATGGCTGCAGTTAAAGTCTCTGCCAACTGTCTCAGCTTCTCAGCTAAACCACTCACTTGTTAAAATCACAGAGCAGGCTTTTCTTTCCAAATTAGTCTGGCTTTACTCTTGATACCTGTATTTTAATCTCAAGGGAATTTAGAGGAATATTCATTGTGCTTTGTAGCAGATGGCTATTGTTTCACAGGTACTGTTGTGAGTGGCAGAGTGCAATGTGATAAATAATTTCAGCATAGGAAAGCCTTCACTGTAAGCATAAACTCAATTCTGTCACAGGAAATATATAGCAACATCTTTGTAGATGGATCTTAGCAGTGTTTTAAACACAATCCTGACCCTTGTAAATAGTATTTGAAGCCTGTTTAATATCCTAAAATTAGTTACTGCTTCTTCGTTACTATACTTTCCTACTTTGGAAAATTGCAGTTAATTCCTATTTGTCCCTTTATCTGCTAGTTATTTACTGGGGATTTGGTAATCATTATTCCATTTTAATCTGTTGTTGGCTGCTCTTATTTATGATTAGCTTTTCTTTGTAGAAATAAAGCTGCTGTCTTATCAGCAGGCCTATTGAGCTGTCTTCATACTCCACTAAACAGGGTGTTTGTAACCAAGCTATACCTGTGAAAACTGATTTCCTGTAGGGTGTGAAGTGAGGGAACATTTCTAGCTTGTGACAAAGATCACACTGGTCATAGCTCAGAGAGCTCTGAAACAAGGCAAGCTAGGTGTTTTCCTTCTTCTACTTGTTTAGGAGTATGATTCTCAGGCACGTGGTGAGCTTGCTAGGCAAGCAAAATTGTGAAAGGAAGTTCATTACCTCTTTTTGAAGTGGCAACTTCACTTCCACTTCCCCTAGCAGTGTTGCTGATGTAGTTGCTGAGCAATTATTTCCTTTTCCAACAAAGAACATAAATTCCTTCCTGGTCTCCACAGCCCACTAGGTTCTACTTCCCCTCGTGCTTGCAGGCAGTGACAATGATCTGGCCTTTGATCCTTGCACCACAAGTGCTCTCTGACATTTTTCCACCCCATGTATTTTTCCATTTTATTGCTGTTTCCATTAGCACTCGGGAGCTTTGATCCCTCATGCCTCTTTAACTGCATTACTTAATTGTGAATCAATATGTTAGCCCACTGCTTTCAGAATGAGCTGATACTGGGAAGTTTGATGGAGGAGATCCCCTTTTTCAGAATGAGCTGATACTGGAAGGTTTGATGAAGGTGATCCCCTTTTTTACTCTATTTCTAATGATTATTGTATGTACATGCAGGTAGACAGAACCTGATGAACTGCAACAGGCTGTTTGTTAGTTACTTTGTGCATGTTGCAGGCATCCATGTTCCATCAGATTCCAAACCTTCACCAGTTAGCACTGACTTCCAGTCTGTTTGCTGTTAAAATGGCTTCAAATGCAACACTCAATTCCAAGTGCAGTGTAATTTTCATAGTTACTAATAATTTTTGTGTCTGGAGGTTTTCACCCTGTTTGCTGTATAGTGAAATTGAAGGATGACCAACTGATCAAATGGTTGTATAACAAAACCAGCAAACTGAGCAGTGCGTAATGTAATGCCAAACAGATGAAGTCAGTCTGGGAAAAAAAAGACAATTTTGCTTTTTTTTTCTTAGCTGTGATCACCTTGGCTGTTTATAAAATGAGAAAGAAATGAGAGGAGGTCTAAGAAAATTTAAGTAATTGGTTTGAAGTAGTATGTGAAATATTCTTTGATGTTTGAGCTATGTGAAGTACTTGCAGAAACATGACTGTAAGTTCTTAGTGTCTTTACATATTCCTCAAGTTTGTTTCCAGAGTACTTAACATGCCATTTGTACAAATAAAATGTGTTTGAGTTTGAAAAGTGCTATAACCCCAGTCATGCCACCTCCAGTGAAACTGTGTGTCCCCAATTTTTCTGAAATTCATTTCATATTTTCTGGTCATTGCCACATAAATACCATTGTTTTTAAAGATCTTGTTGTGTTATTATTTGGCCACTAATTTCTTGCTGGTGTAAAAATATTTCAAAATAAGTGCTTGGAAATCTGTTGGAAATCTTTCCTTGCTTTTCTGCATTGTAGAGATGCAGGTCACAAATGTCCTGTAGACAATGAAATTCTGCTTGAAAATCAACTTTTTCCTGACAACTTCGCCAAACGGGAAATCCTTTCATTAATGGTCAAATGTCCCAACAAGGGCTGCAGCATGAAGATGGAGCTCAGGCACTTAGAGGTGAGTAGTTTTGAAAATATGGAACCTTGTTTTCATGGACAAGTAAAAGTTTGAAGTTACTTAAATAGATATCTGGTACTCATTTCTGCTGACGCCGTGCATTTTTCAAGACTATAGCTACACATACTGTTTTTTGATGAGTATTTAATTGTAGTTAGGTGATTCTCAAGTGAACATCACAGTGCATAACAATTATACTAACGCAGCTTTCTGCTGAGGATCATTCATGTCTGCCTTTTGATCAGCTGTGTCCATGCTTCACACAAGTTTATTAACAGTTTAATAGTCTCTCACTAGCTATGTACATTAGTTGAAATAATTGTTTTGGAAAACAATATATGCAGTTAAAAGGATAAATATAAAACTAAATTTTTACTGAGACCTTTCTTAAAGGTCCGAATACATGAAGCCCTGACCTTAATAGTGGGACAGTAACAGGCTGTTGGTAGAGTCAGCATAAGTGTATAAGGATTTCCTTGCATGAAGGGAAGATTGTGATTCATTTGTCTTGCACTTTGCTTTTTCTTGAAAATGGATGAGATGATTGTTCTGATTTGAAGTATCAAATCCCTCTTCTGCCCTTCTGCAGGACCACCAGCTGCAGTGTGATTTTTCCACTGTGGAATGCCTGCAGTGCCAAGGAACCTTCCCAAAGAACCGTCTGAAGGAGCACATGACCCAAGAGTGTCCGAGGCGTCAAGTGTGTTGCCCAAACTGTGCCACGTCTATGGCCTATGAAGATAAAGAGGTATTTAGCAGGAGTCTCAGTTTGTCAGCCTGCATTCACATAGGTTTGCTTGGAAAGGGAACAGCAGTTAAAAAAAAACAAAACCAACTGACAGGTTTTGGTCTAGAAGAGCTCTTTGTGCTGCTGCACAGCTGAGAAGCTGCAAACTGGAACAGGCAAAAGCTGGGGAGAGATTGTCCTTAAGTACAAGCTTATGTGGAACCATGTGGTATGAGGAGACCTGTGGACTTGTGTAAGAGCCACTGATTTCTGACCTTACCATCAGACAGGCTGTATCTGCTGCCCATGGAACACAAAAAGCAGTATTTACGTGTGCAGTTTTTATCCCTGGGAGAGAGGAGTATCAGGAGATAACTATTTTGGGGATATCTGCTACCACACAAGACCAAGATAATTTCTGAATTCTGTCCTGGCTCTTCATTTTTCACTTGGGTGATACTGAGAATAATACTTTCCTTTTGTCATAACCATTTCTTTATCTCTATATGGATGTGTTTTATCTCAAGTAATATTAAATGTTTTTGGATATTAATATTGTGAATTGTCAATCAAATGTACCTCATACAGTCCAACAATACAATTAAAAAACAAGCAAGTGCTTTCATATAGTTCCAGTGCAATTGAACATGAATTTTAGAAACTTGTGGTTAAAATCAGATTTCTTGGAAGCATAAGAGCTTTAGGAAATAAAGTATCTGCAACTTTATGAATCTCTTGTATAAGTCCAGGAAAAAGCAGTAATAGAAAACATACTGTTTAGGCTAAAGGGATTCTCTTTGTTTCACAGTTGCATATAGCTAAATGCAAAATTAGGTATATAAATAAAAATCTAATGTCTGATCAAGAGTGATTAGCTCTCTCTTAAATTGGGTAACTTTACTGATGTTTTCTCCCCTTTCTTTTTTCTATTTGATCACTTAAGCTTCATGACCAAACCTGCCCACTTGCCAATATATATTGCGAATATTGCAACACGGTGCTCATCAGGGAGCAGGTAAGAGACTCCCTTTTTCTCTGTTTCTTCCAAGTCAGATGCTTTGTTTTTACATTGCTTCTTTAATCTGAAATTAAACTTGGAGGTACAGTTTGTCTACTAGCTGCTGAATCACTACCTGCCTCTCTGAAAATGTCCAGTGCAGGTGTGATGCTTCCTTAAATGCTGCTTCAGCTTGCAGTTGCAGTCTGGCAAACCTCTGTAGGATTTTGGCTGCACACCTCATTGTTCAGCTGTACTGCTTTTTGACAGGGGCCATGCTGCATGTCTTTGATCTAGGATGGAGTTGAAAAAATACCAACAGCTGCCAGTGGTTATGGCTGACACTACAAGAAGAGGCTTTGATTTGGGCGGAGAGGGGGAGTTTTTGTACTTGGAAAGCCACTACTGGAAAGTAGCTATAAGTAAATTCACTACCAAACTGAGATGCTGGCTGGAATTCTGTTTGTTCATTACTGTTGTAATAGCCATTATTATTTCTTCTGTTCAATAACAACTTCATTGGCAGAAAAATTATTAATACTGATTTGTTTAATTTGGGATGGCAACTACGTTGATGGCCTGGGTTAAAATAAAGAATGATCTTGTAAAATTGCAAAATACTCTGAGAAACAGGATTGAGCTTAGTAATGACAAAGGAAAAAGTCTGTTGTTAGGTAGAGTAATGAATTGCAGGAGTGGGGAGCAAAGAATGCTAAACATTTGTAATAATAGCTGGTCTTTATTAGCCTTGTGCTTTATCATGATATTTAAACAAGGCAAACACCTGGGGTTATATAAAGAGGGATTCTGCCTGTGAAACACTGAATTACCCTTTGCTCTGTTTAGGACTCATAAGGCATTAGCTGAAGTTGTTGTGCTTTTGAGGGAGCGTGGATAGGCAGGATCCAGAGCAGGGAGATGACTGATCTGGATCTGGAAAACATGGACCACAAAAAAAAAATTGAAGTAACTTGAACTTCTTGAGGAAGATGATAATAAAGAGTGACACAATAAGCATTGTGCAAGTAGTCCTTCAGAAGGGAAGGAATTGAATGTGACCTGGCTGGAGGATAGGCTAGAGACAAAAAGTGTTTGTTCTAGCAAGGAAACCTGAATGCTTTCTGAGGCCTAATATAAGAACAAAGTCAATGAATTGTTGCAGTACATACAAGTGGGATGTATAATTTTAATCATCAGCTAACATTTCTGTTCAAAACTTCCGCATTCCCTTAAGAACTTACATAGGTATAAACTGATCTGACTTCAGGTACATTTTGAACTTTTCTGTTCAAAATCCATCCATCTGTATCCTTTCTGGATAAGAAAACACTCTTGATAGAGAAGTAATATCAAATCTGATTTGTTTTAGATGCCTAACCATTATGACAATGATTGTCCTACTGCCCCAGTGCCATGTTTTTACAGTGCCTTTGGGTGTCATGAAAAGGTAAGACTTTTATCAGTACCTTCTGAATTGCAGACCTTCTGCATGATTTTGTCCGTTGCTTTTGTAATGTGTTTTCCTAATCTGGTCTCATTCAATAACCCAAAATCCTCAGTGATTTGTGGTTGTGGGTTTTTTGTTTTGAGGTATCTTAATTCTGAGGCAGTGCATGTTGATACATTGCATTTCAAAATTGCTTTTTCAAATTTAAAAAGCTCTGTGAACAATTTGCTTGATGACCTTGCTTTTATTATTTCATGTTTTCTCAGCTTTCATGTCAAAAAGTAGCTTCTAGCATTTCTTCCAAAGTTGTGGCCAAATACCCTTATGACTCCTAGAGTTCCATGAAGAAAATAAATTTTATTAAATTCTAAAATTATTGATCTAGAGACTTTTATTTCTGGTTTTTAATACCTCTTGGTAAAATTGGGTCTTTCCCCTTCATTTCCACATCAGTTTTCATACACCATTTGGTACTATGGAACATTTTAGCAAATCAATGAAGGGAATACAGATTTAGAACACAGAAAAATTCTAAGTATATTTGTTACTACAGTCTTTCACCATGTGTTTGTTTTGAGTTGAACAGTGTTACTGAAAGTGTACACTATAATTAATGATGGATTCATATGGAAGTTATCATTCCTACAAAACCTGAATTTTTCTATCATGAATGCTCATTAACAAGAAGGTGACCCTGAATACACAGTGCTTGCCTTTGGAATATTTGACAAGAATATTTTCAATATAAAATATTCCATATTTCTTCATATTTTGCTTTTACTTTCAGGTGCACAGTTTGAAATATACTGTTCCTATTTCTCACTGTATGTACTACTGAAATACTTCATGTTTTTACTCAAAATTGCCTCCATTTGAAGTGTGGGTGTTGGCCTTTAATAAGTTGTTCTCAGTCTTTTCCGGAGAGTTTAAATTTTGTTGTTTTCCTGGAGATGCTCCAGCTTCTGTAAAAATACAATCAAAAGTTCCCTTATGAAGCATTGCATAGAATTATGCAACTATACAATATGCTTTTACTAATGATAAATATTCTAACAAGAATATGTTTGTGACATCCCGAAGTCCCACACCAACAAAAACAATAATGCACATATCTGATTTATATTGCAGTCATTTATGTCAGTTCTATCTTCACTTCCCAGGTTTACAATTTTATGCTGAAATCGCCTCATGTCTATGCTTTTGTTTAACACCAGCTGTATCAACATCAGGCCAAAGACACAAAGACCTTAAAGGTCTTGTCTTTTCCAACCTAAATGATTCTGTGATTTGAACTGGTATTTGAACTTCTTTTTCATTTTTCCTAACAGTGATCTTAAATTTGGAGCTCTCCATTGGTAAAGTGCTATTTTGTCACACCTTTGTCCTTGATTCACTGCAGCTTCTCTCACCTGACAAAAGCAACTACTTGTTTGATTTTCTTCAGAGCCACATTTAAAATGTGATTGCAGATGTTTGATGTGTTCCTAATGCTGTATCTCTTAAATCCTAGATGCAAAGGAATGAACTGGCACGACATATGCAGGAGTTCACTCAGGTTCACATGAGGAAGATGGCTGAGTGTTTTCAGAATATCAGTGTTACTGCTGCAAATCCTGTGCCCTTCATCAATGGCTTACCCTTTGATCCTGCCCTGTTCTCACACGTGTCACATGCTGCATACAACTGCAATCCAGAAGTTGAAAACTTCAAGGAAACTATTCAGCAGTTGGAAGGTCGTCTGGTGAGACAAGATCACCAAATCAGGGAACTCATTGCTAAAATGGAGACTCAGAACACTCACATGGCAGAACTCAAACGCACTATACGAAATTTGGAGGGAAAGATTACTGAAATGGAGGCACAGCAATGTAATGGTATTTATATCTGGAAGATTGAGAACTTCAGTGGACTGCAGAAAGCCCAGGAAGAAGAGAGACCTGTAGTGATGCACAGTCCTGGCTTCTATACAGGGAAGCCTGGCTACAAGCTGTGCTTGCGCCTGCATATCCAGTTACCAAATGCTCAGCGCTGTGCTAATTTTATCTCTCTGTTTGTGCACACTATGCAAGGGGAATATGACAGCCACCTGCCCTGGCCTTTCCAAGGCACCATTCGACTTTCTATTTTGGATCAATCAGAAGGCCCAGAAAGGCAGAACCACGAAGAGGTGATGGAAACCAAGCCAGAGCTACTGGCCTTCCAGAGACCGACAATTCACCGCAATCCAAAAGGTTTTGGTTATGTGACTTTCATGCACCTGGAGACCTTGAAACAGAGAACCTTCATCAAGGATGACACGCTCCTGGTGCGCTGCGAGGTGCTCACGCGCCTGGACTTGAGCAGTGTCCGCAGAGAAGGCTTCCAGGCCCGCAGTACTGATGGAGCCATGTAGCCTGCAAGCCTTAACCACAGCAATGGAGCCTTGCTCATGTTTTTCCACATGGTTCACAAAAGAGCTTCATTGTCCACAAAGGCTGGGTTTGTAAAAGATCATAGTTGGCAACACAGTTGATCTTCACCTGAATGGAACTTTGTTGTTGCTGGTATATTTTTCTCTATATGAGGTCATATGTTTAAATATTTGGTAAGGTTCTCTCTTAAAACAATAAGCTACTTCTGTAGCAAGCTAAATAAATGAAGTGTTAATCAAAACTTAACTGTCTACAGGAAAATCCTATTGCAGAACCTGTGCATCTCAGCTTGGTAAAACTTCAGTCACATCGAATAGACCTGTAAGTCTTTTCACCTCAGTGCCTTGGAATAGATGCTGTTGCAAGGAAGGAACAAAATCAATAAAGATGAGGGATATTTTTTTTTTTTTTTTTTTTGCAGAGCTTGGGAAAGTTGAGAGAGTTTCTGTATTGACTTATCTAGAATTTTGCATTGGCTGTGTTTCTCTTGAAGTTTGAAGTTAGGGTTAAGACTTTGTTCATGTTACTAAGGGTTCAGGGATGCTTTGACCCTTTCCTCCTTCAGGAAGTTGCATGTTGATGCAGAGTTGATGTTGGTATTTCCAAAAATGCGAGGTAGTGTTATGGAGAAGGCTAACTGACTCTGAGCTGAGTTCACTGAATATTTGTAATGTGGTCTGAAGGTGCCTCCCTAATTCTCTTTATTTTGATAAATCTTTCTAGAAGTGTGTGCTCTAGGCCCAGAATGTCATCAAGAGATATGAAAGTTTATCATCAAGAGATATGAAAGTTTAGCATTGGAATGAAATCCCTTTGTGCTGGTGGGATCTCCTAGTGCTGGACATGTTTCAGGTTGTGAGTGCACACATGAGCAAAGGGATGTACTAAACAGAGAGGGTGATGCAGAATTTGTTTTACTGTTGTTGAAACCCGAATTTGTACCAAAGCTGAACTTGGGACCTGCATCTGTTCAAGTGATCTCTTGGTATTGTGGGTGATGTACCCAAGTCATCCCCTGTCAATACTCCATGCACAGCTGGCCATATCAGCATCCAACTACTGTGGGTATTTCCTATCCCTTTAGACAATAGGAGCTGGGCCAACTCAGCAATTTGGATGGTAAGGAAAACCTATTCATTCAGCAGTGTGAGGAAAAATTGTAATCTTGTTTGCTTTTAGGAAGAAAATCTGATTTTCATAGTTACTAATTTATGAAACACTAGATTCACTGTGTCAAAGAGGTTCCTAATGCTGTGTGTATTACTGTTTTCTGTACTGATTGTATGCCATGTAAATGTTAGTTTTGACCAGTCAAAGCTGAATAGTTCAAGTTCACTGGTGCTAAAATTTTAACTTTCATGGTGCTGATAAAGTTCTGAATCTTGTCTTTAAAAGGAGGGATGAAAAAATTTTGTTTACCCCATAACCTAAGTACACATCCAGATACTGAGGAAAGAACTAAAGATGCATGAGCTTATGTGTATTATTTATCCAAGCTCGTGAAACAGCCTAAAGACTGGAGACACTGCAGCTTAAGAGATACTGAAGAGTGTTCCAACTGTTTGGCGTCATCGCTATTTTACTTTAGGGGTTTGGGAGGATACTCTGCCTGCCTGCATGAGAGGTAAAAGTTCCAGGACACCCAGCCTACCACTTCGTTCATCAAATCTAGATGAGTGAAATTTCTTCTGCTAGTAGAACCTATTAGATGGAAGAGGGACTGTGTTCAGTGAAGTATTGTCACTACTGAAGCATTAACTTCCTGGCTAATGGTAAATGCAGTTAAGTTGTTGGTGACTTTAGTTGATTCTCTGTCATTAGGGGACAGATGAGCATACGTTACTCAAAATAGGGAAAGATCTCAGCTTTAAAACCAAAGTAGATTTTATAATGAATAGCCTCATCCTATCAGCTGAATTGTTCTGGAGTGTCTTCAGTTGGAGCATTCCCAGTAAAGTCATTCTAAACCAAGAGCTGTCAGTGTCCATGGCAGTGCACAGAGCCACTTTGCACAGAAGGCACTACACGGGTTCTCTGTTTTCAGGCTGTGTTACCTATCCGTGTTTTTTCAAGATGCTCAAAAACTGCCGTTCTGTTTTGTTTCCTTTCTTGTTTTTTGGGGGCCAGGAGGGGAGGGAGGGGGGGCAATCAGAAAAAACGCTTGTCATTTGAGAGCTTCTTCCTACTCCAGGTCCTTCCTCAACCCTAGAAATTAGAAAAATGTCCCTATTCTCTGTTCAAATAATTTATACCCAAGACCCACTAAATGCATTAACACTTCCTTTGCTTTTGAAGATTTGTATTTTGAATGGAATTTTTGCTTTGAGCCTTATCTGCTAGATCTGATGTACTTCTGCCTCTGAGGAGGAAAGTCCCTGTGGTGGCAGGGTTTAAATTATTCAGGTTAAAATTGTACAATAACACAAGCCTATAGGGAATAGAAGACTACTACATGTATAATTCTGTATTGGCCACAGTAATATGGATGCTTTATTCACTGCTGCTATTCTACTGGTTTTGTATTTTTATATTACCAACTAGAACTCTGAGTGATGACAAATTACTGTAATATCAGAGTATTACATGAGAGACTGTCAGAGATAATTTTCTAAGTATCAAATCTTACTGTCATAAAAAAGATTATAAATGTTAATGAAATATTTATTCATATATTTGTTCCATTTTCCTCTTTTCCCTTTCTTCATAGCTTCTTTTGAGGACTTGTTTTACCATGGTAGACTGAGGTATAATTCCTAGAATTATTTAAATGGAAGGAGAAAAGTCTGCAGCATTGACTTGTCTCTGAATCAAAGAAATATTTTAATTAACCCATGTCCTGTGTAACTTGTTCAGCAGTGGGGTTTCGTTCTGTAAATCAATGCTTTGCAGCATTACTAGATCTCAAGGTGGTTTAAAAAGTGGCTTAGCTTCTTTTATCTTCCAAATTTCTGTTGTCTTTAACATGGTTTAAGTCACCAACTCTTAGTATGTGTATTTGCAAAGCTGCTATGGCACAAATTTTCCAATTATAATATATTATGAACGTGATATCTCTTTGCCTCTGAATGTCTTCCCCTGCAGGGCAGGGAAAATCATTTTACTGAAAATGTTTGGTATGTAATGTATATGTGAGAGCTCAGATAATGTGAGATGTATAGAGTTGGTTTTTAAGCAGTTTCATGATGTGTCTGGTCATGCTTGCTATCAAGGGATTAAACTTGCTAATGAAATGAAATCAGGGTGACCTTTCTATTCTTATTTAGAGATGGCAGCAGACCAAATACATTGATGATGGATGCAAAAGATTATTCTGTGTCAATGTTAAAGGTTTGTATTGGTTTGCATTTGAACAAAATGAAAGTACTCCTGTTCCCTTGGATTAACTGATTGATAGTTTAATATATTTTGTAACTAATGCACAGCTGTATTTCTGACCGAACTTTAAAAAATAAACTAATTAAACTGTGTGCTGCATGTTGCACCTTTATTCATAAGGAGGGCTGTTCAGAAATATTAACTGATACAGGACTGCTGTGGTAGTGTCTCTGTCTTGTGGGGTTCAGAGGCGGGTGGTATATAGCACCAAGAAGGCAAAGAATACATTTCAAGATAAAAACCTTCTGGCATTTATAAGGAGTGTTGATAGTTTTATTAATTACTAGAAGATACTGTTCATGTAATAAATAATAAACTAAGTGTTCTCATAATCATCCTGTAATTTAAGATGAACTCTCAAAAAAGCTGCACGCTATCACCTCTCTGGCCACATCTGCTTGCTTGTTTTATTTGTCATAAAAGCAATTATGGGCTGAAACTTTGTTGCAGGAGACTGAGATCAGAAACTAGAGGTAAGAGAGGTATAGACTTTAATGCAATCTCTGATTTATCTCAGTCTGGATCTGTTTTTAATAGCATCTGCAGGAAGGGATATTCAAAATCCTAAGATTCTTCTGAGTAACATTAGTGGTAGTGCAGTAATGTGCTGTTAATGTCAAGTTAATTATGACTTTGTCTTTCATGCAGGTTGGTCCTAATAGCTTCCATAACTAATGGATAGGAAGGCTTGCTCAGACATTGGTTATCTGTGGTGTTAATCCATTTTTACTGTTCCATATTTTAAGTGCACTAAAATCTTCTTTTGATGAGATGCAGTAATAATGACCTTTTTTTTTTGAGCAGGAAAAGCTGGCATTTGCAGCTGCCCCAGGCATGTGCAGAAGCAGAAGAGCAGCAACATAGGAGCATGTTTTCACCTGTGTAAGTACAAATGTACATGTACCTGTACATTTCTGAAAAAAAAATGGCTGAACTAGATAAGGACTAGGATACTCTTGACTGGGTATTTTCCTGAACAAATACCAGTTCATTGCAGTGACTTCACAAGAAGCATGTGTTTGTTTTAGCTGAAATCCTTAACTAGTGCCAAGCTAGTTGCTTTGCCACCTTCCTCATCCCCAAAAAGCAGGAGTCCAACACTCCAGCAGTTCTGGCAAGAAAGAGAAACTCCCTGTGCCATTCCTTACTACATTGTGCTAAACTTCAGCTCTTCTGTGCTGTCTCTTATTTAGGAACTGTGACTTATTTAGCCTGTTCCAAGACAGCATTTACATTAGTCAACAAAACTTCCTGAATTAGCCCTGAAAAAGGTCAAGTGTGGTATTGGCATATGCAGCAAATAGAAGGCAATACAAAGGGAGGTTAATGGACCAAAAATGATGCAGAGGGAATCTAAGGCCTGTCTGGATGAAATGAGTAAGAGGGCTGATGAATTCTGCCTGTTACTCATCTTGGATTAAAAAAAAAAAACAACAAAAAACCAAAACCCAGAAATCTCATACCACTGAAATAGGAAATTTTTATGCTAGCACAAAAACTTACCAAAGGAAACATTTCCCTGGCACCGGTCTCACCCTCATCATTTACCACCACTGAGCCTTTGTCCATTCCATCTGGAAGGGAGAGTTTGACCAACTGGACTGAGTCAACTCTTGTGCCATCACCACCCTCACAGGACCTGACAGTCTTAGTGACCTTGAAGTACCAAATGTAAGGAGCTGTGGCCTTCAGGTATTTTTCCTTTACTGCTTTTAAGTTCTTACAATTAAACCTAACCACCTTGAAAATATAAATCTCTGAGCACACAGGCAGCTACGTGCTTAAGTTATTTTAAGCTTGTCAGGGCTCAGAATGGGTGAAGAGTTCATGGCAGTTCTGCAGTCCTTTCCAGTTTGCAACAGCATTAAAAAAGCCAGCCCCCAGCCACAACTGTCCTTGTTTCTCCTGTTCCCTCTTTATTTCATTTCCTCTTGTCTGCACAGAAGCAGAAAGATTCTGAAGTAGTGATCATATCTTGAGTCCCTCCTCACCCATGTCTTACGGACCTGTTGCCACCACTTCTCGCAGACTGCAATTCTTTCTGTTTCAAAAAAAAAAACCCTGTAAAAACAGTTTACCTTGCTAGTGCATGCTAAATGCAGAGCAAATAAAGACTGAGCTACAGCATAGTGAAAATAATCTTTGTGCTCAAATGCTGGGGCCCTGCTTCCCTGTCTGCTCTTTTGGTGATCATGTTCTTTGAATGCTCCACTGAAACAACTACTTGCATTTCTCAGCTCTGAGAGCTGCATTTTGGCTAGGCGCTTTCCTCTTCCATGGAATAGGAAACTTCATGAAACTGTGTGCAAGGAGGAGATTGTGCAATAGGAAAATAATTTCTTTAATGAGCCTTCTTTTCCTTTTGGTTTGTGCTGTGAGTGATCTCTGAGGCCATGCAGCCTGAGTGTTCCTGCGTTCAGTGATTTCACACTGCTCCTTGGTTGCCTCCAGGAGCTGGCTCTCTGCCACACCAGGGGGATGGTTATTGCAGCCAGGCACCTGCTGCTGAAGCAGGGGAAAAGCCCTGGTCTACCCAAGATTCCAGCTGAGAATTTCTCACTGAGGTACCAGCAGGTTTGACTTGACTTGTCCAGACTTGACAGGTGTTGTTGGCCTGGGGCAGAATGGATTCATAGGCCGTGGCTTTTGTCCAGAGACTTATCCCACTCAACAGTGAAGGGAACAAGGCATAAACAGAGCAGTGTCTTAGCAGTTTGGTAATGACATTTTGGAAAAAAATTGCTCCTCCATTCTCTTGGCTGATTAGAAAGAGGAGAGATAGCTTCCTAAAAGCCCTATGATAAACTGTCCAAAAATGTGAGGTTTCAGTTTCTTAGTCCTCTCAGACAGAATCTGATTTCCATGAAAGTCAGCTGATAATTGACACATTGGAGGGAAAAAAAAAAATAAAAGAAAAGAAAAAGGCAACAACACAAACCTTTCCTTGTCTCACCCAATATGCAGAGTCCTGCCTCCTGCTACAGACCAGTATTAGTAACTTGCTGGTTTTCCCTTCTGTCTTCAGCAGCAGCTGCTCCTCTCTCTGCGTGCTCGCACAGCAGGTGTCAGGTGAAGGTGGGAAGTCCAGGAGTTAAATCCTACAATAGTATGCTTGAGTTAGCACGTGTATTTCCATTCTGGCATTCTTGCCTGCATGGACTTGTTTCTCCCCAAGATTTAACTTTGTTTCTGTTGCTGCCTTTAATAAAGGAATAGTTTCAGCCAGGTATGACCCTTGGCCTTTGCTAACAGAATGTTAAGGAGCAAAAGTATTGCCAGGGAAAAGTGACACATACAAGTGTTCCTAGTTTCAGTATCACACCCAGGTGTGATAAACTTCACAGCGTGGAGTTAAGACTTGCCTAAGCAAGTGCCTCCAGTGTGATTCACCGTCTAGAAACAACTCCCTGAGCTTGAGTTTCTTCATGCAAAAGTTCACTATGTGGGCATGTGCCTGTACTCATCCTTCTAGATAAAATGCAGGGACTGAATATTTTAAATTCATCTCGGTGATCTGTACAGTGTGTGCTTTTGGATCTTCTGAGAATGGAAGGGGTTTAGACTTGATATGGGTAGAAATATAATTATCCTGGAATACAATTATCCTAAAAGGTAATCAGTACTGTTGGGAAAAGGGAGGTCAGACCATCAAACACCCAGGACAGCGATGAACAGCCACAGTGGATTTCTTGGTTTCTTGGCTGCTTTCAAACAGCAGTGGAAACGAAGGTGTGAATCCAAAGGAGCCATATTTTAACCTCTGCCTATTTCTGGTTCCTGTCTATTCTCAGTCCAGTTTTAACAGTCTGAGATAAATAAAGCAATTATAAAGATAACAAACAATGCAAAAATAAAAAAGATATTATATACATAAAGAGACATGTTTTAAATTATTGAATGTAGTATTATATTGATGTACTGTATTAAATATATACAAATGTATACTATAAATAGATCATGTATAATACATAATAATGTGTCTACACATAGATGAAAATAAATTCTAAAAAAACCTGCCCAGTCCAGTCCAACTGTCCCCAGGTTTTTGAGCGAGAATTGTGCACCCAACACCATCACATGCCCTTACCAAAGTGAGAAAGGGTAAAAGGGTGGGTGTAAGCCTTTCTCCCATGGAATTGTACTTACTCATAGTTCCTTTGAGCTGCATCTCTAATCCTGTGTTCAGTTTTGGACTCCTCACTGCAAAAAAGACTTTCAGGGCTTGGCCCATGGGTTCTGCTCTCCTCCTCCCAAACCCACATTTTCTGCAGCAACACCAGTTTTTCTACTCACACGAGGCCTCCAACCCCTTCTACCACTAATAGCCACCTGATGGCTCCTCACCAATCTGACAAACATAGCCCTTCCCCCAACAACAAGCCTCATAGCAGAGCTAACCATTGTCATTGCACTTTTCAACTGATTTGCCTTCACAGTCATCCTAACAGGAGCCGCAATCCTACTGCCCCCCTCCTATATCCTATACATCCTTACGGTAACACAACCCGAGCCAGAGGCTCCACAGCACCCAGTGCACACAGCAGGGATGGAGGCGAGGAGTGCCACTGTCCCAGGCAGAGCCTGGGGAAGGGAGGGCAGGCTTGGAGGGTAAGAGACAGGGGCAAATTTGCTTTCCTCTAAGACTCTCAAAAGCCCATTGGAGGCTTCCCCAACACAGGCAATCCCAAACAAGCAGTGTGGGAAGAACACATCTCCAAAGTAAATAGTCACTCCTTCAAAGGCCTGGTTCTGCTCCACTGGTCTCTCCACAGACCCTACAAACAGCAGTGTCTGCTGAACAGAACAGACCCTCACTCTCTATTTCATATAGAGCTGAGTCTGTAAGCACTGCCAAGCCAGAGGAGGAGTGGAGAGAGGCTGCTGCTGCCCTCTGAAGGCATCACCAGCACTGTGAGTCAATCAGCTAACCACCACAGTTAATCAGGGAAAAAAGAAGAGACGGGAGAGGTCCAGATCTTGAACAATTTCCTCTCCACACTATAAACCCCAGGCAAAGGAGGGCAGCTATGTTGATGCAGACAAACAGTGGATTAGATTAAACATTGGGTAAAGCCAAAGAAATAAGCTTTTGAAAATGGGATTTTTTTTGTTTGCCTGACAAGCGTGAGTGTCTTCTTCATACCAATTCATACATTTCAATTAGCTAGGAGGAGGCTCATGACAAATGCTCTCAGGTCTCATTTACTGCAGCATTTACTTTGATTTCAAAGAGCAGGACTTTTAATGACTACAGGACACTCTTTCACAGGGAATGGCTGGATGGTGGCAATTCCTTTTCCCTGAAGTTGCTAAATTCCTTAGCAACT
>JAYDZK010000268.1:18915493-18960451 GCA_034509185.1 Euphonia xanthogaster | reverse complement strand
TAGCAACTTCAGGGAAAAGGAGTTGCCACCATCCAGCCATTCCCCTGCCTGACCCTTCAGGAGTCACTCTGGCAGTCACATTCCCACCACTCCAGACTGTCACTGCTGGGAACAAAGCCCTTCACAGTGGGTGGCTCCAGTAACCCCATGGGTGCTCCTCTTGGCTTGCTGCACACCCCACACTCAGTCAGAGAACAGGTTTCCTTACCAACTCAGTTCTGGGTTTCCCACAGCTCAGGGCATGGGAATGTGACTGCCAGAGCAGCTCCTGGATGGTCGGACAGGAAAGGTTCTTTAACACAGTGCTGTTGAGGATGAGCCACTGCATTTAACCAGGACTGTGGGTCCAGCAGGCAGCATCTTTCCAGTCTGCTGCAGGGCTTTCAGGGAAGAGAGGTGTTGAACATTTAAGAGCCAGAAGAGAGACTGATGACAGTCAGTGAGACAGGCTGAATGGAGGAGCTCCGAGGAACTCCATCTGCACTACAGCCATGCTCAGCATGTAATCGCCATCCATTGCTGTCTTCTGAAAAAAGCAACAGGATAGAGGAAAATCACAAGAAATCCTCTGCATTCACTCAAACTTCTAATGGACAGTGGTTCTGAATCTTTGAGATTCAAAGTTCCAAATGCACATCAGAACTCTTCTTCCATTCCCACCAAAAAAAAAAAAAAACTAGAACAGGTTTTTTTGTAGATGTGGTGCATATACCACTTAAGAGGCACTTTTCACACATACTGTCAGTTCTCTCCTGCAGAACAGCTTCTCCCACCCTCTCATCTCTTATATCCAACCACACAGCAAATACACAATCCATCAGCCTGAGATGTGCCTGAAGAAAGGGCCAGCACTTGTCATAGTGAAGCCATAAGACAGGGGACAAGGGTGAACAAGTTTCTACTCTAACAACCATTGATATGTTAATCAATAAGCCTTTTGTGTGAAGAGGATTAAAAAGCCCCAGTGAAAAAGAGGGCTGGCTTACCAGTGATGGGTGTAAATCAGTTTCAGAGGCCTGCAGGGCAGGTGATTTGTGGCACAGTCCGTGGTTTCTTACTGACATTTAATATAAATAAATTCTGTCACTTTCTAGGTAGTCCTGTTGCAGTACTGACTTGAAGACTGAGCATCTTGTAACTGGTCTGTCTTTGAGAAGCCCAAGCAATTCTAACAGAACTCACTCTTTCAGGTTAAAAAAAAAAAAAAGAAAATAAAGTTTTTAAAAAATAAAAAATAAATAAAAAAAAAAAACACCAACTCAACAACCACAGAAAAGTCCTGTGTGTGAGCCAATGTAGCTGTCTTCATAAATTTCAAGGTCAGAAAGAATGATTCTCTGACTCCAATCTATTTTCCAATGTAACAGAGAATGTTAACTGCACAGTCTATAATAATTATGCCACAATAATTATCAACTAGCTCTTAGCATAAGTGGGAATTAGCTTTAAAGCCAAATGAGAGACACTTCAAACAGCAACTTCCTTAATACTCATGGAATTCACAGCTACTGAAAATCTGCTCTGTGCTATGGCAGGAGTTTAGGGTAGGTGGGACCCTTCAAGCCATTGTCTTTGTATTTAAGGAGTTTGCTTTCCTCTTGCTCATTGCAAAGTCTGGTGATCAAATGATAATTAAGCCTCTACCTTCTGTGATACCAATTATTCAGGTGAAGATTAATCTAGTCAGCTATTTCCTTTACCTGCATATACCTCTTCTTTACTGCTCTCTCCCATACAGGTGAGCCTCCTACACACAAGCCCATATTTGTGGCCCCAAGAGTGTGTTGGCCATGCACAGCAAGCAACTGTTGATAAATAATGACAATTTTCAGTTCACTTATGCACTGGATTTTGTCACTTCTTTTCATCACCTGGTTTAGAGAAATGCACCCAAACAACTCAAACATCTGAGCTGCCACTCCTTGTGGACTTAGGACAGCTTTCACAAGACCTGAAGAAGTGCTTGGGGCAGGATTAGCCCCCTGGAAGGGATGAACTTACACATAGGAGAGATCTAAACTGGCACAACAATGATACAGCACTTGCTGTCCCGGGTGGAAATAACTAACAAGGGTACTCCAGATAACTTCAGGTGCAAGTAATGAATAAAAGGCAGCCAAGTGTCAGGTGGCAAGTGTCAGTTATTTTACAGCATGCCAGTTTGAGCACCACATTGATGAGAATGAGCTGTACCTTGGCTGGAAAGTTGCTTTAAAAGCTGCTTCCTCTGTTTTAAAGCTTTTGTTTACGTAGCTGAATGCTTGGTGCCCTCACCTGGAGCTGTTGGGGTAGCAGGGGAAGAGAAAGCCTCTCCAAATGTGTGGGCAAGAAAGAATGTCCCATTTAAGCTATTTTTGTCCTGACAGATCCACCTTCCATATCTGAAATATGAATAGAATGACTAATTATCTCCTCTTTGCTCAGGGAAATACCAAATACCCTGCCCTTCACACTTTTAATTAACAGGAAAATTTGCAGTGACTTTCCTACAGAGAATGTTAACCGTGGGCTGAATTTCCAGCTCAGGTACCCCTGGGAAACTCCCTGGGCACTGTGGGGAATCTGTGCCAGGGTGGGTCTTGCTTTCTCACCTGCTTTCCTGAGTGGGAAGTGGTGCTGGCTCTGTGCAGACCTGTCCCAAGTGGGAAAGGGGCAGCCAGGGAACCCAGCCAGCCTTGCCTCTTTCAGGAGCTCAGACACCCATTTGGTGGCTTTATCTAACACACAACTTTCCTTCAGGGTGAGGGAGACGCATCTGCCAGGCCCAGGAGTCCTGCTGCTGGCATGGGGAAGCAGCCAGGCTGGGAAGGAACGGGGAACCCAGTTAGGAAGGTTTCCTACACTGAGACTACAGCAATATTAAGAAGTTTGCATAACTAAGCACACCATAAATACCACAATTTGTCTCTCATTAGACCTGCAGTTTCTCATCTCTGGGGGACACAGGCTGCCTCTAAAAGCCAAATATTTTCCATCTGCTGACTCAGTAGCAAGTGCCAAAAGGCCTTCCAGGTGAACCCATTGCCATTTGGGCCTAAAAAGAAAAGGCAACCCAAACCCTGCAGCATCCACCCTGCTACCATTAGTGCCAGCAGCAAGATATACTGCAAATTTTCTTATTAAAAAAAGAAAGAAAGAAAAAAACCACACCAAAGTTTGGTGTCCACGTGGCTAGGACCAGAAGCAGCTCTACTTTCTGGCAATAAAAACATGGGCTTGGCTATGGGGAATATCAGGAAAAAGGTAAGTGGTACTAAGAATAGCCCCATCGATAAGTTTATGATATAATTGCTTGGACACAGAATAAATCACTTACCTTAAGAAGGAGACAGAGTGAAAAGGGAAGACAGATTCAGTGTGATGAGAAGTGACTCAGTCTAGGTCATCATCAAAGTACAAGGTAACAGACTTCAGGAGGTGGTGAGAGAAATTCCTTCTTCCCATTCTGACAGCTCCTCCAGGAGGTTTTCTCAAGTTAGTGACCACGAGGGTAGAAAAGACCCACCCTGTGGCCCTGTCACAGCCATGTGACATGCTCAGCAAACACAGTGCAACCCCAAGCCAGAACCCTGTATCCAAAATGCAAGTGTTTCTCATGCTGCAGCTCTGGCATGAGGACAGAGTCTTGGCTTCCAGAGGACTGAAAGCTTCCTCAGCAGAGAGCATCTGCTCAGCACTGCTCCTCAGAGCTGTTCCCAGGGCCCTTCCAGGCCAGCCTCACACTGCCACCATGGCACAGCTTTCCAGCCACCTTCAGGTTCACCCAGCCTGTAAAACAAAAGCACTTGCAGAGGCTTGTGCAGTCCCACATGGCTGTAAATGTGGTGGTCATGACCATACACTCAATGTGGTTTACAGAAGAGGTTGTGTTTACTTCAGTTACAAAGTAAAGCCACCAGCTTTAATTCTCCGTAAAAACAAAACAATGGGGCAAGGGCATGATTCAGAGGGCTTGGTGCAAATTTTTGCAAAGTAACAGATACAAAACCAAAATAATTAAAATCATACATATGTGTAAAACAAAAAAATTCAAGTTAAAACCAGGACTAATTTCTATTAGCCCTAGAGATGATCCAAGAATATGTCAGGAAATAAATACATTGTTCTAGTTTCCACCATAAAAGAGGGTGCTGCTCTCTAATCGAAATGGTTTGGATATTTACAGAAGGCAAATGGGTTACAGGAGAAACAGAAAGAAGAAAAGCATTCATAAGAGTGAACTGAAATGCTGCAGGGTGACCACTTCCCCACACACCTCGGTGTAACTAAGAGAAGACTAAGTCACAGCAAGGGCTGGAGAAATTAACTGTGAGCAGGACATCATCATCTGCCCCACGCTGGAGGGACTGTGCCAAGGTGAGACCAGCATGGTGTGGCTGCCACCACAGAGAGTCTGAAGCTCCACCACAATCCATGGCTGCCCTGGGGCAGGTGCCAGTAAGTCCTGGTCAGTCCAATTTATGAACAGGAGAGCAATTTATCCTACAATCCACCCGAAGGGAATGCTGCTTAAAGGCACATCTTCCTGGCCCTGCTGCACTCTGGGTGCTCTGAGGAAAAGGAGGCAGCCAGCACCATTGAACCTCTTCTCCTGACATGGAAAGCACAGCTGGTGATATAATCACTCAGCCTTTCTCCAAAGGCCAAGAGCTCCAGTGACAGGAGGGAAAAGGAGGCTCTTCCAAGTACCTGTCTCAACATTGGAAAGCACAGCAGACAAAGCAACAGCCTCATTTATCAAGGCAGCATGGCTTGTGCTCATAGCTGGTATTTCTGATGCTTTGTTGCCATATAATAACCAGCTCTGCTTTTGCTGCATGAGCTACTAATGCCAAATCCTGGCAGGTCAGAGCTGTGCTCCAGTGCAGCCAGTGGAGCAGATGTTTAATGCCCAACAGAAGCAGGGAAAATTCTGCAGTTAATGTCATAGCATGCAAAATAACATCCCAAAGGCTCATCCTAACCTTCTGTTTCCTTGTCAAGACACACTTATTTACCAAGTACCACTTGCAGTCGATTCAAGTGGTAGTTGAGTTGTGTCCATATTTTCAATGGGATTTGACATTTAAGGCAGCACTGCAGCTCACCTCCAAGCCATAATAACACTTGCAAATCTGCTTAGCAAGACAACAGCAGAGTATCCCAGGGACAGCTCAAACAGATTGGCTCTGTCCCCACAGAGGCAGCACTGGAGTACCAAGTGATGCTACAAAGCAGACACTGCAGACTGCAGTGCCTGACACAGACACCTGCAAACTGGACCCACTCCGAATCTTCACAATAAAAATAAAACCAAAGACTGCAAAGAGTTCTCACTTTATCTTAAAAGCAATACTGCACTGAGTCAGATACCACTGGAGGTCAGGAGCACTTCACGAATACACTGAGCCAGGACTCCTTTCCACACCCCGCTGATTATCCTTGGTCTCATGAAATCCACAAGTGCTAAAAGTACCAGGGTAGGCTCAGGATGAAATACTGATCATCACCTCCTGATCTGAGTCACAATGGCCCAGTGCTGAGAAGCCCCTTTACATCTCCTGCCCATTTGATTTTCTCTTTCATCATAGTCCTATCACCACTGAAATTTTGAGAGCAAATGGATGCCAAATGCCAGGATGCTCAGTAAATTTTGAGCCCATTTTACACACCCCAGCCATCCTCTGCACCCAGTTTATACCAGAACCCCCAAGATACGACTGGAACTAACTAAAGTACATATAAAATACCCAGCTCAGACTCCACATATACTTGGTTCTCTTTGGGCCTGGGAAAAAAGTAAGTCTGATCAATTCTGATTTGAACTTTTCATCCATGCCCATGGGAAGAAAAATGAAGGATCTCCTCCTCTCACAAGCCACCTCAGCAGATCTTTTTGCAGGGTGCAAATGGCTTCATCCCTGAGTTCAACTTTGAAAGAGAAATTAAGTGCTCAGCATTCACCATGAAGCACCAGAAGCAGGGAGAACACTGAGCACAGAGGCCTCCATTGCAGGGACAAAGAACAAGGAAGCACAAAGAAGGAAAGATGGGTAAAAGCAGAAAGAACTCAATTTGTATCATACCAAAGAAAAAAGAAGGAAACCTGACACCAAAAAGTTTCTACTAATAGAGAGGGAAAGCTTACAGAAGGCAGACTGTGCTGTTCAACAGCAAAACCTGTGCAGCCCTCAGTGGTCATTTGGGAGCAGCCTGGTACCTCCATCAACAATGATCCCAGACTGGTAAAAGAACCTATCTAGATACCATTCTCAGCCACATGAACCCTCGAGCCCATTTCAATGACATGAGCTAAATTCCTATTCTTCTCTTTTTTCCCCCAGCAGGGATGACACACCACTTTGTCCAGCTTAGTGCATGCAGTTCCCCACTCCTCAGGCAGCCTCCTCCTAGCTGACAGAGGTGCAGTTCAGCTCGGCAGGGTCCTGCCTGCCGGCTGCCGGCGCGGCTCCCTCGGGGCCGTCGGCGATGCTGGGCTCGCTGGAGCACTGCCTGTGGCCGAAGCAGCTGGGCTGCAGCAGCAGGCACTTGTCAGGAGTGTCCGATTCCTCTGCCACCATTCCCGTGTGCATCATGGAGGCCATGGCCAGCAGCTGGAGATCCGAGTGAGCGTTGGCCACCGTGTGCCGACGGATGCTCCCACATTTCTCCAGGTAAGCCTCGCCCTCCTGCTCTGTCAGCGGGGTCAGGGCCTTAGGGCAGGTTCTGGAGTACCTTCTCTCTGGAAGGGAAAGAGGAAGCAGGAATGGTCAATAGCACGCAAACGCTGCTGGGCTGGCCTCGGGGAACAGAGAGAATTCAGCGTGCAGCTACAGAATGTCCCACTTCATTACCACTGGAAAACAGTCAGGAGATCACTAGTTCCTACTGCTAGGTGTTGGGAAAGGAGATCTGCCTCTGCCCAGAGAGGAGAGACTTCCCATCCTGCTGCAGGAGCTGCTGTCTGCGAGAGAAGTGAGCCAAAATGTCACCAGTGCAGCCAAGGGACTCTCTTTAGCATCCTCAGAGTCTTCTCTTTTAGCAAGGGGTGAAGACCAAGTAGGTAGTCTCACATGCACGTTCACTAAAATAAGTGACACTAAAGTGGCACAAGCCTCCAAAAAAACCATGTAGTGGGGATTTTAACTGCCATCCCTGTCTCTGAAAAATTTCTCTCAGGAAGTGCCATTAGCTGTTGTCAATGTGAAATTCCTGATGCTTACATTGCATTATCTCTACATCTGCCTAGGAACAGGCCATTCTGTTGGCATCATCCCACCATATGTTTTAAAGATCGTGCCAGAAAAAGGACAATTCATCTACTTTGCAGCATATCTGGTTTGGAGACTGGACACAGAAAACACCTAAGAGTGCACAGGAACAGTCCCCAGCAGCCTGGGGAAAAGGGGCACGAGGGAAAGGCAGTATTTGTGCTGAGGAGAAAGGCAGTGACACAGAATGGGTGGGTGTGGGCTGTACAATCTGCTCAGCAAAAACCATTAAGGAGGACAAATGCCAGGTCTGAAGCACAGACCCAAGGCGCAGTACCATGAAGCACATGTCAATTCTGACACTGAAAGCCTGAAGGAAGGCAGGGGTCACAGTTTTGCCTTGGCTCTAATCCCACCCCAGCAGGTTGAATCAGACACTGTTACTGTTCACCTGCTGGCTTCCACCTCCCTGCAGTGTTCCATGGGGTTTTGGACACCTCCTGTGGGTCTATCCCTGTAGCAGCTGATGGAGCCATTCCCTGTGTCTCTCTGTTTCTCACAAGCTTCACTGAAGTGCAGGGTCTCACTTCATAAAGTCAGAAGCCTTTAAACCAAGTAAAAGGCTTCCAACCAAGACTACAGAAGGTAAGAGTAACAAAATGCAAAGCAAAGCACTCATCACTGAAGGTTATAAGAGTTTTGGAAGCTTGTATCAGGAAGAAAAGCAGCAAACAAACTATTTGTAGCAGGGAGGAACAGGTGAGCAGCCTTTACCCTGTTATTGCCAGTAATACATCAATTCAAAATGGTTTGTTCACACTTAAGAGTATGCAAAAATAATTTCTGAGGCTGGTTACAGCAAATACACTCTAAGTTTCATCTACAGCTTAAGCCACAGCAAACTGTATTGTTAAAAGGCATTAGGATATGACTCTTTTGAGAAAAAAATTAGGTGAAATTAGTCTAAACTCTGAACATGCATTTATTGCTTTACTTTTCCCCCTTTACTTTCTTGGCCACAAAAGACAGTCTCTTAAGGGAGTTGTTCTGCATAGCTTAACTAGAAATTTTATTTTTATTTTGGTGCCTTATGACCAGGAACATAAACTGGGAGAAGTTTTTCTGGGACTTTTTTGTAAGCAACCTCAGATCAGCAATGATCTGTAGCTGTTTTATTTTCTCTCCTATCCCCGATACAAACCCTGTTTCTTAGCCAGCTGGATCCCTTTGGCATGCTCCAACCTTACCATGCAAGTTATGGCTAATTTACACAGGCAAAGCAAAAGGGTGCTAACAGACCAGGTGGAAATGCTGCCATCTACAATTCCCATCTGTCCCTTTCACACCTCTCTGCTCTAAATCAGCTTAAGATACAGCAGCCTTGCAGGCTGAAGCCTTATGTATACTCACAGCTGGGAGCAGATACCTCAGTCACATTTCCCAATTCTCATTTACCCTGAAGGCTGGCCTCCAGAGCAGCTGTGTAGAATGCAAGCACACCCAGAGCCCAGCAGCACCCCTCCAAAAGCTACTATGGGGAACCTACTGGGCTTCAGAATCATTACAGGCTGCCCAGTGAGTGAAGAAACTGGTTCTGAGAAAGTAAAATGGTGACTGAAAGAGGGAGAGGGAAGAGAAAGAAGTCTGATTACAAGTGAAGTTAATGAAGAGAAGCCACCTCCTTAGCAGCACTGTGAAAATACCACGGTTATTTGTAGAAAAGTGCAGTTGTGCAGTACCCGTCTTGTACTGCAAACACAAATTCCTTCTTGCTCAGCACAGGGTGGAGCAAGGGTAAAAGGCCACCTTGGAAATATACACAAACAAATGACAGCTAAAATCAAAGTAAGTTCAATTATTTTAAGGTATATAAACTTTACAAGGCCAGCTTCTGTAAGTTTTCTTTTTTTTTTTTTTTTTTAATGGCACAAATGCCTCATTCAGCTGGCAGAAATCCAGGATGGCTAGAAACTTCAGCACAGGTCAGCAGCTACCTTTCAAACCATCCCAGCAGCATGCAGTTGTCCATAAACAGCAAAGCAATCAAATTTGTCAAAGTCCAACTTTTACAGGGGCTTTTGGTCTAGATTGAGCCCTAGGATCAGATCTAGATGGAGCCCTAGGATCAGATCTGCAAATCCACGCTGAACTGTACAACCATGTTCACTTGCACAGAAGATATCTGATTGCCCAGCAACCACAAGAACAAAAATCCTGAGCTACAGTTTTCCTAAAGCAGTGCCATGGGTTTATTACAGGCACAGACTGAGTCCCAATAAGCTCTTCTACCACAAGACCATCTTTGCCCCTATGCTGCTAAGTGTAGTATAAGGCTGGGTGTCGGTCTCCAGCTTGCTACAATTTTGCATTGAAGCAAAGGCTAAAGCTAGTAAAAACAGAGGGAGACCGGAGCTTTCTTCACTTGTTCTATTTAAATCTTCTTGACTACCAAATCAGTAACACTATGCCCATTAGCTAGCCAATCTCTTCTGGCTGGCCACATGTGTAAGCAGAGCTCCTGCATCATGTGAGGATGTTTCCCAGAATAATCATGCTCTTCCTTAAGTGAGGTGCTCATTCTCTCACTTAGACATGTTTATCCATACTTTAAACACAGAATTTTAATTTGGGTTTGTTTTTTTTAAACAGAATCCTTGGATGGAAGACTTTATGCAAAATCCCTGTCATCCTCAGAATTATTATGAAACAGTTCTGCTGTTTGCCAAAGCTGATTGATGCAGCAGCTGAAGCGGGCTAGCAAGCAGGCAGCAAAGGACCAGGTACAGTCTCTCACTGTGGTGAAAGCAGTACACCAAGCATGGACAAAGGGGTTTTAAAATCCAGTCCATGTCCAGAGAGAGGGGAGACTTTGTGGGGGGTCTACGTGCAGTGAAAGGGCACTAATAGGTCACTGAGTCAAGGACAAGAAAAGGCCTGTCACAAAAACTTGTATCCAGAAACATTAATCAGGGCCTTTTCAAGGCTGTTTTAGCCTTTGTTTTCTGTCTTTCATGAAGTCATACACTGTTTCCTTTTCCAGCACAAATGCCTCCCATTACCCAAGCTGTGTACCCCAATAATAGCTTCAGTACAATGTGCATGTCTTACCAAGCAAGCAGGTGCTACCAGAGGAGCTGTGATCCTCACACAAACCTAAGAATGGTGATACCACCTGCCTGACCAGTTCTTCCAGCCGTAGGTAACCCTCAGTGGGGCCAGTAGGCTCATGGACACTCTGAAAATCAAACACAAAAAGTCAAATTACCTTTAAAAGATTCTGGAAGAAAGCCTGGGGTCTGCCAATTCTCAGTGTACTGGAATACCCCAACTGTGTCATATGCCAGCTGTAAAGCTTTTGGAGGTGATGGAGTTTGGGTGCCTTTCAGGCCAATCTCCTCGCTGAAGTTACAGCCACGCCCTACGGCCATTGAGCAGACAGTTCTTTCTCTGAGCAGCGACAGGAAGGTACAAGGGGCGCTCGCACCAGGATGTGCACAGGGTACTGCAGCAGCGTAATTCATTATGCCAGCGTGATTCTACCAGAAAACAGCTCTTTGTAGAAAAGCCTTAACACACCTTGGGCAAAGCACTGCTCTTTCCCTGGGCAGGACTGCAGGCAAAGCACCCCCTGTGGTTCAGCTTACAGCTGTGAAGATGGTAGATAACACCAACCAATTTAACAGCAATTTCAGAAACCGTTCAGACTTAACTTCCTGCAAAGCCTCAATAAGCTTTTTTCCTCAAATGTGTCGCTTTGAGATTCTCTTTGCTCTCAAGATTCTGGTATTAAAACACATGCAGGGAAATTGAGGTAGCACTTTAGTATCATCTGCTGTTCCAGTCTGGGTCACTGGAACATCAGAACAGTGAGAGTTCATACAGAACTACCAGCTTAGCCACTTTACAATTTTGGTTGTGCTTCATAAAGTTTAATTCTCAGACACCCATTATGTTGGAGAAGAAATAAAAGCCACTAGGCTATGTGGTATGTTGGAGGGAAGGGATCCCATCCAGAAGGACTCCTGGTGACGGAAGGCTCGAGATGAGGGCCTGCACAAACCTCATGATAATCAACAAGGTCAAATGAAAGGTCCTGCACATGGTTCAGAGAAAGGCTGGATGGAGCACTGAACAGCCTGGTCTAGTGGAAGGTGTCCCTGCCCATGGCAGGGAGGTTGGAACGAGATGATCTTTAGGATCCCCTCCAACCCAAACCATTTGATGATTTTGTCAACTCTAACATGTAAGATTTTTCAGGATTGTCCAGGCTGGGCAATAGAAGAAAAAAAAAAAAAAAAAAAACTGGCTGTATTTGGCATGCTTGGAAAGTATTCTGTTTAGACCTGGATAAAGAGCATAGTTACCACAGATGCTCTAGATATCTTGGGAGAGGCCTTTGAAAGATGGCCTCTCTCATTTTGCCTGCTGCCAAATGGGCACTACTCAGCATCCCAGCCAGCCACGGTGCTGGTGTCAAGCAGCCAGACCCACAATCCATTCAAATTCCATTAACTGCTGTGATGGGCACTTGCCCTGTCCTTGCAAAGCTGAGAAATCAGGAAAATTAGGGAACAAAGAGGCATTCAGACAAGCTAGAAGATGAAAATTTGTGTGAAAAAAAGAGTCCTGACACTCTTCCTAGATGGGGAGGAGAGGTACCAAAAAAAAAAATACAAAACCTGTCTCTTTCAAGGCAACATCTTTACCTGTTCCCAGGAAAGCTCAGGGCATCCAAATTCAGCTCTCATTTTAAGACTGACCACTCCCAAATAAGCACATATCACACCCCCTTCATCACACCCTCTACTTTCCCCACTTTTCCTCTGCTGTTTGTACGATTTCAGTGAGGTCAAGATACCCAAGTGAGTCAGATGAAGAAGAGCAGAGGTTCCCCACCTGCAGAATTAAGAGCATCTGGACGATGGAAGCTGGAACCTTTGTCTGGACCAGGGGAAGGATTTCTTCCAACTTGACTTTTAGCAAGACCAAGTCTCTGAAGCCGAGAAGAGCAATCTGACGGATAGTCAACTCCTGCCCCTAAAAAAACAAAGAAGAAAAAATCCAAGTGTAGATAAAGGGATGTGTGAGCATCATACCAGCACACGGGCACACAAACAGGAGGGTTTATTCTGCCCATTGCTGCTGTGGCAGAACACCCCCAGTCATCCATGTTCAGGATTCATGATACTCTTTAATTTCTTCCCTCTCAGTCTCACAAATTGTGAAGTGGGCATTGCCTCATCTGTGGCACCACTGGGTTTGGAGTGAAGCCAGAAATGGGCCTGTACTTCACCAAATGACTATGTATGTATTCATAAAACCCACTTGCCATCCAATTTGTTCACAAAAAAGCTCAGGCTGGATGTAGCTTGTGCTTCTGGCTCTTGTAGCTGAAAAAGCAGACAAGGTTTGGTAGGGAACAAAATTGTTTCTGAATATTTCTTAACTAAACCTACCTCTGACCTATACTGTACTCTCTTTTTGCTCAACAACTGCATTTGCTGATGTGACAAAAATCTGCAAGTTAGTCCATTACAGATTTTAAGATTTAGGCTGGAGCAAAGCTAGCAAGACTGCTTGAACCAAGCATAATTTTAAAAAGCAACAGTTTGAATATCCTCTGCAAGGCATTCCTATTTTACATCAACAACACAAGGGAGCAGGCTCAACAAATGATATAATATTTCTCACCATTTTTAAACACAGTCTAACTCCATTTGGCATTCTAGTGTTACCACCTTCACCTCTGCTATGTTTAACATCTGCATGACTTTCTCTTGCCCCACTGCAACTCAGTGGCAGAAATTTTTCTCCCAGCTCTGCCCAGCACTTTCCAGCCTGAAAAGTTTGCTTTGTTCTCCTCAGTATGTTAATCTCTGCTCCATGGTATGCTTGGGAATAATTTTATGATCTCCATAACACACATAACATAACATAGCAAATATTTAGCACTCATAACATAGCAAATATTTAGCTAGAAGAAATTAACAGCAGGTAATCATTAATTCATAACAGGTTGCACGTCATTATTAACAGCATTATCAATATGTAAATATGAATTAAAACCAATAGTATGGAGGGAGCCTGGCCATAAAAAAAACCAGTTTGCTGTTTTAAACCATCACTGTGTAGGGAAAAAATGTGCAGGAAAGACCAGTACCTATCTTGAAACTATATCTCAGCAGCTGCAAACTTTTTATTTATATTATGCAGTTTGGTCCCATTAACTTCATACCCCATTTCAAAATGCAAATATGTTTCTGTGCCAAGCAAAACAAGATTTGCTATTCTTTTTGCCACACCAATAGTCACATCAACAGCTGCGACTATACGAAGTTAGTGAGTGACCTGTTTACATAGTTTCCCTCTGTACAGCAATTTAACCAGCTTGGCTGCTTAAAGGTCATATTTCTGCAAGAGCTACGAGACTTGGGGAAACTTAGCTGAGATATGAGGTTGGTGTGAGTTACTGCCTTTGGTAACATACACTCACACATGTGGCTGACTCAGTTTTCTGAATGGGTAATTGCTGAGATCACAGAAGGGCACAACCAAAAAATCCTGCTGGTATTTGCAGGAAAGGATAGGGCGTCAAGAACAAATTGACTTTCCCATCTACCAGAGCAGTGTACAAAGAACTGCAGCATGATGGAAGGCACTCGCTGGATGAGCTCTCCTCACACGTTGTGACACACCACATTAGTGGTTACATACAGTTCCCTATTTCTAGGAAAACCCCAATCTTGTTATTAGGACACTGGCCTGGCATAAGAGCAATTTATATTTCTTGCTGCACCAGCAGCTCTCTCTGTGGTAGCCTAGAGCAGCTCACTCTGAGTCAAATTCTTGGATGTATTTAGGCAGCTTAATCCATACATTACTGTAGTACTTAGGTGTCTACAAAGCTTTAAATATCCTGTCTGTTTACCTTTCAGTTCCTCATCCAGAAAGTGGTAATACTTCCCAAACTTTACAGCTTTGCTGATATATTTTGAGTGACTCAGATATTGCGACAAAACAAATACAGCAAAAAAATTATACTTTCAAAGAATCTCAACATCCCATAGTCATCCTTTCACCACTAAGTTAATTCCAAAAGCTTTACCCACAGTGTTGTAACTTCTGTCCCATTTCTCATCACAGACATTTAATAGCAGGGCAGTAAATTTTCCTGGTAAGTGGCAGAACTATTAGCATCAGTGAGTATTGCACAGCCAGCTCAACTGTTTCCACAGTACACAGGTAGCTGCAGTACAGACAAACCCCTGCTAAAATAGGTCCCTCCCTCACTGAGAGTTAGCTGCAAAAGGAGAGAAAGGGAGGGTATTATAGTTGCACAGTTTTACCTGTCAAACACCCACCTTCAAGCATCTGCAGCAAGGAAAGAACAAAAATAAACACAGTAGAAAGGTTAGTGTCTGTCTTTGCAGAAGTCCTTTCTCTTTTAGGAAATGCCAGCTTTAATAGGATTAGAGGAAAAGGGCAAGCTTTGAGCTTTACCTGCTGCCTTTCAAACAATAGAAGGGGAAAATAATTTTAAAAGGCTCTGGAAATAACATCTTCCAGAAGAGGCAAAAGTCAAGGGGAGGAGGCTAGCATTTCCAAGAACATCATTCTGCACATGAGGTACATTTTTCTTTTTCTCCGATGGCAGAAAAGTCAAAATAGGCTGGGGAGGTAATTAGACTGCTCATACAGAAACTCTGAGTAAAAATACATGAAAAAATGATACAGCTCAACACTTCTGATACGATACTCAGCCTACAGAATACCCAGCATAAAAAGGTTTTACATAAAGTGTTCATTCTTCCTCTACCCATAGACTTACAGGTCTCCTTACTGAAGCTTCAAAAACCCAACCGAGGATTTCCCAAAGGCACAAACGGGATATAAACCCTTCAAAAGTCATTAGGGTGAGCTAAACACATTTTCTCCTGATCTAGTCTTCAGATCTATACCTCTAAGACAAGCTGTCATTATTGTCATCTGCACCAACAGTCACAGCTATTTAAAAGAGAAGGAATGATAAATACAAATAGCCCAGAGCTTCAGTCTAGACAAGGCACAGTCCAACAGTTTCAGTGTGCAAGTTTAGCTAAGCACAGAGAGTAGACAATTGGGAATGAATTCAGCCCAAAACACTGTGCTTGTCCAGTAGATTTTAGCAGTCCTTCTTACAGTTAATACTTGAATAAACTCTACTTCCTCCAAGAATTAGTTTAAAGGTTTTGACGTGTACTTAGCCAATGGCCAAACCTTGCTGCTGGCAGAGAAGTTACCACTTGCCATTAGCAGGCATTGCAGTTACATTGCTTCACCTGACTGAACTGTAATTAGGATTACCTGGACTGGGTAGAATATTGCCTGGAGTGTAGGAAGAGTCTCTGTAAAATAGTGATCCCAGATTTCAGACAGGACATCAATGCGATCCTCACCTATGAAAACAGAGATTGGAGCAAGAGCTTTAGTGACAGGGACACTAAAAGCAAGTTGGATTTTCCAAATACTCTCTAATTCCCCAGGCAAGAGACTTAATTTCTGCAGTTTCTGCCCAAAACTGGACATCATCCAGCTAAGCTTCCCCTTAACCAACAGAGACACAAGGCTGTGACCACTGTTTGTTCTGTGCAAAACATGAGACCAATGCCAACAAAAGAGTGAAGCCCCTCTTGAACCAGAGGCTTTAACTCCACAGCACAGGATTGTGCAATTGCACAGCTCACAGTTAACATGCTCAACTAGCACAGGAGAGATCACACAAAACCAGCTGAATCTGAGAACCAGCAGGTCACAGCCAACATCAGCTGATCATCCAACACCGTCCTGCAACTGAGTCAGGGAGAGCACTTAGAAGAGCTGAGCCCCTCCAGCACCCACTCAGTACCAAGCAGCAGTCAGGTACCTGTCAGGAATCCCAACAAAGGCACTAATGACAAATGAGGCACTTGTGAACGTTCCCAAATGAAACCCACTTGTGGCCAACCCTTATATGATTCTAATTCAAACAAACATCCCCAGGTGTAACTGGGTCCTGAAAACCAAGGCAGACTAAGCTATGAATCTTGGGATTCCCATAACAGGAATACAATTTTGATCAAATTATGCTCATAGGTTTGATTTACAGAGCTGGGCACTCCTCAGCATCTGGGCCCAAAGCCTCAAAGTTTTTTAGCTTAAGGTTTGCAATGTTTATTTCAAGTTTTAGAGTGATCCCTGGAAATCCCAGGTGCAAATAGACTCAGGGTTAAAACCACAAGTTTCTGACAAAAGGATTTTCCAGGATACCTCCCCCAAAGCCTCAGCTGGAGCTCAGAAGCAGTTTAGACTAAAGGAGCAGTAATGGAAGATGGTCACTCAAGACAGGTTTGAAGGCTCATCCTCAAGGTCACTAAAGGCCCATGAGGAACTGGAATTCATGTAAAATTGCAACTCAAAGGAGCCTTATCACTCAGTACTGAAGTGCCTTCCTCATCTGCAGACTTCCACACAGACGTTCACTCTGCTTGCCCAAGGGTTGTGCTGCTTAGGACACAGCTAGAGAGAAGAGAGCCAGCAGGACTAGATCCTGCAGACATCTCCCTTTGAGCAGAGAGCCAGCCCACTAGCAACCACAGAAAATTTCAAAAGAGAGGCTTCACTATGTCAGGTATGACTATGGCTTCAAAACTGGAACTACAGGCAGACAAGAAACTACCCAAAACTCCCACAACAGCTACCCATTACCACAACAGCCAAGGGCAAGCAAAAAAGACAACAGGAAACAGATTAATTGAATGTTTAAATTTTTCCCTCCTCTGCCTCCTACCCAGGACTACAATGCTTTGTTGTCTGGAGACACAATGAAATGTCAGAGATCACTTCTCCTTCTGAAGGGGAAGCAGGAATGGTTTGTTTCTTCAAGAAATCATAAATCCTGCAGGCATTTAAAGAGATTCTGACCGACTGTATAAAGAAAAATCACGTTAAAGAGGGTGTGATTGAAAAATAGACACAGATGAAACGTTGCCATGCCCTGCAGCCACTCTGTCTGGGTGCAGGGGCAGTATAAGTTTTCCAGGAAGACAGAACTAACCAAGAAGCATGTACAAGAAATCTTCATTGCTGTGACCACAAGACCTGCAACAAGCCCACACATTATAAAAGAAAGGTGCCCATGAGTCACCTCCTGCAGTGATGCCAGCCTGTACAGCAAAGTGTCCCTTCAAGCTAGGGACAGAAAGGTGAGGCATAGAAGGTGTTTTGCTGTCTGCCTGTGAAACTTTATCTGACCCAAACTACCTGAGCATCTGCAAAATACTCTTGGACAGCTCTCAGCTTATTACAGACTCAAACTCAAATTTCATAACGCTAAAGCAGACCCTGGAAGAGTTTTATATGAATACAGAAACCAAAGACTCTGGTAAGCTGTGCAGTGTTCATTCTGAAGAGCTGGCAGTGGCAAGGCAGGTACATCTTGGAAAATGCAGGAGTCTGCCTTTTTTTCCTCCCTCACAGGGCCAATGCTGAAGAAGCACATCCCAAGCAGGAGGCTGGCAACCCCTTAACTCCTTTGGGGCCCAAATCCTACAGCCTGCCAGCTGGGTGAAGTCACTTGGTGAAGACTGGTGCAGAGGAATCCAGGCCCAGCAATGACGTGAGATTATAAGCATCTATTGGCATTTAACGACCCACATACAACACACTGGTGATTAGCAAGAGATCTTCCCTGCAGGCTAGAAAACTGGGTCAAACCAAACAGCAGCTTGGTTTTGAATAAGGACATGCTGGCTTCGCTTCAGCAAACAGTTACTAAATGTGAGCAGCTCCCCACACGTCCAGCACTGAGTGGCCACACCACACTTGCCTTGGCCCACAGGCTCTGCGGCAGTGGCTTGAACACGGCTCCATGTGTGATCAACTTCTTTCCAGAAGGATTTCATTCTCACCCAAAAGACTGTTCTTTTCTTTAAATGTACACGAAGCTTGATAGCTCAGCTCTCAAAGGCATGACAGAGAAACCAAAATTATGCTTATATCGAGCTGCAAATCACATTGAGAAGTGAAAGGCAGAAGGCAGCTCCAAGGAATTTTACAAGAGGATCCATGTCTAGAGCAGAACTGCCACGAGCCCAGGTTCAGCTGCCACAGGAGACCCACGTTGCTGCTTTTGTGGTGCAGTTATGGCTGGTGGGAGCATCGTGGCTCTGGGGCCATTCAAAGAGCCCGCCCTCTCTTCAGCCTCACAGGGCTCCTGAGGGGCTGTGTGACACCCCAGGACAGCACCAGACAGGGCTGCATGCTTTCCAGACATGCAAATCATCTCATCTGACCAAACATCAAAGCACAACTCCCTTCCAAAACAGGTTTCCTACAATACTTACCTTCACACAGCTTGACCTTCTCCTCCATAAACAGCAAGCCTTTCGCAAGGAGCTGGTTCTGCCAATAGAAAAGAGAGACATGCATTTGCCTTTTATTTATATAATGAACATGGAAGAATGAATTTTTGTCAGATACTACCCACCTTGCATGCATTAATCTTAAGATTAGTCATGTTGCAGTACCTCCTTCCAGCACTGGTCTCAGTGTGAGTGCTAGACATTCCTTAACCCCTTCTTGTTCAGCTAGATATGAGAATGCAACAGACACAGCAGTTGAAACATCTCCCAGAAATGGGAAGGGCCACAGGGAGGGAGTCAAGAAAATAAAATAGTTCTTACCATAATGGTGCACCCACATATGCTATAATTCAATTACAAGATGGAGGCGATCAGGGAGTCAAATGTATGAAAATGTCCCACTGTCTTCTTTTTGCACTTGCTCATTGCTTGTCTAACTGCACAGCAGGCCAAGCTCAGCTCCCTAACATTTAGTTCTCTATTCCTACCTATTGTCTTTCCATAGGCCATTCTTTTTGTATTGAGAAGTTGGATCATCTCAGCATGCAGCATCAAGCTGCAGAACTGGCAGGACCTGGTCTTTCTAGATAAACTTAACTCTCGTGGACCAGACAGACCAAGATATCAATAATCCTGTTTGCAGTTCAGGACACCCAAATACCTGATTAGCTTTTTGTTCCCACTTCCCCAAACGTAAGAATGGTGCAAAAACCACACCTGTCTTTTTGTTCTCCCAACAGCACCAGGTGAATCAGTTGTTCTGAAAAGCTTTGAAAATGCCAGAGAAAGGCACTGCAATCCCACATAACACACTATTACTGCATCCTAAAAAAGGTACGGAGATCACACTGATGGAGAATATAGACCTTCTGCCTCTCTGAAAGGATTCAGTATCAGGGTAGCCCTGATACTGAACAACAACAGTAGAGATGACTCCCCCACTGTTCAGTTTCTGTTTTTAATGGGGAACCAGGTCAAGGCTGCACTTTTGAACTTCCATCAGCCCAGGAGCAAGGCACATCTCTGTCCATTCCCAGTGGATGCTGCTGTTACCTCGCTGCCTGGACACCACCACGGCCTCCTGATGAGCTGCCATAGCACATCCTGCCCTGGTGCTCCTGCTCTGCATTGCCAACCTGCCCCTCTGAACCACACACCAGCCTGGCTCAGCCCTGACAGAGACAGGCATCTGTGGAAGCATCCCAAGCCAAGAGAGCAGCACATCTCTGCATCCTCCCTTCAACAAGAAGCTATCACAAAGCTGGGTATAAAAAGGAGGAGACATTGCTCTGTGACATTCTCAGGCTGAGAGATATTTTTCACTTGGGCCATGACAACAGGAATTAGCAAACTGGATAAATATGATCACACAATGAAAAAAAAAACAACATTTCCAAATGTTAGCAATGAGTGGAAGGTGACTGTTTTATGAAGATCCTGTAGCAGAAATATGGGCTTTGGAGGGAAATATTAAGTTGTCAGGCCGTCCATTCAAGTTTTAGATTTGCTCAACAGGAATAAATGACTACACATATCATGCTCTGGACAACAACAAAAAGCTTTCCAGGAAAAACCAAGAGTGTGAAAAAGGAGGGAGAAAGACATCTGAAATGAAGAAAATCATAAAGGGGAAAAAAGTAAAACCCACTTACACTATATTTTTCTGCTTGAACAATAGATAATGTTGGAGTAATATGGCATGTTAATCCTTCCAAATGCTTTCAGTTCATTAAAAAAAGTCCTTAATTTCTTTATTTTTGAACCTGTAGCTCAAGGCAAACTTCTCATATAATGCAGGGGAAGTTTACAGCTGGTCTTTAATACTTTGGAATATAAAGGTGTGTATATATATACACATATGAGGATGTGATGCTTATTTTCTTGTGTTTCACTCAAGAAATAAGAATTCCTCTCTATCTGCCATAGAATGTTAGATTTCATTTCACATATGTTTCCCACTCTGGATGCAATCTTCCAGATACTTTGCCTAAAAGTTAATATTATTGATATTTTTTACTTACAGGGATTTTTTTTTTTTTGCAGCTATGTCAGCAACCAAAGAACACATTTGTACATACTAATGGACAGTACAGCTGTATCTATTGCAAAATAGATATATTAATCATTACTCCATGGTAACAAATTTATAATGCTCCTATGAAAGTATTATAGCAATTCCATGTGCTAAAGAGATTGCATAATCTCACTCTAAAGGTTTCCTTAAAAAAGAGATTAGGGCTATATAGTTACTGTAGTTACTGCAGACTTTTCAGTTATCCTCTCAGATTTTTTGCTTTTCCTGTCAAAGAGACTTTAAAAAACAACTAAGTAAAAATCAACGACACTTCATTTCCCTTCCCCCATCCTAAAAATATCTGGAAATGTTACTTCTCCATCTCTTCTGCAAGAAGTCACAAGCTTAGGAATTGATTCAATCCAAACATTAATCCCTCAGAGCAAGCCGGACAAGGAAATTGTCATTAACAAACCCTACAGGCTCTGCTGACAAATCAATACAAGCTACTCAATGCAGCTGCAGTGGAGGTCTGTTTCAGACCTTGTCTAGATTACAAGTCTCATTTTGCTGCTGCATACCTGCTTGCCAGAAGCACAGAGCTAAGAGGAAAAACAAATCTTCTATTTAAAGCAAGACCAGATAAAGACTCATACCAAGTAAGCTTGAAAGGTACATTTGTTTGAAAAAGTTCCATCACTACAGTTACAGCTGAACAGGGATGGAAGCTTGGGGGAGCAGGGATTCCCTTCCCTCCCCAAATAAGCTTTCCCTGGTTCCCCAGGGTGTTTTCCTCACCCTGCTGTTGGGACACCATGGGATGCTATATGCTCATTGTGGGAGGGGCAAACCTGCCTTTACTCTTTGCTACCCTGCTGTGCAGAGAAACAAAGTCCCAACTTCAAACCATGTACGTGCAGTTGAGAAATCTGGAGATGTTTGGCAGCAGATAGAAGTGACCTTGCGAAATCTCACAGGCTGACCCCTTTTCTCAGAGCAGAAAACCAAAACAGCTGACTCAGATACACCAGTAAGAAGGGCAGCTAAAAGAAAGCTCTTAAGTAATTTTTTAAATGCCCTAAGTTTTTAAAGACAGGATTCAAAGTGAAAATAATCTCTTTTCATTTGTTCCTCAGTAAAGAGCCTCTCACAACATGTCTGTGTTTGCTACTCTTTAAAGTAACTGACACTCAAACCATTGGGAATAAAAAAAAAATTGAAGGCAATCAGACACCACCTTATAAAACAACCAGGCTTTCCTGATAATTCCTTCCTTTTTCTTTCTAGCACAGATATTTTCCTCTTTCCCTTCCCTGTTAGAGAAATTGAGGCAAATTTCTCCATGCGTGCCCAGTGGAGTAATACCAGTCCCACCATCCTCCCAGAAGGTGAAAGCTGTCCCAGGCACAACAGCTGGGGCTCCTCTCTCAAACCAGCAGTGCCTGCAGTGCCCAGCACCTTCCCCCTCCCTCCCTCCCTCCCACTGCAGGAGCTGGGCATTCCCAGTGGGGGCCCTTCCTGTGCACACCCCCAGTACGCCCTGGGCAGAATGGAACCCACCGGACCATGCCTGAGGCAAATCAGACGCTGCCTGTCAGAAGCACTCAGTCAGCAGCATGGGTGTGGTGCCAGCCCCCAGACAGAGCCAACAGGAAGGATTTGGGGGTGACAGCCATGCCACCAGCGCAGCTTGCCCTGCTGTGAGTGCTATGTGCAAGCAGAAGGCTGGTGGAAAACAGCTCAGGAGCTTTGGCTGCAACTCCATAGAAAACATCAAGGAGTCTCAAGCCATCACAGGCAACTTCACATCTTGCCTGAATGCCATGTCTGCAGTACAGCAAAGTACAAATGAATCCCCCTGCTAATAACAAATTAGTCATTACCTTTGAGGGAAAAAGGTTTACACAAACATCCATTTAATTATGGATAAATTCTGCTTTCCCTCAATGTCTCCAAGCCAAACATGGCTAGCATGCTTTTTAAAAGCCACCTTCAAATTAACAAATTAATATTAGTTCATCAAACAACATAAGCTTGAAACAGAAGTAAACTGATCCAGAACATACTCAAATTAATTGACTTTATTTTGCTGGGTGGAAAAAAAAATTCTACAGAATGCTACAGCATTTCTTAAATGCACCCTGTTTTATAGGCAGCTGAGGCTTTGTGTTCTAGTGCTAAACCACACTTTTACAGGCTCTACAAGCACATAGCCACTGCTTTGTGCATAATCTGATGTTAATTTGAGAAAAAAAAAGCATCACCCAAACTTACTTGGCAAGTACTTTGTACAAAGTTATTGCCAGCTGCACACAAACTCCTACCTAATTCTTGGCAATGTTTCACAAAATACAAATTCATGTGAGCTGCAGCATCTCATATCTAGAGCACCCTCCCACCCCCATCCTTTTTTCTTTAACAAGAGGGGAAATACTGACAGAAGCAGAGAGATCCCTTCGGTCCCACATAGAGGAGAAACTGCAAGATAAATATGAAGTCGCATCCTAAAATTACTCTTCCTAGAGCCAGTTTTGTTCACAGCAGATAAAAGAGAAAGCCCACTTGAAGAGATGAAAGTGAGGCAAGGAGGGTAAGAAGGAGAGCAGACCAGGCAGACCAAGTAGGCAGCACTGCTATGATCTAGACCAACGAGGCAGGCAGCAGCTCTGGGAAAACCCCACAGCCAGGGCCCCTGACTTCACCCTGATTATCCCTGCTCCAGGCGGGATCCTGCTCAGCCAGGCCATGGCACCCTGACCATGCTTTGAGCGGGAGCAACCTGGCTCCCTTTGGAAGGGTTCACACACATCTACAGAGTCCATGAGAGCAGGGCCTGAAAGGAGGTGCCCCTGCTGCCACACAGGACCAGGTCCTCTGCCCGATAGCAGTGCTGAGCTGCGGGGGGATTCCATCCATGATAACAAACCTGGGCAGTTGCCATAGAGCCCCTGGAGGTGCTCCATGAAAGCTGCTCTAGAAAGTGCCAGATGAAGCAGAAATAATTAGCAGACCTGCACAAACAGAGGTTCCCAGCCAATGAGGAGACAAATACAATAATAAAGACCATCTTGACCCAAAAGAGTATTGCAGACACACAGCTGAGCTCTGCAAATCACACAAGTGTGAGTTCTGTTCCTTGTGCAGCAGCCGAGCTGCTGCAGCCCCTGGCAGCAGGCACAAGACAGCACTCGGCCAGAGAAAAGCTGGTGCTGCCTGTATCCAGCAGTAACCATCACTGCAATAGCCTACACAATTATTTCCTTGCCTTGCTGTGAAACAGGTAGACACAGAAACCTGGCATCAAGGAAGGATGCATCACACCCCCAGTATTCTTCTCTTTGACTAAGCAGCCACATGGCCTTTTCAGCTGTTAGCTAGGCTTTACAAAGCAGCCTTTCAAAGGAGCAAGCAAACATCATGAGAGATGCTGGAGTCATCTCTCCAGGCTGGAGTTTCAGGAAAACATGCAGTGGGGACCTAAAAAAAAAAAGCTTTATGGTTCCACAAGAGAGGGAGGAGAGCAGGTTTCCCCCTATCACTGCAGCCACCTTGCAGAGCTGGGGAGCCTACAGCGAGAGGGACTCTGACCACAGAAAGGTTCACCAGCACCACTACTGACTGCTCTAAAGGCAGAAGATAAAATCAGTTTTGGTTTGGGCCCAGGCTCGCCTCATTGCTGACACCGCTTGCTTTTCAGCTATTTATTATCATCTTGCTGCCTGGACTTTGCTTGACACCTCAGCAATGTGTGCTCGCACGCTGCAGCTCCTGCAGTTGGCACTAACAGAAAGCTGGGTCTAATTCTGAGTCAGAACTTGCCGCTTCCAGCGGCTCTCCACTGCAGCAGGCTGGAAATTATGTAACAGCTTGCCTCTGGTTTTGAGACATCAAAAGATCTCATTGGACTAGATGAGGAAACACAGTTCACTTGCCATTCCTCACCTACCAGCTCTGCCAGCCTGGGGAGTGGACATCAGGCAACAGCTCTGGGCATTTCACTTTCTGCATTTGCAGCCTATGGGTTCTGGGAGAGGTTACAGTGCCTGGGAAGGGATCAGGTCTCTCTGCCTTGGAAGGAGACAGTTTGGAGTTAGTATACATAAATGCATTTCCATTTTGCCCCCCATGAGTTTCAAGATTAACAAGCCCACAGAGAGTGAAAAGACACAGTTCGTCCCTTCCAGAGGTTTTGTTTCAGGCTGTTGCAGAGTCAGGCAGATAATGCATCAATTTATCAACACACGGTAATTTTATATTTAAAATTTTTTTCTCCACCAACACGAGAGCCAGACAGTAGGAAAATGAAGGGAGCTTATCTTAAAAACCACACGGCTGCACCAGAGAGGTCCCAGTTGCCAGAACACCCTGTTCCTCCAAATCCCAGCCTCATATCTTTCATGGTCATTGGATTTCCACCTGTTGCAGTTCAGCTGACCACCAGCAAACTAACCCAGCAGTGAGAGCAAACGGTGCCCTGCTGGGTTATTGGGCAGAGAGGTAGGTACAAACGCCCCTTTTCAGGAAATTCTCCAACCTGTTCATGGGCAAAGTCAGTCCTGAAAAACCTGGAGCATGAAGCACTGCTTTAAGGCAGATCTGCAGTAAATGCTGCAAGTCCCAACTATCTGGCGTTTTCCCTCAGGCTTCAATCCAAGGAGAGGGGTTGTATATACAGTAGGATTACTAAAGCGGCAGATTTATAAACACAACTTTCCTTCAGAATGAAACATCCGAGTTTGCACTGCAGCCCTTATGGGAATTACATTTCTCTTTCAAAGACAAAACAGACTCATTAACGCTGGTATGATGATGGCTTGGTAGCAGAAAAAGACTGCGTAAACCCCAACCATTTCCTAAACATTTCTTTAGCAATTTCAGGAGCTCAAAACAGTTAATTTGCATGAGTGCTGATGAAAAGGACTTGTGAGTAATTAAGTCAAGTTGATCACAAAGGTAGCTTTGTCTCACTATAAAAGCTCTGTTCCATTTTAGTCTTGAATATTCAATGCTTATAAAAAATGTGCATGTGTGAGTGTATAAAATTTGCATAATGTAAAATCTCCAACCCTTAAAACAAATGTGATTTTAAAGTTCCTCTCAGTGGCTCCAGTTATAAGTGCCACGGCATAAGAAATGAAAAACATTCAAGTCAGTTTATCACATCTAAATATTACATGATCCCGTTAGCTGCTCTAATTGCTGCTAGGATATTTAAAACTGCCTGGCTACACAGAGAGCATATTCTTCAGGGTCCATTTCAATGCAAGAGGACAGAAAACTTGGTTCTTGGAATAGTTTTCAGTGGGCTTTAACAGATGTCAGAGGAAGTCACTGCCAAAAGATGCACTTCCACTCCACTCCGCATCCTGGTGACCCACTCCCAGCACCTCCCCCATGTCAGAGGTGATGACCACAACACGTCAAAGGAAGTAGTTGGAAACTTTGGTTTTTTTCTTTCAAGGTTATTTTTCAGCCAAATCAGCAGCTTGATTTAACTCTGCTCAACTTGGTGGCAGCAGTACTGCCATAATTCAGCTGGCATCAGCAGTGAAACAGAACCCACAGACAAATGAAATAATGCTGTCAGCCCTTCTTTGGCACATGAACAGCCTTTCCCCACTCCATGGCCCTAGGATTTTTGAGGAAAGACATTCAGGAGGGAGTGGTAACTTTTATCATGGCCATATGCCGTTAGTCTAGAATCAGAAATAAGTCTGCATCTTAGCTCACAGAGGGAAAAATCTCACTTCCAACAATAGCCTTTCTCTCACTGTTTGTCTCACAACTTGCCTGCACCAAGAGTTTTACCTCAGGCTAAGTTTGACAGATGCCAAGTTGCTCCTTTTGACACTGAGCAAAAATACCCCAGAAATTAAATGTGAGTGCTGGTGGCTGCCACCCCACTCAGGGTCTAGGAAACATCCTGCCTTGTGCTGCCAGCAGCTGCCTCTGCAGTAAACAACTTGTGCAGAGAGGGGCTGAGGAAGTGAAACATAACTACCCCTGGGGCAGGAGCTGTCTTCTCACTTGATAGCACAGCAGTGGGGTTTTTTAAAGTCATGTAATCTAATAAATCACATAATCTGATAGGAAACAACACTAGTCTTCTTTTTCCTCTTTTAAGCTGTTGGCACGCACACAGCAGCATCAGCTGCTTCAGAAAGTACAGAAATTTTCTCTCTCTTACTCAAAGGGAAGAAAACCCTCTTGTTTCCAGCAGGCCCTGTTTTGTTTTGTTTTTTTAATAATCAACAAATTAAACTGAACAAATTAAAACATTGAAAGCCATCAGTGCCTTCTAAAAATCCTCCAGCAGGCTTTCATGTGGTTGCACGTGAACCTCTGTCTATCTGGCCAGTATCAATAAAACACAGCAACACATATTCACATTTGTAATTGTTCAAGTCTTACTTCATCTTGCATATTTTCCTTTTTCAGAAAGTGCATTTGTATTTGTGGGACTAACAGGCAAACAGCACCCAGGTTGATTTCCTGCTGATAGAAACTTCCTTCTCTTTGCCCCCTCCTGCCTTCAGGCAGTTGTCAATTATCTCTCCTCTTTCCCTTTGCTGGCCCCTCTTGCAGAAAACTTTTTGAATTTTCTACACTCAAGAAAAGGCATCCCATCTTCTTTAAAACCTTCAAGCAAATTCCTTGTTGATCTTGGCAGGCTACTAGCAGCCTTTCTTAAGCGCAAAGGAAGATTATCCTCAATTCTGCACTCACATCAATAAAAATAATTACTCCCAGGCCTATATGGCCCACATTTAAAAAGTCCAGTACCTCCATCATCTTCCTCAGCAAAACAAAAACAAAGCTAGTAGGCTACACACACGTAAAAAGGGATCCTAATTTTGTTATAGGCTACAAAGCTAAAGGGAGCAAAGCCTCAAAATAAAGGAAGCAAGTCATGCAATACCTGAAAGTAATCTGTGATGAAGGATCCAAGTTCACTCTTCAGCAGCCGTCTGTAGACAGAAGGAATGGAGCCATGAAGTAGCAGCCACTGCTGGTCATTTCTTACAGCTACATCTGCACTGTGCTACCAGTCATACCAAAGATACAGGAATGTATGGGAATGGGTCCTTTCGGCCACAGTTAGATTTCTCTTACATATGTATTTTACAAAGGCTATTCTCAAATTATAAAGGAATTAAACTGTTTCTCTGAAGTCTTTGGTATTATACACCTAGAACAAGCAAAAAAAGAAATTACCTCCCTGAATGAACAGAAAGCTGGGGAGAAAATCTGGAGTTATTTAGACTGAAATCCATAATTTTTTCAGCTTTTTTGTTTAAACAAAGATGCCTTTCATGTCACTGAAGATAGCCTATCTCCCTAATATCGTACTTCTTTTTCTTTTGGAAGTAGAAGGTGAGGATAAGGAGAGGAGAAATGAAACAGAAGCTGCACCCACATTTTAACTGCCACATTTCAAACAATAAAAAACAAGACATATTTTCCAAGGAAGAAATTCTAGAAATTTAACAAGAGGTGTTTTAAATACATACAGGCAAAAGCCACTCTAAAGAAGTATTTCTGATGAAAAGTGTTGGCTTTTAAATTAGGCTGTGATAAAAGTTTTAAATTCTAATACATATTTGTGTTTAAAAAAAATTATATAAAAATCAGGACTGTTTTACATCAGAGGCAGCATTGAAAAAACCTCTTAGGATATTCAGTGCATTTGCACTTGAAGCTTTCAGTGATTGAGAATAAATCCTGTAGCAGTAAATTCTGCCTAAAATTTAAAGGTTGCCCAACACTTTCCAACGCCAAACACTGAAATTTTTTTTCTGCTCTAAGAGTTTTGCTTTTCTACCAATGTGAAGTACAGTCAAGAGTGCTTGAAAATAGCATTTGAATCAGCAACCATCCAGTTCTTAGGCTGGGTTTTTACCACCAAACTATGCCACCTTACCTCATCTCTGCTCAAAGTCAAATTTGACAGCCTTCCTCTCTAACTATTTTACAACGCTTCTGCATTTATTTGCATGCCAACATGTCTTTACTCTTTCTCTCTCTGGGTGTTTGTATTCACCCACCCAAATCAAATCCTATGTCTATGAGATCAATAAATCAGGTAAGTCTTTGGGGACCGATTTGTCAGAAGCTTTTCCATTGGCTTCAGCCAAATCCAGCAGGCTCTCCACCTGACTTGACAAGCCCAGCAGGATTTGGCTTCATGCAGGTAAGACCAGCAACCAGACACTTGCACCTCAGAAAAAAATCAAGGGAGGGGTCTCTTCCTAAGCATGGCCAGCATCACCTCCCACTTACAGAAATTCCATTTACCAAAGGCATTTCTCACATTTCCTCTTGCTGTGACAACTGACTTTCAGAGCAGGTAAAAAAAAAAAAAAAAAATAGCCAGTGAGATGGTATCAAATACACAGCAAGATAAAATCTAGGTGGCAGCAATCCAGAACGAAATGTTACCACCTGCTCATCTCCTGATCCTGTCATTACCACCCTCCTTTAAAACTGTCCCATGTTTCCCCTCTGCCAAATGATGAAGCATTGTGAGGAACCTGAGAGCCTCTTACTGCATTTGCAAACTACAACCCAGGAGCTGAGTGGAGAGCTACAAACAAAGGCAAGGAAAATGCACCAGCTCAACTTCATGGCACACAAGAGTTGTCTGTCTCAGAGGTCTGGCTCTTCTCCAGTGTCAAGCTAGAGATTCACCTTGTGCACAGAGCTCACCCTGTGCTGGGAGCTGCAACAAGAACCACAGGTGTGAGGCTGCAGGTGTTTATACAGACACACATGCAGAGGCCTGTCCTTTGCTCCTTAGATGGGCATTAATGTGGATGTGAAGTGGTCTATTTAAAGAGTGACATTTGGAGATATAACCAATGCTCAGGGCACCTGCAGGAACATTAATCATGTAACTCAAGGTGAGTGCTTCCAAGTAGAGCCTGGCAGTGCATGTCTGTGGAAAAGGGCATTTCCCCTCCCACCATCAGCACTGCTCTCAAAGCATACACAGTTCATAAGAATTTCCTGTTCTTTGCCTGGTTTTTGCCAGTCTGCGTTCACTTCAGCGACCAGCATGAAGAGAGCATGGTCCAGCCTCTGGGGCCAGGCCCAGATCCCACAGCAGTTCTGCCCAGTGTACTGCCTCCCTGGGAAGGGGGGAAGGAGCATCTCCTCGCACTTGAGGGGAAAAGCAGGATACTGCCACGGGCAACAGGCGAGTCACAAAGCCCAAAGCCACTCCCCAAGTCTGCTAACAAGCTGGGGCTTTAGGTATTTCCCAAGCCTTATGACATCTGTTTTTATTTTCATGTCCACAAGTACTCATCCCATGGAGAATTAAGACTGCTCCAAGTACTTAAACCTAACTTGAAGACTTCTGACCCGAACACACTAAAATATCATTAAAGTGCAAGATGCTGCCCTTGCTCAACTCTCAAAAGGAATTATATTAAACTTTTTGAGTTTGGCACTAGACCAAATTGGACAGAGTCTCCTGCCCTGATAGCTGCATTTATTTTGAAAGTGGGGAAAGGGGTAGTTTAGACTGCTGTTCAGTACATACTTAGCTCAAATTGCCATTTGAATCTTTTGGAGCTCAAAAAAATGCAATAGGAATGCAAAAAGAAGAAGTAGAGACACGTGTGACAGCACTCTTGATGAATTAATATGGATGCACTGGTAAAGAGAGAAGGAGGAACCCACATCCATTAGCCCTGACAATACTCCTCTCAGCAGCACTTGGAACCAAGGCAAGAATAAATAGTTCTTTATCTACTCCACAGTCCTATCTATTGCTAATCAAACTTTCCAACCAATCAGAACGAAACCACAGATAATCATGAAACCTGCTTTTAAAAGAAAACTATACTTTTAACCATCACTAGCATCAGTGACAAAAAATATTAGCTAGGATTTTAGTTTTTTTAATCTTTACTGTTCGTATTTTCAGGTTTTGCTCTGCAATTATCATGTGAAGATTAAGTTTTTAAACCAAATGCTGTGGTTTGCTTTAAACACTTCACAGTTCTGAGAAGTTTGGTTTCAGAACAGAGATGCCAATATTATTATGTTTAAAACATATCCAAAAGAGGCACAGCTCCTAGAAAGGAACAAAAGGCTTACAATCCAAGCCAATACACAACCTGTCCTTATCAAAGCTACACTAGCTGGAGAAAAATTATGCAAATATCCCATGCCATTCATGTCACAATAGCAAGAAAGAAATAACTTAGCCAGAAACCCCAAAGCTATTCTTAAATTTGCTTTCATCCCTTCTCCTCCCACCAATATCTTTTAACTGTGGTTCTGAAGGCAAACACCAAACAAGCAGCAACAAAAGTCCATTTTCATGCATTTCAGCGACGTACCTGATATTTTCATTGAGGGTGTAAAGTTCATTGTTCTGCAAGCCTCCCCCTTTGAACACATTTATCACTGCTGTTTGTACGCTGCCAAAAAAAGAAATGAGACAGGACAACATCCATGAAAAACAGTGTGATTTACCACAGAGCACAACGTGAGCAAGGCACCAAAAGCAGCAACATTACAACCAGGTGAACATAATTGCCCTCAAATAGTTCCACTATTTCTCACCTTGAAATAGTTACTCTTAATTACCTACATCTGCCCTGGGAGACAGAGCAGAACCAACCTCAAGTTCTGCCTAGGGTAAGCAGGGGAAAGTTTTCACCTGCTGGTACCAGATGTCTCTTGAACACAACTGTTTGGGGGATCTCTGCTGGGTGCTGCAGGCTAGTTGCTATGAGGAGACATAGGTTTTTTGGTAATATCTGCCAAACACATCATGCTGCATTATCCACTGATCCTTCCATGAACCACCCACTCTGCAGAATCTGGCAAGACCCTGGCTGTGCTGGAAGATGCTCTGGAGCCAGCATCGCCTCAGTCAGATCCGAGTTTGAGCCCTGTTAATTCTCGTAAGATGCTGTTGGAGTATCTTCTAATTCTCTCACCAGCACAGAGGAAGTCATAAAGTGACAGCAGACAAGAAGGTTTAGCAGGTCTAAAGCTTGCCATGGCTAACAAGGGCATATGTCATTCCCTAAGCAGACATTCCCTTCTGTGGGCCAGTTATGGCATCTGCATGCTTCACAGACCTCGGCTCACTATCATGGCACAAAACTGCAATGTTTTTGCCAGGCTACTTTCGTGTGACATTGGTAAACTGAGCTAGGTCAGCAAGCAAGAACAGTCTGCAGAGCGTAGGGCTGGTGCCATGTGGCAGAAGGGGAGGTGGGAACACCCACTTCTGGTAGCAGCTGACCATTACAGCAGATCAATACACAGGACATCTCACTCTTCACCTTTCACTGTTTTCCCAGTTGCCATTGCTGCATGACACGCACAGCAGACAGGATTCAGCTATCAATAGGAAATGCTGGTTGAAGCTACAAGCTCAGTAGTTGTCAGAGGAACTTGACTGTGATAAAAGCTTCATAATATGCAAATACATGCCTTTGTGAATTAATAAACTGGCATTTATTACAGTTCTAGGAACGTGTTTTCCTAAATGGTACTTAAAAGATGCAACTGTTAACTAAAAGCAATTCTGCTTTTCAAGACAGTATGGCTGAAAAACATTGGCCAAAACCAACTGAGCACTAATAGGTCTAAATTTTTCAATTCCACAGATGCTTTCAATGCCAGCAAAGCCTGGACATGCCAAAAATTCGTGCATGCTTATAAACAGATGAGCTTAGTCTTAAATGGTGTGAAGCACAAGCGTAAGATACACATGGCCCTCACTGAGAGCTGCTGCAGGGCAAGAGCTCAGCGAGGTGGGTCCTGCTCACCTGTTCCAGGCAGAGTTGGAGCTGAGCTGCATGGCCTGCCGGGCTGCCTGGAACCGAGGCAGATCACTGAGGACAGGGGAGCTCATGAAGCGAGGTCGAGGCCTTCTGAACGAGCCCATCTTGTGGAACTGGAGCGCAAAGGACAGAGCCACGGTGAACCCTCCTTTCATAGGGTCAGGTGGAGCGGAGCAGGACCATCAGACAGGCTCTTCTCTCCAAGGTTCAAGCATCAATCTCAGCAATCTCCATGAAAATTCAGGCCCAAGGACTCAGTCAAAACCGAGGAATCAGCCCCGGACTAGCAATTCCCCACCGTGTTGGGTTGTGACATGCACTGCATGACAAAGGAACTGAAGCAGTCCTGCAACACAAAGAGAAAATAAAAGAGTGAGGAAGAGAAGGGAGGGATGAAAATATCCTGCGCCATTAACAGCAGCTTGGGGAAGACTCTGGAATTCCACAGTTCTTCAACAGCCCTACTTCCCCTCTTGCCCCTTAAACAATGACCCAACAGAGACAGTCAGAAATGAAAGCATGGTCTCTCCTTTGACTTCAATTAGCAGAGATGCAAGAACAGAGATGCCTCAACTCTTCTGCCAGAGGCACTTACAAATACCTCTAAATACAGTTAGCCACTCAGCCTGTGTATGAAATAGTAGTAACTGGAGAAAGAGAAAACTATTCCACTAGAGAGGTACAGAAGATGAACAATGGAAAAAGATGAATAGACTAACACAGTCCTTTTTTCTTGAGAAGTGTTGTGCAAGGGAATAAACCCACTTGCTATCAGTTCACTACAAAAAGAATATAATAAGGAGCTTCTTCAAAAGAGCTCTAACATGCAGATATTTTGAGCATGAGCAGGACTTTTATGTTTCTGGTTTTTTCTACAGCACAAGAAGTAATTGCTAGGCCAATTACGAAATGCCCGTATTTTCCACTCTGATCACCATCTCCATGTAGATGACTGTGTAGCCCCAAGTAAACCACAGAAATAGAAGAAGCAAGCTGGAATAAAAGCCACAAAAAAACTTTGGCAAAGCTTCTGTACTTTGAAATCCTCCCACTTTAGATGAATACAAGCAATAGATGTAGTTGGCAGTTTTGAGAATGAGATGTGGGACACAGGAGAGCAGAGGGGAAAAGAAACAAACAAAAGAGTTGTGTAACTGAACTGCACATGAAAGATGCAAAGCAAAATCTCTTTTCTACGACGTCTTCAGCATGAGGTGAAAAGAGATGGTAAGACAAGAAACAATGCTATGTGTCTGCACTAATTTGACTGGTGTTCAGCCCCGGGAAAATCTTTCCACTGCCCAAACTACAATTAACTCTTACATATCAGAAAACAGCTTTCTTCCCACCTGGCCAGCCCCATTTTATGCTGAGCTCACTTTGTTACCCCAGTTCTGCACAGCCTTGGCAGATTCTGATCGATCACCATGAAGCCTTTGCAAGGTCCTTGCTGTGCCATGGACACCACATGCCCTGCCAACGAGGAATGGAGAAAACACTCCACTTTTTAGACAATGAAACACACAGCACTATCATTCTTGGTGCTTTTCAAGAAATAAATACCGTCGTTATACCCGCACAAGCTAAGTACAGTTTGCAGAGATCTCTGTGGAAGTGGAACATGGCTACAAGTGCGACTTTTTCCTGCCTTTAGACAACTCCTGACTGTCTTCAGACATTACGAAGCCCAGACAGTCTTCTGTGACATAAGCTTAGCCTTAACTGTTGTTGCTTGAAAGGGCAGCAATCTGTTGATTCTTTGCCTGCTCTGTTACAATTAAAATAAAAACAAAATCATAACTTTTAGACAGTAGGACTAAATGTAAACTAGTACAACCACATCAGCAGGATCTTTTGTGAGCATTTTGCAGCACCAGTTCATTTGACATTGGCCACACATTTTCAATCTGCCAGCAATTTCTCCATTGACAACTGTAACCACATCAGAAATCACCGGAGGAAAAAGCTACAGCACCTTGGAGAGCCGAGGCAGGTTCTTTTCATAGCAGACCAAAGGGTGGCCACAAGGCAAAGCCCAAGTATAGAGGCTGCTTCTGTTGCAAAACAAGAGCTCGTGCCAGTGTTTGTCTACAAGTTCCAAAGCTGACAGCATGAGGAGCTGAATGAGTGACAGCTCACTTCTCCCAGCACACTGTAAAACTTCTCACTTAACAATCTTTACACATGGAAACACAAAATGATTTGGGCTGGAAGAGACCTTAGAGACCATCTGGTTCCAGCCCCCCTGCCACAGGCAGAGACACCTTTCACTTTCAGAGGTATAAAATGCAATATAAGCATTATTTCTAGCAGGCATTTAACGGGGCTAGAAAGCAGTGGTTAAGATGCGCTAACCCACAAGCCTCCTCTTACCACCACCCCAGGTGCCACAAAGGCATGCAGCACCCTTCTCCCCAACAATGAAATAATTTCATAGGATGCATTCATATTCATTTGAATTATATTGAGTTGCAAGGGGAAAGCTTAAATTCAGAAATGTAAAACAATACAACAACCTCTGTGCCTTAACAAATATAAATTTAGGTATGGGTAGGAAATTCTTTGGCCCATTCTGTGCAAACAGTAGAACAGCACAATCAGGAAGGTCTCTTCTGAGCTTGGGCTAGGGATTTACAAGACTGGTTCCACACAGCAGAACCATGGCATTACACTGGGCCCCATGATGAATCTCCTGAGCACTGCTTACCTAGGGAATGTGCTTAAACTCGTTGCAACATACACGCTTTTTTCCTTAATCTCTGTTAAAAGTCACCAGGTCAGACAAAAACAAGCTCTTGCCTGGGAAGAGCAGATAAGACACCCCTCTTCCTTTCCCAACCCAGCCTGCAATGTGTGTTACCGTCAAGTCAACCTTACTTTAGAATCTCATTAGGAATTTAAAGCAAGATCTTCAGCTTTAGGATTTGATTCATAGTCTTATTTCTTCAGGACTCAAAGACTCAAATCTCTCCTATCTTATCTAAACCCAGTAACTATTAAATGGCAGGCACACCAGACTCTTACTCTGAAGGCAGGCTAACCCTAAATGGTATCCAAGCATAACTGACCCTCATGTTACCAGAACTGGAAATGCCAGTCTGTGAGAAGGACCATTCTCTCCCCATGCCCACAGCCCATTTAAACTGTTTTCAGAGCTCCATAAAGCTCACAGTAACAGAGCATTTACTAAAAAGCTGACTTTTGTAACACGTACTCTGCAGATCCTGTGCACCTACCTGAAGGTACAACAGAGCACCTGAACCCAATCAAACACTTCCATCACACCAGATTTTCCTTTCACAGCAACTAGCTTCCACTGAATGTTTTCCCCAAAGCAAGGAAGCCTTGTAAATAATGCTTCATTTTCACAGGGAGGTTGCAGCAGCAGTTACTTGGCAATATCTGTGGTGTGCATTCTGCAGTGTGCAATTTTTTGGCTTTTTACTGGGAGAAACTACCCCTGTGGCAAGAAAGGCATTAACATAGTTATAGGTTAGTAAGAAGCCCTCGTGGTATTCAGGCTATTTGAGCTATTGGGAACAAACAGCATTTAGCAAAATGCTGAGCAAGGAACAATTTTCATCTTGCTGTGAAAACTCTCACAGAATTATGCAGAAATGCTCAGAAACACGCTGTTCTTCTAGAGGCTTTCGCTATAAACTCCTTCACATCTGCATTTTCTTCTTGCAAGGATTAAAGTGGTTTAGAAGGTGACAAAATAAAACTCAACTTCTAATAATCACAATCCTATTAGCAATCACAGAACTTGAAAAAGCTTTACAGAGAAGAAATTACTTTTCCCCTTTTACACAGAATGATGGGAGACACCAGGATGCAGCATGTTCCAGGCACCAAGCAACATTCTCTCCATCAATTATAAAAGACATTAAGAGACAGAGACTGACGTGCAGTTACTGCATAAGATATACAGCCACACCAGACAATTTTCACTGCCACGTGGTTCAGCTGCTGGGATAATGCTTTACATGGCATCAAGGGATTTCAAACTGTTTGCCAGCTGATATATCCTAAAACATTCCCCACTCTCCTCATCTTGCCTAGTGACCCTGCGCACCTTTTTTGGCAAGACGCTTGTCGTGACTAAGTCAGAGAGATAGGTATTGCTCTTCCTTCCCTTCCAGATGTCCTACCCCCCAGACCTTTTGTTTTCCTTATCCTTGATTATCATCTCAAAGTCCAGCTACCAAAGGCCTCTAGACCTCTAACAAGGCAGATATGTGATATGTCATCTGTGTAAAACTCAGGTCTCCAAGGGAGCTAACTCTGCAAAGATGAAAGTCAATGTCCCCAACTGAGGCAGCACAGCAGGACCATGAGTCAATCTGACAACAATGTAATTTCATCCACAAGTAATTCATCACATCTGAGTAAACACTTTTAGGATTAATATGAATCTTCAAAGAAAATAATTGAGCATCGAGACAAATCCTTTTCCAACACACATAGATGCAGACATTTATAAAAACATTATGGTCATAAGCTAGGAAACTATTATTATTTGTTTTCTGTTAGCCAAGAAAAACAACAGAGAAATCATTATAAAATGATTTCATGAATTGACCTTTCCCTTCCAATAGACCATAATACCTCCGACTGTCTGGAGGAAAAGCAAGATCAGGAGCCACCCCTACTTCAATATCTCTCTCTACTAAAGAAAGAAGAACACAAATTAAAAATTGGCACCAAGATCTCCAAATTATGAATCTACACAATAATCTTGGGCCAAACAAACAAAAAGCCCATGTAACTGAGATTTAACAGAACAGACCTTTTAAAATCCCTCTGATGTCTTCTCTGTGAAACTCAGAGCAACAGCTGCTAACAGAAGTGACATGGCAGAAAAATCTACAACTGTTTTTGCTTCTTAGAAGAAAACTTTCACCAACATTACTTCACAACAAATTCACGCCAAAAAGCCACAGGTCCAAAAGTAACTTCAAAATAGGAGGCAAAGAAATAGTGGAGAATGAAACAGAGCAATAGAGATTGATGGGTTATCCTGACATAACTGATGTTTTGCCATTTATTTTTAGTGTTAATAATAGCCCCTTCATGAAGAAAAATATACACTTGCTTATATTTGTCTTTTATATGCTTCATGTAGTCGTGACATTGATGACCTACGATCATAAAATACACAAACTGGACACTGCAACATGCACCTGAGTGTTTTGTAATCATTTTGAGTGTAGAAGAAGCATAATCTTTAGAAAAATGCCTCACTGTACTAAGCCTACAATGCTTAATGAGCAGTCCCATCCTGCCTCAGACACAAAAAGTATGCAGAGAGCTAACCAGATTCTTGTTAGCTGATTCTTCTTCCAGCCCAATAAATCTTTAACAAAGTATGTGATTGGCAAAACCCTTGATGAGAGTTCAACTGACAAGATCTGAAGACACCACTTCTGACAAAAATCCCTCATTTATGCAGCCACACTGAGAAGTGGAAAAGCAGCTCACAACCTGTAGCTTGGAGCCCTGTAGCTCATCATAATTACACATGGCACCTGCATGAAGTTCATTTATATTCTTACATGGGCAGTATTTGCCAATGCTACATTAACAGCACATTCAGTTCCTCTTATAGCTCCCAATTGCTCAGTTTCTTAAAATCAAACAAGGTTTGATCATCATCTCTCCTACTTTTCAGGAGAGAAGATGATAAAATTGAGATTCACTCAATAACTAACAGAGGCTATTTCTGGTCAACAATGATCAGAAGCTGTCTTAGACACATACACTTCAGCAGCTGTTGAAAGCAAAAGGGTCAAAAATGTACAAGCAGCCTAGGGTCCAGTTTCAAGGCATACTCCTTCCTACACCCTCATCCTTTCATGCCTTCACACTTTGGCTATCTGACCTATGAAGTTTAGTGCTTAATCTACGGCCCATAAAAACAACAGGAATCGAACTAAATATTGATCTTAATATGGTTTGAATCAAGTCCTGAAGCAGCATGGAAAAGTGGTGACACTTTGTCTTGTGAGCAACTCCTTAAATAAGGAAAAGTTTATCTCCAGGTGTGCTCATGCCAGCACCAGGAGTACAGCCCATGCTAGGAAACATTCCCAGTTCAGGAATGTAAGTGCAAGAGTATAAGACCAGCCCTCAGGTCTTTCAGTCTTGTCAATAGGATTGATTCAAGTCACAAACTTTAAAAGACAGCTTCTTCCACCCATAAATTAATGGCATTTGTTTCTGAATCCCAAAAATCATCACCCCTCCCTGCACCAAGGGAAAGCCCTGAGGGATCCTAGGGAGGCTCAGCCCCAGGCAGATGGGCCACTCAGTCCTGCAAATCACTCCTTTCATCAAGAGCTCTTGGAGGCATGCTAATCAGAGTAAAAATAATTAGCTCAATTTTCTGGCTGAGGAAATAAAAGTTGCTAAGCCAGTGAAGTGACTTAGCCTGGTCTTCAATCTTGCAAGCCAGGATCCTATTCATCAAACAAAAATATCCCTCTAAGCTGCTTTAATGAACCTTTCAAATTATTCGACAGGGTTGGAGAGGAAAGGATGAATCTGATCTACGTCCCCTTACCTCTCCCTTCCTAAGATTGAATACCAAAAGGTGTATTTTTTTTTCCCTGGCTTGACCACCACAAAGGCAGCAACTTGACGTCCCATAAATAGTCCTGAGGTGTTCTACTGGCCTCACGTATCTGTAATTAAAATGGATAGATTTTAACTATTGAGCTTAAATATATTACCAAAGTGACATCAATAGAACTGGAGAAAACAGCCCTCTAAATACAAAGTTCGCACTCTGGTATGCAATCATATAATCAACAATTTTACTGCCACAAAACACTGGCCACCCAAAACAAGATCTTATCTTCCTTATCTTCCTAGTACACACCCATCTCCACAACAGAGACAACAGCATCCCTCTTTTCCATGTCCACCTTTTGCATATTCCTTCTTCCAATTTGACCCACACCATGCCTTTATTCACCATACATCTCAAACAACTTCACAAACAGACCTAACTTGGCTTTGATAACAAAACCATTTATAATAAAATTCAGCGGTATTCACTCAGTTGTGCTCTGAGTTTCTGAGGTTAAATCAAACCTGAAACTCTAAGTGAAACTCTGCTTAAGAGTGAGAGTAAATATATGAGGAGGGGAAAAAACCTTTGTGTTTATCTCACCATGGTCTGAGAACCTACTCTGTAGCTGAGAGACCCCTGCAGTCCCCTTGGAGTTTACAGCCAGTTCAAAGCAAGACTGCTACTTCACATCTATATATATGATAGTACAACTACTCATTTAAAAATGTAAGAAATCAATAGTAACACAGAGCAAGCCAGTTCAATGTGAACTAAAGAGATCTGCTCATAGTAAAGAACACACAGAAATAGAAATATATAGGAGTAGCATCTAAGACAACAAAGTAGTTTTCTTTTCTGCCATAGATGCTCTGAGTTATTTCAAACAATTTTTTTAATTCCTAGAACTCACATCATTCAAAAATTGGAGAAAAATTTTATGGCTATTAAAAGGCACGATATTGTTGAAAAACACTCTGATGTGCCTGGGTGAGAATAAGAGCTCATTAGAATCACTTAGCTGACCAGAATGAAGATAAAGACAAATTTGAATTAGATGCACTAACAGATGATTTAATCTGGTTGAAATAAATTGTATCTCCCTAATAAACAATTACCACACCAAAATCTAGCTATGAAAGGCAAGAAGCAAAAATGTCACACAGGCTCAGAAAAATACAACTGTTGGAGTGGTTTGAGAATTAAAAACTACACTTACCTCTTTAGTACAATAAATAAACAATCCAACAGAAGGGGAAAGATAAGATCTATCACCATTTTCTGATCAACTGAAAGCTTTAGGGTCTTTTAGGCATTCCATAAAGTTGCATCTGTAACAGCTGGAGCAGCCGTCCTTTCCAAATGGATCACTGCGGTGCTATCGTAATCCACGGCACCAAACTTACCTGCAACCATCTTTTGAGTTTCACCCACCGACACATGGCAAATGTAAAACCACCCCTGCTTCGTCTCCAATTCTATAGCAAGGCTTTACTCAAGCTGTTAACACTCCAAAAACCACAGCTCATTTAATAGCAAAGCAGTACTCCAAGGATCTCAGGCCCCCTCATGCTGTTCCTACCAGTCTTAAACTCACTTGATTAGCAGGTGATTTTCAAGAAATACAGCTAAATGGGAACACACATGAAAACAAGGAAGATGAAACACACACAGCTGTTTCCTTCCACGGGCAGTATTCCTGCATTCAGCAGATGCCCTAGTAAATGCACCCCTACTGGAGAAAAACAGCCCAAGAATGTATCACTTGAATGACACAAGTAGGAGTAAGCTATCAAACCCTTTCTGTAGAAAAGGCCTTTGGACTGAATTGACAAACATGTTTTCCAACCCAGAAACTAACTTAGCATTGCTCTCCCTTCTGAATTTCAGCCATGTGGGAAGTGATAACACCCACAAAGAGCCATTCCTTCAGCATGGACTCTAAAAATATTTTCACAAATCTCAGAGAAACTTTGACCATTTAGACCACTTGACCTTTTAGACCATTCCTTCCTTGGTCAAACGTGGTGAAATTCACAAACAAATTCCTAAGGGAATTCACAAGAGAGGAACAGACAAGCCACAGTATGATTTCTTAAAGGTGGTCACACTCAAGGAGTTGCAGTGAATGGCTCCTTATCCAAGTGGAGAGCAGTGGTCAGTTCTGGGATAGGTACCGTTTAACACCTTTGTCAGTGACAAGGACAGTGGCACTGAGCACATCCTCATCAAGTTCACTGGTGACACCAAGCTGAGTGGTGCAACCAACACACTGGAGGGAAGGGATGCCATCCAGTGGGAACCAAACAGGTTTGAGGGCCTGAACATGAAGATGAACAAGGCAAAGTGCAGAGTTCTGCACCTGGGTCAAAGCAATCCCAGGTACAAATACAGCTGGGCCAAGAATGGATTGAGAGCAGCCCTGAGGAGAAGGACTTGGGGGTGCTGGTGAACGAGAAGCTTGACATGACCCAGCAATTGCAGCAGCAGCCCAGAAAGACAACCATATCCCGGGCTGCAGCCAAAGCAGCGTGGCCTGCAGGTCAATGGGGGTGATTCTCCCCCTCCACTCTGTTCTCCTGAGACCCCACCTGGAGTGCTGCATCCAGCTCTGGAGCTCCCCAGCACAATAAGGACGTGGACCTGTTGGAAGGAGTCCAGAGGAGGGCCATGAAGATGATCAGAGGAGCGGACCAGGGTGAGAGAGTTGGGGGTGTTCAGGCTGGGGAAGAGACGGCTCCAGGGAGAGCTACAGCACCTTCCAGAAGTTAAATGGGGCCTTACAAGAGAGCTGGAGAGGAACTGTGTTCAAGGGCACGCAGTGATAGGTGAAGGAGGAATGGCTTTGAAGAAAATAGCCTTAGATTAGACATTAGGAAGAAACTTTGTACTGTGAGGGTGATGAAACACTGAACAGGTTGCCTAGAGAAGCTGCAATTGTTCAAGGCCAGGCTGCATAGGACTCTGAGCAACCTGGTGTACTGCAAGGTGCCCTTGCCCATGCCTGGGGCTTGGAAGTAGATTATCTTTAAGGCCACTTCTAATCCTAAGTAGTCTATGTTTCTATGATTGTATGCCAGGCAAAAGCGTGGAGTGAGCGAAAAATGTCATTTCAGAAGCAAAAAGGTCATTATCAGTCTCAATGTAATGACATGTTTAATTTTCTAGTACTGTTAATCAGAAGCATGCAAGATATACTTTATCAAAATCAAACAAAAAGTCAGCAACCAAAATTACTTAAGAACTATCTCTACTGCAACTAGAATGACAATCTATTATCTTTGTGCTTTCTTGCACTTCATTCTTGCTCCTTTTTGTTTGATTTTTGTTTCCACGTTCCTGTTGCTGTTATTAAAAACCTAAGTATGCCCCACATTTTTAACCCTGGGGCTACAAAACGTGGCAGTTAAGCAGCTGCTTATACATCACAGCCCATCCTCAGCCAGCTGTAGTGTAACTGGGGTTTTGCTAAAATCCTCAGTCCACTCATCTTGTGCAGTAAAAACAGGTTGTTATGCCCTACTGAATAGGCCCTGGAACCCAGCACATATTTAGTCAGTGTATATTTATGCTTGAACTCACATCAGCAGAAACAATGAGTACAAAAGGCCATACATTATGGGCAAAAAAAATCCACAAATACTACAGGCGCCTAAAAAAAGTCACATGAAAACTGAACTCACAGAATATGAGTTACCAGAAAGATAAAATTCTAGTACTTACATGTGTGCTACTTTTAAATCCTTGCTGATACATGCAAGTCCCATTCTTCCACTCTTTTCACAAGAACAGAAAATACATCAAAGAAAAGGTTATATATCTCACCTATTCTGTCTTTTGTTGCTGGAAATTTAAGGAATTGAAATTCTTCCATACCTGTGTTCCAGCTGAACTTTGAAAGCGAACGTTGAAAGTCTTATCAGAGTTTCAGGTGATATCAGACAACCCATAAACACACTGCATGAAGTTATTACAAAGAATTTTATCTTGAAGGCGGAAGACAAATGCGAAACTGTCACCTTAACTGTGCTGTAAAACTGCCAAAAGGAGATATTACTATTAAGCTGACATATCAAAAAAGACTCCCAGTAAGGGCCTGAGTGCACTTGTACTTCCCTGCCCATCCTTGTCACTGCCAGCTTGCCAGTGCCATCCGTGCAGAACCCAGTGCAACACACCATATCTGACATGACAGCTACTTCAGCCAGAGATGTAGGACACCCCCATCATGGACAACCAAGAATAATCCACCTCTGGAAAAGTTTCTTCCTAGCTTCATCAAAATGCACATGTTTTTTTGACCCAAGCCCAAGAACTTTGCTCCCTCAGATGCTGTATCTCAGCAAGAATGCCATTCTGAATGCTAATGAATTGTGCATCAAGAGCATGCCTCGTCCTAGATTACTGTGAAATTTGCATTGGCTTAGGATTTGAAGTCTACTTTTTCTTATGTTTTGGAACACAAGAGAATAATCTTTTCATTTTTTAAGTTCAGTACTTTAGTAGCACCCCTAAGTTCACGAATCTCTTCTGTGTTACAGCTAAAAGAAAAGCTGCATGCCTTCTGCAGGAATTTCTTAGCACTCTTCACCCTATGTGACAGGTCCATCAATCACAATGGTCTCTCTTGGCTGTAAAAAGTATACGTAGCTTTAACAGGAGAAGTTTAAGCAGCAAAAAAAGAATGCCAGTGCTTTTACATTACAATTCTCCACTTACCTACATAGACAGGCCATTAAGTTTTGGGTTGCTTCCACAGATCACATTCTCAAATCTAACATCCTTGTCATGGCTGTAAAACAGCTGGCATAATTTACTACACGGGTTTTCAATTATAGGTCATTTTTTTGTTGTCAAAATTTTTGCTAACAAAGTTCTTCCCAGAGGTAAGAGGATAGGATTTTACTTGCAGCTAGGGGGTTTTCAGGACAGTCAGTTCATTAGTAGACCACAGTGTCTTGTCTCTTCTGATTTAGAGCTACACTGTCAGGAGCTACTGCACAGCTGGACTGTGGCATCTGTTTAAGAAAAAGAAATACCCAACCTGTGTACCAGTTCCTGTGTTTTGTGTGTGCTGCCTCACCATGAAATACGATCTGTGTGTATATACATGAAATATGCACACACAGAGAGCACTATATGTGAGATGTAAACAGGTCTTGCTGATCCAGGTACTGATGAGCTCTGCATAACTGAGGTCTTTCACACCACAAAGCTGCAGCATTGCCTATAAATACACTCAGCACTTGTTTTTGACAAATGAAACATCCCTCTAGTCAAGACAGCTCACTTACATGAACAAATCATCATATGACTGGAAAAGGCGGAAAAAAATAGCTGTGCTTTGGACTATTCTTTTCAGCATAGACAGCCAGGAGCTGCATCGACTGGGGTGACTGCTGGAATGATGTGCGGCTGTGGCTGATGTCCCATGGAGAAGACGGTGGCAGTGAATGTGTTTGGCAGTGGAAGGAACTGGAAAGTAGATTATGCCCACGAAATTGGAAAGTGCTGTAAATATTCCTAGGGCAGAGAGGTTCCGAGAGCACGTTAGGGAAAGATGGGCGGCGATAGCACGGGAGAGGTACAAGGGAAGAAAGAAAGGGATGGAGATACGCTCCACTTTGTCAAACAGGTGGCCAGCTACTCTTACGGCTTTTGTCTCCTCTACGTGCTAATTCAATTTATTTAGAGAGAGACGTGAGAAGAAGCTCTCTCCCTCCGCCCCGGTTTCAGAATTATTGCATCTCCTGGGGGGAAGGGTTAGACTAAGACATTTGGTTTGGAAATGACTCACTCGGCAGCGCTATGGAGCCGGAGGGTCTATTTTTAATATTTTTAAATGGAGAACTTACCCAGGTCTCATGCCTGCCCTGCGCTCCAGAGGCACCGCGGAGCGCGGGGAGCCGGCCCAGCCCGCTCCCTTCCGCAGCCGCCCCCCGGTAAACATCCCCTTCGCGCTGCCTGCGGCATCGCCGCCGGCCCGGGCCGCCCG
>JAYDZK010000268.1:18896047-18915453 GCA_034509185.1 Euphonia xanthogaster | reverse complement strand
TCACCCCGGGCCGGGCTGCCGGGCTGCCGCTCCCCGCGCCCGCACGGACGGACGGACGCACGGACGCGCTGCCTCCTCGCCGCGATCTGGCGAAACTTGCCACCCACCGGCCAGGATTTTACACTTCCTGGCGGCCGGCCAGCCCTTGCTGCTACAGCCTGCCCCGGGCTGGCTCCTCCCCGCCGAGACGAGAGCCGGCCGGGCCGGGCCGGGCCGGGCGGAGCGGGGCCAGCCGCGCCTGCCTTCCCCGGCTCCCAGCCCGCTCCGCCCGGGGGTACCCCTCCCGTCCCGTCGCAGTCAGGAAGTTTAAATTCTTCTGACCTTAATCGAAAGAAAGGGAATTGAAAGGATGGAGGAGCTCGGGAGGCCCTTGCCGGGGAAGGGCGGCCGGCCCGGGTCCGCCGGGGCGCTCCCGGCCCCGGGTGCCGCCTGGATGCTGGACCTCCGCCGGCTTCTCGCTGGCCCGGCTCGGGGCGCACCCAGCCAAAACAACGGGTCCTGTAGCACGGGGGAAGGGATGTGCCGTTTAAAGTTCGGGTTTATTTTATTTTGATCTCGTGGTTCAAGGTTCCTCTGGCAGCCGCAGCAGCGCCGTGCAGTTTCTCTGTTCTGCTGTCACAGCCTACAGCAGGTATCAGACAGGAAACTGCTGAAAAAAACCATGTGTAATTCGGGGTCCTTAAAGAGATTAAAAGCCGCAATTAGTTGCAATCAGGGAGCAGTGGCATGGAACATGTAAGTCAAATAGTTTCGCTGACTTTTGGAGAGCTACTCATTAATTGAAAACACTTGAGACGTTTACGTGCTTAAAGGAGACAAACCAAATTGGTAAAATAGTGTCATTTTCTCGAGCTGTTTAAGAGCATTTTGTGAATTATGCACTATACTGGTGAAGCTTGGTAACCTGGTGCACTCATTGTTAAGAGAATTCAAATCGTAACTTTGCAACTGAATTGTATCTGGTCTCAGAATGGAAAAAGCTGACGCTACTCTGAAACCAGGATGTACATCCATTAGCTCATGCTGGGATCCTTTAACACTTTTAAGTTGTGTCGATATCCATAGTAAGCTTAGATAACAACAGCTGCCATATGTGTTTGTAGGAGAGGTATCCTGGGGTAGCTTTTTTCTATCTCCAGATGTTTTCAAACAAAGACTCACTGAGGTACTGTGAACCTTACCTGCTGCCCATTGCTTCTACTACTTAGGGTTTACTATTATGAACATGAAATCATTACCTAGAGATCGCAGACAAGACTTTACTGCAAGCTTATGAACACATACAAAAACATATTTCCTGTCCCAGACTCATGTGTCATATGATGAGAGTTTATACCTACCCAGAAGATAAAATCGGTAAATCTACTAATAATTAAAAGTGCATATTGTCATTCACTCTGCACCTGCTTTTCAGGCCAACAGTTACTAATTTTTCAGAGATAGCATTGCTGAAGTGGAGTTTGAGTGGTGATCCCAATCTGTGACTCATGGTATAGCTGGGAAGTGACGATCACTGCAGGTAAATTGGCTGCAAAGCAAGGATGTGACTTATTGTACTTCAGCTGTTCTCCACGGGCCAGCAAAAATCCTAAGGAATTTTCAGGTGAAGAATCTGGTGACCTGACATATTTGTTCAGGTGGCATGTTCCATTTAAGAGAAATTCCCAGGTTTTCTTAAAAAAAAAAAAACTAATCACCATCTTACAAGCTGGCATCTTTCCCCAAATTTTAACTGACATATTTACGAATCAAAACTTGACAAGACATTTCAGGTGTGGGACAAATTCCTGCATAAGGTTTTTGAAAGAAAAGGTTGTTGTCATACCATGTAGTTCTAGCTTCAGGACTACCACTGGGAGACATCACTGCCACAGCACAGACTTACTGTGAGCATCCTGATATATGGCTAGACTCTCACGTGTGGGAGAAGAGGAAGGAAAGAGCTGAAAAGATCTATGCCACCACACCTCTTTCTCTTGGGACTGTAGTGAGAAAATTTCATGTATCAGTGATGCCATGAAGCTTAAACAACTCTTTCAAAGAGAATAAAAAATTATTTTTTTCTTTAGTTGCCATTTAATGTTCATGATTTCAAGCTTGGGGATGGAAGGGAAAGGGAAGGAAACACCTCTAAGCTGTGGGGTTGAGGGTACACTATTCTATTAATTTTACAAGTCAAAGCTCTGGCACAAATGATATTCAGGAAACAAAATATAGTTCCACAGCGGACACTACTACATCTGTCAAAAAAAAATTCAACTCACAGATACTCATTGAGAGACGAATTCTCAGAAGCTGTAATGCTGAGAGAGACCTAAAATAGCAGGAAAGCAGACAGTAAATTAGACAGGCCCATAATTTGAGATGATGGGAGGGGAAAAAAAAAACAGAAACAAGAAAACAATGGGATAGTAGAGTTCATAAACAGAAACTGTAACAAAAGCCTCTGTTACTGGTAGTGTTGTGGAAACTCTTTGGAATACTGCATTCAGTCCTGACTATCTTGTCATCAAAAAGACATCAGTAAACATAAATGAATTAGTTTTTAAAAAGCAGAAGTGATGAGGATTGATTTAGAGACCCTGTCACGTGAGTTGAAAGAACTAAATACAGCTGTGCACGGTGTGTAGGACACAATGCTGCAAGAAAATAAACACAGTTGTGGGAGAAGAGCTATTTTGGTTCACAGAAGTGAGAGCATTTTTATTGTAAGGAGGGAGAAGCTAGGATGAAACAAGGCAAGAAGATTAGGATGAGTACTGTCACAATGGCTTGGCTGCAAGATCCACTGCCTGGCGGAGCAGTTGCTGTGGGAGACTTCTTGCGGTATTTTAAATAAGCACAACACAGTGTTTATCCCTTGGCCTACCAAGCACAGTGGGCTAGTTGATCTTTTACTGAGGAATTTTCCATCTTTAATTTCTGTGTTTCTAAAGCTTCCTCCTCTGTAGAGCACTGTTTGTCACGCCAGTGGCAAACCTCGAGGAGAAGACGAACAAAATAGCCCAGGGGCATAAACAGAGAAAATAACTGAAGTATGTTTGTGTTTGATGCTTTACAGTCATACCACAAATCAGAGCCAGGCAAAGGCAGTGGCAACCAGTATTCCTTACACTAACCCCTGCTAGAAACCATAATATAAATTTCCAAAGGTCACAAGCAAACATAACTGTTCTTTCCATCCTCCTGCTTTAAGTATTCCCATCCCATTCCTGACTTTGTTTGTCTCTCCAGCATCTCCATCTGCTCCATCTCCCTCTTGGCCTTTCATCCCTGAGGTCAGTAAATTGAATCTTTAAATTCATTACTTGGAATCTTACACATCCACCTAAACCCTCGCCAATCTAGTTTCGATACCTCCCATATCAGAGTGGTGTGTCCCATTTTCTAACTACCATGATTCAGTTAATCCTCAGAGCAGTTCCCATCTTCTCAGACATGTCAGCAATCTTTGAAACACATGGCAGTCCTTTTGTGTCTCATTTTCCATCTTACAAGTTTCCTTTTCCATCAAAGTTTCCTTTTCCTCCTTAATTGCTTCATCAGTGTATCATACTTTGGCTTCCTCTGGGAGGGCTTTTTTCTTTTGGTCAGTTCTTCATCTTGACTTCAGGTAATTTCACACACACAGACCAATTAAGTTACTGGTGGATGGTTGCCTTCTCTACTTCAGTCCCTTCTCTTCCTTTTTGAGCTTACCATATGAACTATAAATACACACACACACATTTATTTGGGCATTGTTTTTAAGTCAGACTATTCTTTCTCATTTTCAGGCAATGTCTAAATTTTCCAGATATTTTCTTGGTGTCTTCTATCAAATAACATCCTTTCTTACCCACAGAGTAATATATCTCAGCCTGGCTTTAGTCACTTCATATCAAGATTACTGTGGTATCTTTTCCTCCAGCTTTCAAAAATATAATCTTCATTCATATTTATGCAGAACAGTGCTACAAATGTCATTGCACTCGCTTCTTACATTGAAAGTAATACCTTTTACTTTCCTTCCCTCGCTTGGCCTGTCCTTCTCTACTTATCACCACAGTTCCTCTCCTGTCTTTGTGTTACTGCAGTTTCTTACATCTTAGTTGCACCAAAGTCAGCTGTGATTGCCACTGTAAAAAGCAATCTCACACTGGCTTTGGCTGTTAGCTCTGGCCAGCACTGCCCCTCCCTCGTGCCATCAATATCTCTGTGACTGCTCAGCAAATTGGACCAGGAAGATGAGCTGGGTTACAAAGATGACAGTGCCTGCACCTCTCGCAGGGAGCTTGACCTGACTTAGTGCTGTTGGTGGCATCTGAAAAAGGCAATTGGATCTAGTGCCGTGTGAGGTCCACCACAGCACCAGCCTAAGGTCTGGGAGAAGCTCGCTGTGTTCTCTCAGTGTAAGGACAGGCCTGGAAGCAGAGCTGCAAGCTTCTCTGCCGTGTGTGCTGTCCTGCTGTGAGCCAGTTCCATGGCCATTTAGGATCTGTAGGCTGTGCCAGTAAAGAGCTCACCACAGGGGGTAATTTGGGTAATTTTGGCAAGCTGGCCAATGGCTCAGTTACCAGCTGCAGAGAGGTTTGGTATTTCATATATCAGCTGTCTGCTGGCACCAGCTTTGGGTTATAGGGTCTTTGAAAGCTGGCATCGTTCTTAGGGTGAAATGAGTGAACAGTGGTGAACGGATACCAAATCACACTGTTCTAATTACAGGAGGTTTCTAAGGTGTCTTCCTTTACTCATTCTTGACTTGGTGTGATTCATCTCTTGGTTTTCAGTCTGTCTTTTTTTCACTTTCTACACTTCATTTGCAGACCATGCTATGCTCTGCAGAACAGAAGCACTCCAACACTGCGAAAGTCACCACTGGGGGTAGACTTCTCTTAGTGAGAAAAAGCCAGGCTTTCCTCCTTAAAACTCCTAAATGTGTTTGGAACCGTCACTTTGATGTAGCTCTCAGAGCCAGCTGAAAACAAATCTTTGAGCACACAGCAGAAGGACATGCTCACCTCCTGAGCTGACTGGCATAAGAATCAGTTTAGTCAGGGGCCATGAGGAAATCATGTGCTGTACCAAAAGGGATCAGAGTAGCTCTGCCTATATTTATATTCAGAGAGAATGTGGGAGAAACTTGAAGCCTCATCCATCCCCCACAGTTGGTGGGACGATGGGCAGACATGCCTTTTCCTCTAGGAGCAAGATTCTTACTTGTTTTGTGGCTTATGTTGCTGACTTGGCACAGCTGCTGACAACTTTTCCTCACCTCCCTGAGGTGACCCTGCCTTCCTTGATAAATGGAGGAATGATAGAATGCAGCCAGGTGCCACAGACAGAACATAGATGTTTACAACTTGGTGCTTATTTGCTCATCTGCCCTTGACTTCCACTGTAATTGCCAGGTCATCTTTTCCAGATGTAGAAGTGCTGAGCACATTGGAAGATGCCTTTACTGGCTAAAGGGTCTTATTTTGTCTGCCCAGGAATGGGGCTGTGCTGTGGGGAAGATGGCTGGAGGCTGTGTGGGGAGAGAAGAAAACCCTTGGCCATTCTGTGTTTATCTGCACAGAGAAAGGGCCTGACAGAATGAGTGAGTCACAACTCAGTAACTATATGCCTCTTTCTTACCAACTCCCATCTCACAGAGGAGTGTCAGTGACCTCTGGCATAGAAGTGATGGATACATTGAACTAGGGAGGATGAGAAGGCTTGGAGAACAAGTAGAGGCATTTGAAATGCATTTCAACATACAGAGCAAGATGCAAACACCTATAATATTCACAGCTTGTGGGAGGTATGTGGATGGTAAAAAGAAGGACAGCTTCATAGAATTCCTCCATGTTATCAGATGCCTCTGATCCCAAATTATCTAATGTTACCACATAGAGCCTTTGTCCCAGAACACACCATAAAGCAGGAGGAAGGATACAAGATGCTAAAAGCACTGCACAAAGGAAGATGCAGACTGCATATCAACCTTCTGCATAGGATGAGTCTTTGCAAGCCAGAAGGGTGTGTGCACCTGTGGAATTCAGCTTGTGATTGCAGAATAAATGCATTTTACTCAAGAATCCCATATGCACATGTTCATATGGCTTATGAGTAACACTTTTTGGTGGCCACATGGCTGTGTGTACAGACACACTTCTCCAGTGAGCTAACACAGGTTTTTGAATACCAGGTGTGAAATCTGTGTCTGAGGCTCTGCATTTTTTAGGGGGCAGTCATATCCCAACTGTGCCAATTTGAAGCTGGGTAAATCAGTTTGACACATCACCAGTTTTCAGAATTTTTCTCAGTCTTGCAGGTTTTTGATTTATTTTCAAAAACTCTCCATGGAGACTGCTCTTTATGTGGAATTTACCCTTCTGCCAGGCCAGACTGGAATTTCAGCCGTTTAAAGGAAATATGAAATTTTTGTGTGTGCATGTGGTGCCAACTCACTAGAACAGACACAAGGACAACACTTGGGCTTTGCAACCAGTAAAAATTCAGCAAATAAACCAGCTTGCCTCTTCTCCTTCGCTTCCTCTCTCTCCCCCCTTGCCTTCCTTCCCCACTATTTTTGCACCTTGCTGAAACATACAAAATCAAAATGGTAAAAACATTCCAAGGAAACAGTCATTTACTCTGGATTATTATTCACTGGATTCCTGCACACCATGCCCTGAGCAGGCAGTCTCTCTCCCATCCTTCCCTTGCAGCAGGAAGTGCATCTGCTAGGTCATGGCTAAGGAGAGGCACAGTCCTGACCTGTGGAGACAAGCAGCTGTGGTGACTGTGCAGAGAAGCAATGCCTGGCTGGCACTGTGTCACCTCCTGGGCCAGGAGCTCTGCCCAGCAAGGTACAAATGCAGAGAGGGTCAGGGACAGACTGTGGTGTTCTCCTGCAGCTGGGACATGTGCTTCTTTAAGGCACTCTGCATTAGGCTGCACCCAACACAGGGAGAGGTGATGTTCAGGACTAGGCAGGGGAATTTGGAAGTGAGCTGCAAAAGCAAGGGCACCTACATGTTGTCTGACTGATCCATTATCACCAAGAATTATCAACCTGTTTAAAAATCAGTAGTTCTACCATTAGGAGAGACTTGCTTAGTCCAATTATACAATTGTTACAAGCAACTGGAATAGGAAACGTGTCTGATTGCATAAATCTGGCTCAGGTAGGCTAGCAGGGCTCCCAGCCAGCTTGCATTTGGTTACTAGGCAATGTAACATATTGAGGGCCAGAATGGGTCCCTTTAGCTCAGATTTCTGTCTCTGACAGTAGCCAAACACAGATGCCTTAAGTGGACCATAGGAACAGGAAAAGCATATGGAAAGATGACTTCTCTCAGTCATCTCCACCAATATTTTAACCGTATTAGCTAAGCTGAAGCTAGCACGAGGTGCTCCCTGCAGTTCAATCACTTTTCCTCTATAATTGCAGGTACCTTTGAATTTATTTTCACGTCTGTGTTTTCCAAAGTCTGTGCAGGACAGGTGTCTTGCTGGAGAAAACTCCATGGCATATGTTCCTGATAGGAGGCAAAGAGAGAGGACAGTGTTAAAAGGAGCTAAGTTGCTGCCAAATACACAGCTACAGCCTGAACTGCAAAGTCAATGAAGTCAATTTCAACCAGCCTTAATATGATTCCATATTGTCCCCTTATCTACATACAGTGGTCACAAAATTAACCAAATAAAAGCTTTCCTCTCTTATACATACAGAAGTCTAAGCAACAAAATTTCTGTCACCTCCATAAACCTTGAAAAAGACATTTTGTTGGCATACATGTATTTTTCTCATCTGATGAAAGTTGCAGTGTGCAGCAGAGCTCAGGATATGCACAGGATACACTCTGCCTGCACCTACCTTCTTACACGAGCCTGCCAGCAGGGACAACAGGGCAGAAAGAACCAAGGTCAGCAGCTGACCCAGGAAGATTTGGATTCTTGTGGCTGCAATGCCTTATTACCACTACAATGAGCTTCCAGTGTTTACTGTACACACACAGACTAGTATGTGTGTGCAGTATGCAGGGACATGGGCTGTCTGAGCAAGTAAACAGAAAAGACCAGGGTCCAAGTCAGACTGAACAATAGACTGAGGAGAATGCAAGACTCCTCTTTAGCTGGACTTCCCTCCAGGAAACCCAACTCACACTAAAATCCTCCTGTATCCTGTGCCCTAGTCTGGGGGTGTTGACTCTGTTCCAGCTAATCATGTAAATTGTATTTGCAGAAGGAGGTGAGTGCAGGCTGCTGGATGCTCCCAAGAAAATACTCTGGAAGAAACCTCCCTGCTCTAAGATGGGAGGAGAGTTGGCCTCAGCGTTTTGAGAGAGGTTTGTCTGTTCAAGTGCCCCCAAACACAACTGCTTCTCTAGTGAAGTAGCTGCCCATGCATCAGACCTCAGAAATATTAAAGCTCCTCTCCTGCCTCCTTATCTTGAGAAATGGGAATGGTTGTTCAAACACAGTGATTCTCATTACTCCAGCAGAAGGAGATTTTTAGACTCTGAGGCTCCCATTTCAAGATGACTGGGGTTGGAATTGTGTGGTATTTGAGGCTTACTGAGGCAAAGAAAGAATTGGGACAAGAAGTTGCTAGCTGAGGATTAATATCCTAGCCCAAACCTGGATTGTAAGAAAACTGTTTCTCAGCCTTTTGTAATTAACAAGCCAAATAGTGTTTGAGGGAAAAAAAAGAAAAGAAAATGAAAGTGGGAGTCTCTGGAGCATTCTACTTACTAACAGTGTTTGTCAATTTGCTCAATAAATAAAGCACCTAACATCTAATTATTAAAATGTGATTTTACAAAAATTGAATTACATGCTATAATCACAGCCATTTTGACTGGGATTTTGAGTGGAATGTTGATATTGCTCTCTTCCAACAGTCAGAAATCAGCAAATATTCCATTGTCTGGACTCTTACATTTTATGGATCAATAGTGGTTCATAATTCACAGAGATTAAGTTGATTGTTACTGGTTTGGAGCTTGTAATAGTGATGTTGAAAACCAAGGTAGCTAGGATTTCTGTGTGCTTTTGTGTTTTCTGTCAGTTCTTTTAATATGTTGCATATTCATATATGAAGCTGGTTAGGTCACTGTACTTGCTTTTTCAAAAACACTGTAAAGTGTTTTTTTATGGAATGAGTGACACATTTTCACTTCTTTTAGAAGGATTTGGAAGTAGACTATTCCTATTTTTACATTTCCTGTTCCAGGAAGGAATAGGGTTTTAAAATTTTTGTTACTATAGACTTTTCTTTCCTAGTTGAATCAAATCTGAATAGTGGTGATACTGAAAGAGTTATGCTTCCTGTTTGCTTCTGCTTAAGAAAAAGTTCTAGTAAGAACTGCTGAAAATGCAGCTGTAACTAATTAACATCCAACTTTCTCCAAACACTCTTTAACATTTACTTAACAATTTAAGTCCTTACATTAAACAGTATCTCAAATGTCTTTCCTTTTAGAAATGCTCAGGAAAATTCTCAAGGGTGCTGTGAGTGCTCTTTATGTTCTACTGTAGAAAACATGTTTTCTCAAGAACTTCTGCCTCAGTTTATGGAATTAGAGCATTTCCAGACTGTTTCCCAACAAAATGTAGCTGGTAGGATCCTGACTACTTAAAAATCACATTGACTCTTACAACAAAAGCAGAGGCAAATGCTAGTCCAAATCCAATTTAGGTTGCAATATGCTGGTTTTCACCTAGGACATGGGATTCTTTATGCAATTTCCCCTTTTACCCCCCAACTTCCTATAGTTACATGGTAATTTTGTGTGCTGATTCAGCTGGAACATTCCACTGTTGAAGGGAGTCCATTTTCAGCAACAATTGAAATATTTACCACTTGTATAAGTTGTGAAATATTAGAGAATATTATAGAATAAACTAGCAATTTTCCTCACCATTACCAGCACATTTACAGAAATGACAAATCACTTTCAGTGATACTATGTAAACACTAATTCACTAATGATCATAGTGTATGGAGGAGTAAGAATTTCACATGGTCAATTTAATTTATGGGGAAAATGAAATTAAAAATTAGGAGCCTAATTTTCACTAGGTCCTCTCAACTACTCTTAAAAATCAGATCAAGTTCCATCTGCATGGTAAGGTCAAGCAGACCAAGAACCTGTAGAATAGATGCTCTACACAAACAGTTGCTGATGCACACTATGCATATTCCAGTATTTTTTCAATTCAAATCACCTTCATTTGGATCCCCTGGAGTGAATGCCTAATGAGGTCTGAGCATGTTGGGTACACTTCTGGAGAGCATTTTTCAGTTTAATTTCACTGAACAGAACCTAACCCCTGCACTCAAAATCAGCCCCTGATACCAAATGAAGCGCAGGCAATAAAGATGGTCAGGAGATTTGCATCAAAAATACAGTCCTGATCCCAACTAAAACACCAGTGGAGCCACATCACAAGCATTGCTGGCAGGAGTGCTGCAATGGCTGTGCTCTGTCCCACACTTCTGTCACTTCACCGCACACTAGAGCCACAATGCAGAGAAAAGGCATAACAGGCTGACACATGCTTCTGTTTCCAGACTGGTACACGAGGTCCTACTTTTAGACACATTTCCTGACACACTTCTCTAAACTCTGACAGCTTGTATCCTAAGGTATGAGAATTCATTCTGCTTCATTTCAAGACACGCTGATTCAGAACAGCTGGTGACCCACAGCTGCCTTATTACCAAAACCCTGTGTTTGTGTTGATTTAAACATTGTTTTTACTGCTGGAATAAATTTTTCTTGAAAGTAGTGCTTCAGCTTCATGGTATTTGTGTCACTGCATAATGAAGTTGCATAACACCACTGTGCATTGGCAAGATGCTGCACCAGGAGGATTCAGACAGCAGTGCTCCTGTGTAGTACTGGCACAAAGAGTTACAGGTGAGAGTGGAGAAACCTTTAAGGCCTCGTTTACACCACTGTATTTACATTTTATATATTACATGCATTTTATAATCACATGTTTGTATTGTATGTGGGCACACTGAAATTATAAAGTCAGCTACCAATGTCCAGCCTCTCTGTTGCATGCACAGATTCTCTTTCTGAGCTGACACAAATCCTCAGCAAACATATTGTTGTCACAGGAAAACACTTGACCAGTAAAACTATGCCTGCAGCTGTCTTCCCTGAGCTCTGGTTCCCCAGGCACTGGCTCATCTGCTGATACAGCCTGTCAGAGTGGGGATGCACAGCTGGGGTAAAAACAACCAAGCATCCCAGTGACAGGGCAGCATCAGTAGCTATTAGCCAGGGAATTACTTCCTAGGGTTGATGTTAGAGTCGTCATCATTTGGTTTACCCTTCAACTAAGGTAATTTTACAGCCATATCAAGAGATGTTTTTAACAGAAAATATACTGGGGAGCCTAGTTTAAACAGCAGATATCAAAACAAAACAAATTCTAGGTTCAGCTACGTCATTTTTTTAAAGCTGTGGCACTCTTCAGTAGCCCTTAGATTCAGTCTCTGGTACGGTGAGGCACCATGCATCACACATCAGTCGATGCTGATTTGTTGTGCTGTACAATGCTGCCATTGTGGGGATAAGGAATGAAGTTGGATTGTTTGCAGGATGTATCAGTCAGGAGGAAACAGAACAACAAGCACACAAATGCTTAGGTGCTCTTTCCAGCATAGCAAAACACTCAGCTAACTCATCAAACTACGTTCCTTGGAATGGCAGGGCTAAACACAGCATGTCCTAAGAGGCTGGAGGTTTTGCAAGCTCCATTCTGCAGTTTACTGAGAGGAAAAAAACATAAAACACCACAGCCATAAACCGTTCTGAATTAAGGAAAAAAAAAACCTCATTAAATTAGTAACAGCCCACAGGACATGCACTGTATAAACACCAGGACTTTCTGCTTTCAGAAGTAAGCAACCAATACACAGTTCCCATCCTTGACAAACCAGACCTGCCAAAGCTCACACGCTGAGCGTGAGAGTCACACCACTAAGCTCCCTCCTGCCACATCACAGCTTGGTTTGCACCTCATGTGCTCACAGAGTCACAGCTGCTGCTCTGCATCACAGAGCTACAGGGCACAGCACAGAGTGACTGCATGACCTGCAGAACTGCAATTTTTGTTTGTTTTCACTCCAAACAGCCCCTCTCTCATGCTTCCCCCTCTGTGAGTTACGACGAATGCACACAAAATGGTTAAAGGTATTTTTTCTAGTCAAAGTATTAATTTCTGTTACACATGCTGCATTTACTATGTAATAGATGATAGGCATTGGGGATAAGTCTGTTTTGGTGTATTTTACATAATCTGCTTGAAGAGCTTCCCTTAAAAGAAAGTAATTAGTTTGTACTATTTTGCATATCGTTCTTATCCTATTGGTAGGAGCCTAGCAGACTCTAAGCCACCTAGCAGAGCTAGCTAGATTCAATTTACTTGTGGCATAAAGTTTCACATAAACATAGGCTGAAGTCTTAATGTAATTAGATAATTTCTGCTGTTCTGGCGTTGCCTCACACAACCTTGTTACTAACACTGGAGATTTTGCAAAACTCTAGAGAAGACAATATAAGCTGCCAAGTGGAAACTTCTTCGAGAGGCTGGCTCGTGTCCTGAAATTATAGATGCACAAACACAGCTGCATTTGTGCTATTTCTAAAATACCAGAGGCAAAGCATTTAATATACATTTATATAGATATGAAACACCCCTCTGGGGATTTACTACTTACACACATGGAAATGAACAGCGGCAGCAGCAGATAAATAATGAAAAAGTCAATTACGTTTTAAAGAGCCTTAATTTTAATAGTCCATAGTGATGTTAGTAATACAGGGAAGGACATTTTCAAAGCATTTATCCTGATATTTACCCTTATGATGGCTTGGCAATTTAAGGATATGGTTGTGGAGAGGTAGAGCTTTAGCACTACCTCTCTAGAGAAAGAGAAATCATTTATATTCCAGTCTGTTAGTTTTTACGATTCTGCGCTTTTGTTTTGAGGCATTAATAGAGGCTTTTCTGAATGTTTGTGTTATACCTCCTATTTTCTGGGTTTTAAGCCATATAAAATAGAGAAAGAAACTGCTTTTTGTTGAAAACTGCTGTTGAAACTGTTTTCTGCTGCAATTGCATGTGTGATCAAGGCATTGTTGAAATAACCTGTGGCTTTATGATTTTATTGCTATTTCTTAGCACCTTAATCTTGAGTTCTTTGAGCTAGCCAGCATATTAACACTGAATGAAAAGACAATCATAGCTAGTAAGGCAGAAATAAGCCCTCCAAAAGTGTCATTTCAAACCAATAAAAGGCAGCAATCACAACAAAAGGGGCCTGAATGACTCCAGTATTTCCTTGATAATGGGATATGAATCCTCTTGCCTTACCGAGATGTAACTTTAACTAACGGTGGCTATTCTCTCTCTGTGAGCTATTCCCATACAAAATGAACTGATGGGGTTCTTGTTGCAGTTTTGGGTCACAGCCACAACTCCTTACCTCCCTCTCTGCAGGCAGCCTGAGCTGCAGGAGCAGAGACAATGCAATTTCTTCAAGTCCCTAGGTGCCCGGGGCTGCCTTGATCTGCCACTGGCTGTTTCACACACCTTTCCTCACCACAAATGTAAACTGAGCACAGCTGGGTGAAGTGCTTCAAGGCTGGTGCTTCTCCTCCTGACAGCAGGAGAGCGAGCCCCTGTGTGAGTTGCTTCCTGCTGGGAGGCCCCTGGCACCCAGTGGTTAAAGGCAGGCAGTGCAGAGGACAGTGCTCAGTGGGATTTAAGCTGGGGAAGAGTGGAAGGGCAGCAAGACAAGGTAGCAGACTGAGCATGCTTCGGCAGAGTTTATAGGCTGCGCCACAGCAGCATTGCAGACTGCAATGGGCTGGGGTATAGTGAGGCTTTGTAATGAGAACATTAAACTGATGAAATGAGCCTACAGCTGGCTTGTTGATACTTGACATCACTGCAGTTCCAGAGCTGGCCCTTGATGTTTCACTCTACAGGCTAAACTGCCACAAGTTACCAAGGTGGCCTGAGGCCCCCAGATGTGCAGAAACTGCTCTCCTGACGGCAGTGGATCCCAGTAACAGATGCCATCAACTACTTGCTATGGCAGGTCACTTCCTCTGCTGGAAGAGAGAAGCCATGCAACTGAACCAGGCACTTCTGAGGCTTGCTGGTTTACACACCTTGTCTCACAGGACACATTTCTGGCAGCAGCTGTCGACCTGTTTACCAGTGAGCCCCAGCATGTCTGAGCTTTCTCTTGCTGCCTTCCCCTCTGTATTTGCACAGTTGCTTGAACAGAGTGGTGGTCTCCTCCAGCAGCCAAAAGGGAGAGCTGGGAGCCCATGCTGGTGCTGTCTCTGCCTCCCTGTTCAGCTTCAGCATGATTACATCATGCTAAAGGACACTGACATTCAAAAGGAGAGTGGGGAGGAAAGGCTTGTTTACTTTTTTGCTTTTCTAAGAGCTATTAAATGTCCTGCTTTTGTCTGTGCTGGCTTGTTCCTCCTGTCTTGTCAGAACTGACTCTGTTATGCCATCGGGGCAAATACCTCATGGAAAATGTTTTGTTGCATGCTTTAGTTTGCTTAACAAAACCAGATGCAGTTCCATTGATTCTTATACAGAATTTTTCCCAGGAGTTTTGTGAGCATCAATGAATGGTTGGTAAATCTGAATGAGACCTTGAATAAAGACAATGGTAAAAGCTTGGTATGATGCTTAGGCCAAATACACTCGGCTGGAAAACACTCAGCTTCTTTTTGTCCCAGTGATGCTTTGCAGTTTGAACACATTCATAATCTCATGAACAGTCTGAGCTGCCTATCAAATTTTATAGGGATTGTCTTGCAGCAGAGGGCAAAGAAAATTACCTTAGATGAGCTGTTAAAATGCAATGTCCTCTTTACAAGCGTGAGGCTGCTCACTTTCCAGCTGTAATGCAGGCAACTGTCCACAGACTTACAGAGCACACAGAGTATCTGTTGGCACGAGCCTTACGGATCACATCTGTCAGCAGTGGTCTTACCCTCCAATTTGCAGTCCCACTTGAAGAGTCTCAAGTATCAGCAATCCAAACTGAAAAGGAAGTTCAGCTGTTTCAGCTGAGAGGCCAGGGAGGAAGGAATACTGTCATCTGAAAGGTGATTGAAAACTGACACGGAAGAGTACAAACCCGAATGTTAGCCACATGGTTTGGCTCCATTTCTTAAAAAGCCCTAACAATAAAAGCCTGTCAAGATGACAAGTCCTTAGTGAGTAGAGATGGGGCCAAATAGGAAAGGTTTTGATTCTACATTACATGCACTTTGTTTGCCCTGAAAGAGGCAGCAGACGGGCAATGAACAGGATGCACAGCCATGCAGAGCCAGGCCAGCACTGCTACTCATGCCCACAGCGTATCCCCAGGGCTTCTAGCCTATTCTCTAGCACACAGTTAATGGGTTTACAACAGAAATAAATGCAGGAAACAGGAAGATGAAAAGAGCCTGACTTGCCTAAGTCTGTTAAAGCAAGGATTACCTGTCAAGTCCAGTGATCAGTTCAGAAACTTTCCCCAATAAAACAGACCAAGCAGTCTTTCTGAATTCCAGCAAAAAGTAACATGTGTCAAAACACTAATTACGGGTGACCGTTTGGAAATCCTGTTCTCTGAAGCTCTACAGGGCTTAGCCACAGACTGGCTGGGACACAGAGCTTTCCTCTCTCACACAGTCTACATCCAGGCCCATGAACACACTTGATGTCATCTCTCTAATGCATTCTCTTGGAGCTAAATCCTACATTTCTTATTTGGAAAAGGATAGGCAACTTTCTTACTAAAATTGTACCCACCCAGCAGGGAGCAGTTACAGAGAGGAGCCTTGCCTTGCAGCTGGAAGCCCTTAAGGAAGAGACCACTCTGCTACACATGCTCCAGTGAATACAGGCTGTGCTGTGGGGAAAAATCTAATCCTTCTTCCTATGAAATCCTTAATATCCCAAGGATTTCTCTCCCAGAGACCCTTGAATGGACAAAGTGAGCTAGAACTGTTTGTTTCTTTCCCTGGAGTGTAAAAGATTACAGTTCTCCAGGTAAGAATTGTAGGCAAGCTAAATTTAGTATTTCCTGGTTTTACGTCTCAAGGAGGAAAAAAAAAAATCCTACGCTATACTTTAGGGAGAACGATTTGCAGGTACCCTAGGCTGGCTCAACCAAGAGAGAGTCACATCAGTCAGCACTGCAGCTCTATCACCCAAGACTGGGTGCAGGCAAATTTGCCAGCCCAGAGGCAGAATTTAATTTTCAGACTCAATGACTGGACAATTTGGTTCATGAGATCCAACCCAATTCCTGCAGACAGTGCTGTGACTCATCTGCAGGCTCAGAACTCACAGCTGAGTCCCCTTGGGTGATACAGACATGAAATCATGGTAGAAAAAGGGCTGTGAGAAAACACATCTGGAGGTTATCCAATCTATCTCACTCCCCTAAGTGGGTTTCTTTTTTCAAACTCAGAGAGAAGTGCCTCTGGCACAGCAGATAATTGAACTGGTGTTTCTCAAACCTTCCTGATAATCACACTGATCACAGGGTCAGCCTTCCTTACAGGATGCAGTCTCACGCTTCATCCCTGATAATTTAATTCTGGAGGCCTTGACCTTGAAGAAAGAGGAAGGAAGGAGGGAAAGAAGGGAAGAAGGGAATGAAAGGAAGGAGGAGAGGAAGGAAGGGAGGGAAGAAGAAAAGATCAAACCAAATAAAGCATTTTACTAAACATTTCTGTTGGCTTCAGCTGTTTCAAGTTTGATATTAAACAAACAGCATTTCAATTTTGATATTAAATCAAACCTGTCATTATTTCTTTATAATTATAAGGCTCCCAGAGCGAGAAAATGACAGCAATAGGAGGTGGACTGGAGAACAAATTCAGTGGGATGCCAGCTGTGCTTACTGGCAGGCAGCATCTTTGTTCTGAGTATGTGACTCACAGGTAAATGTTCTCTTGTCACATGCTCCTGTGAGAGCTGGCAGTGACAGTTATCTACTCTCCCCTACACCCTCCCATCCTTTCCATCTCTCACCTACTTGTCTGACAAAGTTACTCTGTACAATTAAATCCTTAACCCAGGTGTGGTGGTTTGACTTTGGCTGGACACCCAGTGCCCACCAAAGCCACTCTATCATGCCCTTCCTCAACTGAACAGGGGAGAGAAAATGTTACAAAAGGCTCATGAGTTAAGGACAGGGACAGATCACTCACATTACCATCATGGGCAGAACAGCCTTGACTCAGAGAAATTAACTGAATTTATTACTGGTCGAAATCAGAGCAGGATAATAAAAAAACAAATCCTAAAATCACCTTCCCCCCACCCCTCCCTGCTACCTGGACTTAACTTCATTCTTGATTCACAATTACTTCTGTGCAATAACTTTTGTTTTTTCTTCTTAGCCTGCCATCCCAGAGGTGCTCCCACCATCACTGATGGGCTTGGCCTTGGCCAGTGGAAGGTCCGTCTTGGAGCCAGCTGGTTCAGGCTCTGCTGGAGATGGGGGAAGTTTCCAACAACTTGCCAAAGAAGCCATCCTTGTAACCTCCCACTACCAGAACCTTGCCACTACAATACACTAGGCATGGACCATCCTGATTTTATTGAAGTCTTGTAAAGTCATTGCTTTAGAAAGGCTCTGAAAAAAATGTAAGTGTCCCTCTCCCCCAGTTAGATATGGCATTTCAGAAGTGTTACTGCTTAGAAAAATTCTGCTTACCTCTTAGAAAAAGTCATCCTTATTGGTTTGGGAGCAAGACAAGCAGGCAGATTATAAGAGGTCAATGACACAAGTACAAGTATATCCTGTGAACAATCCCTGTTTCCTTTAGGCATGCTTCCTCAGATTGTAACACAGTGCTGTTTTTTCACAGTGCCTCCATTCTGTTTATCCTTTCACAACCTCCATGCTTACTGCTGATGTTAATAAATGCCCACACTTACTACTGCAGGATGTTATGTGTTATACAGAGAGTGCCATTACCTTCCCTGGCACTCGTGACAAAACTGACCTACCTTGAGTCATCTAAAGACTGAACCAGGGTCAAGAGAATGTGATCCTGGTTTCCTAGCTCTTAAACCCCAACCTCTAACCACTACCCCATGCTTTTTCCCCACTGTTAACTTTTCCCCCATTGTTTAACCCACTAGCTGCAAACCTTTCATTTTGGAAATCAAAAATTAATATTTCACCATCCTTCCCTTCACTTTCTGTTCTATCCTAGTGTGTAGTATGGAATCTGTTCCTCTACAAGAGTAAACCCTGTTCCCTACCAGGTTTGTGAAGCCCAGTGGAAGAAGCGTTTATATGTTTGTATTTCTCACTGTGCAATATTCTGCTTATAAACCAACAGAGATGGTAATGAGGATGGGGACGTGAGAGAGGCAGCAACGGGGAAAGACCATCGATTAGTGATGCCCTGGATGCAGATGTGCTGGAAGTCACACAAGGCAAAGAGAAGCCGTTCTCTCTCAGAAAGAGGACTTATTCAAATCCTTTAAAAAGCGAAAGACACAGCTTGAAAAGATAATGGTCCGTATCGCTATCATAGCGCCACGACAAATCCTTCACCTCCCGCCCCCGCTGGTTGAAAGCAGCGCGTTTACAGCACAATTCCAAGGCAGAGTTTTGCACTGAAAGTAGAAAACGCCCAGACTGGAGCGACAGAGACAGTGCCACACACCGAGGGCTTCCCCGTCCCGGTCCGTGTGCCGGTCCCTGTCCCTGTCCGTATCCGTGTCCCTGTCCGGTCCGTACGCCGGTCCCGGTCCCTGTCCCTGTTCGTGTCCCGGTCCATGTCCCGTGTCCCGTGTCCCTGTCCTTGTCCGTGTCCCGTGCCCTGGTCCGTGCCCCGGTCCCGGATCCTGTCTATATCCCTGTCCCTGCTCGTGTCCCGGTCCATGTCCCGTGTCCCGTGTCCCCGTCCGTGTCCCCGGCCCCGCCCCGGTGACGGGCGCGTGATGGCGGCGGGCGGAGCGCGGCCGCGCTGACGGCGCCAAGATGGCGGCGCTGGGGGACGGGGACTTCGCGGCGCTGCAGATCCTGCTGAAGGTGAGCGGGGCCGGGCCGCGGGGGCCGGGGCCGCCGCTGCCGGGCCGCGGCTGAGCGCCCCCGCTTTGCTCCCCGCCAGGCGCCGTCGAAGGACGCTGTGCGGCAGCTGTGCCAGGAGTGCTTCTCCAGCCCGCCCGCCGCGCTCGGCCCGCTGGCGCACCGTGCCTGCCCCGGGCTCGCCGTCAGCGCCGAGGAAGCGGAGCAGGTAGGGCCGGGCGGGGCAGCCGCGGGCCCCGGCGGGAGGGACCGAGCGGGACGGTGCCCCGGCCGGAGGGACCGAGCGGGACGGTGCCCCGGCCGGAGGGACCGAGCGGGACGGTGCCCCGGCCGGAGGGACCGA
>JAYDZK010000268.1:18829326-18895947 GCA_034509185.1 Euphonia xanthogaster | reverse complement strand
CTGCCCCGGGCTCGCCGTCAGCGCCGAGGAAGCGGAGCAGGTAGGGCCGGGCGGGGCAGCCGCGGGCCCCGGAGGGAGGGACCGAGCGGGACGGTGCCCCGGCTGGAGGGACCGAGCAGGACTGTGCCGCTGCCAGCGCGGGGCTGGCCCAGGCCCTCGGGAGGGTGCGGGAAACGAGACGTGCGCGGTAACAGCGACCCTCGCCCGCGGCAGAAGGGAACGGGCTGAGGCTGCGAACCGGAGGGCGCTAGGAGCTCAGCCCCGTCCTGCTGAGGCTGTCGGGCCATACTTGGATGCCCAAGGCACTGGTGGTGAGGGTCTCGCAGCTTAAGCTGTGTCTCCTGGCTAAGAAGGCCCGTCCTGTGCTGTATGTAATGATTTTCAGCCCAGCCCTTCTCTTGCCTCCTGACAGCTGGTGTCTGCTTTGCACAACCTCACCAGGCACGTGGTGTACCGCGGCTTGACCGGGGCAGAAGACATCCTCTGTCTCTTCCCAGAAAACTTCCACCAAAATCTGAAAAACCTCTTGACTAAAATAATCTTGGAGAATATGTAAGTGCTATCCACCTGTCATTTGCTTTCAGCTGGAGAGTTAAGGCCTGTGTGTGTAGTTTGATACATGGATAGTTGGCAGCACGAGTCTTGTTTCTCTAAATGGCCAACGAAACACAGCCATGGGCACACAGAGTTTTCCCATGACTTTTGAAATGGACGTGGGCCACATTCCCAATATGCAAAGCCCCTTTTATCCTAACAGCTGTGTGGTGAAAAAATGCTACTGTTGATGGTAAAACTTAGAAGGCTGGATTTCAGCTCTAGAAGATCTAGGTAGTGTCCAGATATCCATCCACTTGTCACCATGGCTCAGGTGCAGAGGCACTGTATGTGATAGAGCATACATGAGGTAGTGGCCGGGGAGGGCACTTCTGCTTGCACATCTCAGCGCTTGGAGCCCATTGCTTTGATAAGACCAGGGAGAAAGGTGTGGGCTTTAAACGAGCTGCCCTTCCAGAAGAACCCATGGCTGGTCACCAGTTTGCCTGCCATTACCCACCAGTGCCAGCCTTTCCATGGCACTCAGTAGCATAGGCAGTCTGTGTCTCCTGCTTACTGCTGGTGACCCTGCAGTCATGCTGAATGACTGCTGGTGACCCTTAAGCCATGCTAAATGCTTACCTCTTTTTTTTTTTTCCTCAAAGCAGTGTTGATATTGTTTTCTCCACTTTTTCACAGCTCTTCTTGGAGAAATGAAGCACAAGCCAGTCAGAGTAAGTAGTAATCTCAGGAATGAGATTGTCTGCTAGGAAATAATAGATTATCTTAGTATTGTATTTATGAAGTATCTGACATGCATTACATAGGGACCAAGGCAGTGGTCCAAGGCAGACATTCCAACAGATTGATCTGTGTTAACATAAAAAAGTGAATGGTTTCCTGCCCTCTCAAGCCAGCAGCAGTCAATCTTTGCAAATTAACATACAAGGCTTAACAGATGTGTTTTGTGCTGTTGCAAATGCTGCCAAGTGCTGGCCCTAACAGACTGAACAGGAATTTGTTCCAAAAGCAGGAGCAAGGCAGCCAGTTGTGCACTGCCCCCTGGAGCTCTGCGCAAGGAAGCAGCAGGGGCAGGGAGAGAGAGCTTTTCCCCAGACAGAAAAAAAAATTCAATTAGACAATAAAGTACAGAGAGAAGGTGACTTGAGTGTCTGTAGATAGTAGGAAGGCTGGCATTCAACCCCTGGGGAAGACACTAAGCATCTTACAATAGGCAGAATCCAGACAGGCTGCAATTGCCTACTGAGACAGCTCTTTCCTTAGCAGCCAAGTTGGACTGGTGTTTCTTTCCTTGGCCCAAGAGGTCTCCAGCTCTGAGCTATTGATGCCAGTAATGCACCTGTTAAATGGTTTCTGCTATGCTGCATGTAATTAGGATGATATTTGAAATATTTTTAAGGAATGTGAAGATTGCAGTTTGTCAGTATATTTGCTGTACTGCCAGATGCTTTGGTTGGGGAACTTGAAATAACATGTTTTATACTGCTAGATTTTGCAAGGTTTCCTGAGTGCTTTCTTACCAGTTTCAGAGCAGACCAGTAAGCATGCAGGTGCCAGAGCAACTCACAATGAAACACTAGTTGAGTGTAGCAGGCAGCAAGGCAGGGCAGAAAGATGGGGAGAAGACATCTTACTGTTCACCTTCTCCCAGCTGCTTTGGAAATGGATAGTTCTGCTCCTTGCACCGAACTGCCATTGCATGTAATGGTGGGAGAACCCTTTTTGCCCCTCCAGTGAGGAGGTCTTCAGAGACTGGCTTATTCCAGGGTAAAATGATGGGAAACCATGTAGTAGGAACTAAACTCCTACACTTCCCAGGGCCAGAAGTGGAGAGGCCTGTGCATGGTGGTAGTCACAGGTTGCAGGGTCTGGTATCACCATGTGCTGCTGAGCCTAACAGAGCCATTTTTTAATCCCCCAGTCTCCCTGCCTCGGCTGGTGGACATGGACTGGAGGGTGGACATCAAGACATCTTCAGACAGCATCGTAAGAATGGCAGTCCCTACCTGCCTGCTGCAGTTAAAGGTAATGGCAGTGGCTGTGAAGGACCCAAATAACAAAGTCCAACACCTGACTTGCCTGGGAAAACCAGTTTGGACAGGCATGTGGTGCTTGCCTCGTGCCTGGTGGGCTATTAGACTTTGTCAGAGATGATACCTGAAATGCCACAGAGCATGGGAATGGTGTCTCTGATGAAAGCTCTCTTGCACAGAAGTTTTGTGTGCATGAGGGTGTGAGAAATCACCATGTTTGTTCCTTGTCACAGTTGTTTTCTACAGAAAAAAAGAAGATAGATCATGAAGCCATCATCCTTTAATTCTAAACACTCCATCAGCATGTTTAGCTGACTTCATTAGTTGGGAAATGACTTGAGATTACTAATAACTTCCTTCACTAGCCAGATCTATCATTTGGGGAGCATACCTACCTTACTGCTTGTGTTCTGCAGAGTTTTGGGTCCCCCCAACCAATAACAATCAGATGAGTGGGATTCAGAGGAGGAATTAAAATCTAATTTCTGTGTGTGGGGTGGGGTTAATGTGGTATCTCTGATATCTGCTGAGATGCTTTTGATACGGATGTGGCTTCCTGCCACAACTATCTTCAAAATATCCCAATACTCATGGCAGTAGATGCTCACTTGCACTCTGTCAATGGGAGTGCACTTCATTAGTGAGGCACACAGCTTAGGAAATGTGCCATGGTTCTTCAGGATGGAGCTGGATTCCAAATTCAGACCATTTTGTTTAATCTGTGTATTAAACGCTACATTTTGTAGCGGCTCTGGAAGAACACGTAAATTAATTTTTCATACAACTAACATCTGCATTCCTATTTTAAGATTCAGGAAGATGCTGCCTTATGTGGAAATAATCCTGTTGTTTCTGCACTGACTGTGGAACTGAGCAAAGAAACCCTGGACACTATGTTAGAAGGTCTGGGAAGGATTCGGGACCAACTTTCTGCCGTTGCAAACAAATGAATGCTCAAGGGCTTGGATTCCAGCAGCAAGGAAGGGAAGTATTCTCTACCTACAGCTGTCAGAAGTTGCAGCCTAGTGTAACACGTTGTCTATTTCAGCAAAACAAAACTAAGGAGGTTTCTTTCTTGAGTTAATAAGATAGCTTTTGAAAAGCTAACACTCAAATACTCATTTGGTTGGATGCCAAGAAATGGTTTCCTATTATGTTGTTGAACAAAAGCTGTTCACTGTTTCAGAAGAGGATTTCAGGGCTCAGAGCTTGGCTTAATCACAAGGGTCATAGCTGGAAACAGCAAATAGCTGCAGCCAATGAAGCAAGTTCTATCTCTGTCCTGAAATGAGAATCTGAAAGGCTCAAGCTGGGTAATGGGCTGCCTTCCAGCAAAGGGAGGGTGCTTCTCTCTGGAATGTGCATGTACTGAGGTGCCTGCTGGATGTAGCACTCTCTCCCTCTCAGTGAAGCACAGATTGTTATTACAGGATAATGCACTGAAATAGGGCAGTTATGCTACAACACATTGCCTTCTGATCAGCTTCACAGCACCATTTGCAAAATGACTGTTCTCATCATCTTTAGCAGAACTAATTTCCTCCTTCTGTTTGCAAAGTAAAAAAGGAGTTCAGGTAATTCATGTTTGGGGTTTATTGGACTCTGGGCTTTGTCTTTGCTGCACAAAAACCAAACTGGGAGAATAAAGAATTGAAGGCTGTTTTCTGTGCTGTAGGAAACCCCTCTGTGGCAATATGTGCCTATACTTCTTCAAAGTGTTCTGTTGTTCGTGTAAATCTTCATTTAATTAAAGAATGAACTGCTAATTGATTTTGTGAATCCTTTTCAGTCTGGAAGAGATGTTGTCCTGGGTTACCTCAGCCTCTTTGTGATGGTGCCAAGTTTCTAGGCTGGTTTAATGGATGTTTGTGTTTTGTTTCCTATTCAAATTGATTCATGTTTGAAACTTCCTTCTCTTCATTTTAATACAGTTTCCGGATACCTTTTTCCGTGGGTATCACCTCTGCACAATATTAGAGGATTACCCTGAGCTAGAAGTTTATAAATGTGTGTGCATTGTGAGTGTGGAAGAGTTAAATGGAGAAAATAACAAAATTCAGATTCTTCTTTCTGATGAGCTTCTATAGAAGTCTATATCCAAATGTGTTTATGGCAAAATCCAATCTTTCCTGCAACACTGGGCTCTTCAAGACACAAACATTGTTTGTTGTGTTTGGAAACACGAAATCATTCAAGAAGTGTGCACAACTACAAGAACTTTGTTAATTAATTCTACATATCCCCCCAAAGTGCAGGGTAGAATGTAAGTGTAAGTGAAGGCTGTGCCTTTAAAAGATAATGGAGCTCATGAAATGCAGCTCATGCATCAAGATCAACTGGGTGGCAAGTCCCTTGTTAATGTCTTGAGCAAAGATTACAACGATTAGTATGGTATCAAGGCACACTGGTACATTTCATGTATAATAGGGACATCTCAAATGGAGAAGATGGATATTTAAGAGTATGTTCAGTAAGAGTCAGGCTGTGAAAAACATCTCTAACAGTACTTTAGTTTGAGGAAATTTTGTTGCCTTTGCAGCCTAGCCTTTAAAAAATTAAAAAGAATAGTTTATATAGTAGTGTTTTAGAAGGTAAGACTCACTGAGGAAGTAAATAATTCAGGATGAAGTACTGTAGTGTTAGAGGAACTGAGGAAGTCAAAACACAGAGGAAATCCTTGAGGTAAATACTGAAGTTATAGTCAAAATGTAGGGTCCAATGAAGAACTGATAGTTGTTCTTGTGTAGAACAATTGTACAACTATGGAATAGTTGTTAAGAAAAAGAAGATTTAAAAATGAAAAGGCTTTTCTGGTGGCAGAGTGGAGCTTTCTGCAGGTAGCTGAAAGTTGCTTGTGGAGTCTTAACAAAAAGGAGTGTGCCCACTGAACCAGAGACATGCCAAACATCTGGTGACTCCAAGGGGCAGATGTCCAGTCATTCTGCAAGAACACACTGGTGTTTTCTAGCCCAATATTTAGGATGCTGTGAGAGCTTGCCTTCAAATCTTTGCCTAAATTGTTAGGTATTTTATTGTGGACTCTTAGCTCCTTAGCCAGAAGAGCTGAGACTGCTCTGAAAAAGGGACATAAAACAAAGGAGGCTGAGTAGGACTGTCATTACCCAGACAGCAGCAGAACTTCACATTAAAGTCCCTTTTATGGAGACTGCTACACAGAAAGAGAATAAATTGCCTGCTACTGCTGGCAATCATATGTGATCTTTTTCATAAAGTTATTGCTCTCTTAAAATGAGTTAGATTTTCATCCTCCCTCCACATATTGCTGCTGTTTGCTAGGGCTAGCCTAAGAGATGATATATTCGTCTCTTCTCTGTTACCAGTTTGTTACTGTGCCAACACTGTCTTGCTTACTTCTTTCTTGCCTTTCCATTTTTCTGTCCTACTTAAGAAGCAGTAAAGTCCCTGACCACTTTTGATGACTAAGCCTTGTAAGCTCTATATTCTGTGCCTTTCAGAATTGCAGTGGCCATTCTTCACTTAACAGTTTGCATCTCCCTTGAATGGGGTCATCACCACTAGTGTTTCTAGAGGATTGTCCAAGGACATTACTAAAGAATGAACTGTCATAGTATGTGAATCACCTGAATGAACTGCCAGGAAACCACAAGCCTTCATTGTGAAGTGGAGCTTAAAAGCTCCATCCTCGTTCCAGTATTTGAGAAATAGAAAATTCATTTTCTGCATGTACACTTGGTAATGGTGCTAATTCAGTTGCAGTAAGCAAAACAGTGATAAATTTATTTGTAAAACACAGTATGCAAGTTAAATTCAAATTGTAATTTCACAATCAGACATTGTGTTGAATCAGACTGTGTCACAGTGTTGAAAAAGCATTACAAACATTAAAGCCTATTTTGTATTATTCCAAACAATACAAACAATGCTACCTTTTATTGCAAGAAAATGTGCACTTTAGGGTGTTCAGACTAAAAATTGTGTAGGTGTGATTGAGAGCCAGAAAAGCTTAGATGCATTTAAGGTTCCTAGCTTCTACTTCAATTACTGATCTTTAAAAACTCTGGTTTAGAACAGTAGAAGACTTTCTAAGACTCATGATGGTTTGGTAAAGATATAATAATTACTTTATATTTAAGTTTTGAGTTTAATACATGAAATTTATATATTCAAACTCTTCCAAAACTAATATGTATACAAAGTTTATGCTTTGTTTGTAACTGAGGTCCTACTGTTTCACTTCAAACAAGTTATTTTGTTACTAGTAATCTGGTTTAGAATTGTTTTGACCTAAGTTTAAAATGTTAGTTTCTAATTTTTTGCTATCTAATTTTCACTGGATATAATAAAGTTTCTTTAACAATATGGGTGGGGCCACCTGCCCAGATCAGGATTGAAGAAGGCATTTTGGGATCAACAGACCAATCTGGGATAGTCCTCTTGTTAAATGCACATCCCTCTTAAAAACCACAACAGTCCAGCTTAATCTCAGTTTTTGGTACTAGCAACAACATACCTAGTGGTGTACTTTTGTCAGCTGCTTTATAACTATGGTTATTCTGAGTTATAGTAACCCCTACAAAAATAGTAGTTTAATACATTTACCACTCTTTTTTATATGCCCTTGAAAGGTTAGTCTCACTAGGCTGTAGAGTGGCAGCACTTGAAGTTGAGGAATGCCACCTCCCCAGACCCTTTTCTAGCGTTTTGACCCCTTAGTCAGAAACCTTAGTACATGGCACAGTAATTACACAAACTGTCATGTATTTTTCCCCCCATCTGCACAAATGTTGTGCAGGTAGTTGCTGATTTTTTGCTCTGGTTTTAATGTAAGAAATTAATAATGCTTGTGACACTTGGGCTTGCCTTACTAACTGACTTCTCCAAGGTATAACTTGGTTAACATGATGTAATTTAGTGTCCAGTGTCACTGCACCAACACAGCCCTGTATCATTACAATGCAAGGCCTTGGCTTACCCACCATCAATATGTGCTCACCCTGCCCAGCATTTCCATCTGCTCTCATGATTCACATTCATCTGGCCCCTGCTTGAAGGCAGCTGCACTACCATCACCAGTGAATTAAACCTCACAAACTACAGCAGGGACACGTTTATAGCAAGGCTGATGAAAATGTGCTAAAGGTCTTGAGTTTTTCAGTTACACCCAAAAAATCATAGGTATCTATTAGAAGCTTCACTGCAAGGATCAGTGGCCAAACACTGATCCCAACACGGTGCCTTTTTAAGTACATAAGAACCTGACTGTTGCTGCTTGATGCTTTATAAACCTCTTGTCTGGACTTATTAGTGCCTATGAGTCTTGCCACTGACAATGCTGCTGCTGTGTACCTATGAAATCCATAATAAAAATACCAGTGCAACACACCCACCCTGTGACAATCCGCTGGTGTATTTTACTGAGTATCACGGGAAGAAGAGGACCACAAGAGGGTCAGAACTGGCACTGCAAGCTTACAAGCTTCCTAAGCTTTCTGTAACATTGGCCTTTAGCAAAGAAAGAATCACAGAATATCCCAAGTTGGAAGTGACCCACAAGGGTCGTGGAGTCCAATTTCTGACCCTGCACAGGACAGCTCCAACAATCCCACCATGTGCTTGACAGTGTTGTCCAAACACTCCTTCGACTCTGTCAGGCTGGTGCCGTGACCACTTCCCTGGGGAGCCTCTTCAGTGCCCAACAACCCTCTGGGGAAAGAACCTTTTCCGAATAACCAGGCTAAACTTAACAGAGACTAGGAAATGAGCCTAGATTTACAATCCTAGTTTGCTAAAACACTCAAGCCTAAATGGCACTGAGAGAATTCGACATAAATTAACCACTTAGTTGAGTATTTCCAGCTTTCTAAACTGGTACTGCTGGCCCGGCTCGGCTCGGAACAGCATCTGGCCATCTTCCGGCGACACGCTGGGCAGGTGTGAATGAAAGCAGAGTGAGAATCAAAGGATGCCACAACAAAAGAAACACTCCTGAAAGCGCAAATTCTTTTTCTCCAGGAGATGGCGAGCTCGGTCTCCCATTTCTCTTCCCTCCTCAGTTTCTCGGCAGGACACAGCAGTCTGGGCTGTCCTCCTCAGAATCTGGGAGCAAATCAATGCCTGCCAGAGTCCAAACAGCACCGAACCAGAAGGGGGGTTTTATTCACTGCTCAGCAAAAGCTCTCCCAACTGCTCCCATAGCTGCGGATTGAGGCAGCTGAGCACATTTTAGGGGAAGCTGGCAGAGATGGAAGCAGCAGATGGTTCTCTGGACTGTGCCAGTCATTTTAAACACCAAGAAGGAGGAACTCTCCCTTCTTTTTCCCAGGCTGGATGCATAGTCTTTCAGGGAGAGCTTAGGCACTTACAAGGGTAAGAACAATGTTGCATTTTAAGGGATGAGCACAACTTCGAATGCTTCCAAACTGGCCTCTCTCAGACAATGTGAGTTTTGCATAGATTTGTCTTTAAATAGTGGTGAGCAGGACACTGTAAAAATCACGTCTGGAGAAGGAAGTAAGATGGGGGGAGGGAGAGTTCCTTCTTTCCCAAGCATGTTAGAAAACAATTTAGAACAGTGCACAAAGCACAATGGCATCTTGTGCAATGTATATACAAATTGTCTTGTTGCTTTTCCACTCACTTTTGCTGCCGCTGTTAATACAAGGCCTGGGATGAAAGCATTCCCTCCCCTCGCTGACCTTTCTGCACCCCCTCCTCCCAGGAGGCATCATCTTGCCACTCTGGGAGGGGAAGTGCTAATGCACACTAGCAACACTGACACACCACACAGTGCTGTCAAATATGCAAAGTAAACAGAGGCAGTGAAATAGTACCCTGCTTTCATCCTTACTCTCTTCCAGTCACTGTTCTTGTAAAGGCTGCTTTGGAACAATAGTAGGTACGGCTTCCCCCCCCAACCCCCCCAGGAAAGACACAATTTGTCATGTTGACAGCATCCCTTTATGCTGATGAGATAGTGAGGGTTGGGTGCCAACTAGCAGCAGAAATATAATAGCATCCATCAGAGCTGTGAGCTAGAGTTGGCCAGTGCTTTTGTTTGTAATTTAGAGGGCTATAACTCAGCCTTGTAAATAAGATGCAGGAGGAACTCTACACTGAAAATCTGAACCTTGCAGTGAGCCCTTTAGTTTCTTAGGGAAAAAAAATCAGGTTTGCTTTGACATTCTGCACTGTGCTGAAAAGAAGTGATAAGAAACCTGGATGAGATGACTGCAGCATACCAATGCTTTGCACTAACAGGGCTAATTGGAAATGCTGATTTCTTTACAACTGTATCAGCGAGTGTAGGTCCAGGGTGTTCAAACACACTTTCTGTATCAGTAAGTCTTGAGGCAAATGGTATCTTCACTTCCAAACAAATCACTGTACAGGTCAGCAAGGCTCCCCAAGTGATATCTCTACTCCACACAGTGGCAGGGCTCAACCCACATAAAGCTCACTGCAGATTTATGACCAGAATCAGTAAGTTACCCACTGTCTGAAGTATTCTGGTTCCTCAGTGCTTGGTGGCATTTAGGTATTGGGGCCTCGTTCCCAAGCCTGTTTCTGCATTTATCTTATTTTCATGCCTACACAGAGACATGACCCCTACTTTTGGATGTTTTCTTTTTTTCAATCCACTAGTGTCAGCCAGTATTATTCCATGCTCTATTAAGCCAGAATGGTAGAAAGTCTAGAAAGTTTGAACTGGATCTCAACAGACAGCAATAGACTTTGTGTCTGATGGCAAATAAATAATCAGAAGATCAGAGTGAAATCAAAGAAACACAAAGCATGTCTTTAGTGTATAACTGAAAGCTAAGAGAACTGCATTTAGTAACTACTGTTTTTCCTCTCTGAAAAGAACAGCATGAAAGTGTACTTGGCCATCTGTGTCTCAGGATGTTTTCCTTTTCTTGGGCACAGATGGTAAACTTCAAACATCACTATCACTCCCATCTACCACATAAGCCCTGTAAGCAATCTTATTTACCATTTCTAGCCATTACTTTTCAGTGACCTCATTTCTCCTTTGGTGCTTGTCTCTGTCTCTCTGGGAGCCTCTCAGGAGCCCCCGGCCTGGCTCCAGCAGACACTGGGACAGCAGCCCCGACACGGCCGCTGCGGGGAGACACTCTCTGTGCCTGGGGGTGCTGAGGGCAGCTGGGCCGGCCGCCTTTGCAGCAGGAGAGACACCAGAGACATCGGGGGAAGAAAGGGGCCGACTCTTAGCCGGGGCTCATCCAAGGTTTTATTCAGGAGCTCTGGGGAGCTCCTGCACCTCAGGGGGCTCCTGCAGAGAGCCCCGGGAGCTGTGCCAAGGTTACATATAAAGGGAGGAGGAAACCAAAAGCAGATCACATTTTACCAGCCAATAAATGACCCAAAGGGATGGGTACTGGGGGATAGACACTCAGGACAGTGTATAAAACAAGGCTCGGGGGGTTGACCCCTGGCCTCTGGCTCATCACTCGACGTCTTGAGCCAAAGCTTCTGGATGAAGGGGATGGGATGCTGGGTGATTGGCAAAGAGCCAGTGTGGGGATTTGGGGATGATCTCATCAAGGGAGAGGAATTCCATAGGTAAAGGGGAGGGGGTACAGTCCCAGGTAAACTATCTGGGAGAACTACGGGGATACAAAAAAACAAAACCTATTTCAAAGTATTACAAAGTATAAAAACACACTACAACAGGTGCTGTCTTGGAAGTTCTGGCTAATATTAAAGGCACTGAAATAGACACTTTCAACACTCCCTTGTGGGTGTGGTAACATGGTTTTCAATAAAGCAAAGACCCTTTAAACAAAATGAAAGCTGGCCACATTTTCCCCTTGTCCTTAGGCAAGTAAAAAATAAAACCCCTTTCCTATGCTTTCAAAACAATAAAATAAAACAGCTAAGCAAGAAATCCAATCAAGGTGAACCTTCATTCCACCTTGTGGTTTGCACGCCACCTCTCCAGACTGCACATTGTCTGAGGCAGAGACTTTGTCTTCACAGCACCATAGAGGAGACTGACTCTGCCACTGGTACTCCACCAGTAACACCAAGGATTCTGTCCCCTGGTATCACCAAAATACTGTAGTTATTTCAGGATCAGATTTCCAGTTGCCTGACACAGCAGGAGGCTTATCATTTCCTACATAAATAAGGCTGATCTATGCAGTTTAATGGGTGGATTGTGTCACCACTGGCAGCTCAGAGAGAAATGGTCCCATTTTCAGGTGTGGAATACTTACTTTGGAACTTCATATATTTCTGATAACCCCCCCTCTAAGCCCATCTAATCTGCAGTGTCAGAAGGGACCTCAGTACAATTTCCCCCAAGAGAAGCAATTGTCATGGTATTTTTGGTTAAAATTTCTTCTTCCTCTACAATTCCATTTCCTTATATCATTCTGTATCATACACACTATCATTCTTCACTCCAGAGTGGATTACACTCTGGCAGTGAAAGAACAGCATCCTATTTCAAAAACTCAAAATAAATGAAAAGCACCAAAATTTAAAAATAAATTACACAGACTGTCCTTTGTTGTAATGGTGAAGACAGCCATAATGCCTTTTAGTAACTGAAAATGAACTTGACTTTCAGGTGATGATATTCAACTAATTAGCATTTCTCTTGAGAGGGGAAGAAAATCTTGGGGGACAATCTCTGCATACAAAATCAACATACTGGTCATTAATGATATTTATTCTTAAGTACAGGCAGCTTACTCACATGAGCAATGTTCTGGGGAAGGAGTACCCTCTAGCATAGAGCTGTTCTAACAGCAGGCACTGGTGCAACTCTGGACCACAGCCGGGTTTTGCTGAGAGCTCTGCAGGCTCTAGAAGAAATAAAACTTTTCACAGCTCCTTGGCTACAGAAACAAACAGGGCGCAGGAGCAGCTGCAGCTCTCCAGGCTTAAGAGCATGTCCAACCCTGGGAAGTGGGACTGAGGCTGGCTTTTACAGCAGACCTGGAGGCCTTGATGTCACCTATGGGAGCACAGTAAAACTGAAGCAGGCAGCCCAGGTGGGGGTGAGAGTGAGGCCTGGAAACACAGACTTCTGAGCCAAGTGCTTGTCTCTGCAGTGTCTCTGAATATCTCACTTTACCTCTGACTTCTGCCTAGCAGGTAAAAAGCTACATTACACCTATTGTGGTGGTGATAGAATAACTAACTGATCCTCTTGGTACTAAGCCTCATGCAGTGTGTAGGTAAAGGAACCTACACGTGTACTGAGCATTTTGCCAAGACAAAGATGTCAATACTGGGGTATTGTGTTCCCTACGACAGCGAAGGCTGAAATTATTTTCTGCTGCCTACAAAGAAAGGAGTGTTTTGCAGAATTCCTCTCTCTCTCAAGTTCCTCAGGATCACAGTACCACACATCTTTGAAAATACAATGGGGTTCAACTCCTGGACCTAAATCACTATCACAACGCTCTTCAAAGGAATCCCATCCTGCTGGGCTTTATAGCTGATTGCAACTCTTCACCTCTCCCTGACCCACTTTAACAGTGTGTCCTTCTACCTCATTCATATGAAAGGCTTCAGAAGGAAACTGTGAATAAAGGCCACGGTGAAAGACCAGCCCCTCTGTTTGTTTAGGAAGAACCCCCTTTGCTTTGTCTCAATTTCAGACCTTCCATGTAAATCTGCAACTATCCAGATGACTTCCCTGCTACCCCCCTTTCCTTTCTCTGCTCTCCAGCAGCATCTCATCCAGTAGCATCTTCTCTCTCCTTTCATGTAGCTGTGACTGGGCAGATGAATGGGCACAGGATATAAATTCCATGTATTTGAAGTCCCTGCTGTATGAAGCTCATGTGCATGCAGAATGGGGAAGGGATTGAACCAAGCCTGGATGATTCTGATCGATTCACTGACATTAATTCCATTTTCACATCTAAGGTCCCGTTTGCCTAGGGTGTTTTGGTTTTTTATTTTTGTTTTAAATGGTGGTTTCCAGGCATTTACTATGGTACAGACATGGTACAGAATAAATGTGCCCTGTGAGACAGTACAGCCTCAGCAGGCCTTTAGGAGGTCTGCAGAGCCTGCAGGCACCAGGGGTGTCTCATGGGTGGAGTGATGACGTATTGTTCAAATAAATCTGAGATGAAGCAGATGCAGGGAACAGTGAAGGGGCCTTCAGCCATCCTAACTGAAACAGAAATACAGATTTATTGTTTCTTCTGAAATCAACCAGGGACTTCATCATTGCCATTTATTGCCTTATTAACGCACTTTTATTATAGCATTTATGATATTTGGACATTCCACACCTGACAGAGAAATGTCTGCAATGAGCTAGTTATGTCCAGGTGTTGTCCTTTATTTGGCCTGACCTACCAAGAACTTCATGGGTCTGTTAGTTTCCCTTTGAGATCTACTGTATGTTGACTACCAAAGAAAATGTCACCAGCCATTTTATAATTGTAAACCAGACCCTTAACCAGTGTTTCTGCTTCTCTTCCTCCTCTCACACCCTGCAGGAGCCCTCCACCAGGAGTCCCCTGAATGCATCACCAAAAAGATCCCTTGTCCCCAATGTCCCTGTCATTGTGTACTGCCTTTGCATGACCACACAGTCCTACTGCACTTCTGAAAACAAAGGCAAACCCAAGCCAGCTCCACAGATCCTCCCTCCTTACCCCCAGCTGTTTTTCATGCCATGGTAGCACCTCCTGTCCTGTTTGGAGCACAGTCTGGAGGGCAGCTCTGCTGTGAGGACACAGGACTGGGCTGTGTGGTCTTGATTAACCTGTGACAGGAGTGCAGGCAGCACAGGGCTCTGTATCCAGGTGGGTGCTGTTAGAAGGCAATGACAACATCAATACTGCTCCAGTGACTACAGCTTCCCTTTTTATTCGGTGCTAGGGGCATTACAGGGGAAAAAAGGAAAGGAAGTGAGAGAGAGTGGTGCAGGGAAGGGAAGGATCAATTGTGCTCTGCTCTTTGCAAGCAGCCAGATTGAAAATATTCCCAGTCACCCTAGTGATGAGAAATGGTAGGCTGAGAGCAACCCACACCATGGGACTATTTTAGCACATATGACCTGACTGCTAACTAATCTAACTCCAGTTGGACTTAGCAAAGCCTTGGATTTAGAAGAACAATACCTATATTCAGCTGAAAAAACAATTTGTGTTAAAAATATATCTACTAATTCTGGCCCAAAAGGCCAGATCCCCAAGCCATGCCATGTTTGGAGCATGCAGTGAATGCACCTGGTCCTGCTGATTTCAGTGCTGAGTTCAGTCAGCTGTTCAGTGAGCCAGACCCAGGACAGCAGCAGGGAGCAGTTCGGAAGGGAGATGTAAGAACAGACAGTGCTCTAAACAGACCATTGTCAGCTAGTATTTGGAGTTTAGCAGTCAGCAAGCAGAAAGCCTCGAAATAAGAGAATTAACTGCTGCTTAAGGACTTTGTGCTCTATCTGCTAGCTGACAACCAAATTTGTGCTGAATCTGATGCAGCAAACTTTAATCCTGCTGTGTTATCAATACTGTGTATTTCCAGGTTTAAACACTCCCAGTAGATAAAATGCCCTTGAAAACTCACTGTCTCTTTAACTCCCAACACTTTATTTGAAAACATAATCCCAAATATCTCATTAACCAATGGCTTCAACAGCACCCTTCATCTACTCCAGGATCCTTTTCTATTTGATATCTACCACATTATCACCATCCACTGAAGCAGCCCCAGAAGTGCTGTTAAGAGACTGTGCAACACTGCTGAAGCCAAATGACAGATTGCCCTAAAACTACACATCCTGACATTCAAGGAGACAACTAAAGTAGAAATACTTCAGAGAAGGCAGTCTTCCAGAAGAGAAAAAAGATGACAAGGTACAGTAAAGATATTGTCACACGCCCTCACCTGATCACAAACTGAGACTGGTTGTAAATGAATCCCCAGACAGTAATTACATTTCAGGGTTTTAAGGTCATGCAAATCTCAGGGTTCAGCCACACACCCAGCCCACCACCTTTTAATGTCATTGCACATCAGCTGAACCATGCAAACTCACTGTGCCTTCTGCTCCCAGTGCCTGAGAGCACACACAGCTGAACTGACCTGAGCTGCAGCCACAGGCAGGTCAACACCCTTCACCTAGGACAGGCCACATTGGAAATGCCAAGTTAAGGCCATAGTGTATCCCCTTCTGAATGGATGGGACTAATCTGTCTCATCCTGTGGTTTAGAGGTTTAAATGTGTTTTGCAGTGCAGGAAGGAGGCCTAAAACAATGAGATATGCCATCGGATAAGTAGTGAAAGGATTTCCATCAGATATACGGAGAGATTATGTGGTGAAGGGATTATGTTGGCATGACAGTGGGCGTGATAGCTGATAGCTTATCAGGTGGGAGAACCCTTCTCCCTGGGACTGGTGGAAGAGGAAGTGAGACAGAACACATCATCGTTCTGTTCTAACCTTGCACAAACCCCAGACTGTGTAATCACTTGCTTTGTAATTCTCCATATCCCTCACTGACACATAAAATGGCTGCCTCCCCCCTCCCATTTATGATGGCAATAACAGGATATTTCAACTACAGTTTCACCTCCACTTCTGCCAGAAGTAAAAAGGGGCATTTGAAATCCTCAGTGGCAGAAGATGAGAATAAAACCCTACCTTGCAGACAGATCAACTTGCTCTTCTCTCCTCCCCAAAGCAGGGAGCCTCTTTTATCAGATTTTGCCTCTGACTGCATTGGAGTATTCCCAGGAACACTTGTACATAGTGCTATCCATTTATATTTTGCAAGTCTGGTGAATTTATCACCAGCAACCTCACAGTAATCTGTAATCCGCTGCTCCAAGAAACTGCACTATTTGTGCATCAGTGGTAGTGAAGGTGACCACATTTACAGTGTGACCCACAGGATTTGCGCATCTGGGATCTTATTAAATGCAACCAGACTTACCAGAAAGTAAGCCCAGCCACACCCAACCCCTCTGATCTCTGAGGACCAGCTGGAAAGCAGGGGGGTCAATTTTTTGCCAGATTGCTATACTTTTAACACAACGGCTAGGAGAGAATTCGCAGGAGATGGACCCACTCAAGCATCCAGTCACCTACTTTGCAAGTTTACTGAACACACCCCCTGAACTTACCTTTGCAACCCATGTCTGCTCCAACGGCCAGCTTGGCTCAGAGCCCTGCAGTGCTCAAGAGAAGAAGAAATGAGGTGTAATTCTGCACTGTTGTAACTGAGGGTCCCTGGGCAATCTCTTCAGTGATGAGTCAGAGATGTGGCTCACATGCACACTCTGTCCCACTCAGAAGATTTGCAGCTCTGTGAGCCTCATCTACAGCTCTTGCCTTGCAGACAGGCAGCAGCCTGGAATGATAATTGGGGATCACAACCTCAGAAAGCAGATCCCCATGGCTTTCATCTCTGGCTGTTGTGCCTTCAGCATTACCAGGAGTTAGAGAAAAGCATATGAGATAGCATCAGCATTTAGGACAGGAAAGGGCAGGGAACACAGAAGAGTTTTTAGAAATCTGGAATGGGAAGGTTGGTGTTTGGTATTTAGATAATGAGGCTACCAATTTCAAAACCAATTCTCATGGGTTGCCAAAGCCCTCTAATTAATTCCAACTCTCCTCTTTTTCTCATCAGCCTACTTTCCCATCTGCTCCTTCACCCAAATGCACTGCAGTCTCCATTGCTTAGGAACCCTGACGGGGATGCTGGGGAAGGGAGGTCAGTCCCCTTATGCAACCCCTGCTGACAGGGACAGCATCCGAAGTGAGCAGGTGGCCTTGTTGTAAATAAGTGTTTGAAACAACCCCTTCCAGCTTTGTATATAAATGAATTGTATGTTACTGAGCAAAGTAATGCTCAGTCATAATCTTGGATTCACAGTTAAATAAGACTGACCACAGCCAAAATCAGCAGAGAAGCAGAAGATTCACACCTGTTAATGACACAATCTGCAGGATGGGCTGATGCGGGGCTTTTGAGCTCTGCCTGCAGGAGCTCCCACCAGTCACACGGATAAATAGGATCTGATAGTCCAAACAGCATGTCTCTCGCTCCTCTGAACTGCTCATTTGTAAGTACTTGACAGTGAAAGGGTTAACTTGGAGAGAGTCCCTCTATACCTGTGTGATGGATATATCAAGTGACCCCTCTGGTCAAACATGCTCACTCAGACCAGAGCTTGTTTCCTCATTAGCAACAATAAATTCAAAGCAGATGGAAAACCTGCTCTATTCTCTGATCCAGCTTTCAAAGCCCTTTGATTTCAGAATCCCTCGGCTGCTCTTTGACTTTTCTTGCCTGTCAAGCTCCCTGGCAAGATTGATAGAAGAACGATATCAGTGCAAATTCTAGTTCTGGTCATCTCCCCTGTCAAATTTCCCACATCTGACCATGTTAATTGCTTCTCTCCTCCTTTGGTGCAAAGACTGTTTGATTTTTTCCCTATCCTTTCTCCATCAGTGGGTTATTACAATGCTTTGAAAGGGTCAGTGGTTAACTCTTTACTAGGGTTGCAATACTTCTTCCATACACTGTTGCCTGCATCTCACCAGGTCAGGCTGGGAACTGCCCAAGGCTAGAAAATGTTTCTTTAGAGACCATGCTCTGTTTTTTTCCACACCACTGGCTGAAAGCTGTGAAATAAGTGGACATCTGGAAAGGACAGCAAGATAGCAACCTAAGCACTGATGCCTGGAGAAAACTCCACAGTGAGTGTAGCACCAGGACAGGATCTATGGTCAGAGCCATACCACAGCTCACAAGGAGTCTGGCAGGCAGGTGCTGCAGAGTGACTTGGGCAGAAGGCACCTGCAGGAATCTGAGGACTCTCCCTCAGCTGACACAAGACATTTCCAGCAGCCCAACCCATGCCTTGCTAACTTTTTCACAAGGGTATTTTTCCCAGTCCCCAACCTGGATGTGAATTTACAGCCAACTGCTTCTCATCCCACCCAGGTGGGATGAAAGGACCCTCTCTCTCCCCTTCCTGCAACCACTGAAGTCTCCTCTCAGCTCCTGAGGCTGCTTGAGAGGGCCCCCTGAAATAAGCAGGCACTGAATTCCTTACCTCGGGGAGCAACCCTGACCTTGACACCTCACCATCCTTCTGGAGGCTCAGAGCCATCTGCCTTCCCCCTGCCCCTTGCCAGACTCTCATTTTAGCTGCAGCCATCCCACAATGCCTCCTGCCTCACTAAAATCCCCTGAGCAATTATTACCCCTAAGAAAGGAGCCATTTTCACAGGTAGAAACAATGGGGAGCCCCAGGGGAAGGGTCTTCCCTCCTCCCCTCCCTACCCTGAGAGCTCACTTGCCCAAGGCAACACAGACTGATGAGGCCTGGCAGGCACCCCATGCACCTTCCCAGCCCCACTGCAGAGGGAGACCAGCTCTGCCAGTTAAGCCAGCTGCTATACTTTAATACACTACTGCTACCTTTGATAAGCAAACTCCTGTTTCCCCACGGACCTGTGATCTTGGCCACAGAAGGGTTGTGGTCTCTACTCCCCACTCTCCTTCTGGGCACTGCAGACACTACTCCTCACCTGCAATGCAGCTCAGGGAGTCATTTGCCATCAGAGGCTATGAAGAAACACTTCTGAAAACTGGGCAGGTCCCTGCCGTCCTGGAGATGTCCTGTCATGCCCTAGCTCTTCAGGAAGACCATAGAAAAGTTTGTCTAAGCAAGGCAAACTGAAATGAGGTTAAAAGGCAGAGCCATTGCACAGAAACCTCTAGGAAAGTATAAGTAATAAATCCAACCTCAAATCACATTAGTCTGAGGTTTTGACCTTGGCTGCTGGTCCAAGAGTCTTCCAAAGTACAGCAAAATTTACTTTTCAGCATCACTGGGATGACTCCCTACTCCTGCTGAAAGGCAGCAACACACACAGCGAGGACTATTGAATGGGCTGGTGGGATGCTTTGGCCATCGAGGGCATGTGGCGGGCAGTGAACACAGGAGGAAAACGGAGACATTTCCCTTGGTAAAAGCAGCTCTCTAGGCACTGTCAGCAGGACTGAGCTTATGATGTCCAGACCAGCAAAAAGCTGATTCCATGTAATGAAAGACAACCATGTGCTGATCAGGTTTTTGACTAGACACTCACTTATGGCCAGTGTTTGATAATCCACCTTTAGTCCTCAAAACTATTGTGGGCAATGTATGTTTTTACACATCCTGTAGTAACACAGAGCCATGCCAGTGGCATACCGAACATGCATGAAATGCTGCATTTTGGAGTGCATAATGCACTTCTAAATCCTTCAGATGATTTCAAAGATCTCTCCATCATCATGACTTTGAGTTGAAGCCAGTGCACACAATCCAGATGTTGAAAGAGCAAGCCAGGATCCAGGGGTTCCGTCCTGGCTCACACAGCAAGCCTTGTGCTCAGGCTGTTTCACCTCTCCCTGCCAATGAGGTACACCAGGGTAAAAGCAGGATCATAATTTCCTGCTAGCTTACACAAAGAAGCTGAAAAGCTTCAGTTCTCTGTAAGAGACTGTATAATAGCCTGCATAAGGATTTTGAGGCAGGACTGATTGAAGGATATTTCAGTTTCTCTCCAGAGAGACAGGAGTGGGTGCATGCACACAGAACTGATGTGTGTCTGCAGGAGAGGAATCTGCTCTTGCTTAAGTTACATATTTATTACTCATTAAATCTAGTAAAAGGCACAAAGTGACACTAAAGTTTGTCTCTGAGACTGAGCAGCTGCCACAGTTGTTTTGGAGTAGCAGCAAGCCAGGCCATCAGGGTACCCACAGCTCCTACTTGTTTCTGCTGCAGGAGATACGATTGTTACAATTTTAATAATCAGACAGAAGGAAGCTGGAGGGAACCAGAGAACTTGCCATACAGCAAGGGAAGGTGCAAGATGATGCTCAAAGACTGCAAAACTGTTGTTTGATGATTATGGAGAGACTGAAGGCTGTTTTGCCTTCCTCCTTTCAGGGTGCAATTGCAGGTACAGTAGAAACAAGGATGCATTTTGTTCACCGCAAAAAAATCCCAGCCACGCAAACAAAACTGATTTCTACTTCCTTCAAGTTGGAAGAGAGAAACTTTTGGCTGTGTGTTAATGAGGCTGCTGTGGAGACTCAGGTCAACAGAACACAATTAATTTTTACTAAAAGTATTGGAACATCAGACATTGAAATATCAAAGCTTTGGAGATGTGTGCTGCTTGGACATTGATTTACTTGTCACCTCCATGCAGTCAGTGCAGATGAGGTAGGGGTTACTCTGCAGTTAAGTGTACCACATTGCTTTTCTCCCAGCTTTGGTAGCTGGGCCCAAAAGAAGGTGCCACATTCCTTCTTCCCATCCTAAGGGACTTCATCTTAGTTTGAATGAATCACTTCCAACGTCCCTAAGTGTTCAATGCCTAGGAGTGCCATGGCAGGGGCCAACAAAGCAGGCTGCAATAAACTAGGACAGGGAAAACAGGTATAAAAGGGAGACACTCCATTGCTTCAGAACCAGAAGCCTTTGGAAAGAGCAGAAATAAAATCAGTTTAGGGTTTTTCCTCAGCCTGCAGTCTTGGGGCAGATTTCACCACCTATTTTTACTCTGAACTTGAAGTAAAGTAGTTGGTTCTGTCATTCCCTCTCCTCACAGCAGCTTATAAAGCAAAAATCATAGTGTTTGCAAAGCAGTCAGCAATTCCCAGAGAGAAAGTACCAATGAAAGGCCAGCAAGCAGCCTCAGCCAGTGCTGTCATGAAGCCCAAAGAGTTCAGACACAGGGCAGAGGGAGCAGAAAGAAGGGAGCAATGAAGCAACCAGCCCAAGGGCCATTTTCCCAAGCCCCTTCCCCAACTGAGGGATGCTCAGCTTGCCACGATACAGACTTCAATATTCAGAAGGTCACAGTTTCAACTTTTGCCTCAGGCCTTCTAGACTCCTTGGCACAGCTTTTCAAACTGCATTAGTTTGGGAGAGAGGCAAACAAAAAAAAGTTAGTTTTCTCCCAGGCATTGCTTAAAATAGAAAGCAAACAAATGTCATTGCTGACATGCACAGCCCTGGAGACAGCAGTGAGATGCACAGACACAGACAGATGCCTGTGACTGGCCTCTGTGCTTGATCAAGACTACAATTTAACTATCAGCCCAACATTTTCTGCATAGAAAATGTTTTTTTCATATCAGATTATGGAAGATAATTAAACAGCTTTCCACTCACATGCTACACCATTTGGTAAACTACATGAATACTGTGGTGGTTAGCTCTCAGTTTTCCACCACTTTCTTTTCCACTGTCTCCTGTGTAATTTGTTCTGTCTGGCTGTTTCAAAGCACATCCTTATGATGTCCTTTTACTCTATTCAGATCACCATCTGTTTGTTTCATTAGCAGTCTCATCTGGGGGGTGGGGTGTGTTGAGGAGGTCATTCAACATTTCAAAATTAAAAGCTTGGAACTAATATTCTTCAACTAGAAAATGATAAAGTGCTTCTCTCTGGCATTTTCCAGAAGCTTGTCTAAAAGCAACCCAGTGCCAATTTCTTGATATTTTCCCCTTTTCTTTTACCTTAATTAAGAATCACTGCTTTACTTGCATACTAAAGAGTAAATGCTTCACACAGTTCAAGGAGAGGTTGCTAAATAATCAGAATCAGGCTAATACTCCACAGGTCCACTTATTTATCTGAGTACACAGCTCTCAGCAAAGAAATGTGATGCTACTGGACACGATCCCAGTCCCCCCAGAAGCACCAGCTCCTTCTACCCTGCTTTCAGTGGGGTCAAATCCAGCCAGGAGTGCTCTAGGCCTGCAGTTCATGGGCCAGCACCACGTGTGATTGACGAGAGGGCTGCCACACAGCTTATCTAGAAAAATGCACAACGCTGAAGCATAAAAGCAGGCATAAAGAGGGAAGCGTTTGTCACCCACAGTGCCAGTGTCACATGAGAGACAAAGGATCATTTTTCATGTCTCTACCAGGGAGTGCAAGCTTGTTGGGACATGATGGCAACTCATTGATCTTGGAAAAAAATCTGAGTAATTTCTTGCTGAACCAGAGGGGGTGCAACAAATTCAGCTTCATGCCCGCCTTGTTCTCTAGCACAGGATGAAAAACAAGCCCTGCCAGAGAAGGCAAAGGAGACTACTGCATTGTACTTGATTATATTGCCTTGTGTTTGATTTTTGGGTGATGCAGGCTGCAGGGGGAAAAGGAAGATCAGGCAGACTAGAAACATGAAGGGTCACACAGTGATTTGTTTATTCATTGAGTCATTAATTCAGCAGTAACCATCTCGGATGTTTAATTGGTTTGGAACCTGGTTTTGAAAGGTTCTTCCTTGAGCTGTGACTCCTGGACTCAACAGACTACAGCTGAAGCTATTAATTTCCCACTGGAAAAAACAAGACACTTGAAAACCACAAACACATCATAACTAATGCACTGCTCATCTGTCTGGATGCAGAGTACTGCTTACAGAGAAGTACACTACCCCTTGCCCAGGCTGCTGGATGAAAATATGGCTGCATCAGGATCAGTGGTGCCTCAGATGCCAGGCATGCCTCAAATTACCAAGCCATCACCAGAGTGCTGCTAGGGAGAGGCTTTCCCTACCTGCCACTTCAGAAGAGGGATGTTTAGTTGCTTCTTCCCACTGGCTGCCTAAAGACAGTGAGCAGAGACCCAAGCAGTTGGTCAAGCCACAACAGTGCAGCCAGACCTCCATGCTGGCAAGCTTTGGGACAAAATTATCAGGAATAGTTTCAGCAATAGTGTGGCCAGCTGGGCCAGGGCAGTGACTGTCCCCCAGTACTGGTGAGTACAGAGGTGAGGTCAAACCTCAAGTGCTGTGTCCAGTTCTGGGCCCCTCACTGCAACAAAGATATTGAGGTGCTGGAGTGTGTCTAGAGAAGGGCAACAGGAGGGTCTGGAGCACAAGTTCTGTGAGGAGCAGCTGAGAGAGCTGGGATTGTTTAGCCTGGGGAAAAGAAGGGTCAAGGGAGACCTTATCACCCTCTACAACTGCCTGAGAAGAGACTGTAGCCAGAGCTGGGGGCTGGCCTCTTCTCCCAGCTAACAAGTGACATGGATGAGAGGAAATGGCCTCAAGTTGTGCCGGGGAGGTTTAGATTGGATATTAGGTGACTGTTGGGCCGTGAAAATATCCCAAACAAGCTCAGAGGTTACTCTAATTCCTTGAATTGCATTCCATCAGCAGGGCACTGTAAAGCAGTCATGTAAGCTGAAAAGAAAGCAAGGGCAGAAGGCAGCCTTCAGACCAAGCAGGCACAGGAGCACCAGACCTTCACTGAATGGACACGTGATACCAAGCTGACAGAAGAGATCTAACCACAGACACAAATAAAACCCAAAATTCTTCAAGGCATCTTAATAAACTCTCAGACTGAAAAGAGATAAGGGCAGACAGATCCTGTGGCATTTTCCTAACAGTTGATAGTGGTGAGGGGAAGCCTCCCCATAGTCTCAGGGATCCTTCATAGGTGACTGACAGTGTGAAATCAGACACCTGCCAGAGTAGAGCACAAACCTGTTTCCAGATGACAGTTCATACTCTTATACCCCCCTTTCCATTCATTTCCTCCCCTTTGCCTTCAGATCTGTCACAGTCCATTTGGTAAAAATGATCTGTGCAGATTCTGTTTAAGGAGATACTTGAATCCCATAATGTGGTTTAAGGGCTTTCAGACAGACTAAGTCCTGGGGCTGCCACAGAGGTTCAGCTACTGTCCTCAGCCACTGTAAAAGGACTGAAGTCCAAAGCCCTCGTATTGAGCATATCTAGCAATCCAACATCTCTCCTCACATGGGTCCCAGAACCACTGGCTGCAGATGATTGCATAATGCCAGATCACACTGCATCCACTGAAATAAGTGCCTGTTTCTTCAAAGGAATGTGAAACCCTTGGGGGTGCCTGTGCAGGCATGTCCTGTGCACTAAGAGGTAATGAACAGCCCCTGGAGCTGCTGGTGCTACCAGCCCACTAGGCAGCAGGATTAACCTCTGCTTACAATGGGGTTATAAGGCTCATTACCCAGCATCTGAAGGGAGGCTCACCCTGACACAGTTGTATTGCCCTCAGCTCTCACATGACCTGGGATTTCACCAGGCCCATGGCATATACACACATCCCCAGGGAAAAAGCCAGAGCAGGGGCTGCCCTGATGGGATTAGCAGGCAGCAATGCTATTAGCACTCCAACCCCCTGTCTGCCTTTTCCTCCCCAGCCACAGCCTCATCCTCTCAGAGTTTTGCATTTGGTCCTCTGTCTTGGTGTCACACCACACCTTCCCTTTACAGCCCAGAGCAGCTCAAAGCCCGTCCCGCTGAGCACAGCAACTGCTTCCCTATGCTGCACCTGGCCTGTGCTGGGAACAGCTCCTCTGCTTACTTCATCAGATTAACACAAAACATGCTATCAGCACATTGGCAGGCTCTTAATATCTTTGCTGGCAGGTTTTAATGGCCTCAGGTCTTCTAAGGCATTTCATTCATCTGGTGACTGTCAGGCTGCAAGATCACCAGGGTGCTCTCCCCCCACACCCCCTTCCTCAAAGCAGAGATAAGAGTGCAGCTATTTTAAAAGCAGGAGGTGAGATGAAAGCACTCACTTTAGTTAGGATGCTGCTGCCATTCCATAATTAACTTCACCTAAATTTTCAAAGGAAGGAAAAAAAAGCCATCCAAAAATCATTTTGAATCACTCTCGCCCACGTTAGCCATTTCATTCTTGATATCAGTATCAAGAAAAGAAAGTGGGGACTTCTTTTATTTTTTTAATAATATTACCCTTCAAAGCACCATCTTGAGCTAATTTTTCAAATGCCAGCATGAAAGGCAGCCAGGTCACACTCTTCTCTCTGTAGTTCCTTGTATCTCTTTGGGCTACCTATAAACTCAGGGTCAAAATGACATTTCTCCCTCCCACCTCCTCCCCCTCCTTTCCCCTGTTCCATAAAGCAGAAAATGTTGGTGCCAGCCACCTGACAAAGCATTCCTTCAGGGCCTGTAGTACCTGTGCCCCTCCCTCCACACACTGTAATTCCAGTGTGCATCTTTAAACCAGCATTATTTACAGCAACCCATTTCCAGCACACTCCCCCAGCTCCCTTCTGGAGTCCACATATTCATTAAGCTACAACCTTCCTTTGTGGAAACTTACAGAAAGACCTACTCTAGGTTAAGACCTAGCTGGGAATCTTATTCTAGAGCAAAATCTTCCTCCATGTGAAAAGCTATACAGAATAACTGTTTCAATGAGTCTGCAGAAACAACAGGGCTAACAAATACCTAGAAGATAGAAGAAAATAAGGAATTCAAATATTTGTTCACATTTTTTTGACCACTACATGAATTTTCACAAAAAGAAAAAGAACTTAAAACAGTTACCTGCACCTCCAGACTTACCTCTTTTTTCTTTTTTTCCTTCATAAACCTGCAAAAAAATCTTCTGTTAAATGGAACGGATTCAAAAGATTTCAAACACATGGATAAGACAGCACTACCAGTGGTCAGGAAGCTGGATCTTGGAAGATGCAGTTTCTGTTATTCCTGAAACTGATTTTGATCTCTCCCTGTCTCAGCTATCCCTACTTAAAGAGTGCAAATCTTCCTCCCATCCCTGCAATGGATAAAAAGGGAAAGAGAGTGGTTAGTTGCTTGAGAAACATGATGCAAACAAAGCAGCTACATGATTTCCATGTAGATTTCTGAAGGAAGATGACAATTGGTCTAGAATGATTTTCACATGTTTCAGGTGTCAGATACTAGAGAGACTAACTCATGCTACCAAACCTGAAACAACTATTTGTTTTTCCTCTGAGTGCTGCACTTGCAGCTTCACAAAGGGTCACACTGCAGGAATTTCTAATCCTGACCTTCAGCCAGCTCCTAGACTGGCCTTGCTGATGAACATCTGCTGCATCTCTCAGACTCACAGGTTTGCTGCCTTTTAAATTTTTTTTTCCCTGTAGAAGCTCAGGTACGACTTTATTTTATGTAATTCATGTCTTAACCAGCATATCTAGCATGACACCTTGCAAGTGGATATATAAGCCAGCTCCTTTATTTCTGAAGCAAAGCACTCTCCAAATGCACTTCAGGTAATTCATTGGTTCTGCTAACTCCTCTGCTCTGCACAGATTGCCAAGGGAGAACAATAAATACAGCAACAGATGCATGGAGAATTTTTGCTCTTGACTATGCATCATATTTGAATAAACAGAAATTAGCAAAAGAGCAGCCAAGTATCAACCATACTTCCTTAATCTGCAAATTCATTTATTGTGCAGCACTTAAATATTTCTTATTCAGGTACAAGAGCTGGAACACATAAGAAATCTCCAAAGCAGTTATATATACACCTATACATTAAACAGCCACCCTTACTGTCCTCCCCTTGCCCCACACCTCTGTGAGATAGTGCTACTTTGGATGCAGCATTGGGCAAGAAGCATTTGGAGCATTTTCTGAAATAACTCTGTCACCAATAAATGAGAAGAAAAATCTACTCTGTCAAACACAACATCATACTTCTTCATCACTGTGCTACTACAGGACCTGCATCTGTCAAGGAAATAGCAGGTGTTGCAAATAAATGTAAGAGACTCAGATTCATTTAGTCAAAGTCATGCTGCCTGGGCACTCCTGGAGAAGTGAGAGGTTTGGGTGAAGCTGAGCTGTTACTACCGTTGTTCCTGAACAGGTGAAGGTTATTGTACTTTTGTGTGCTGGAAAATGACAGTGGTTTAAATCTGAAGGCATTACAGGCTGTGGTATCAAATAATAAGAGATGAAAGGTTTTACCTCAGGGTAACTGATAGGAATTAATCTTACCTAAGAAGAGACTAGGAAAAAAAAAGCCACCTGTACAGTGGCTGTTAGGAAGCATATAAGAAGTGATGGGATGGTCCCAAATCAATTCTCAGTGAATGGGGGTCTTCTGCATGGTATCCAGTATCAAATTTTGGTGGTCCCCATGATTTTGGGGAGCAGAGAATCATGTTTCAGTTTATCTATTCACAGTATGTTTGGCAGATAAACAGAAAAGTTAATTCCCTAGAGAGATCCATCCAGTACTTTTCCAAAGAGCTTTATGCAATATGCATACCCTCAACCTTGCTTTGAAAAGCAAAGAAGAGCTGTGAATTTCCACATGAAGACATCTTTGCTTCAATTAATAACAGCACATCATTTTGGACTACAGCTCCCCAAACAGTGAAAAGCTGCTTAGTTCTCTCTCCAACAGACAACTGAGGCTGATTAACAAACTGCTTGCAAACCAGCAAGAAAAGATGTTGCACTCAGAAATCACTGCTGCCTACTTAACTTTTAAGGTGTAAAAATTAAGATCTTTAAACAAATCAAAGCAGAGAGAATAAAAAAGATTAATTAGGGAGCTTAGCTGGAGACTATGGTATTTATTATCAACATTTCTCAAGCACAGCTTTTGCTGGGTGTGACTGAATGAGTCAGCCATGAGAGTCCAGTATTCCCTCTCCTGCAGAGAGCCCATTGTGGCAGCCTCAACAGCTCCATCTCCCTTGTGCTGCTGGTGTGAATTCTGTATCCACAGCTATTTTGGGGCAGTTTGCCAGAACCAAACAAAGATTTCCATCTGAGAATCTGAGTCAGGGCATGTGATTTAATTAATGAGGATAACAATAAAACTGGCATGCCTTTGTGAAGTTAGCAAAAGAATCATGGAAGTGGAATATGTCAAATTATGTATACTTACAGAGATTCAACCATTTAGACATAACATTTGAATAAGTTCTCCTTAGTCTGGGAAAATAACGTTATAACACCAGGGTACTTCTTACAGTAATCCCTGAGTGACAGGACTTTGTGGGTCTGGATGGTTCCCCTGACAGTGGTGGTGCTTGCATGGGGCATCTGTCAGGGCCAGAGTCCTGACTCAGGACCACAGGCAGACACGCTGCCTCCACGGAGCATCTGCACTTGAACCTGGCTCACGCACCCGGCATGTGGATCATGGACCTGGAGATAAACAGGGACATTGTGCTGGGCACACCAGTAGTGGGGAAGTGGCAGGCAGAAAGGGGGAGGTAGAGGCTAATGCTGACACAGCCTCTGAGCTCTGCTGGTAAATCCATACACAGCACCAACCTCTGCTGCAGCCTCTAGAGCTTTGCAACAAAGCAGACAAAACTGGTTCTGACACTTTGATAGCACAAATAGGACTGCAAAATGAGAAATTATAATATTAAGCAATTTTCATTTGTATAAATATGGATCAGTAGATTTTTTTTTACACACAGGTACATGTGATTTCCAATATTACTTCATTTAAAAAATATAATTAATACCCACAAGGAGTTAACAAAACTTAACATGGAATGTAAAAGAACTTGTAAGAAGCCTCATGTAGAAGGCTATAAAACTAGAAAAATTGAGACTTTATGAGACAGGAGACATGCCCACTTGTGAACAGTATTAAAACACCAATTTTATTCAGGAATAGAGAATACATTTTTGAAGAATTCCAGTTTACAAAAGTTTAAGACAAGGCTGGCTTTCAACATACAACCTCTTTTAAAGCATTTAAGTAACGTCTCCATTTCAAGTTGACAAAACCCCTCAAATCAGAAAGAAAAAAAAGACAAATGAAGGCCACAGTCCTGTACTGGGATACATTCAGGCAGAATCCAGCACAGTATTGAAATTCTTCCTGCAGTCCATAATTTAGTCCATGGGTGTACTATAACCTTGTGTTAATAAAAAAATACTGCAGATCTAGTAAGAACTGCAAGAAAAGCCCTTGTCTTACAATTTAAGTTCCAGACATGATATGCAAAGTAGCTTCCAATAAGCAACAGTTAAAAACAGTACTTGTCATTTGATCACCACATTAAAAACACAGCATTAATTTTTTTCTTCATTTATACAATTTTAAATAGTCATTAAAAATCAGAATTAGTGTCCCTCCATCCTTTTCATCATTAATAGTTTTCCTTATCTACTAAAACCATTTGTCTTTGCTACGATGTCTAAAAGGAAAGAGCACAAGATTAACAAGCTGCAGCATTAATTAAAGTGAGAGCCATCTCCTTCCTCCACTCAGTTTCTAAATCCATCACAAGGGCCCTATTAGCTGTATCAAAGTGAAGTGGTGTAAATAAAACTGATTTGGCTTAAAAGTAGAGGAAGAAGGAATGCAGTTATTTAAAAATTGCAATGCAGTCAGTGTTTTTGTATATGTCACTGCAGACAAGAGCCAAGAAAATTATTCACAGGCTCTCTTTTGAAAGCATCACAGCCAGTTTCCCATTTCCAATACCAGAGAGGTAAATGGCAATTTGCCTTACAAGGAACTTCAGATTACTGTCAAGCAGAATCACTAATGGCTTCATTTTAAATACACAGCACACTGATTTCAGCAGAGGTTACAAATAAAGATGCTGAATTTTATTTATTTGTTTGTATTTAAATGACCTTTCTGACATGCCTTCATTTACATCAAGTAATCATTTCTTCAAACTCTTTTGTTCAAATATATTAATAGCTGCACTGAGAACTACTCAATACAGTGGTCACCAGTCAGTACAGATGTGGAAACAGAATTTGGCTCCTGAAGAGAACTTCAACTGGATTTACTTTTGTAAGAATAAATCTTTGAAATAACATCCATTTGTTTAAATATTAAGTAGAAAGGAAAACTCTTGGATGACTAACATCAAAATAAAAGGTTAAGAACAATTGCAAACAATAGGATGATCAATTCCAATTTTACCTGCTACCAAAAAGAAACCCTACCACAAGGTATTGGATGAACATTTAACTTCAGCCCTACAAGCTGCAGGATTTTCAATGAAATATTGAATTTCATCAGCACGTTTCCCAAAGATTCCACTGAATAATGCAGCGTAATGCCGTATTAACACACTAGAAGTGATACGCCATAAACAATTTCTGTGTGACACTACAGCAATTCCCAAAGAAACCAGCCGAGCAAACCTGTTCTACAAACCAGAAAACTGGAGTAAGATGAGCCACCCCAAGTTTTAGCACACCTTTTTGGAACAAGACACTGAATTGCTGTAGTCCTTTAAGTTCAGTGGTCCCCATAAGTAACAAGGAAGAGGAAGACAAGACTTGTTGCTCTTTCTGGATCTCGAGACAATTATACGTAACACCCAGAAATGCAAGTAACAGATTTTCCTATCAACATTGAAACAGAAAGGCACAATCTCCTTTTAAGTTGTGTTCTCAAAAACTAGACAACTCCTGTACAAAGATAAATACACCCTTAGCTGGAAGGGAAAACATCGTACCATTAAGAATGCTTTTTCTTTTTTTTTTTTTTGGTAAAGTCCAAATGGATTATCTTAATGCAAAAGCTACATGAATATATACAACCTGAAAGAGTCTCTTTTTTTTAATATATATATGTACATATATGACAGTGACTGACACAAGACAGAAGAAACAGGCTATATTCACTCTTTTCCTACTTCTTAGCAATGTGAGGCAATGTTTTTCAGATGCCACAGGCACACAGTATTTGGGCTGCACACCCTCTGGTGTCTTAGAAGACACATGGTGAAACGCAATGCCCTGTGGAAGGCTTGTTTGAGGGGTAGTGGACACAAAGATTTAGTTTCACTAATACAGCTTAGGCAACTTTAAAATTAAAAAGATACCCAATTACAATGAAACTACTGCAAGGTCTTCAATGGTGTGTTTTCAAGGTGAATATAATTTTTTTAAAATTGTAACAGAAAACAATTAAGGTTAATTGTGATACAGCACAACACAGCTCTCTTACAGAGGCCAAGCAGAACCTTATTGAAAGGCAAGAGGGACAGCAGGGTCCAATGATCACAAGAGATATCCCTGCACCCATCTGTACTATTAACTCATTCACATACCTGAGTCTGATCTACCTGTAAAATAAATAGCTGACTGCTCTGTGCAATGACAACAGTCTGCCTATGACCTTGGTCAGTCAGTAATAAAGCTAAATCCTGCTTTGTGCAGGACAGCATAATTACAATGCTTGAGTTCTCAGCAAGGATGAAATCTGAGTCACTCTTGTACGTTACTTTGCAAGGACCTAGGAGCATCTTCACCAATGCACTTCACCACAGGCTGCCTAAGCTTGTAATGAAAGCTGCCCTTAATCTGCTTCCAAAGTCAGCTAGCTCATCAGCATTAGAATTCTCCAGGACTCCCCACCATGTCCTCAGTCCTGGAATGACCTGTGCTTGGAAATCTATCTGGTCCCTGCCTCTTGCATATTGGGGCAACAGATTCCAAAGCTGGGAAAAAAAAAAACCAACAACAAAAAAACAAACAAAAACCCCAACCCAAAAAACAACAACACCCTAACCCCCTCCCTATAAACTCAGTTGTATTTATGAGAACTGAGACTGAACTTGAGTTGCTGCCTTACCTACACTCCAAATTCTTGGGTTCTGAGCAGGTAACCTTTGGGCAAAAGAATCTCCCTTACAAAGATGGGGAGGAAGAAAGAAGAAGGTGTGGGCAGTCAGCTTCCTTCACACTTCCTTTAAACAGCAAGGTCTGTTTAATGACACTGTTCTTTTTTACATAGAAAGAGTGGGAAATGTGGGATAGACAAACACATAAATTTTCAAGGCAAATTTACCCCCAGACAAGAGGAAGACACTGCACTGTTTTCTGTATATTGAGCACAAGTACGGCAGTGGCATTTAAATTCACAGCTCCTTCCCTCTTGCCTTTCTAAATACCTTTAACCTCAGAGGTGCTTTCACATGGTGATTCAACAAGGTGCACTGAAACACACTTGACAGGAGACCATTACAAGACTTATGACAGAACAGACATAAATAGTTCTGCTGCAGAAGTTACAATTTCAACCAAATGAATATGAATAATGCAAACCCTGTGAAAACCAATGAGCTTATCAAAACCAAACTTTGACACTAGAGTTCTAGTGGTGTAGCAGAACTAAACCCAAGTGATACACTGTGTACATACCTACACACAGGTAGGTATCCATGCCTGTTCACACACATGCTGTAGATGGGATACCAAGCCCACGCCTTTCACTGCATGACCTGCTTTCAGGTATTTTACAAATGCAGCAAACTACTTATTGACATTAAAGCTTTCTGTGCTGGGTATTTGCCTCACAGCAGTTTTGGTGTTGAAGATTTTGCTGGAACAATTTGGGAGTTTGTTTCGTTGTTCAGTTGTGGGGTTTTTTTATAAAGGAATACACTGAGTAATGTTATGCCACACAGGAAAAGAAGCCCTGCTCTGTTGTTTTGAGAAGCTTCAGTGCCTGTGCACTCATCTCAGCCTTGACATTTGACAGATAAGCCAACCTTTGTGGTGTTGCTGAGACAACCCATGCAAATTTGGCCTAGATGCTGGCATCTAGGGAAAAAAAAAACGGACAGAGTTGTTGCATCCTCACAAGCTTAAACCTCCTTCACAGTGAGAACACTCCAGGCCATGCAGAGATGGGTCAATAGCAGATTTTCTGTAATTCGGGCACTGCCAGGAGACTGGCATTGGGCACCAGACCTCCAAGCAGCCCAAGTGCCTCTCATGTGCTTCAGTGACCAGCAGTTGGCACCAGACAGTAAGAAGAAACAGCTCCCACGTTGAAAGGATGGAAGGCAGTCTGAAAAAAAGAGTCCTTCTGGCAGAGTTCTCCTGTGCAACTTCTGTAAATATGATACACACACATATATACATTCATATACAGTAAGCAGTCCAATAAATACACCACATCAGTTCTTTTGACAAAGCACTGATGTTTCTCTTACTCGTCTGAACCAGAACTTGCTCACAGAAATACTGTGGAGAGCTGATGTGACTCTAGGTTTAGCTCTCCTTGCTCTACCTTCGATGAGCCCAAAATGATGAATTCAAATATTAATTCAGTGTGAATTCAAAGCAAGTCATCATTCAGGCACATGTTCCCCTGAAACCTATTAGCCACAACAGATTAACCCACACAGACACAGTAAATGCCTTCTGGCCACCCCAACTACCAGAGCAGCTACACTTCTCTTTCAGCAGTGTGGCTGACCAGAGGATCACTCTGATCTACTGTCCTCTCCAGCAGAGTTCTGTGCCCATCCACGCTGCCATGGACATCTCTCGTCCAGCTGTCGGATGTGCCCACAGGACTTTCTGCCACGGGGGTGTCTGTGCTGGCCAAGCTTCCCGACCGAGAGCGGTAAGGAGGAAGGTCTGGCTGATTAGGGGATTCAGATTCAGAACAATAAGGTGGTGGAGGAAGGTCAAACCAAGGTGGTCTGCTGTAAGACACACAACAGAGCAAGAAGTTACTGAAAACAGTGGGACAGAAGATAGTACATGTATTCCAATGATGAAAAAAACCAAACAGTATTTCTTAGCTTTTCAATTATGACAAATATCAAGAGATCTCAGACCTGCTCACATTCAGGTAATTTCAAAATATCCACACCACCACTGGGAAGCAAGGTTTCTGGCCAAGGTGCAACATAGTAATTACAACCTGTTTAACAATCCACACGCTGAATTAGATGGCTGTGGACTCCCAACAAAGCTGGCTCAAAGACAGCTGTGCAAGAGGTAAAAAACTTTTCTGTTTAACATTTACTCCAGAGAAAACACTAAAAGAAGTAACATTAAGTGGTGGATTTACACCTATAGATGACGGCGTGAGCAGAAGAAAGCTCCAAGGAAACCTCCACTAAGTGACAGAGATTAATGGCTTACAGTCTACAAATAAATAACAAACTGAATTCTCCACACTGACAAATCACTTTGGCTGTCATGAGATCACACGCAGAACAACTGTTAAGTAGGCACAGGCAAGATGAGCACTACATTCAGGAAAATTGTTCTGATAGCAAGCAAGTAAGGGTTGAGCAGATTGATAACAGGCACTGGGGACAATTAGCTCCAAACTGATGGTTTTATCAGCTCAGGTGAGAAGCGATTACAATCTGGACACCTGCTCATTTAGTTGTCCTTAATAATGAAAATATATCATTATTATGAAAGTCAATATTAAGACAAGGGACCTGCAGCCAAAAGCAGTAGAGAATAGGAATTTACAATTGTTCTTAATTCCCACAGTTTGTACTGTAAATACCAACAGGGTGATAGTGAACAATCTGAATTGTTAAAGTTTGTGCCATAACCTTTCTAGGTGCAGGGGATGTCTGCTTAAAAGTTTTGTTTGGAAAGACTTTACAGACAGAGGTTAAAATGAAGGTTAATTATCTACAAATAAAACCAGTGTCATAACTACGTAACTACAAAAGCATCACATACAAGCCACACCCACACCAAACTTCAAAGCACTTTCAGCTATTAAAATTAGGACAAGTCCTTTCCATTCCAGAGTTCTGTTCTTTCCTTCTCTTGGTAAAAGGTAAAGCAGTGCAGAGCAGAAGAATGATACAGTTCTTTATAGAAGAATTGAAGAATGCTCTCACCTTTATATACTTATCATAAATGAACAGGGCTGTATTTTTTCAGTGCTATGACCTACAACTTACCTGGGTTTTTTGGGTGAACTCCAAATTCAGTTTCCACATTTTGATTCCAGACTGGCACAGGTTATCACTACTAGACAAGTGATATTCTCCTACCATTCTTAAAATCTTACTACCAATATGTGCTAAGAGACTTAAGTTTGCCTCAAAACCTCAATACTACTAACAGTAAACAGACCTGAGGACCATGAGTTTTTCATATACAGAAGGAGCTCAGATTTACTGAAATTTAACCCTGTGCAGGCAACAGAAGCGCAGCACTGGACTTCTGTCAAAAGCAGCAGTAAGTGGGGAGCAGCAGCACAGATTACCAGAGCTGCAACCAGCACAGGGATGCTTTGGGGAGGCCAGAATCAGCTCTGTACATACCTCTGGTCGAGCACGGCCTCCGAGTAGGATGGCGGGGAGTCCAGCTCCACTGGCCTGTGGTAGGGCTGGCTGGCCACGTACTGGATGCCGTTGTTGACGTTGTAGGTGACGCTGCAGTGGTGCGGGTGGTCGAGGACCACCAGGCGGGACAGCAGCACGGGGTGCTGCAGGCGATGCACCGGCAGCGTCATCAGATTGTTGCGCTTGCGCTGGTGGTGCAGCACCAAGGCGAGGAAGGCCACCACGAGCACAAAAATGACAGAGCTGCCAATGATGGCGTAGGTAATGCTTGGGTAGTAAAGCAGCTGATTTTCAGAGGTCACGTAATCTTGGCCGCTCCCTGCCTCTGCAAGACAAAAGGAAAAGGAAGCCTGAGATTGGTTTCAATATAAAACTGCTTTTGGCCTATGCTGTGTTTTCTGCTAACACGCTGCGTGACAAAGAAAGTTTTCCCTTTTCCTTCAGACTGTGAAAAATGAGCTCATTAAAAGTACATGCACGCAAATTGGAGATGGCAAAGTATCCCTCAGTCCATCCTCACCCACAGTAGTGCCAGCATGTAAACTACTAGGGAAAGACAAGGTGAGAAAGAGAAAAATACACACTGTCACACTGTAGTAGGAAGCACGAGCATTATTGTGGGAGTATCTCCCCCACCCCTACCTAACAGTCACAGCTTTGGTTTCCAGAGGTGAGATACCCAGTTCCATGCCATAACCACAATACTTCAGCTGCACCTGGCAAAGTGCACTAGAATCAGACATGTAGAAGGCACAATGCCTTTTTTTTTTTTTTTTTTAACTTTACATTCCCCTGACACATTTAAGCCCCACATCCACAAGGTCATGCAGTCATTGAGCAATATATTTTTGGGAAGGGATTTCTCTTTCTGTGCAGCCTGTAATTCCTTATAGCCTCAAGCAGGCTATTCTGATATTCATCGACCTCAAGAAAAATATGAGGCTGAGTAAAAACCAAACCAAACTAAACAAACAGAACCTCAAATCTACACAATTACAAGAGCATGATCCATCCCAATTCTTAATTTCCTACTGCAGAAGACTGGCACAGTAAGTCTCGGCATGTGATTTTCCTTTCTTTTCCTTATCAAGCAAAACTGCTTTTCAGTCATTCAGAATTGCAACAGAGCCACTAGCATATTTCTCTAACAGATAATGAAATATATACTGACTGTGCCCAGCATAATGGAAGATCTTTATTCAAGCGCCCATTGTTTTCATCCAAGATGCTTTAGGTATCTCTCTCGATATTTGAGTTTGGTAGTTCACTTCCATGGTTAAACACCAAACCACAATTTCCAGCATCCCTAAAAACAGCTTCTGCATTTGTCAGTAAGACAATACAACATAAAATGGCTAATCCTTTAAACATCTCCATTTTAAAGCATAGATACTTTCATAAAAAGAGATGAGATGGGAAAAAAAGACTGTAACAGAACAAAGAAACCGTGATTTCTTCATTATGAGAGTAGTGAGGCACTGGAATAGGTTGCTCAGAGAAGCTGTGGATGCCCCTAGAAGTGCTCAAGGCCAGGCTGGATGGGGCTTTGAGCAACCTGGTCTAGTGAAAGGTTTCCCTGCTCACAGCAGGGTGGTTGGAACAAGATGGTCTTTATGGTTCATTTCAAGCCATTCTGTGATTATTGATCCTGCTGCAATGAAAACTACCATTCAGAGCTGTTCCACTGATGATGCCACTACAACCACAGACCAGAGCTTTGCAGGCCAGATGCAAGCCAGACTTTTCCTGATACTTAGGGCAACACCTCAGGGAGGATCTTTGCTAACTTTATTTCCCTGTGCAACTGTGCTAGAGAAAACAGAAATCACTGTTTCCAGTCAACATTTGGTCTCTGGCTCACTCAGCAAAGTGAACCAAGTCTGCATGAGGAATGCAAATGAGAACAGAAGGAAGGAAAGGAATTGACATGCATTAGTAATTTTAATTACAGCTCATCACATATTACTCTGGCTCCTTTAATACAGTCCCTAAATTCAACAGCTGAGAAATGAATTCATGTCACGCATCACAGACAAGGGCCAGTGCAAGGAGTATAATGACAAGCAGATCATTTTTATGCAAGCATCAAGAAGTTTATTTGCAAGGACTGACCCATGGATGAATACTACTACCTGCAGCAAGTGCAAGGAAGGTAAATTTATTATGACATCCCAGAAAAATACCGTAAGACTCTCATTCAACTTGGCTCACTGGTTACAGTACACTGCCATAAGGCTGAAAAGAGGATGCCTTTGCAGACCTGATGAGATCTAATTAGTTACCATGGGGTCATTCTGCTGCAGCACAGTCTCTTCTCTGTATAGTCTCCATCTTACTAAAAGAGGAGAAAAATGAGAAGTGAATTATCCATCAACTTTTTTTCCCAAATTTTTAAAGTTATCTACCTGTTTAGGATAACATCTTCTAGGTCCTACAAGAACCAGTTCTATAAATCAAAACAATTAACTAGACTGCTGAAAAAAACCTGCTTTGTCAAAAGTCAGATGGGATCTGATGACCAGCTTCAGAACAGTGTGAAACAAAATATCTCTTATCTGGTTTTACAGTCCTTTTCATACAACAACCATAGACATATTTTGCAGAGATTTGGGATAACTTTGCAGCTAACACGCTGTTTTGGAGATTCGGGATTACTATGACTAATGAAACATCATTTATTTACCAGTAACTCTATTCCTTTTAAGGTGTTTAGATCTGTTTCTCATATTCCTATTTAGTTCACTGTCTTTCTGAAACCCAGAGCAATCTAAGGGCATGCCTACAGATCTGTGCAGAGGTCTCTGAACCAGAAGCAGTGCTATTAGGGTGCTGTTTTGAACAGTGCTGTCCGGTGCAACCTTTGAACCAGCCAACCCAGCAATACTGCATTTGGGATTGGAATTAGCATCTCCATCAGTTCAGCTAATTCCAGCCCATGTGTGTCCAACACGAAGCAGCACAGAGGAGTACAGATATATCCTGTGAAAAGGAAGAATCTGGTTCATTTGTCAAGTGCTCTTTCTTGCACCCCAGGCAGAGTTGAGGATTTGCATAGAGACACCGTCCCCACACAAAGAACCCAGCTCCCTAAACATGCACAATCTTTGTATCTGTCCAGGAACAGACTGTACCTGAGATGGAGTTCTAACCAGGAAGCTCCAGCTACTATTGAAATTAAGTCTTTTTTCACCACAAAACCAACATTATTCTTGCCTTATTGGTAGGTTTTCTGGGCCAAGAAGACACAACCCTAAGGTCTCAGCAATCCACGCTCACAAGCGAAGTCCAGTGGCACTTCACTCTGGCTGTGATATAATTTATTCCACAAAAGACCAACCTGTACTTAATCTCTCTTTTCCATCAAGGCCAGTAAATCTAAGCCTGCAAAAGATGAAAATAACATTACCTGAACCTATCAACACTGCTTGGATTGCAGTCCTAGGGAGGTGAACTGCCCTTAATGGTCTTCCAAAGTAACGCTTTGACAAGAAAATTGCTCTATGGCACAGCTAAAACAAAACATAGTAGAGAACTATGAGACAGTTTTGCACACAGGAGACTTTTGCATCAAGTTTTTGCTTTGTCTTCCTATGTGCCTGATCATGTTGAAATAAGTAACTTTTTAGAATTCCTTGATAACATACTGGTTATTTTGTAGAGTCTGGTGGATATTCAGAGGTTTGGAAGGGAATGAGGGGTACTGAGCTGAGACTGCCTGATGAACCTCTATCCATTTGGCACTCGATGTAAAAGGGAGAAGGTGAGATAAAGAGAACACCTGAAAACTCTCTGTAGGACATGCACGACTACTTAAGGAAACAAAATCCATGACTCTTTAGCTCTGCTCTAATAACTTTCAGCAAATGTTTACACATCACAGAAGTCATTTAACTGAATTTCTTGGTAATTCAGTTATCATCTCCCAGGAGAAGCAGGCATTATCCAGGTAGGTTTAAAAAGTTCTGTCTGCTCTGCTACTAAGCACAAATGCATGAAAAAGAGTGAGTGGGCAAACAAATTTCATTTAAATTCATGGAGTATTTACTATTTTGTGCCTTTTTCCCCCCCTTAAGAAGATCCATTTTTTGTCATGCCACATATAAACAGTTTATCAATGCCACTTATGCCTATTAAACCCCAGTATCCAGGAAATGCCGAATTCAGAGATTAGAGACTTTTGGAGTGTAAAAAGCCTTGTGAATAATTTAGGAAAATACTGATAATGGAAACATAGCAGGTTGTGCTTAGAGGTCTATTTTATTGACTGTGAACAAATTTGCTGTCTCAAAAGTTTAAAAAAAGATCTGAGAGTAACTGCATTAAGTCTGCCCAACATAGGGATGAGAGGCTATTATTTTATCTTTCACAATCCTCTGCTCAAGCCTGGCTTTTCACAGTTCATTGGAGAAAAAGCTTTTGAAATACATAATCTGAGCAGACATCTGTAGCCTTAATGAGCACGAGTCACGGTCCATCTCCAACAAAGATGCTACTGTAACAACACATTTAAATTCCAACTGGTTAAAGGGCAGAGCTGCAGCTTGGAAGGTTAAAGAACAAAAATCAAATGCAGACAGGCAGAGCCTCTGCACATTATTTACTTTCTGTGTTTGGAGTTCTTAGGGCATCCAGCTAAGTCTCTCAAAACTCTTATTAAATTTTTCATCCTTGATGATTCTATGTGCCACTAAAACAAGTCTTTCATAGATTTTTGTGCACTGAACTCTCAGAATGTTCTTTATTCTAGTGATGTTTTTCTAACTGACTTATCTTTTTTCCCTACTGCCCTTCTTGGTGTTACAAACAACATCTCTCTCAGACAACACAGCACCTTGACCTCATGAAGCCTCCTGCTAGGTTACCACTGTTCCCCTCCTGAACAGCTTCATAGTTCCCACAGACACCAGAGACAAGGATTTGTTTTCAACTGCATTCAAAGCATGTTTTTGCCCTGCTATGGCTTTCTCTGTTTCAGGCACAGAATAGAGATTCACTAATGGAAGTGTTACACATACTAAACAGGTCTTATCTATGGGAATTGGCCAAAGGAATACTATATGATTACATTTTTGCTTAACAGGTACTTAGTAAATAGACTTCCAGGAAGGCACCATGATGAAGCTCCTTACAGGTATGTCTATAAGTTATGTCTTCACAGACAAACAACAGGCATCTGCACAGATGTCATGGCTTCAAATGGCACCAAGGTTATCCTGTGTTTAACTCCCTGCTAATCACAAGTGTCCCAAATGCCCACAGCCCAGAACCACAGCAAACACAACAGCCCTTCATCCAAGAAGCTGGAGCAAAGGGTGGATCTATTCCCAGCTCTTGAAGTAGCCCATCAGGTAATTTTCTCCACCTCTCCCTGGCTCCTTGCCTGGCTAGCCCCACAAGAAAACTAGATAGTGATGCTCCCACATTCTTGGGACATGCTCCAGAGCTCTTTCATAGTGACAAAAACTACATTTTCCTGAAAAGTTGAAGTGTTTCAAATATCAATCAGAAGTCTTAAATACCACTGGATGCTCTGTCTTTACCTATTCTTTCAGATGACTAGAAAGACAGTCATGACCTTGCCTGCACAAACACAGCAGGACCTCTTGATATGAAGAACTTGTTAGCTGTACATCTATATCTATATATATATATATTTACATCACTGTTGGTATTAGTGTAACAACTGGAGCTCAGAGCAATGAAACAGAATTTCTCTGTATTTCACTTTAGAGGCAGAAACAGAATTTCACTTTAGAGGCTCTGAGCAAAACAATGGCTATTGCTCCCAAGAATGTAAAGCTAAGTGTAAGACTTGGAACTATATATAGTTATAAAAGTAGCTAGCAAGACACAGATAAACCTAAGGACAGTAGCAGTCAGCAGAATTAGAAGCAGTGCCAGCATGTCTCATTCAGTGCACCAGAATGGGTGCATTACCAGTGCCTTCCTCCACAGACTTAAATCATCATCCTGACCACGCGCTGCAAGAGCTGTGCTTTCAAGTCTTTGCAGCTGCTCTAAATGAGCAGCTGAGTCAGCCTGAAGATCAAGAGCCTCACCTCTCACATGCCATCCTTTTTTAACTTCTGCAGGGCAGGATAATTACTCCATGCACTTCACACACACACACAAAGAAAAGCAGCAAACTGAGCAAATAAGTGGAGAACTAAGAAATACTTAGCAGTAGTCATAGCAACCAAAGTTCTAAAATTAACTTGGCAGCAATGTAAAAACCTGCAAAGCCAAAACCTGCCATAAAGCACAGAAACAAAAGGTTCAGACTTGGCAGCTGGAGGGAGCCCAAGGAGGAAATTAAAGTGTTACTCAAAAGTAATTTAGGAGTACTCCAGCAATGATCTATGCAGCAGGCCCTGGACACATGATAGGATAGTGGAGCACTTTGATTAAATCGTAGCCACTACAAAAACCCGGCCCAAATGCAGGGGTAAAACATAAAAAGAAAGAATTTAGCCCTGTTAGTCTCCTTTTTTTGGTTTGTAAATTTAGTGTCACCATCAACGAGGCCACCACGAAATTAGTTACTATAGAGTTCTTGTACCATTTTAGGACAGGAAGATGCCACTCAGGAAGGGGCACTGAAAGCTTTAAGGGCTTGCGCTACTATTGGGCCCTCCCAAGCACTAAATTAAACCTGCTCTGCAGAAGGAAAATCTCCAACTGCACCCACCAGAAGGCTCTTTGGTAGACCAAGTTTATAAAATAAATCAAGAATCTGCTTCAAAGAAAAGAAAAACAGTATTATCTTCATAGCATAAACATGCTCTGGTGCACTTGCAGAGACACATGACAACTACACACCTCCCAGGCTCTAGTGCCATTTCAAACAAGGTGCTAAGTTGAAGATAACAGCCACTGATCTTAAAGCATAGCCTGCTCCTTCCTCCAATCTCCCAAGAGATATTGCAGTCTCACACAGTATTCTCCAAGTTCATACAAAGTCCAGGTTTGTGGTCTTTGGTCACTGCATAATCTCTTGTGTACCATTAGTGAGTAGTATAGGGCAGTCTTGAAAGTCATAACAATATAATGTTTTAATGGAGAAGTTAACAGAACTGTGAAATTCAACCAGCAAGACCCAAGCATTCTCAGTCTCCAATATTTAAGGAGTAATGGACATACACTAAAATACAGGAAGTTCCACCTCATCATGAAAAAGAATTCCTTTACATTGAGGGTGATAGAATACTGGAACAGGCTGTCCAAGGAAATCATGGCTTCTCCCTCTCTGGACACATTCAAGAGGTCCCTTCCAAACCTAGTGATTCTTTGATTCTGTAACATCAGCTTCATCTTCACTTCTTTAACTAAAGCATCCTATTTTCTACCAAAAAACCTTGGCATCACTGGCAAATGTAAGTGCAAGTGCACTCTCCTGTCTTCTGCAAAGGTTAATTGGAGCTCTGAGCCAGGTAAGAGCCTGGACATTGTATCAGCTCCCTGCCAGTGCAAAGGCAGGCCCTACCTTGATTAATTTTCAAAGGTCATCAGTACAATTCCAAGTCAAAAGTATGATGGAAAACAGGTTTGGCAAAGGCCATGTGCGGCTTTGCCTTTCCTATTCCCTAAGTGTTTAGAATCCAAGATTCCACTACATACTCCACTAATATTACTTAGAATCATGTGAATATCTAGGAGCCAGAAAAACCCAACAAACAAAAACAAAAGGTAAACTAATTAAAATGAAAATGTGTGAATGAAATGCTTGTGTTTTTATCATCTATCAACTGTGAAAAGAAATTACACCCATTGCAAAACTGTTACCAATTTATCTTGAGTGATCTATATGCCTGAAAAAAAATGCATGTTATTTCAACAGAATGTCTGGAAAAAGCTGAATGTGGGATACTGTGCAGGACAGCTGAATTGCATTTTTATAGTGTTTATTCTGGAGGCTGGCAAGAAGAGACACAAAGTGCTCCGTTAGAATGTGCACATTAAATTTTTCCTGGGTGCTGATTAGTGCTATGAACAGCTGGAGCATAAGATGGATAATAAGGTTTGAAGAAATGCAGCGCAGGATTTATGGAGGCTGCAGTCAGGTATACATGGCAAGAAATACTGCTTAAATGTGATTTAAATCTATTGTAGAGTAAGTTTATAATCAGTTTATAAATTTAGTCTAATCGTTCAAGAACTATATTTTAATGACTCTTATTTTTGAAAAAGTGTTAGTACAGCGTCCACATCCTTCTTTACGTATAAATATTGTCAATCCTACTTATTTTCTAGAATTGTGAAGAAGAGATGCTGCCAGATACACAGTACACATAGTTTCACTTGTTCAAGAAGCCACTAACAATCTAGAAACCATGAGCAGGTTGTGATCCTGAGTAAAAAAAGAAACAAATCCCCAGAGAAAGCAATACCTTCCAGGTCACCTAATCCCTTTCCATCAACCATTCATTCATACCTACTCAATGCCTCTTCAGTGACTGCCTCCAGGATGCCACAGAATAAACCAGCAGCAAATCTACCCCAGCAAGAGCCTGCAGGCCACCCTCTGGCTCTAGGAATCAAAAGGAGATAGGAGAGGAAAGGAAGGACTACAACAACTGAGCAATGTGCGTAGACACTGAGTCCAAACCAAAAGCTCAGTGCTTGGTCCCAAGAGACAACGCACCTGTGTGAAGCTACATTCTGAGATGCTTTCCTTCTTAAAATTATCCTGACTTTGCTTTACATTTGTTTGACATACAAACTTATGTTTCCTTTTCAGGCACAAGCTTTGTAAACTCAAAAAACTCCTGCCAAACAGTGGCCTCAGTAGCTTCACTGTGTTCAGGTTCCACCTTCAGGAAGGTCTTAACAAACACTGTACCTGGCTGTAAACCAAATTCTAAATATTTCCTTAAATATTAAACGCACATACATACAACAGGGAAAAAAAAAAGAGCAAAATACAGCAACAGAGAAGACAGCAATTGGCTGTGAAAGTAGCTATTGCACTTCCCTTTTTGGCCTTCCTGATCACAAGACCCAGACTGTCAAATGCCAGAGAAAGAGAGGGAAGAAAGAACAGAGAAGCAAATGAGGCGAAGAGAAGATAAAGAAAAAGGCTGCATTTGAAAGCTAGTGTACACAAATGGGACACTAACAAGCATCTGGAAGGCATTAACACCAGGAAGAAAATAAACATGTGCTTTTCACCCTCTGATAAAAATCTCACTTGATCAGAAGAGATGACACTGAAAATAGGGAGTGGGAGGGAAACATTCAAAGGCTGTGGATGCTGCAGCTTATTAGAAAACTGAAAGCTTTTCAGGGGGGTCCAAAAGGCTCTGCTCTGCTCTGAACCTGAAACTATTCAGTAATTACCTGAATGACAGAGAATGTTTATTCAGCTTGCTGTTAGGCCACATCAACCCTGCCAGATGAGATCAAAATTAAAAATTATTTTAAAATAGCAGAAATTGTCAGGATCACATGTAGTCAGGTGTCAGCAGGGCACAGTATGTTCACTGGCAGTGAAAAATACAACCCCAACAGAATCTAGCTCTAGCAAGGTGTGTGCTCGAGAATATATCCAGTTCAGGACATCACACTTAAAGCAAAGGTGAATCAGAGCTTGATGGAGGACAGCATGAATTATCAGATGCCCACATAGACACTAACTACCCAGAAGGGATTGTTTCGGCTGAGGAAAACACTGCAGGGAAGCTTTGAATATTTTCAAATACAGAAGTTTGAAATGAATGAGAATCAAAACCATGCCTGCTCTAGCAATATAAGTGCAGGGCTTTCAAACACTGCAGGGAAGCATCCCAAATTATTAATGTGAAAAAATCACAGCTTTATTTCACACATCTAATTGAACGGAAGCAGTCACCTCTGTCAGTGAATAAACACCAGTAGCACCACGTGCCTCCATGCCTTTAGATTTCCAGTTACACTGACCATTCTGATGGTTTTACCATAGGGATGATCATGCCTGTATGTCGTCAGGAGAGTTTCTCAAAGTTTTCCTGATGTAAAAAAATCCTGTAGATTTTAAGTATGGGCAATCCAGGCTGAATTTGAACCACTCACCTCCAAAGGGAAAGCACCACAGTAACTTACTACATACATGGGTAGCTCTGGTGTGAGGTGCAATTTGCAAAGTGGCAAGGAGAGTGCAGCACTGGAACAGAACCCCTCGAGCTAGCAATGGTCTGGCTGTGCTTTGGGAATACCCTGAGACCTCTGGCAGTCCTGAATGTATACACTGGCCTGCAGTCAGAAATAACAACACTTTCACTCTGACAATCAAATAACCCAAAGCACCTCATAAAACCTAAATTTGGGTTATTTCTTCTGGTGAGCTAACAAACCTGTGTTTGTTTCACCAAACCTGTCTTAAGACAAAAAACACCTTCTAACAGTAAGGATGGAGGTCCCCTTGTAAAGAATTTTATATCACTTGCTACATGATCCCATTATTCTCCCAAGTTCAGTAGGAGTTCATACTTCATTGACAAATCAATAAATTCTGTATGCCTTAGAAGCTAACCACGCATTCAGAACGGAAGGAGGAGCTCATCTCCTCCTTTAGAGTGCAGAGGATACCTTTACCCTGTGAATGGACTTAGTGTAACATTTCAGACAGTAAATCAAGATATTATAGCACCTGGGACTTTATCCAGAACCTTTTTTTTTTGAAATCGGCATTATAAAAATTTTGGTCTCACTTCAGCAAGTTTTCATATAAATAAATTAAGCAAAAAAAAATCTTTAATTACACAACGGAGAAAACTGCTGCACTTGATGAAAGGCTGTTTATTCAGCACTGACAAATGCAGCCTAATGAATGTGAGAGTGCCAGATTTTATTCTTGCTGAAGATGTAGTCTTGCTTTTTGTTTCCAGAGAGATTGTGGAAACATTTATTTTCCCTTTGACCCTGGCTGACTGACTAAACTAGTCATACTGAATTGTGCAATTCTTGATATGAAAAGCATGTGTACAATGCAAGAAAGAAAAATGTATTTTAAAATTTGTATTAAGAGGCAGGAATCATAATTATTAATCACTATGTCAAGATAATTACTGTATGCAAGGGCAAATGAAGAGATTTTTGGTGGCATACTCATAGTTCTCGTTCTGCCTGAAAAGACTGGAGGCAAATCATAATGATTAGTACAGCTTAGCATAGTTTAAAAGGCACTGAATTAGCTAATGTGTCACATGAGAATGAACCTTTATTGACAGAAACTTCAGCTAATGCATAGCAGTGGTAAAGAAGGTTAATAGAAAACTGGCTTATCACAAGGAAAGGATATTAACTGTATTATGGCATGATTCTGCAAAACCCCAATGAAACCATGTTTGAACACTGGCAGCCTATTTTGGCCAGCTTACTTGAAGACAGAATTAGGTTGATGGAGAGTGCAGCATGAGAAACAAAGATGATGAATAGGGGAAACAGGGCTTAAATATCAAGAGAGAAAAAAGCATGCTTTATTTAGTATTGAGAAAATATTATTAAGAGGAGATATGACTGAAGTATTTATAATAGACACTGGTTATAAAAAATAAGTTCAGTGACTAATTCTTAGATTATTGGACAGATCAGAACTAAAGGTGAATGAGGGTAAAAGGGAAAAGATGCAAGACAAATTTAATGAAACACTTCTCAGGAAGAAGAGAAAATAGGTAAAATGATACTTCATGACTAAATTTAAACAAAAGCTGGGGGACTGTGTGGGCTGGGTAAAAGCTTCTAGGGAGCATAATTTGTAATAACTGAGACATGTTGCCATTTACACACACACAAGCATCTGCTGCAATTTTAGAAATCATTCTTAACAAAGGTTAAGAGCGTATCTAATTTGCCAGGGGAAGAAACAAAACTATTTACTACTACTCCTTTGTAGTACAGATGCAAATGGCCAACTATAGTATTTTTTTTAGTTGCTATTCCTTTAAGTATTTAAAGACAAATCACATAAATGTTACAGTAATCCAACAAGATCGGTAAACCTATTCCTTACCTAAAAAGCAAGACTTAAATTAATAAAACAATTCACTTCCAGTTGCAGAGCTAGATTGTCAGCCAGGATTAGAAATTGGGAGTTCTCAGCTTCCATCAGCCATACCCTGCTCTCCACACACACAGAGATTTTAATGAATTATTTACTTTTTCTTTACTATCTAAGAGTAGGCAGCTTTATTGCTTTACTCTTAGGTGCACTTAATTATCCTAGAGCAACCCAGTCCTGTCCTCCCCAGCACTCTGTGGTATTTTAACAAGCTGTCTATATACAGTGTTCACACGTTAAAGATGGAGGCTGATTTAATATGCCTATGTCTCAGCTTAAAAACTTGTCTAAACACAAATTAGGGAAGAAAATTAAAAGAAAAGAAAAAGACCAAATCACACTGGATTCTAGTCTAAGTGGAACACATCAAGTATCTAAAAAATGCTGAATAAAAATGCGTAACAAACCACAGACACACACTGGTCTGCATGACTCCTTGCTCCCTTTACAAATAGCTTTAATTTTTCAGCTGATTTTGTTGCTGTAGATAAGCACCCCATAAACAAAGACCTCTGGATGCTGAAGGCATGACTGATCCTAACATAACTGTTCAGCAGTCACTCTTACCTTGTGCTTGATGGTTCCTCTGCATCATGCTCACCTGTGCAATTCTACATCCTTCTCTTTGAACATTTTAAATACACAAATCGTGCAATTTGCTTTTATCGGGCTTTTCACAAAAGTTTCAAGAGCTGTAAAATTGAAACATAGTGGTTACCTGTGATTCATAAAGTGACAGATGACCTGGGAGACCTCTACCTAGGAAAAATAAAACCTAAAATGCAATTTTCACACACTGGGGTGTAACTACCCCGCCTTGGGAGTGTCACTGCAGTTTTGAAGGGATTAAAACAAAGAGCAGTCTCCATAACTAAGCCAGCTAAAATTTTAATTAAATACAATTGCTTGCTGTGCTTCCCTTCCCCAAACAGCCTCATACATATTTATCACTGTAATTACAGCAGTAAAAACCTCCACAACTAATTATGCCATGCTTCTCATCTTCTGTATGCCTGGAATTTTTTACATAATTACTACTGAAATTAATTGCAAGTTAGTTAATTTTGCACTTTGTCCTTTCAAGCTTAATTGAAAATTAAAATTTTTCAAACCAGTCATTCTTGAAAGCATGGTGCTTTTACCTCAGATGGTGGCATAACCAAAATGCTATTTTAATGGCTTTTAGTAATACAGCATAGGCGAGTAGTGTAAATGTTATCATTTAAAATAAGAGCGTTGCTCTAATGCATATGTACCACATGCTTGGTAGTGCTACACTTTCCATAGAATATTCAGCCTGCCCAGTGCCACTTGGCCTCTGTGCAGAGCATTAGCATGTCATCCCTTGAGACAGAGACTGCTATCAGCCACAGTTAGCTTAGATTGAGCTCAAACCTGGAATGTCATTTGACTACGGTTTAAGTATTGTACTAATATTTTAAGGGTGACTAATGATTTTGGATGTCCAGTTCTACAACTGATTTTGAAAAAGGAATGAACATTTCCTGTCTTAGACGGCAGGGGGAAAAGGGGAGGAGTCAAGATTTGACTTGGTCTAGGAAAAAAATTGCCCGAAAAATTTTGACTTAGCCCAGGAAGAACACAGTGTCCTCATTTTCTAGGGTAGTCTCTGGAGTCAATTGTGATTTATTGATTTGGGAGTGCCTTTAATGAAGGACAACACAAAATCTTCCTATCAACTAAGGAAGTATCTAAATGCCATGCTGTGACAACAGACAGAAGATGCAGAATCCCTGGATGGGGATCCCACCAATTTCCAAAACACAACTGGCACTCAAAGAGGACCAGTGACACATCTCAGCAAACCAGAGGACATTTCAGGGACCCACACCATATAGCCCCAAGTAACTCAATCCACTATTTTTATTATTTCATTATTATTTTCATTTTAACCTATGTCCTTAGGATCTTATAACAGTGGCAATATTAGTGGGTTTTGCCCACTCAAATAATTCATTATTGTTTTAAACAAAGCAAAGCCTTTATTTCAAACACCTTTTCAATCTTAACTTCAAAGTTGCAATCTTGCTGTGTTTGGTTTTTTTCCATCTGTCAAGAAATCTTGCAAATTTCTAATCAGATAGAAGACTTTCAAAAGCACAAGAGACCTTTGCTAGGGGAGCACTTGCTCCTCACTCCTTCACTATAAGTCTCCATAAGCCAATGGGTAATTTTCCTCGTACAATCTTTTGTTTTCAATTTCTGTAGAATCTTTCAGTTCTGTAGAAATATTTAAATTTCTGTAGATTAGTTCAGTATCTTGTTGCAACAAAAATCAGGGTGGTTGGTGAGTAATTAAAAAGATAATTAATAAGAAAAAGCATTGAAACTCAAGAGCCCAAGAATGCCAAGAAAGGTCTTTCAGCAAGTGTCAAAGACCTATGACAAGTGATCCCTTACCAGTAAATGAATACAGTATTTGCTCTGTCTCAGTAGACTAAGAGCTGCCAGTGAGTATCTGTGAATCTGTGAGCCACATGTGTATTATTAGCTAGGAGGGTCTGAACAAACTAGACTGGTACATTGTCAGATAGCAATGATTTCTGTTTTACAAATAATTTGCAATTCAATGAAGAAAAATCCTTACTTGTTTACTATATCCAGTTTAAAAGCTGAAGCAAAACACAAATTCACTTGTGCATTTTCATAGACTGACTATAGTTAAATACTTCTACCCACATAAAATTTCAAAGCTCTTTGTAAACCAGCCTCACATTTTCTTAACCAAAGAACTTCATTATGGTAGCAAGTGTTACACAGATGTATACACAAAAATACAATGAATGATTTGGTGTGAAATTCATTATATTTTTGTACTCTGCACCTTTGTCTAATGAAAGTTTTCTGTGCTCTTATTCGAACCTCAGAAAACACAGTTCAAATATTTCATGCTAGTTCAGATGTTCTAAGGATTTCTCAGTTTATACCTATATACTACACTAAAAAGCATTTCTAAAACCTAAAAAGAACAAGGGAAAAAAAGATTCTGTCAGCGTTACAAACGTTGACAGTCATTTATTTCAACTACTCCACCACCATACTTCTGCTTTAATTAAACATTAAATCAGTCAAGTAGGCATGCAGATTTAATTACTGCTGTGGTTTAAAATTAGCTTATTTTCCCTTGAAGCCAGTGAAGGTTAGCAGGATGACCTCAGTATAATGGAAAATCCTCAGTCTGGCAGGATGCTGGACATGAATTTGTCCCTTATGGCACAGTTTAAATATCTTTTTCAGTAATACAATGCTCACAAAGAAGTACTGGTTTTACAAGTTTAATCCAAACATACCTGAGGTCTATGGAATTTGAGTATTTGATGGAAATAAATCAACCTGTTTTAGGGAAACAGCCTATTCAGCATTAACTGTGTCAGCTCAGTAAGAGTGGACCTGATGCAGAAGTCCCCACACATCTTCATGTCTGATTGATACTCTTCTCCTCTGACTCATCACTGTGACCGTTTCAGCCACCTCGGCGCGGGAGTCAGGGTCAGGTCGCTTCTAGTGAAAGGGTCAGAGCTCTCATAGGGTACAATGGGGGTACAAGAAAGGGGAAAGAAAAGAGGAATATTTCAGGCCACATGGTATCAGTTCAAAGCATTTCCCATCAGACACGAGTGTGAGGATTGTCACCTTGAGCAGAGTCTCTTCCTGTTCACACCAGGGGTTTGAAAGAGACCAAGAACACACCCACCACGATGATAGTAAGAAATTCTGTTCTCTCCTGAGTCCTACATGGACTTCTGGGACAGCTGTCAACAATCTGAAACCCACCCACTGATTTCCAGACCTCTGTGAAGGAAAATTTGTGTATGTCTTCATCCTTTTTCTGCCCTAAGATTTTTGTCCAAGAATCTCAAAGGCTCTATGTCAGATGCAGACAGTGATTCTGGTTCTGGGCAAAACTCAAGCAGTGAGAGCAATTACCTGCTTAGTAATAGATCTGAGTAGTTGAAAACAGGGCAAAGCTGTTTAGTAGGAAGCAACTACAGACATTTGTATTTATCAAAAAAACCAAAGTATACAGTGAAAAGCAACTGGCAGCTGAGAAGGTACTTAGTAATAGAGTCCTCTTGCATTTAAAAATTGCAGATGTTCCTGAGCATCTTTGCAACCCTACTCTAATACTCTGTCTAGACACAAACACCATAGAATGTATAACACATGACACTTTCTATATCCTCTGTGGGGATTAAGCAATAAATCAGGTTTTCAGACTCAGAAAAATTGCATTCTTTTGAAAGTGACTTGCCAAATTTCAGTAAAGGAAAGATTTTCTGCCCTTGGGAATAAACCCATGATACTTTAAGGATGAGTACCAAGAGATCATATCCAGGAAAATAATTGAACCAGTTTTGAAGTAATAGGACCTGTAGAGATCAAGGAAAAAACAATGACATTCTATGCTGCACACCCTCTTTTTAATGCTGCATCTTACACAAACACTCCAAACTTGACACTCATTGTACAGAACAAATATTATGCATGTTCTTCATTGCATGCTAATTCTGTAACACAACTGCAGCATTATGACATTCAACACAAAATCAGTATTCTTCTATTCTCCTTCTTCACTAGCATCTGATAACAAAGGCAATTGGCGCTGTGTGATTCTTTCATTTCCCCAAGTTACTGAGCCTACCCTTTAGGTTGTGGCCTAACAATTACAGCACTCACTCAGGAAACAGGGGATGCCAAGTCCCATCTCTTCTGCAAGGACTGCTTACACTTTTCTATACAGTGCAACATATAAATACATTATGGAGAATCCTACTTATGGAGAATGGAACACAAAGCTGCCTCTTCCCACACCTCTTTTGGATCATCCTCCCTCTTTCTCTCCCTTACCCACCTAAGGACTCTCCAATTCTCTCCTACAAAGCAATAAAATGTCATAAAAAGAATGTTTCCACCCATATACCCTGAAGCTGTAGAGTTCAAAGTTCTCTCTCTTAAGGTGTTTTGCTCATAAACATTTTAGGATGAGGGCAGCAAGGTGTTCCATTCTCCAACAAAGATTTAACTAACCCTGACAGAGGATGAAAGGGAAAATCAGATTATCCTGGGTATTTCTGAGGTAAGTGAATGCAAATGTTACATTTTTGGTGGAAATTAATCCTGTTTGTGCATGTGAGCCCTCCACCTTGGGAGTCTTTGATAAATGAACTCCAGCTGAGAGCATCTCAGTCAGACACATGCGTGAAACCAAAGCCAAACTGCTTTGCTCCACCCAAATGGAAGCAGATACAGAACACTTCAGCTGCACTAATCCAGGTCCCTCTTTGGATTAACTGCTTGCTACACACAGTGGCACAGATCTTTCAAAACCACATCCTTCTCATTCTGTTGTCTCCACCATTACCATCAGTATTGTAGATAGTCAGAAGGAAAGTTTGTTGCTAATCCATGTCATTGGCATAGATTCTTTATTGAAACTTTAATGTAATTATTCATTTGCTTACTAGTTGCTTGTTGTTCCACTGCTAACAGGATACACAGCATTTCACTTAATGAACTGTACATCCTTATTTAACAACCCTTTATACTGCACTGTTTTTAAATAAGGACCCAAGTGAAAAATCTGCTGCATTACATCATACAAGGCAAACACTTTCTTAAATAAGGAAAACTGGCTTTCTTTTGAAGCCTACAGACCAACTTCATTGGTTCTATTTACTTATACTTGGTGAATGCATACCACAAAGCATAAGCATTTGCATGGCAATACATGGTGTGTGATAAACATCTTAAGTACTTTATGCAAATTCCTTCTTTTCCAGCACAGGAAAACTCCTATCCATCCTATACATGAATTTTTAACACTTCAAGGGGTGACTTTAATAAACCCTAACTCAGACTGAATTGTATGGAAATAGCCCAAGGCTCTTTCTCCTGTAACTAAGGACACCCTTATAAAACACATAGTACATGCTCTTAACTATTTTTCTTGATATGCTATAGTAAACGAGGTGTCCTGGAATTTTCCTTTCACTCCTCCACTCTGACAAACTCCTCATCATTAAAATATCAGAAAAGATGCAAACAAGTGCTTGCATGTGTCTTGAAGAATATTTTGAACTAGGCTGAAAATCAAGAAACAGAAGATACAGACCTCCACTATCCAAGCCACAACATGTCCATGGATGAAGTCTGCTGTTCATTACCAAAAGCTTTTTGGCAGGAAGAAAACACTCCAAGAACCTGTTCTCCAGTAACATATGTACATGCATATGAAAAAAGAACATGTCTATTAAGACTGCCTTAATGTTCACTTTTGATTGCTCAGGAAAGACAGTTAACAATTAACCTGCACTGCAGACTAAAAAAAAAAATAAATTAACTTTCTACCCCTTCTAGTCAATACAGACACTTTCTCCTCAGGAAGAAAAACACATTTTTCTGTAGCACCCAGAATTGTGAGTGCAGGTTTGTTGTTCTGCCTCATGGTTATACTGTGCATTTAAATCATACACCATTTAAGATAAAATAATATGAAGTTTATGATCCTGTCTGTTTTTAAAAGCTAATGATATGTGCTACTTAAAGCAAACTGCAAGCCCAGTGGGAGGCATTATAATTAATACGGTTTGTTCAGAGAAAAACAAATGCAATTCCCCCTCATCTGTCAGCCAGCTGCACTGCAACCTGAATGCAAGGAACACAGAACAATAAAGCAAGAGTGTGAGAAAATCAGACAGAATTGGGGCTCAACAAAAACCAGTAAGACTATAAGCCAACTGCATCAATATCAGGCAGAAAGATTTGAGTTTGTAACATCTATTGAATAAATATAAAATTTCACCATCTGTTCTGATTCCAGGTTTATCTTTCCTAGCAGAGATTAGAAGGCAATTTTGAAATGCTCCCTCCTAAGGAGAGCTCTTCAATTGTAATTATAAATTATGAGAATTTGCAAATTCAGGCACAGAGAAAAAGCACAATAGAAAACAGGGGAAAGAACAAAGAAAAGTTTGCACAGCAGAATAGACTATAGGAATTTCTCCCCAGTCCCTGAAATCACACCCAAACCAATCAGTGGTGTCCCATTAGCCACTAATCTGAAAATGATTTTAATCTCATTTACACCAGATTAATTGCTACAATGCCAGATGACTTACTACTCATTTAAAATGGAGTATGTTATACTCAGATTAGGTCCTTAACATTTTGACAATCTTGATTCCCCCACAGCATCTAGTCTTGCAGAATTCCTCTCAGAACATCTACAAAGCCATTTTTTTTTTTTTTTTTAAACACCACCACCAACAAAATTTCAAGACTGGCTGTCAAGCACTCACAACAAATTTGATCAGTACTTGCTAACATTTTCATGCTCCAATATTAGTACGGTACTTCCAAGTACTTGCTGAGGCTTGAAACAACAGAGACATTTCATTTTTCGCACTGACGCAAATGGAAATTTTTTAACGTGCTGTGTTGTTAAAGTTAGACAGCCTTCATCTGAGTGAGAAACCAGTCATGTGGACTACAGGTTAGCCAACAGCTTCCAGGCAGGACATGTGAAGAAGCATCCTTGGTAGAAATCTACCTAGACAATGGCAGGGAGACAGCCTCCTCCCCTCCTGCTGAGCCCAAGTGATCCCGGAGCTGTCAGCTGAATATTTGAGGTGTACATAAATGAGTGGCTGAGTTTAAATTACCATGCCAGTAGCAATGTACTGCTGGGCAGGTCTCCATACACATAAACCTGCACAGCTTCATTTTCCTTCATTGCTGGGCTTCAGTTACAGCCAACAGCTGTTTCTATCTTTAAATGATTAATACTTCATCTTGAAAGATAAGGAAAAGAGTCAACTTCTCTACACTATTATAAAATTCACCTGGCCTGTGAGAGGAGTAACTGCAAAAGGGATAACACCAAGAATCTTCCTCTCACCACATTTCCCCTTAAAGCACAAGGTGTGCATTTCTTTTAATTGTGTTAAAAGGAAATGGGTGGATAATGACATACACTGCAGATCTACTTAGAAAGAAAGTTACTCAAAATCTAGCATTCAGGAAGCCTTAAATAAATTAATTTTTTTCTTGCACTGTTTTTTCTCCTTCCCTTCCCCCACACCTCTACAGATGTGAAAAAATCTAAATCTTATTTATACAAGTCCCAACATTTATCTTGGTACAAAACTTGTAATAATATACTATTTTTCAAGCAAAAGGGCAATTCTGAGACCACACAACCCAGAGGAACTCAGGATGGCATCCCTCAGCACCCAACTAGGTAAGTGAAAAACCACTGACACCACCAGCATTCGATCTCCTCCTTGGAATTGATTATTGCATTGCTCTAATTTTTGCTTAGCTCAGTATTATACAGCTGTGCACATGATACATGCATCATACTTGTTAGGAAAATAGAAAACTGTTTTATTGCTCATTGACTACTATAAGTGTTAATAACTGTTCCACAGCCTCTATTCTTGTTGCTGCTTTCATACTCTTTAAGGGAATGATGTTTATGCCTCACACAACATACTGACCCCATTCGCTGGATTTTCAGCTTGACTGGTCATTTCTTTGAACTGATGATTTAAAGTGGTAGACACTGTACTTCTACCACATTTATTTGTGAAAGAATTAATGATATCTTTTAAATTTGGGTAACCTGAGGACTGTTGCACTTAGCTATGCAGAGAAACTGAACAGAAGCAGCCGAATGAGCAGCACTGAACACAGAATTCACATCAATGAACTGCATAACACACAATATTTTACATGATGTAGGGTTTATATTAATTCTTTTTAGTATGTACAGAATCATATAAAATTCAGAATTATCTTCAGAATGGTAAATGGGTTTAAATTTTAGTGGCTTAGAAGTTTCCTTTCAGACTCCAATTCTGAAGATGCCGAAACAAAACAGTGTCTTCTCACATATCGATTATAAGCAATTCACAGACAAAAACTGTTCTTTGCTGAGTTGAGGGGGCATGGGAGTGTGCCAGGTTTGGATTGCCAATAAATCAAGAAGCAATGAGTCTCCTCTCCCTAGCACCTCCACAGCACTTGTGTCATCCCCCAAACTCCACAGGGCTTGTATGTTGTAACTTCAGGGGAACAGAGGCCACCCTATACACAGACTGTGTGAGCATGATCATTATGAAGATGCCAACAAAGAAATTACTTTCCCAGTAAAAAGCCTCAATAGAACACCAGATGCTTCTTCCTGTGGTTAATTAGTAATAGCAAAAATTCTCCCCCACCTCTGTAATAGAAAAAAAGGCCTCAGTGCCTTCCCTCTTCTCATATTTATTTCATCTTTTGGCCTTCATCACTGATTTGCAACAAAAATTCCTCTATTTCCAAGAAAAGCAGATCTAAATGAGCAGAAACTCATCTTTTGAGGAAGCACACTCTAGAAACACTTTTAATTGCACTGTTTTAGTGAGAAGGTATTAGCCTCTTCCTGGTAATTAGTGGATTTAATTAATAAGGACAGTCTTTCAAAGAACTAAAATCTGACTTTCTAATGCACACCAAGCTTAATGGAAAAAAAAACTACATAAAATCAGAAGCAGGGATAACATACCTAGAGTCATTAAAATTATATGTCAAGACTACAAAAAGGCTATCCAAGCCCTTTATCTTCTCAGGAGACAAAAATTACCTGTGTAAGCAAAAGTAACTCCAACAAAAAACCCAAAACAAAACAGATAATAAGAGACACATTATAAACTTTGATTCATCATTATTTACTTACACAGACAAAGCAAAAGAGTGATTTAATCATATTCTGATGTTCTGATACTTCCATTTAATCACTGGACTAATTTCAAATGGAAATGTAAAAATATGAAAAGGGATAAAAACATTTGACAGAGAGATTTAGAGGCCAGAGTAAGTATTTTGAGATCACAATGTAAATACTTATTTTGCAAATATCCTCTTCTTACCACATCATTTTTTATACAACTCTAAAGTGTTCTTACAGGAATTCGTAGGTGAAATGGATCTTCAATATTAAAGTCTTCCTGCTGCTCAAGAGGATTAACAAGGCATAAAAGACCCACGCTAAAAAACAAAGACTAATGTCTACAGTCAGACTGTATCTCTTCTGTAATCAGAAGGGGAACTACATTTTTCCTGTTGCAATTCAAATTGCTGATTGATACAAGCATTTTCCCCAAACTGAAAAATGCCCATTTCACCCATGCAGAGGTCACACAGCAGTTCTGCTGGCAGTCAGAATAATGAAGTATTAAAAGCTTTTTTAGGAAACTCTACATACAGGAGCTAGAAGTGAAATAATCTCCTGGGAAGAACATGATTTTAACTGAACTGCAAACATACAGCAGGATCCAATCAAGATCACCCTACTCCAAAACACCTTGCTGGAGGTGCCCTGGGGAACTGCATGAATTAACTCCTAACCTTTCCAAGGGCATGTCCAAAGGAGAAATGGATTCCCAACTTCTTCCTGAGCAATGTTTTCAAGTGAACTTGTGGCAGTATGTTTCTGTCCTGCTGGATATAAAAGACAAGATACTAATGCTTACTGTCTTTTTAACGTCTTTTTACAAGGGCATGTAGTGACAGGACAAAGGGGGTGGCTCTAAACTGAGAGCAGATTCAGATTTTGTATTAGGTAGAAATTCTTTATAGTGAGGGAGGTGAGGCACTGGAAGAAGCTGTCCAGAGAAGTCATGGATCCACCATCCTGTCCAAGGCTAGGCTGGGTGAGGCTCTGAGCAAACTGATCCAGTAGGAAGTGTCCATGTCCCTGGCAGAGAGCTCGGAACTAGATGATCTTTGAAGGCCCAACCCAAATTGGTGTTAATGATTCTATGATTAAGTAAGCAATCAACAAATAGTTTACATAAATCTCTAACTATACCGTTTGAAGATAAAGGAAGTGCTACTGCTATCTTAAAATTTGGGGAAAAAATTATCACAACAGAAACTTCCTCTAAGTCACATAGTAGGATCACAGATGATCAAGGAACTAAATTCATTCTCTCAATTCTTTGATTAGATGGCCCAAGTGTCAAGGATGCTTTGTTTCATCTTTATGATCTCTGGCAAGATCATATAGTGTGTCAGGAAGCCTTTAGACAGATCACTCCTATATTTCTCCTCTAGTTAAAAGCAGAGTAGAAACAGGAAGAAAATATTTTTAAAAATAAAAACTGTATCTTCCTTGATTTGCAAAACCAGTTGCCAACAATGCAGATCCTCTTAGTAACACTGAGAAGGATCAAGAGCAAGGAATACCTTCACATATTCAGCAAGTAAGCACTCTGAATAGCACTGTCCAATGCGTGACCAAATGTCAGACTCCTTCCAGCAGCTCTCTTCCTTCTCTGGAGGATGCATTCAAGAATCTAAGCTCCACAAATATACCTAGAAAATCCTTCTTCCCTAGGAAGATGCTCTGTATAGAGGAGTTATTAGAATCATTACAATATCAATAAAACAGCAGATTAAGACCACAAGACTTATCAGCAATACCCTGCTCCCGAGTCTATCAATGCAGCCATGGCTACACCAGCACAAGCAGCTGGGATGCTCCCATTTACTCTGCAATTGGTCTGAAGTACAAACAACAATAAATCGTGGAGCCATAGTGGACTGGAAAATTCAGGATAAAGAAATGACATTAAAACATCCTTCTTTACATCTCTGAAGATTAAGATAGCTCCTGCCTTTAGGTGAAATCTATTCAGCATAGGATGGCAGTAAATGAAGCATGCAGTGAGTATCTGCTCACAGACGGGGCTTCAATACCTTTCCTAGATTAGCAACATTCTGCTGAGCAACTGCATCCCCAGCACAAGTCTGCAGTCTGAAATCAAAAATACCTGGGCCATAATGCCAAGTGCTACTTTGGGTTAAGAAATTTCTTAAAAACAAGTGCCTGCATCTGAAAACATTGTGCTGGATAGACATCATCACCAGTCTTTCTTCAGCTGACCTAAACTCAACGCTGCAGTTAACAACAAAAATATCGGCCACATCTGTACCTCTGACTGACAGAACAGCAAACATGCCCAGGATTAACAATTCTGGAACCATGGTCTCATACCAATCCTATGCTCTGGTACAAGGCAGTTTGAAGGAAGACAGTATTGATCATCAATGCCTTATCCATGGGCATACATTTTCATTCTTTGGGGTAGAAAAATAGGGTGGTTGTTTGTATGAATGCTTTAGGTTTGTTCAATTTTACAGTTACTGGTCACTTTTAGAAATTCTACTATAGTTCAGGGGCAACATTATTCCCATGGATCAGGGAACAAAAGTAATGGAGAGCAGAGCAACAATCAAGAGTCACAAGGTTTGCATAGACAGTTATAACATAGAAGGCAAAGAATTCATAGTATGAAAGGATGCAAACACAAAAAGCTTAATGTTAACCTGATGTGATGCCAAGATTGAAAAGAAAATATTTGACAGTACATTCTCTGGATCATTAACAGTATCTAAAATATCCTTGGTCAGCAACTTTCCTTGACACAAACGATCTGTTCAGAAAGGCAAGTCAGCCTCCCACTAAATCCTGATCAATAAAAAAAATCCACAGGAAACAGTAACATCTTCTCTTGGCAAGTTAAATAACCAGTGCTTTGAACATCTGACTAAGCATGGTAGTGAGGGAACTAACAATTAAAGCAGCAGAAAGCTGTGGAGGCACATGAGGGAGAAGTGCAGAGGACAGAAGTCAGAAATACCAGTGTTCAAGCTGAACATCAAAATGCCACTCCATAAGCACTTGATTTACATAGCTGATCTGAAAACTCATGTAAATAAATATTTCCTTTGGAAAAAATATCTGCTTGACATACAAGGATCAATCACATGATTACATGTTAATAGACAGAAACAGAATGCTCTGAATGCATTTAATTATAGTAATGGGAACCAGAAGGGAAAACATTACCCACTGGAGTGACAGAGACTATGACAAGCTATTCTGATAGAAAATCAAACATGTTATTCCAGAGTTTTCTATGTGTAGCCCAGAGAAAAATGATCTTCCCCTTGCTCTAACAATTTTAAACACAAAACAAACTCAGCACTTACATGATACCATTAACAGCAAAACAAACTAAAATATAACTAGCATAACCCTGGCATGGCACAATTATTTGAAATCCCTGTAGAGTGACTGTAACGCACCATAAAAGCTCAGCCACAACACAACCTAGAGCTGACTTCTTTATCTGTGCCACAGAGGCACAGCAGATCTCAAAACAGACACAAACTTACTTAGCAACAGCTCAAGCCATTTCACTCATTCTTGACAGAGGCAATGTAGTTGTTAACACAGGAAATTATACACAACTCTGACATTCAAGTGTGAAGTTTCTAATTTTAAAGGTTCATCTTGAAAAAGGTCTCGCTCAATTTTTACACAGGAAAGTGTCTGAAGTGGCCTATTTTCAAGTCATAAAAATGTGATGAAACAGGAATATCCAGAGCAAAAGATCTGGGGCAAAATATAGGAAGCACACCACCATTATTTCAGCTTTCAAATCACTCTCTGTATTGGACAAGGAGCAAACCAAAAGGTTTGACTGTTAAAGCCCACAGTGATGAGTTGAATATGCATGAACCAGATCATGGAAAATGAGCCCACCAGTAGCAGAGATGCTCTGGATCTGCTGCTCTCTGGAAGCCAAGACCACACTCACTGCAGAAGCTGGAAGGTTTCACCACTGAACGCTCACACTGCAGCTGATGAGCCTCGCCTGACAGAAGACAGCGCTTGGGGTGTGATGAACCTGTGATGCTTCACTGCTTCACAATGAAGCCTTATCTTCATCCCTATCGGGCTGCAGATGCCAGGACAACAAAAAATGCAACTGATTTATCTTGCTGGTGTGAGGAAGAAGAGCAATGTTCAAACCAGACTGTGCTGTAAAGACATTACAGAGGTTATATGGAGTAATTATCAAGTTACTGCTTTTCACTCTAGGCTTAAAACCACATGGAAGTGATCAGATTTAATATTTTAAAAAACTGACCCTCACCTCTAGCTATATAAATAATTTATTAAATATTGTACAACAATCAAACTACAAGTTTAGTAGTGCTAAGAAGCTGCATTCTCCATGTTCTCAGTGTAACGCAGACCTGTGGAGGAAAGTTCTTTGCCAAACACAAACCTCTCAATTTAACAGGTGAAATGCACTTCCATCCTGAACAGCAATCCCAACTTCATCCATTGCAAGCTTCAAAGCCATAATTCATGGACTGACAACCTTTTAAGGTTAAAGACATGTTAACTAATGCACCTTGAAGTATGGTCTTGAACAATCTGCCTATTGAGTCCCCCCTCCCAAACGTGAGAGCTAGAAGAATTTGTTTTCACAGAAGGATGGGACAATTTGTGAATGCTATTTCCAATAGCACTTGACACCACTCACAAAAAGTAGTTTTGGTACCATGTACCACGCATTGTACCTTCACAGAAGAACACTATTCTCCCAGTGTAAATAAATCCTCCCATGCACATCACCTGTCCCTACCAGCTCCTGCCTGTACATGACTAACACCCACAACTATACTCGAATGAGCCTTCTAATTCTATTTTTCTGGTAGGTGAACTACCTGACATGGGAACCCCAGAGCTGCCCTCTAGCCAGAAAAGTTCCAAGCAGTAGGATGTTTCATTCTCCTCATGTTGGATCAGACATACCATCAAGAACAAATACATCAGGTCTCCAGGTGTAACAGGAATAAGGCTTTGTCAAACCTCACTCCCGTGACAAACACTTCCTGTATTGTACTAGAAAAAATTACGGACCCAACACTAATTTTTTGGTTTTTTAGCCAAATAGCCAGAAGTTTTTGTTCTATGTATTTTCACACAGCCTCACAAGACATCCCTTTCCTAAAAGAAAGCCAGCAAATATGCAGCAGTAACCCCCCAAGCTTTAGTGGGATGCACACAATACCATGCAGGACACTGTCTCATTTGGCAAACACTGCCATCACACTGTTAGATTTGTTCAGTTTATATTGTCAGGATACTTTAAACCTTTAAAGATTAGCTATAAATCAAAGCAACATGACACTTTTTCAACAGAACAGAGTCCTACCCAGCTTTTGCAGATGCATCTCATGCAGTTCTATAAACAGACACTAATTCTCCTGGCAGCTGCACAAGTTAACAAAACCACATTTACATAATAGGATTGTGTAATAAACTCTTTGGAAACCAAGAATCTCAAAGTTAACAGTCGGCTCTTTGTCAATGTTAATGATGTGCATACTTGTGTGCATGTGAGTGGGCAACAGTCATCTGCAAAATAGCATTAAATTTTGAATTTTCTGCGTCTTGCTTGGGTTGCAGATTTAATTACTTTTTAATACAGGCTTCTTGTCCATTTTCTGAAAAGGGAAATAAATAAAGGTTTGTGAAAAATGAAATGCATCCACAGAATGTTATTGCTTTAGCCAAGTGATTATTTTAAACTGTTTTAATGTTTTGAAAGCTTTGTCTCAAGTAATCAAACACCATTTTAAGGAGGCTGTTCATGATATTTATGAATGTAATTGCTACAGCAATTTATTCTCAAGCTATTAGCTCATTGGGTCTCATGAGTCAAACACAGGATTAGGGTAAATGACTTTTCTGAGATGCTTGTGACAGCGCAAGACAGGAAGAAAGGGAATCAAAAAGCTACTGCCAACAGTAGAAATAGGAATTCAGCAAGTTAAATGCTCACTTTCATCAGGAACACTGCCACACCACCATGCTAAAAGAGTCACAACATTCAAAGCTTTGTCTCAGATGAAAGCACAAGATCCTCATTTAAGGATCACAAGATCCTGTATTTAAAAAGTGTCAGTATCTGATTTGCAGTTTATTGGCACTTTCCACAGAGCCCAGATTACAACTTCCCTTAGGCTGTGCCCCATCACCCTCCATGCAATTTCTCTGGAAAGCGAGAAAAATCCCAGAGCTGGCACTACCACAGAACGAAGTGTTCACAGAGAGCAAGCAGTTCTTCTGCGTGAGCTCTCAGGACTCCCACTTCGCCTTCTGGACTTCTATGAACATGGCTCTTCCGAGCAAGCTCGTGTAATGAATTTAGCTACTGGTAGTTTGCAAGGAAAAACTGACATTAGGATGTACCTAACAGGAGACAGACTGAAAAACTTGAGCTTTTGAAACCCATTTGGAAGCATTTTAAAGATGCAGTAGTAAGTTGTAAGAAATGATGGTGAATCTGTAGAGTGGGAAGTTCTCTCTCTCCTGTAGGAATGAGAACTACACCAACACTAAGGACTCCTGCTGCAGTGACAGCTGTACCTCAATGAACCAAACCTGTGCTTCATTTAAAGCCCACTTGGGCAGAACATAGGTGGCATCATAATTCATAATAGTAAATGCTTTTAAATGACAACAGACAGGAGTTTTGTCCTTCAAGGAATGAACCTTCACAACCCTTGGGTAAGCAAGTAAAACTAGAGAAAGCAGCAGCTTTCTCCAGGGCTGACAGAACAGATGGCTAAGGTGCAGCATGAAATCAAGAGGGAAAAGACAGGTTGATAATCTCTTCTGAAAATGCTCCCACTCACACATTACTGCCAGAGAACAGACTTCTCCCTCCCCTTTCTTAGACTGCATAGTGGTAAAGGACCTTGTCTCCTACTTACACCTACTTTTGCACCTTTCCCACTACTTCTCCACCAACAGTACGAAAACCACATCAGCCAAACTGCGGCCGTACCACATACCATTTATCACCAGAGGGGGGAAAACTACCCAAGGGAAGGGTGACACCAAACTGCAAAGCCCACAAGGCCCAGCAGAAAAACCTAGAGCTTCTCATGTCACTAAGAGACACTGTGCAACAGTCAGCATCCCTTTCAGATTCATCAGAAAATTACAAATAAGCTGGTTTAGAGAACACCAGAGAATTTTTCCCAGTTAGAGAGAGAAAAGAGTCAAGCCCTCAGAATAACCATCACAAGCAATAACCACCCCTTTTTGTGTTCTGCACTGGGTGACATACTCCCTCATTTCAGCAGAGCACCCCTCTCTCAGCAAATGAAGACCACTGAACATCTGCCTGCACTTCCAGACACTCTGCCCAAAGGGCAATGGAAAGGATTTTCACCCAGTGGTGAGACAGGGGCTGCATTGCCAGTGAATGAATGTGAGATGGAGTAAAGAATGACAGAAGGAAAACACATTTTAACAAGCAGCAGCAACAACTGGAAGTTTTAAGAGATACTGGTGAGGCAGAAGAAAAAGTAGGACTCATAGAATTCACTATTATGGCCATAGAGATATCCCTTTCTACCTCACTGAATTCCCTCTGAAAGTTTCTATTATTTTCTTCTTCTCCTTCTACCCTCCCATGGAAGGGCTCCTAACCAGATCAGTTTTCTGGATCTTTCATGCAATACTTGGCTAGTACAAATGCTTTTCTGCTGCTTGAAGTAATTTTCACATAGCCTGAGAGTGCCTAAGAAAACAGATGCTGTTGAGCACTTGCTGAGGCTGCAGCAGAGATACCTTCACCCACAGCAGCTGGACACCAGACAAAGCTCCCTCCCTGCAACAAACTCGGGCCATTCCCTGGGCCAGGCAGGGGACAAGGGCCTGGAACTGGATCTTGCCCAAGGAACCAGCTAAATAGGGAGGAGGCATTTACTCCCAGGATCACAAGATACAGTTAGTGTTCCAGACCGAAAGTGTAAACTATGTAGGGCAAAAGTAAGGTTTAAAAATTGAGATCCAGCAAAAAACACAAATAGGTAATAAATTCAGTTGGACTGAGGATCAATTAATGCGATTTACCAGTCACTGACTCTGAAAACAACCTCAGTTACTTCCATCCATGGAGAGAGAAACTAGTGCCAAGACAAATGAAAGAGAATCCTTGTTTGATCATTGTTTTGAGTTCCAGAGATCAAAAAATCCCAAACAGTATAATTAATAATAAAAAATTAAGTTATAACATCTGTATCCCTCCTGTACTCCTCTGAAATGAAGCACCTATGCAAACACGAGATTTGCAGGAAAAAAGACCTCCTAACAGATAGAATGCAGAGGACAGAATGAGATCAGGCCAGGCTGAACCATGCACAAAACGTCAAGAGAAAGGTCAATGCCTGAAGATGAAGCCACAGGGCAGCAATTTACTAACTTCCTAATGACAAAATGGGCCTAAATGCAGCTGATCTAACCACTGGAAAAGTATTAAGCCCAAAGACAAGCTCAGTGCTACATGATCCTACCTCTAGACAATGAGAATTTTCTTGCAAGAGTAATTTAGCAAGACTCAGCAAGAACTGGTCCAAAAGACCTTATTTAAAAAAATGCAGCTGGGATTGAGTGTTCATTAAAAACAGTAAGCACATTTAATGTACAGTTCACAGAAAGAGTGGAAGCAGCCCAGTGAAGGGCAAACCTCACTTAGCATCAGTTTTCACCCAAAACAACTGAGATAAATTCAATATCCTATTCAGGATAAATCAGAGATCTAGAGAGTTTGTTCTGGATGCAAAACACAAGGGAAAGGTAAAAGTTAAGAGTTATTCTACAGTACAGGCTTGTAGAGGTCTTGAAACCACATAGGCTATGTGTCAGGGCCTCTAGCTGGTCAGAGTGGCCCCGAGAAAAGTTCCAAAGTCTCTTTTCCCAGCTCAGCGCTTGAAGGAGGAGTCAGGGCTCTTCATTTCTCAGTCTCAAGGTTGTTTATTGGATCTGATCTATAAAATTCTTTCTCTTGTCCTGCCGAGGTCCGCTCAGCAAGACACTCAGAGGCACTCTGCCTGCCCCCGGGGCAGTGTTATCTTTATGTACTAAAAACTACGTGTAGCATGTTTACAGTTATTTTCCAATACCCATCATCTATGTTAGACAGTCAGTTTCTACTCTAAACCAATCTGAAAGTGCCAACATCACCACTGAAGATGGAGGTAGAGAAGAAGAAGAAAGGCTCAACATGCCCATGTCCCTCCATCTTGTCCCCAGAAACTCCTATACTAAAAATCCCAAAACCTACATTTACACCCCGTGCTAATTTTATTACTACACTATTTAAACTGCTGTGGCTTTTAAAAGGTCTTCATGTAAAGCTGGCAATTTGCTCCATGGTTCATAATCAAACCCACTGGTGTTCTGGGCTGTGTGCCAGGG
>JAYDZK010000268.1:18803415-18824606 GCA_034509185.1 Euphonia xanthogaster | reverse complement strand
GGTTGGTCAGTGCCCCTGGGCACTCCAGGGCTCATTGCTGTCAATGCTGCTCACCTGCTTCTCACAGCTGTAGCCCACTGGGGATGAGGCTCGGCCGCAGCCCCACCCCAATTACCACAAACTGTGTCCATACAATAGGGCATACTATCAACAGGAGTTCTGAACCCAATGCTTCCACTCACCAGGTTGTGACCTCCCTTAATAGCCCATACCTGTTTTAACATCTGAACTGAACAGAGATGCTAAAAGCACCTTATGGCACCATACCCTTCACACTTCTCCCCCTGCTCATTCTCCCAGTTTTACTGTTTGCATAGACTCTATATTAAAAATAAACAGAAAATCTATTATTCAGCTTCTAATTCACATTGCATGTTGATGTTTATGTAATTGAAAACCATATAATTACTTTATGTTTTAATATCCCTCATAAATATGGATTTTTTTAACACAATGCTTTACAGCAGATTAGCACCAAAACATCTGGTAACGTGAGATGGGAGCATGAGTTACTTTGCCAAGCTCAGTGAACAGCATGAACACGAAATACTGGTGTGATGTCTCTCATCACTTCACAATTTTCAGCAGGCAGAAGAAAATCCGCTACAGTTCCCAGCTTTGCTAGGAAACCTGATCAGACTCGGGGACACAAGTTTGAATGCAAGAGCAGCAAAGAAGGAAAATCTAGAATTCAACAGCCTCATCCTTCACACATTTACAGGTGCTGAAATGCTTGGCTGAGGATGAATCTCAGCTTAATCTAAACCCTGGCAAGAAACATCCTTTTTCATGATAAGCCATTACTCATCACGTTTCACTTGCTAGTTTTAGATCAGGCAGTATGAAATACCTTTCTCTGGAACCCCAGCAGGCAACTGGCTTGGGCTTGAAAGCCATCCTCAAGCAATGTGTGCTCCACAGCGAATACAGCACACTGGCATAGCAATTCAAGTGTGATCTACAATAAAGAAACAAATGCCCTCAACTTCAGAAGTTAATGCTTCCATTGACCTGGGTGGGGCTGGCACAAGGAAGGAGCAGGCGTGAAGATCAGTAAGGTCTGGTAGATACACTTTGACATTAATATCACCTCAGTGATTTGGTATCCCTCACAATTCAGTTTTCCATACCTTTATTTGTCCTATGGGATGAGATAAAATCATATTTTCTGTAAGGCAGAATAAAACTGCAACTATGCTAGCACAGTGAAGTGAAACCACTTAGAGAAAAGCAAGAACCACCCTAAACAAGGATTTCTCAAAATAAGAGACAAAACCTGCCAAGGCCTGTTGAAGTCCTGCACTCATGGAATCACTGCACTTCTAGGGACAATTCTGAACTTCTGCCTGCTCTCCTCCCTACAAACCAAGTGCATTGCAGCAGCACAGTTTCTAGCTAAAGGGACATCTGGGTAACCTGAAGCCACTGACCTTGTCGTTGTTGAGCAAATGTCAGTAAAACTTCTCAGCAGAGCCTGCTCTAGGGGACTGTCTACACTGAAAACATACTGCTTTAGGTCAATCACATAATTGGCTATGTACTAAACTGCTACACAATCTGAATGGAGACCCTTTTACATCTGGCCATGTTGGCTCTGCTTGTGGCTTTAGCTTTGCTTAAGAACAACATACAAGCTTTGACAGTGCTCACATGCACAAATTATTCCCAGATATAACTGAACTAATGAAAAATACAGATTTTAACCACATGCAAAACTAGTTACAGCTGGGGACAGAGTTGCAGCCTGACATTTTAGGAGCCACATCTTCCAACTTTATTGTTGGCAGCTGCAGGTGGAAAAAAACCAAACCAAAATTAAAAAACTACCCAAAAGTTAGACACTCAAGTAGCTGAGATCTGTTTCCCCCCTCCCCCCCACAAAGGTATATGCAATAAAACTGGTCTTCTTGCCAATTCCAATGCTGCAGAAAAAAACAGTCCGACTCCTAAAAAGAAAGAACGGGACAGTGGTGCTCTCTGCCCAAGTCCCAGCGCAAACTGCTGAATGCAGCCACCTCCCTCAATAGTTCATCTTGGGAAATCATTTCTAACCAGTGGTTACAAACATGACAATGCCAGACCAAGATTACCAAAGGCACTGAAGCATAAATTAACCTCACACTTTTTGCTGACCTGGTTAATGCACACAGGTCTCAAAGCTAGATTTAGGCTAAAGCATTATTACTACCAGAGATTAATGCCAGTAATCAGGCTAAACAGCGAGGTTTAACTAAAAGCGCAGGGTTGATGGGGCCAGACCTGGTGGGAGAGCCATGCAGACCAGCTCCCAGCTGGGCTTGGAAATAGAATTACAGGCTGGGGCAGGCCAGTGATGAATGAGGGTTAGAACATGAAACAGAAGACACAGCCAAGCTAACTCCCACTCTGCTAGTGAGAGTGTCTCTTCAGTACTTAACCCAGGAAACCTTTGTGGAGGCTCTTCCATGACAAATGTTTGCTATGACAACTCCCATTTTCCAACAAAAAACAGGTTGCCCCTGTACTGAAACTGCAATAACAGAAGGTTTCATTTTAAATACAAATGCTATAATCATTTTCTACAGCAACTATAGAAAATACACTCGGTCACCTTACCTGGCACTGATTTTGTTTCACAGCAAGTCAAAGATTAACATCTGTGCCTTTTGTTTGGACTTCCCCCAGTGACAGCAAAAAGACTTGGGTCTGGCACCTACAGTCCAGTAACAGGAGCCTTTTGCACAATTAGATCACACTGACATAATGAAAAGTTAATGCAATTCAGCAGCCAGGGCATGGCATGACATGCCAATATATACAGTGTATTTCAAACACCAACATAATGTTATAAACTTGTGGAAAATGTATTTCACAGGAATTTATTTATTTTTTACTAATGAAAGATCAAGAGATAATTTAATGAGCCTCAAGATCAATGGGGTAAAACAATGTCCTTTATTTCACACTTGTCTTCCTCAAGTGTAACATTTTATAGCCTGGTTTTGAAGTTTTGAAGCTTGGGCAATGAAACTGGATGTCCATGTCATCACCTCTTTCAGAAACTTTTAATTAGACATAAATGCCACAAAGTGAAGGTAAGACTATCTGGACACAAGCATTCAGAGCTCACATTTCATCTCTGCACAGGTGGGAAGACCCCATGCCTTTTCAGACTCAGTTCCCAGGTCTTCTCATCAGCCACTTGATGAAAAAAAAGTATCCCTGCACCTCCCATTTTTGTAAGTAGCCTAAAGAACTGCAATTTCAGTTCCAGCAACAAAAAACCAACCAACCAAAATTAAAAATCATGGTATTATAATAAAAGTCCAGTGAGACCGGCACTTCCATGATGGGAGTAAGCTATGCCTTGAGGTAAGGCATTTTGAAGTACATCTGTCTACAGAACATATTAACAGAAGCTGGAGGCACAATGGTAGCTCTCCATTCTTACTGTCTTCAAGGAATCACTTTCAGGTCAAGGTGATTGTTGACAGATCCTATTTTTCTTCCCTATTATCTCTGATAAAGTTGTTGGTAAACATGGTGACTCCCACTGACACAACATCCCATCCAAGATGTGACCTAGATCGTAAAACTGATTTTTACAGTAGTCAAGTCATCCTGTGCTCGTAAGTCTGAGCTTGAAGTCATCAAAGGTGAGCTGAGCAAGAGATTAGGTGAAGAGTCTGGACACCTCCCAGATCTAGAAACACCTTTTAAAGTAAGTTTGTTGTCCATTTGAGGACTTGGAGTCATTGTTTGTCTATTGCCACATCACAGTTGCTCTTAATAGAACATCTGTGCTCCAAACAGGAGCAGCATAACATTTTGGCAGCGTGTCTTTTACTACTCTGCCAAAATGACAGGCCTGTAGAAGTAACATGCTGGTCTACAAGGAGACTATTCCTTATGTATATTTGCCTGCAACTATAGATATTATCTATATTTGTTCTGCAACTAAACCTCATCATACTCAGAAGCTCATGGAGCTGAGAGGCATAGCAACTCAAATCCACTTGTACCAGCTGTCTGGACCTCTTCCTGAGATCCCCATATCTATTTTAAACTGCTTTAATTCCAAAGCCTCCTTGCACAGTGAAGTAAGAGTTCCTCTCTCAATCCCCCTCAGAAGATACCATGTTTCTGAATGAGTCTGGGCCCATCTACAGTAAGGGCTGGTTATTATCAGCTGTTCTTATCAAGTCATCAACAATCCATTTTACATTGATGGCCTGCCCTGGGAGGCAGCACAGACCACAGAGTCCACATGCTGTCAATTAACACAGAGATGAACTCGCCTGTCACCTGAAAGGTCAGTACCAACCACAAGAACACCTGCCTCCCATAGCTCACCCTACATGTTAGACCCCATGTTAGTCCCAAATAGATGGATACATTTTTTCCTTGACAAGAACCCACTCAAATAAATAATCTTTTGAGCAGAAAAAAGGGAAAGAAGAGGAAGCATGGATTCAGGGAATGGAGAAACATAGGAAAGAAAAAATTCACAGCTAACTAAACCATTTCCAATAGTAAGTAATACAAAAGAAGGATATTAGAGAGCTAAATATAGTCAGGGAAAGCCTTCATTTAATAAAACATTCAGTGACATTTTATTTGTGTCCTTCTTTGTGTTTCTGCTTCTATTCAGTCTGCCTCTGAGTATTAAATTCCTGCTGCAGGCTGAATCTGGGCTAAGATTATGCACAATAATTGCAAATTGCGCTTCAGTTTACAGACTGAGACAATAACAAGTCAGAGAGACTCAATAAAACCCTGTATACAGACAGGACCAGACTACAAAGCCATGGGATGTCTAAGTGATACCACAGCATTTGGGAATTTCAGAATTTCAATTTATCATGTGCAAAGGGCTGGTTACAAGCTCCATACAGAGTGGGATGTTCTGGGAGCTATTTGTGCTTGATAAACGAGGTTTTGTGGTATTTCATTGAAATTTAGAGTACGTGTGTTCCACTTAGCTGTCAGTTCTAAAACCCACTTTGCATTGCAACTCAATCATGCAAACAGTAGCAATGGTCTTGGTGCTTACTTCTACAGCCAGCCCACTTCCAGCTTTGCCTATAACTTAATCCACAGAAACTATCATCACAGAATTCATATTATCACTTAAAGATTCATTTTAGAAAGTCATCATTTTGAATGATTTTCCTCGTATTCGACACAGGGTCAGATTTTTTACTTTTTACTATGCTGACAAGTTTTATATAAGCAATTTATAAATGCCCCAGAGAAAAAAACAGAGACTTCTAAAACTATGCATGCTTCTAAATCTACTTTAGAATACTATAAGGGTATACAAAAATCATAATGCAAATTCAAGGAAAAGATACACAAAAATTAAAAGGAGGAGGAATTCACATGGACAGCAGTGGACATTATCAAATAGACAGAACAAGAATTAACTTCAGAACACTTGCAAAACGTTTGGTTTATAAATTGACCACAATAGTACTGTTTACAAACAACTGCAGAGCTAGAATTTCAGGAATATAACTGAAGTCAAGAGCCTCTCTTTACTGCAGCAGACAGAGTGAATACAGACTAGCAGCAATAAACTCCCTTTCCTAGGCAACGGGGTTAAAGCCAGTAAAGGTATTTAGCAACTTAGATGGAGAAAAAAAGGGCTGTGAAAGAAAAACGGGTTTGAATTAAACTATCCAGTATGCTTTTGTTAGCATTGAAGTCTTCTAAACTAAAAGCACAAAATGGAGGAAAAGAAGAACTGTGAGGACACATTTAGATTAAAAAACCTCAAACCAATTAAGAGAATAAATTATACACAGTCCTAGAGCTGAACAAATTTATATGGTTGTTGGAAGATACTGAAAAGGAGTAATTCCGTCCAAATTGAGTGGATGCCTGTCACAGAACAGGAAATCCCCCCAGCAACAGATAGGCCTGAGGAGTACACCCAGAGTGGATGCTCTGAATGATTAAGATTAACACTGTCAGCTAAATAGAGGCACAGGAGAAAAGTGTGTGGGGGAGAGAAACTTTCCTCTGAATTGAGATTAAAAAAACACAGAACGGGAGCAGAAATTTCTAATTGCTGCTGGTTTTGTTAAACCTGGAGTAAAGCCCTAGAAAGAACAGTTCTTAAGTAATTCATGTATTTGATTGGTGTGGATAATCCAAGCAATTACAACTTCCATCTAATCCCAAAACTCAAGCACATACTTTGATGAATACATCACATTCCAGATTAAGGGAAATATTTTGCCATGCTACTTCACTTCTGGAAAACTGAGATGACCAAAGTATAGCTGGAGTGGGATTAAAAGAATTGCTCTGAACTTTATCATGGCAGTGACAAGAGCTACAGATAACTTCTGTGAGGAATTAGAGAAGAATTCTTTGACTTGCTGCTAAATTGGCACTTTTTAATCTGACACTTTCCTCATGACATACAAACCTTTGTAAAATACACAACACTCAGTTACAAGTGTTAAGGAGAAAGGAGGACAGGAACACGCTCCAAAATTTGATCTTCTCATTTTCACAACTAAATCATGGGGCCCTCCCTCCTGTCAAATGAATCTGCTCTTATTTGTGACTAAAATTCATCTTTATAAATGCACATCTTCAGGTTCATCTCAAATTGCAGCATGCTAGCAGAGCTGTTACTCATCGAGGATGGCACGTTTTGAAGTGTTCCATGTCAAAGCTGGCTCAGTACGCTTTTCACTAGGAGGCCACATTCCCGCTTTCCTTGTCTGCAGAGTGACCCTTCTTGACTGAAGGATCCTTATGCATGGAGAAGTATCTGACACAAACCAAACTGATATACTACTGGAGCTTTGCAGTAATGACAGCAGGGAAAAGGAGGCCTTTGAAGTTCATGGAAGAGCAGGAGGAGGTGATAATTTAAAAAGCTTGTCAGTATACCCAAGAGAAGAAGGAGGGCAAAGTAGCAATTAATAATTCACACTTCTATTTCCCATGTTGTCATAGCATCTCAAAACAGTTTGCAAACATTGATTAAGTCTAATGGCATGCCCCTGAAACAGACAAGCACGGCCAAAGCTCTATTCCTACCAGCCAGGATGGCACTCTGGGAGCATTTCCTTTAGCTGATCTATGCCCTCTCTTTCCCATCTGTTAAATGGTGATAACGACACTATCATGCAGTGGTTCAGAAGCTTAGTGACTTCTAAATCAACACATTTACAGATAGAAAAACAGCACACAGGGACAGTCCCATATGTCAGATTACACTCAATTACACTGAACTAAAGTTACCACATTTGACATAACACAGCCAGTGGGAAGAAACTCCTCTATCTTCATTTTATGACACCCTACAGATTTGCCTTGCTCTGTCCCTAAATTCCCACAGCACTTGAGTTCTAGTTAATGACCAGGATACTTGGGTACTGTGTGAACACGAACACATTGTAATTACAGTAATTAGATCTGCTGTAGAAGGAATTGTGAGAAATTAAAGACTGTCCACAGCAGCAACTAATTCCCAATTAACACAAAGTAGTTGCTGTGTTTGCAAGCCAGGACAGACAGACCTATAGCTGCAAGCTCCAGAGGGAATTGTCATTGATATTCAGATGGCAAGTTGAACACATCACACTGTTTTAATCCTAGCTTTGAAAGACAGGTACCCATGCATTGTCCACTTACAGATGGTGAAACAGCAATTCAGGGAGGCTCTGAGCTGCCAAAGGGAAAAGCCAATTACACAGGTTCCCCACAACCAGCATTTCACTTTGGGAACTCCTCATTCCCAACCCCATACTTGGACCATTTGTTTTTTAAATTAGCCCACAACCATGGCTGTTCTTGTCCTAATGGTGAGAGTTTCTTCTTCCTTGTTTGGGCCTCTTTCACACATATAATCAGAAAGAATTACTTTGCCTACCCTCTTACTAGTCTAACATTTCCAGAAGCACCAAATATGAAGACAAAAGTAACAGCTTCATGAAATACAGCTCTTTTCTTCTCTTGAGCCTGACAGTCAGTTCCAAAAGCAGATTGTCATGACAACAAACAACCTGGAGGCAATCCAACCAATTAATCTGCAGAGGAAGCAGTCATCCTAATCTAAGAGAATAGCACTGCTGCCTTAAGCTTCAGAAGCCATAATAAAAAAAAAAAAAAGAGAGAGAAAGCAAAAGAAACCTTACCACCCACATTAATGTGATTAGGCTGCCTTAGAGCCATAGTGAAGAACAGCCCAACCATGGGCACGTGCTAGGCCCTCAGCAGCCCTTTTGTCCCAACAGAGCAGGGACAGGCCAGACCCTCTCCAAGGCTCTGCTCCGAGCACAGCTACCTTCCCAGGCTGCGATGCAGCTCAGCACGCAGAAGAGTTAGCAAGATGACCCCTCCAACCTTTACATGTGGAGCCAAGAAAAGAGCTCACAGGTTAAGCAGAGGTATGACACAGAAGAGTCTGTCACACACCACTGCTATAAACCCCTGCTTCGCTAGCATTGCTTTTGTGTGCTCTTCCTCTTCCTCTGTGAGTTGTCAAGAATATTTATCAGCTCAGGATTATTTTTTATCAGCATCTTAAACTCAGGATTATTTTATTTTCCACAAAGGACTAATTCATCAGTGCAGTAGATAGTAAAGTAATTGTCCTTCAATTTCACTAATTACAACTTCCTTCATATGCTGCTTTATCCCTCTTTATCTGTCCTGCTTTCTACAGGCTGAAGCACACCACATCTCCCCTGAAAATATCCACCATCTCCCATATTTTTTCTACTCTGGCTTCTTGGTAGTAACTCAGACATTAAAATGTTTAGCAACAGATGCCCAATACACATTATTTGTTAACCTCAAGTCATTCATATATATACTTCTTGCTTTATAAAATACTGTGGTATTAAGTTACAGAAAGCAAAACTGAGAAACACTACCTGTAGACTTATATGATAGGTTAAAAAGAATAAAAATGTCACTGTGTTTTGAGATTCTCCCAAGACTCAATACGCGAAAATTTTCAAATAGAAATTTTCTTCCCTGTCTTCAAGAGAAGGGTAAGAATAAATGCTTTCATTGTAGACCTGTCCTGCAGTTAAACATATCTTTCAGAAGGTAACTGAGCAATGAAGATCTGAAGCTTTAAGCATACACAGGATTTACTCATCTGGTAAACAGACAGATTCATTTCCAACTCAGGTTTTACCATCAATCCCCCCAGGTCCAATCCATCTCCCAGAAGTACTAAATGGATTCCCAGCAACTTCAGTGAGCACTGGAGCACAGGTTACAAGTGCTTCCTGCAATGTGTATTTTTACTAACCTGAAAAAGATACCACTCTTCTGAGCACTGAGAATGCAATGCATGCATGTGCACACTCTCTACACATTTCACTCTCACTATCTGCAGTGCTAGCCAACACAGAGCAAGCCAACAGAGTCATATTTTCTGCTAAGCCTGTTCTGTGTTGAGTTGGTATAATATTGCAGAAGAGAATAAAACCCCTGTGCCTACCTTGAGGGCTTTCACAGCTTTCTTCATCGCTGTTGTCTTGGCAGTTATTTTGACTGTCGCACACAAAGCTTTTATCAATGCAAAGACCATTTTTACAGTGGAATCGGGCAGTAGAGCAAAGCAAGGGATTTGCTGCTGCAAAGAGAGAAAGTGAGACCTTTCATTAGGAATTCTCTTGCTCAGGCAGTTAAATAGCTGATAAGCATCAACCACAGGTCATAACTCAACAGCTGGTCAATTCACTGAGTATGTGGGAGTAACTTGGCAATCAAACCAGCCCTGGCTCTCTAACCAGGGAGAGCTGAAACTTCTAATTTATGCACGATTCATTTCAATTAGCAGAGATTTAGCCCACCCACAGTTGTGATAAGCCTTCTGTTCATTCTCATGAGAGCCCAATCATGATCACTGTTCCACATTTGCTCACACTGAAGACATATGGAGGGTAGAACTGCCTACCATAAACACTGCCTGTTGATTCCCATTACGGAAGGCTCAGTTTAGCTGAAGTTTCATAGTATAAGACAACAATTTTGATTGAGAACTGCCAGGCAGTGGTTTATTTACCTCTGATTCTCTTCCCCATTCTCCTCACTATTTTGAATTGATATAACAGCAATGTTGAAATCTCTCAGCCTCTCACTGTTTGAATTTCAACTCCTTTTTAAGGAACAATGTTTACACCCTTCATATATGTCATATATAACTATATCCTTCAACACAGTCATCACTTAGCTGAAATATGCATAATTTAGCTGGTTTTAATATCCACTCATAAATCAGTCTCTGTCCTTTAATATTTTTTGGCACTCTTCTCTGAACTCCAAACAGTTTTTGGTAATGGGGTGACTGAAAAAGAATGCAACTTTCCAACTGAAAATTTTAAAAAGGCTGCTTAGATGCCCTGTCTACTTCAAACTGCTTCTCTGCCACTATAACAAAGGGGATTCGTTTCCAAATACTAACTGGCTTCCATTTTTTTGTCTTTAAAGTAAAAACTACATTTTAAGAGTTTTTTTTTAAATAAATAAATAAATAAATGAAACTTTAAAGTCTGCCCTGCATATAACCTGCAGGAAAAATAACAAACACTCCCAATTTCTCCAGCTCCCCAAGAGCTTGTTTAGCACAAACATGCTAAAACTCCTTTGGTTTGAAACTCTTGCACACTTGCATATGACATTGATTTTTGAGGTCAGAACCAAAATGGCTGTTCCTCTTCATAAGCAGTAATTAGACATTTAGACATGCTAAAAAACACCAAGTGCCTCACTGGCACAGAATAATGGGGAGATCAGTAGCATGTTATCATCAGCTTTAAAGTCCCATTAGAACTACACACTACAAGCTCACAGGAAATTCTGTCATTCCTAATGAACTCCATAAGCTGGTGTACTTTCAGTTGAGACCTGCCACTTGTCAGTCCACCACTTTAAGGATATTCAAAGCACTTTTGTCAAATCTTATTTTTAGTCCACTTGTTCAAGCGTAACCCAGAGTAATTTCCTTAGCCTTCAATGCTTCTCTGGCTTCACTTTCTCCACAGAAATGCTGACTCCCTGCCACAGCCACACAGTCCTTGCAGGGCCCAAACCAGACTCTCCAGGACAACAACAGATGCCATCTTGAGAGGTTCATGCTGTGGAAGCACACCAACCACTAACAAAAAAAGGCAAGTCCTTCACCAAGCAGACAGTGACAGATCACGCTAAAGATTGCCCCTTTTGTTATCTTTGAAAGCTGCTGTCTGTTGTCCTCCTCCTGACCTTTAAAAGTCATTGAAAACAAAACCTCAGCATGCCTTTAACAGGAGGATGAGCAAGTATTTTGCTGCTAGGTTTCACCTAGAGACCCATGCTTTTACTAGCTCTTGATAGTAACAACAGAGCTGCTGGATTCAACATAATGTTTCCCTACTGCTATGCTATATCCCTGCTAGACTTACAGATACAAATGGATCTGTGTAGCCTCATGCAGAGGGTTTAGCCCAGAACAAGCAGTACTTCAGATCATCTCTCTGCTACAACTTCCCTGCTGCTGTGCATTGGCAGGAATGTCTGGCTTCAAGAATCTGCCTCTCCTTCCAAGAACCCGTTTCACTAAATATACTGTTATTTGCTTTTTTGTTGTTTGAGAACATGTATAAACAGAGAAACCCAGATGCGCTGATGACCAAATACATCATATTCTTCAGTGACATGAAACAGGCAAATAAAAATGGAACGACTCAAATTGTATTTAACATTTGTCCAATCTGAATTACATCTGAGTACAGAGAACATGTTCAAAGAAAACATGCAGCTTAAAACTAATTTCAGGGGCTTGGAGTAACACACAGACATTATATACAAAGCAAGACTGAGATGGGCCTTTAAAAAAAATGGAAGAGTAATTTTCATGAAGTGAAAAACCAAGGATTGTCTGGGTCGTAAATGGCAGGGAGAATATTTGACTCAGAAATGGAAGACTACTGAATGTTTCCTTTCTAAGTAGCATCAATTAGTTGAAATAAGCAGCAGTGCCCTCACTTGCAAGCGGGCTCCCACTTACTGCAGTTCTCCTCATCGCTGCCGTCGGGACAGTCCTCGAAGCCGTTGCACCGGAAGCGGCCAATGATGCAGTGGATTCCACTGGCGCAGGGGAAGAACGTGGCACCACATCTGGACTTGGCTTTTGCTGTGAGAAGAGACAGAAGTGGGCAGAAGTGAGGGAAACAATTTACAATGGTTAGAGATCCTGTTGTAGAAGTACAGTTAAGGGTGCTCTATGCAGTGCTGCTGGCACTGATGTTAGGTGCCTTACTGAGACTAAGAAACAAAAGAGACACTCGTAAAAATATTTTTCAGGCTACAAACACAAATAACACTGCCTTTATTCAACATGATTTATATAAAACTGGGTGCAAAACAACCGCTGTATCTCATGCTGCACAGCACAGCTATTTATAAAACATTAAATACTAACAATAGCATCAAAATCTGTTTAACATGTGATTACAAAATCACATTATGATCTCAAGTGCTACACATTTTGTACTTTACTGCACAGCCACTTTTCGTAGCAAGAGAACACTGCCCTCAGCCATAGCAATGCAGATGGTTCCACCATGATGCTCAAGGCAAGCACCAGTTAAGTACTGCAGTATCATATCACCAGCATAGAACAAAACAACTCTCAACAAAAAAAGCAATTTTACAAGACAAATGGTTATGTTTTTTGCTTTTTCAAATTATCTCATGACTTGACAGACCACACGACAGGACACTGAAGACTTCGGACAGTCCACTCTAAAGCAAAGGCAGTCTCTGCAGGAAGGTGTGTATGATGCAATGTGGTAACACCACTGATGGGAGAACATCAGGAAAGAAGCCACATTCAGAGCTTGCTGGCCTTTTAAGCAAATGTTTCCTACTCCTACACCAAATCTATGAAATCTAAGACAAATCTCCTACACCAAATCTATGAAATCTATGCTTACAACTCACAGGTTTTGAACTATGACAGATTGGGTACCACAGCAAGAGGCAAGTTTTTTAATGTGGCCCTAAGGCACATCAATACACCAACCTGCACAATTTTACAGGGCCAGGACAAGGTCAGGGACTATCAGTGTACAGACCCCAAAAAAAGTATATCAAATAGGGATAAACAGCATTAATTTGGAAGGAATCATGTCTTCCAGGATTAGCAACTAAGTATAGCTGTAGCAAAGCTTTCTTTCATCACTCAACAGAACGCATATAAATTGTTTTAAAGCACAACTACAGTAATTCTCACTTGCTTTAGTGCCCTCTGAAATCAAATTCTTGCAGTTCCTCTGTTACATGTTTTTCTTCATTTTATTAGTAGTTTTCAATTAGAATTATGAAGTAATTATGATGAAGTAAAATAAGATGTATCACTAAATTTCATATATTCAACTACCACTTTTTCTGAAGAGTATCCAAGATCCACCTGGGGAAAAGAAAGTGAGCCATTATTTTGCAGAAAAAGATGATAAATTACCCTGAAGTAGCCACAGTGCTTCACACCTCTGGCCATAGAAAACCATCAGCAGAGACAGCTGAAACCCCTGCAATTCTTCACACAACTTCAAAGAGCAGCTTCTGTGTTAGAATTCTGAGACAGAGAGGTCTCAGCTAAATAATTCAGTAACCACGAGGTGTGAGGCAACATCATACCCCCAAAAATCTTTAAACAAAGGCAGCAAAACAACCTCAGCAACAGATTCAGTGTCATCCAAGCAAACAGTCCATATTAATGCACTAACAAGCCAGCCAAGATGCTGCTGGAAGAGAGTAATAATAGCTCATGCATGTGAAGAGGTGCTCAATGTTTCACATGTTGTGCTTTTGTTGCTGTTTTCCTTTCTATAAGAGCTAACATCTTTCTGAAACCCTACAGTGAACACACTCCAAGTGCTTCTGGACAACTTATTTTAGAGCTGTATTTTGAGCCAGAATGGTTCCAGAGGGGACAAAAGGAAGAAGTTTGAAGAGTTTCAAGAAGGAGAAGAAATAAGAAAAAGAGGGAACCAACTGTACTTTTGCCTCTGTTCACATTTACTGGATCCCATTTTTCCAAGCAGGTTTACTTTTGTCACTCGGAGTCTGAATTCAGAGGCTATCAACTTTCTGTCAAATCATACTCAATGATGCTCTTTGTCCTCTCTGAAAATCTTGACAAATTAAGGCTTCAAAATTATTTACTTTTAACATTTCTAGCATGGACCATTCTCTTACTCTTGTAGCCTATTCTTCCTGACAGATTTCAGACCGTGAGTTGTCAAAACCAGAGCCTCTGGCCCTCTGAAGAGGTCATGTGGCTGCACATTCCTAAGCAGAGTGAACGTGCAGCCACAAGTGGCAGTGAGCTGTGCGTGAGCCCCGTTTCAGGGATGACAAGCACAGGTCACAACATCTGCGGCTGCTCTGGCCCCAAAGGGTACAAAGCACATCTGGGACATTGCCTTGAGCTACCACAGTAAAGCCATAAGTAATATTTAGTGTTTGGCCACACCCAGAAGAAAATCATGCTGGAATGACCAGGAACAAAGTCAAGAACTCTTTCTTTTGTATAAAGCATACAGATACCCCACCAAAAAAGAGGGAGAAACCATTCAGGACAATTATCTAATATAAGTTATTACTTAGCTATATAATGTTTAGTTAAACATTTTATCCCCAGACATCTTTCTATCTTCTCCTCCTCCTCCAGAGACAGCAGCCAGAGCACAAGAAAATTCTGTTTTAGAATAACTGTTCATAAAAAAACATATATTAGTAACCACAGACCAAAAACAAACAAGGAGCTAAACACCTTCAAATTATCTCTAAGTTTTCCTTTTATATAGTCCACTGATTTTATTTCTTTTAACTGGACAGAAAGAAAAAATAACAAACAAAACTCAAATTCAATTCTCTATATTTGCAACAGACATGATATATAAACCAACCCCAGTTCAAACTCACACTTTTATTAGAGGCTCTAGGAATATAAAAGAGCATTTCAACCACCAAGGTGATTCACGAGTCAGTCAGCCGCTTACTAGACAGAAGTCTTGCTCCCTAACAGAACTTAGTTTTCCAAGTTCCAATTCCAGACACAAAATGCATTTTTCATATGCTGTACACAAATGCAGGAAAAATTAGAAACCAGTAAAGGCTAAATCCAAGTCACGTCCCCTGACTCTGGAGAACTCCACTAAAGAATTTCAGCTTTATTTTCAATTTGACATCCTTCTTGTCCCCTGGCATAGTTTTCCCAAGGTTTTCAAGTAAGTGTTTTTTGGTCACTGCTTGTAAAGTTCGTATGGAAAGGACAATAATTTCTTCCAGAACAGAAACCCACCTTCCCATTCTGCAGGATCTCTGGAAATACTCTAAACATGAAGGGCTATCATTTTCTCCAGGACTCTGGCACCCTAACAAGTAACAGATACATATACCAGGATCGTGACAACCTATAGCACATTCAAGTAATGTGCTGCACTACCCCAGCATTCCTCTGCAATTCCAACTCCCATTACATGACCGTTACAAAAAGAGTTTTCTTCTCCTTTGCTCATCATTGTGTCTCCTACTGCACAGGTTAAGAGTTTTCAGGCAGATCTGTATGTGAGAAGCTTTATATTTATCTAACAGCAGCTATCTATTTGGCTATTTCAGTGATTTAAGCCTCAATAAGCTCTCAAGGACAGCATTGTCTTTGCAATCTATATTCTTCTCTGCTACACTTGGTTGAAACAGGCTCAGGATAATCAAAAATTACAGGGATATCTGGAAATGACAGAAGAGAAGTGAAAAAATGGACAGGCACATGTGGATTGTTTGACCTTATTTATCCAAGGTATTACAACCAGCTAAAGGAAAGGGAAGGGAGGAAGTTGGTTGTTTTTAAAAGAACTTGCAGGCAAGTCCCCTTGAACCCATGTCTCCAGAAAGGAAGAAACTGAGAGACCACACATTGGACAGGAAGGGGTGAAATACAGCAAGAAACCACAGAGCAACTCACAAAACTGTCATTCTGGATTCAACATAGCAAGTACAAAATACACCCCAAAAAGCCTATGTCAGAAAGAATCAATTCACTCCAGTTCCACTCTTCATTTGTTACCTGTTCATGGCAGAAGCAACCCAGGACTGGAAGATTAATGTGACCATGTCACATTACACATGTGAACATTACGCAAAAGGGGATTGCCGTGGTATTTAAAAAAGTGTCAGTGAACTACGATGAACTTGAGGAGCCTCCTATGACTCCATCACCCATGGGAAAAAACTGCTCTTCACTAAAATATTCTTTTCATCTCTTAAAATTGAAACATAAAGCAAATGGTAAAGATGGTGGCAGAGAGTTGCTGGCCACAGTACAAGTTTGCCAAATGTTCCCTCCAGGTTGCTTTGCTTAAGTTCAAAAAAACTATTTTGGCAGTTGTACGTGTGAGTGCGTGAAGTCGCTCCTTATGCTACACAGAACCTAATCCTCCCACCCTCCACTTTCAAAGCTCTAAAAAAATACTAACTTCCCATCAGGACCAATACTACACTCCACTGACGATGTGACAGTTTGCAGGCACAGCTCTACAAGCAGTAACAGAAAAACATTTTGCTATCTTTAGGATCCCAAGTGTGAAACTGTACTATTTTTAAAAAAGTGTAATTCACTTTATTATTTCTCAGCAGAGATGCACAATAGCAGAGAAAAAGAAATCAGATTCGCCACTACTGTGTAAAACCTTATGCTGTATATAGATAACAGTCTTGAATAAAAGCAAATTTGATACTCATGGCTACAATGACTTGGAACCTGATTAGAAGGTTACAACTGATATGCAATGGACAGGTGATTTTTCCTTCCACAGATAAAGCAGCAAAGACATCAAATGCATTTTATAATTAACAGCATAATTAACAGTATTAATTGTAAGTTTAACAAGACCAAGCGCAAAGTGCTGCACCTGGGTCAAGGAAAACCCTGATGAGAAAAAAGGCTGGAGGGTGAATGGACTGAGAGCAGCCCTGCCAAGAAGGACTTGGGGATGCTGGTGGATGAGACTGGACATGACCCAGCAATGTGCACCTGTGGCCCACAATGTCAAATGCATCCTGGGCAGCATCCAAAGCAGTGTGGCCAGCAGGGCAATGGAGGGCATTCTGCCTCTTTACTCTGTCCTTGTGAGACCCCTGGAGTGCTGCATCCAGCTCTGGGGTTCTCAGCACAGGAGGGACATTGACCTCTTAGAGGGAGGCCAGAGAATGGATCACAAGGCTGCAGCACCTCTCCTATGAGACCAGGCTGAGAGAGTTGGGGTTGCTCAGCCTGATGAAGAGAAGGCTCTGGGGTGACTTTACTGCGACCCTTCTGTAGCTGAAGGGGATCTACAAGAAAGCTGGAGAGGGACTACTTACAAGAGCATGTGGTGACAGGACTTAAGCTGAAAGGGAGTAGCAGATTTAGATTGGATATAAGGAATAAATTCTTTAATGTGAGGACAGTGAGGCACTGGAACAGGCCGCTCAGAGAAGCTGCAGATGCCTCACCCCTGGAAGTGTTCAAGGCCATGTTGGATGGGGCTCTGAGCAATCTAGTCTAGAGAAAAGTATCCCTGCACATGGACAGGAGGACTGGAACTAGAAGATCTTTAAGATCCTTTCCAAACCGAACCATTCTGTGATTCTCTGACTGTTACTCTTGAGCCAGCTTAGCTATACCTCAAGCATTTCACAGGTAGCTATAGTGAACTGGGCACTAATTTCTGCATGCAACATGCAAAGAGCACACACAAGAACCCCATACATGAGGCCAGTAGACAAGCCTATTTCCTTCTTTTAACTTTACAAACATTTCCATTTTAAAATGTTTCTGAATTATTTTGTAGTCTGAAGTGAGGAAACAGGATGCAGCAGATACAACGTACAGACAGAAGTAAGCTACACAGAACCTGAGCATCTTAGAACTAAATTGCTGCTTTAGAACCTCTCCAAGCAGCAATCAAGCAAAGTAACTTGATGCTGCTTCACAGCTACGCATCTCAACTCAACAACAGATAATGATTTATTCAGCTAATCAAAACTTGATTACTTGCATGCGACAAGAGCAACTCTCCAGACAGAAACCACTGCGTGCAGGTGCTGCATTATTGCACAGCCATCAGTATTTTCCTGACTTTGATAAAAAACCACCTTAAACTCTTCTCTGTTGTGGGTAATTTCCGTAAGGGATGTTGCAGCCACATCAGACACCACTGTAAAACCAGATTCTTTTGGTGAATACGTGGTGAGATGCAGCACTTCAGAAAAGGCTTTACATGAAGTAGATGAGGGTTTCAACTTTAATTTACAAAGAAGGACTGATTTGACAACAACATGTAACACAAGCTGGATGGCACCAGGATCTGATTCCTTTCATCCCAAGAACTGCTATGAACCCTAACCCTGTTAACACAGTTATTTTGCATCAGTTAACTGCTGTTTGGACCCTACAGTATTTTCAGTTCTGTTCCCAATGGGAAAGCCACTGCTACCTGTTCCCAATGGGAAAGCCACTGAAGGCAAATACATCATTTGTTGGTTCATAGATCTCTGGAACAGGGCTGTCTTGCAGAACAACACAGAAGTTTCACTTCCTCTGCTTGCTTTTCCCTATCTATAAAAAAGCTAGCACTTGAGTAATATTGCCAGTATAAAATGCACTCAACAGTCCACTATATTAGAACTTCTCCAATTCAAAACTATCAACTATTTAAGTTACTGAGTTATGATACCAAACACAGCCAACTGCAGAGCATTCACTGCACCTACAAAAAGCCCTTGGGCCACTTTTGCTTTTGCTCCCTGTTTAATAAGGCAGGTGAAAGAGTTGCTATTCTTAAACTGCTAATGCAAACATAGAGAAAAAGAGCCTAAAATGTGCTTTATTTTAAAGGAAGCAATTTTATGGGTTTTTAAGTAGTGAAATTAGCCCAGTAGGAAGCATCAGAGGTTGCCTCCAATATAGTAAACTATCAACCACTTACATGAGTAATATTTACACTGTACCAGCAGTAAGAGAGAAAAGACAATGCTAAAGCAAAAAAAGCCAAGGGAGTCTGCTGCCATGAAGAGTATATGGCTTCCTTCTAAAAGAGTGAAAAAAGAAAGCACTTCAGAGCTGAATTACTATGAGTCGGTGGACTTTAATTCTTGCCAGACGGTAAGGCCCTAAAGTAATCTTTCATGGTCTAGGAGTCTATGTTTTAGTCCTTCAAAATCACCACAAAGCAGAGATGTCAGAGGAGAGCATGGACAAAAACCTTTTGTCCATGGTTTCAGACATTCAGTAAACTAGTTTCTCACTGAGAGAAGTATTTTGGAAGTTACTACTCACTAAACAACCTGAACAATAACATCCTACCAAAGGACAAAGTAAGCACAGTTTCAGAATTGTTAAGTTACTCAGGATGCAAACAGACAGGACAGAACACCACCCTTAAGCCACTTCAGTAGCAGTAATCCTCAGGAACAACTGTGTGCCTGATGGGCTACAATCCCTCACTCTACTCTGGGATACTACCTACCTGTTCTTTTTATTTCAGCTGTGCCACTGATTCCATCCAACTGTTAAACCTGTCCAATTCTAAGCTCTCCAACTGGCCTCTTTACTGACCTCCATCAAGAGGATTAAATAATTAGCACCACAAACCCTTCTGATCTCCCTGCATAAAAAGCTATCAAACATAAGCAGCTATTGCACTTGCCCCTACTCATGTGTAATTGAGCTTCAAATGAAACATTCACCATGGTCACTTAATTACAAATCTTATTATAACTACTAAGTATTGGGTTGCTTAATCATGAGTAAAACCAAGAGATAATTCCAGTTTGATATTCCAAGTGTGAGAGCCATCTGAGTAAGTGGCCAAAAAGATCAGCAGCTGCCTTACAGCATCTTCCCAATTAATGCTAACGCTCATTTCATGCATTGTTTAATATTCAGCTTTGCTTAAGAATTCTGACATTTTTTACCTACCTGCAAGAAATACTCCAGGTGAACCTGGAGATGACAGGAAGCAGCAAGAAACACAGAAAGAGATTTAAAAGCACTCCTTGATTTTGAGATGCGACTAGAAGTCCAGAGGTCTTCCAAAACATACAACTACCTTCACTGAGAAATTCCTAGCTTTCTGCCATATATTCTAGTTATCTAGAAAAAGAGGTGTTAATTTCATTAGATTTTTACACGAATTATTACTGGCTTCTAAGTAAGAATGAGACATCTGAAGACTGGTTTGCTGGAATCCTAGCACATGACAATGCTTATTAACATTAATACACAAAATCTACCGACAGCAGCTTTTCATTGCCATGACCCTTTCAGGATGCTAATTCTGGGAGAATGCTTCTCTCTTCCTAAGTTCAGGCCCTGCTGTTAGATTTTCTCCTTCCATATACTAACACGCTCTCCACCAGAAGTTGTCAATATAAAAAATAATGCCTATTTATCACGAAGGGGTATCGGGGACAGACAAAGGTGATACAGAGACTCCATCATCAGAAAGCATGAAAAGACACTTTATTATTAGAAATCTATAGTTCTTATAGAAACAATAGTGGACTTAAGACCTGACTGGCCTTTAGGAATCTTCTCTCACACTACTGGTGAACTGTGAATTGCACACTCGGGAGAATCATATCTCTAAACAACGGTTACAGAAAGAGAGATAATAATTGTTTTCATTCTTTCCTCTAAGGTTGCCAGGCTCGGCCTGTGAGAAATTATCTCTATTCTTTCTTCAACCAAACTGAGAATATCCAAACCTATTTATCATCCTGTAAGGGATTCACCTGTTTAGAAGAGGCAAGGGGATCTTTGGCAAAGACTGGTCAACTCAGCGAGCAGGCATTAAACTGAAGGACTCAGGGTGTGAGGTCCAAAGTGGCAACATCCACTACATCACATCCAGCTGGGGAATGCTGTGGGTTGGCTGGGAGGCCAGGCCAACCACAGCAACAACAAATGTTCCTGATCTGACTACCAAGAAGAGATCCAGAAGGAAAACCGTATCAAGGGTGTCCACAGCTTTGGTGGATCCTCCTGCATCCCTTCCTCCAGGAAAACCTGCAGGAACCATTACCTCTCTGAAATGCCTGTACACCAACACGCGTCACGGGGAAAAACAGGCAGAATTAGAGCTCTGTGTGCACATTCTCTGCAGTAACAGAGACATGGTGGGATAGCTCATATGACTGGAATG
>JAYDZK010000268.1:18785762-18803136 GCA_034509185.1 Euphonia xanthogaster | reverse complement strand
GCTCATGGGGAACTTCAGCCACTCTGATCTCTGCTGGAGAAACAACTCCTGGGCAGACAGGAGCCCAGGAGGCCCCTCCAGAGCACTGATGGTAACGTTCTGACACAGGTGGTGGAGGAGCCATTGGGGAGAGGTGTGCTGCTGGACCTCGTACTGACAAACAAGGAAGGACTGGCTGGGGATGTGAAGACTGGGGGCAGCCCTGACTGCAGTGACCATGAGATGGTGAAATTCAATAACCTGAGTGAAGGAAGCCGGGCAGTAACTGGAATTACAGCCTGGACTACATGAGAGCTAACTTTGGCATTCTCAAGGCCAAAGAAATCTGGAGGAGAATCCTATGAGTTATGGCCCTAGAGAGTAGGAAGGTCCAAGACAACTGGTTAATACTCAAGTAGTGCTTCCTCCAACTTCCAGATTGTTTGATTTCTTATTCACAGGGATGCACCAAAGGGGACAGGTGCATCCCTATGAGTAAGAAATCAAGTGAAGAGGACAAAAGACCTGCATGAATAAGCAAGGAGCTTCTGGCAAACCTCAAACAAAAAGAAATAGTATCGAATGTGGAAAAAGGGACAAGTCACTTGGGAGGAACACAGGAATACTGTCAGAGTAGACAGGGAAAGCTGAAAGAAGAGCTAAGGTCCATTTAGAATTAATGGGCAATGGATGTCAAGGACACCAGAAAGGGCTTCTCCAAGTACATCAATAGCAAAAGGAAGACCACGGAAAATTTGGGTCCACCCATTTGGGAATTAGGTGGGTGCCCTGGTGACAAAGAATACAGAGAAGGCTGAGATACTGAATGCCCTTCTTTGCCTCAGTCTTTGCTAAGGGCAACCCCTGGGAATCCTAAACCATGGAGGCAAGAGAGAAAGTCTGGCTTTCCCTTGGCTGAGGAAGAACAGGTAAGAGATCAGGCAAACTTGACACCCACAAATCCATGGGCCGCAATGGGATGCACCAACATGTGTCAAAAGATGCTACTGCTAAGCCATTCTCTATCACCTCTGAAAGATCATGGAGAACAAGAGAGGTACCTGAGCACTGGATAAAAGCCAATGCCACTCTACCTTGCCTTGGTGAGGCTGAGTTGGGAGGATACTGTCCAGAGCTATTGCCACCTAGAGAAGTTCTAGAGTCTCCCCCTCAGGAGATATTAAAAAGCCACATGAACATGATCCTGTGCAATTTGCTGCAGGTGAACCTGCTTTAGCAGAGGAGTTTGACTATGACCTTCAGAAACCCCTTCCAATTCCAATCATTTCATGACACTAAGATTCTGTGACTCCTCCTGTTTGCTTTGGAAGCATTTAAAACGCACTAGATGGAGATGTAGAGTAAACCAGGGTACCACAAAGTTAGACTGTTAGTCCTGTTAACAAGGAAAGCCAAACTCCCAGATTACACTCTGAAAAAAATGCCACAAGCCTCACACTTCAACCTTTCACATACATGCTAGCACAGCTCAGACCTATGGTGTATTCCATCTCCTGAACTTCTACTAAGTATTTTAACATACTGATTTTATATTAATGTATTTATAATTTACCATGTTCGTTATGCCAGTATCAACCTCCATTATGCTCACAGGCGATTACAGAACACTTAAAATCAGTCAGTATTTGACAGCTAGGCTACTTTTGCTGCTCTGCTTAGGGTTAGGGTTCCACCTAGGGTTAGGGTTTTTAAACCAGAAAGCCCAGAGCTCCAAGCACACCGCAGCTGCAAAAGGCATCTCAAAGGGAACACGAAACTGTCACAACATGGCTTCCTCCACAGCTTTTTCCTTGGAACCAGCCAAAGCCCCAGGTTGCCTTTACAGCCTAGGGTTAGCGTTAGGGTTCTGCCTAGGGTTAGGGTTTTGAAAACCACAAAGCCCAGAGCTCCAGGCACACTGGAGCTGCAAAAGGCATGCCAAGGAGAACACAAAACTGCCGCAACACTGCTTCCTCCACAGCTTTTTCCTCGGAGCCAGCCTTAGCCCAAGGCTGTGTTTACTGCCTAGGGTTAGTGTTAGGGTTCTGCCTAGGGTTAGGGTTTTGAAAACCACAAAGCCCAGAGCTCCAGGCACACTGCAGCTGCAAAAGGCATGCCAAGGAGAACACAGAACTGCCAAGACATGGCTCCCTCCCCACCTTTCTGCTTGGCACCAGCCTCACCCCCATGCACCTTGTACTCCCTCACGAGGGTTAGGCTTACTCTTAGGGCTCGGGTTATGCCTAGTTTGTATCAACCACTTGTCTGTCTTGGTACACATGCATTTGCAGCAGAGGCTTGTCATCACCTCCACATAGACAACTACACATAGACAATGGCCAAAGTTCACAGCCACCTAACCCTCTGGTAAGTACTTTGAGCCTTATCACAGACACTCCACACTTCCCCAAAGTAGGAGACAGAGGTTCGACGAACTGAAGACTACAAGTTCAGCTGTAATACTTTTGAATTGTGTTACAATCATAAGGTTGTAACAAAATCCTCAGATATGAAAAAGTGATTTCAATGCTGGAGTTCCCCTTTTAATACTTTTGGAGTTTACTTAGTTTTTTTTACATGCCAGGTCACTAAATAACTTACTTGCAAATAAGAAACAATTGAATACTTATCTTCTCTAAAATGTAGTGAGCTTTGATACAAGACCACTTCACAGCTATTTAGCTCACACTGCCTATAAGCTGTTCACTAGCAAGACAGCATACAGCTTATCAGCAACGGTAACTTCTCAAAGCTAAAACATACACCTGGCTAGCAGCTACAGACTGCAGCAGCTGAGATACCCTCAACTTTATATATGATGGGGCAGTTCAAAAACTTGTTGCAGGTATGCAATGGTGGATCTTAATCTCAGGAATCTAAAAGCATCTCTTCTAAATATCACCCTGCCCCTCATCTTCTGTAGAATTACTCTTAGTCTACAGCTGGCTTTAACTGATGCTTTAAGCATAATTTTCTGGGGCTACTGAATATTAATTCAAAGTCAGTAGTCTTTACTGATGGGTAGGATTAGTCCTGCCCAAATCCTGGCCCACTGCTGTATTTCTAGATCTCAGCTGGTTTAGACAATCCCTTCTGAATGAGGCAGACATTTCTATTTTATTTTCTAGCAAACACCACATCTCATTCTTCAGTGCACTGAGCTTTGCTTGTCGAACGGAAAGCCTAGTATTTAAAAGGATAGGAGCCAGAGTTACTTTGTGCCCTTTGTTCCTGTACATGAAAGCCATTCATTAGACTGACCCTGCTAAGCGGTTAAATCCAAGCAAAATGTCTTCAGCTGTAATAACTGCACTGTCATAATAAGCACTTATTAAATACCTTATAAAGATTGTAGCACTCATTGTCTTTACAAGATTTTTTTCTCTGTCCTTAAAAGTAGCTATTAAAACTGGTTACTTATTCTTAGCAGCATGGAAGTCATGATTTTGACTGCTCTCAGAGCAAACCTTAACAAGGTGAGGACACACATCTAAATTCAGACTGTCACCAGAATTATTTGAGTTGTTAGTAATGACCATTTAGTAATAAATTTTGCCTTTGCCTCTATTGTGATTGTGGGACTTACAAAGGGAAAAGCAGACATAATGAGCCTAAGACTAAGTCTATCAACTTGTGAACTTCCTGTAGAGTAGACTCAAAGCGTGCTCTTGATTGAGGGCAAACTCCAAAATTATTTACCTTTGTTGTTTTGGGTTTTTTTTAAGCAGCAAACACCAACAAATCTAAAGGCCATCTCCTGAAATATACCCTGCATCAAAGAGGGCAGGATAAGGCAGCCTGACAGTCCTCATTTGAGGCTTCCAAGCATATGACATGGCTTTGAAGCTGTTGCAGCCCCTACTCAAACCCCCTTCTTCCTACTGCAGCCTGTGCCAGCAAGTGTAGGAGTTCTTGCACTCAAGAGCTTCTCCAATGACAGACAAAGTTCCTCAGACTTGACTTTGGTTCCAGTGGGACTTTTTTCTTTTTCAAATACTTTCCAGTCCTCAGATGCAGTTGTTAAAAAAATACCTCTTTTGTAGAAACTGAATGCAATTAAGTCAGTTAAAATTCACCTGAAAAAAACATAGCTAATCCGCTTTTGTTCTCCAAGAGTTTCAGTTTCCCAAATGAAAGGGTTTAGAGCACAGTAAAATATTCTTCACATGATCTAGGAAACCCGGGCTACTAATTGCAGAGCGTGGGTTTCATTTGGCATTCCTGTGAAAAGGCTCTCTCTCCCCCAGGGCCGTGTGTAGCTGATCATTACGAACCCGAGGCCTCGCTGCTCCTCAGCGTAGGGAGCTCCAACACCTGTTGCAAGTGAACACCAGAGGGAGCAGTAAACACTAGTCTGGTAAGAAAGCTTCATATTGGAGATGGAAAAACAAGGAAAATAAGGTACAGCAAACCTCGGGGAAACTTAAAAATGGTTATTATGTGCTGCACTTTCAAACTACAATATGCTGCTAGTCCAGTTTAAATCCTCACCAGTGCGGAGACAATGAAGATTTAGAGCAAGTGTGCAGATACAAACACTTTGAATTATGCAGGCTTACTTGTGCCACATCTCCCACCCCAGCACTCCACACCCCGACGACACCCGATCTATAAAATCTTCTGAGACTATAAAGCATTTATACAAAATCCTATGTGCATTTAAATAGATTAAATGGAAATGCAAACATACTCAACATAGAAAAGACAGACACTGAATGGAATGTGACAAAATAGGTCATGTTTACTATACATAAACACACAGTTCCAACTCTACAGGGTAAAAGCAAGAACATAGTTAAGAGACATACAAGAGAAGATGAAATCAAAGATTAATATGCTAACATATCAGCAATTAAAAAGTAATTACAGGACTATCTCAAATGTTACTCTACTTACCTGACAAAGACAGTTAAAAATGCTTCTGCATTCTTGCAAAACCAGCAACAGAAGCACGGCCACAAGCATAACCAGAACACATTCCCAACTCCCACCTTCATCCTTGCACTATGGCATGCAGCCTACCAGGTGGAGAAGTTCCTACAGTGTTTGTCACCAGACCCTGGCTTCAGCAGGGGTGCCAAGGGCTTAAATTTCCTGACACAAACGTAAATGTTCTTACCAGATCTACTGGACACTTGGATTAAACTGGTTTCTCAGACTGCCCAAATACAAGTCACAGTGCTGAGGACCTTGAGAGTTAGCCTGCTGCTGTGAAACTGCAGAAAAGCTTGGCTCACCACACCGTGCTGAGCGCAACCCAGGACTGCAAGTATTACAAAACCTTCAGTTCTGATTGCACTGGGTTCCCTGCAAGCACATGTGTCTCAGGCAAAGAGACAGAACTGACCTTTAGTGGAAGCCTACTTGGCAGGTGGCTTCAATACCTGTCTGGGGAATCCTAATTATAATGGATCATTTTCATGCAGCACTTTGTTTAATAAAGACATTCTCCCCCATGGAGGAGACTTGCTCTGTCTGAAGGACGATCAAAGATCAAGGTGTGATGACAATGGATTGCTGGTGATGAAATGAGCTTTTTATTACCACAGTTCCGGATGTTCCTACAGACCTGCTCTTGCTAGCCAGCCCAGGAGTGCACTGGCAGCACATCCTTACGAGTATAGATGATATTCCATTGTTCAGACACCTATACAACCCAGTCACAGCTTTTAGCATTGACTCAGAAACCTGCTTTACCTTCATGTTCGTGTTGAATTAGCAACAGCGCCAACTGGAAACACAAACAAGTGAGACAGAGGTTTTGAACGTGAGAACACGCTGCCCCGAGGCTATCCTTGCACACAGTTTTCTTCCAGCCCACAGCCTACACTCTTCAGCCCTCGGATTAACACAGATAGTCACTGCTTCACTGTGTGCCACTATTTGCTCATAGCTAAACATACAAATTTGGCATCTCTCAGAAGAGCGACAAAGGGAAATCTAGACTCCTGGGTATTTGGTATGTCTCTAATTCTGGCTGCTGTCATGCCAGGCACTTAGCGTGGATGATGTGCCATGCTCTGAATCCCCACCATCTGCTGCTCGTTAGCTGACAAAGGCAGCACATGCCATCTCCCCACTAGCTGCTGCTCATTAGTGCCACAAAAGCCATTCTGTGTTCACAATGTTCTCTCTGTAATAATCTAATACAAAGATGTACAAAGAGGCAAAGGAAAGAGGAAACAGAGATGACAGTAAATTATGAGCTTAACTAAGAATACTAATGCACTCTTAAATCTCAAGATGAGAATCCTTCCAAGAGCAAGACATAGGTCTTGGCTCCAAAGGAACAGGTCAGCAGGTAGGTATAAAACTCAGCACTAGAGATAATCCATTTATCTCAAAATGTTTTAAAACATGCAAGCACACATTTCTAGGCTCCTTCCATTCAGGCTCTTTATTTTGCAAAATTTTGTATCTTCCATTCCTGATAACAGAAAGAACTGAGTGCTGACAGCATGCAGCTCCCAACCTGCACTAACACCCGGTATCTATAAAGCCTGATATGCAACCAGAGGAGGACTGAGGATCTGTGGAATCAATCCCTCCAAGCTTCACAGCAAAGTCCTATTGGTAAAGATTCTGCATTTGTGAAGAAGAGCCTCAGCTTCCTTTACAAATCATCTACACAGGTGAAAAGCAGTAATAATAGCAACACTTCAAGGAAATGTGCATGACAGATACTGGACAACAGGCTGAGAACCAATCCAGTCGATGAAAACCAAAAGATGGGAATGAACTACAAAACAGTTCTCCACTGGGAGATAAACTGATGACAGCAGTTTACTCAAACTACAGAGAACTGGAAGTACTCACAAAACATTCACATTGATATGGTAAATTAATCCTTTTCAAGCTCAATTAGTTGCTTGGAGGAGGAAACAAAGCAAGGTTGTTCTTCAAGAAGTAGTTCTTATGTACTACAATGAAAAGTCACTGTCTCAGCTTATTCCTCTCTTCCATGCTTTTCCTCAACCCTCCTCCCAAGATAAAACCAGGTAACATTTTTCAGTCATCACATCACCATTAGAGAAGGTAATGTTCTGAGCACTAAACAGCACAAGGACAGCTGGCATGGGATGCGTTAAAATGACAGGTAAGGGCACAGAGGAAGCACGGAAGATGACAGATGGTATGTGGGTGTGTGTTCTGGCAAGTGTGGGAGATGAAGGAAAGGACATAAGCAAAGTGACATGGTTAACAGAGATGGTCCTGCAGAAGAGACAGAAAAAGGACAAAAGGAAGAGAGGGAAGAGTTAAGACATGAATGGACAATGTGCAGGTAGTTCTGCTTTGCATCTTATTTCCTCCTCACACAGACCATCACTTTTCCACTTGCTGGCCACAAAAATCCAGAACCAGACCCAGAGTTCAAAATTTTCCTGTTTAATGGGGGACAGACAGGAGGAGATGCTAGAGCAACGGAATTGATAAAATATTGTTGGACATCCACATTCAACTGTAAGACAAATCAGAAGAGAAAGACTTTCCACATAACCACACATGTGTGCATGACTACTTCCTCTTGGTCATGCCACAACACAGCATACTCATCTTCACAACAAATGAACCCTGTAACCAAGCTCCTACTCACACACAGACATTTTTAAGCAAGGTTAACAGTTTTCAGAGTGAAATAGTTACTTGATGAGGAGTCACAGACAAAGCAGCTTAAAGTACAGCTGTGAGTAGTAACACACTGGGAACTCAGCCATCTCATGCTGTTAATGCAACTCCTATGGCTTTGTGCTCACCATCAACAGCTCAGCTACTGCAAAGCAAAATCACAGCAGAAAACAAAGAGCTCTAATTTCGCTGCAAGGTAAGTTTTAGGAAGGAGAGCCCTGTTCTGATGGAAGGAAAGTAACAAACTGTAGACTAAAATGATGAAAAAAAAATATATACCTATAAGGCTGCTTTTCAATGCCTTATCTCTGAGCCAGGAACAAATCTAACACCAGATTTGGTCTGTATGAGCCCATCCAACTTCTGATTACTTTATAATGTAAAAGACTGGTTAGAAACACTACAAATGTGGAGATTCAAATGAGCACTATCTGCATTCTGTTTTGGCTTATCTGACCTGTTAACAGCAGGCCAGAGTAGGATTCACATCGATTGCTCTCCCTGCAAGCCTCTTTTGTATGCTAGTTTTACATTTGTGAGGGTGATCCAATAGCAGATAGATGTATGGCAAGAGGAAAGAACAGTCTAATTATCTCCATCAATTTGTGCAGGATCAAAAGATTGCTTATCCAGGAAACTGTCAGCCAATCAAGCCAGATAAAAGTATTTGAAAAAAACCCAGGAAGGACAGTTTTGCAGCAACTTAAAATTCAGAGCTGTAGCATAGCCTACATCACTGAGGTTTATTTGAGTCTGTGGTGACAAGAACAGCTTTTATGAACTGCCATTTTACAGCTATTTATATTTTATTGTCAGTTACTATGTTTATTACTGTCTGAAATTCAGCAGACCCAACTGATTTTGGTAAGGAAATTTTTGAACAGAGAGTCACAAAGCATATTTTCTTCTTACTGATTCCTGAGTAAATACCCAGTCCAGCCTTCATTAAGAAGATCTTCATAATCATCTAATTGTATCAAATGAAAAAAATTATGCAAGGCAGACGACAACATTCTTACACACAAAGAAACTCCTGGTGTGTATCCTATAAATATAAAGAAGTACTGTCATTCAGTTTGTTTTAAAAAGTAGAAGCAGCACACCAAAAGTCATGCCAGCAGTCTATTCAGAAGCCAAGTAATGAGGAACCTGAGTCACACAGCTGTTGTCATCAGGAACATCTCACTGAAAGGTACAGGCTGAACTTTAGATATTTTTATTCTTGCCAAAGCTCCCACTGATATAATTTTCTGCTAAGGTTTAAACAGATATGCATGACACTGATCAATCCTTGCAACAGGCCTATCCTTTAATGTCAACATTTAAGTGTGAAAAAAACCATAAATTAACCTGTCTTCAATGATGCAACACAAGCCTGATGCCTTACAAAGACTGCAAAGCATTAGATACTTCATACAGATAGTTTTAATTATTTAAAAAGTGAGCAAAGCTCACTGTCCTAAAGCAAAACTATATATGGAGATTTACACAGCACAGGTATTAAGGCCCCATTATTTAAAAGGGATGAATTACTGGGGTTAAAGAAGAGGAATCAAGTTTTAAAAACAAGAGCATTTAACAATTCAAGTATTTCCAGTCAGGTAATTTGAAAGAAGCTATTCTTTTTTCCTTCTGCTCTATCAGCAAAGCTAATGCTGTCTTGGAAATGCCCTGGGAAAGGTAAGCTTATTATAAATTCAGTTTAAGTGTAATGAAAACCTGTGTAAAGTATACACATAGAGAAACCACATTTGCTACATGAAACCAGTAATGTTGCAGAAATTTCTCAGTTGCTCTAGAATCACATGAAATTTGACTTTTTTCACTCTCAAGCGGATTTCAAATCACAGCATTATACACAGCATAATTTTGCTGTCTGGTTAACACATGTAGGCTAGAAATTTTCATGTTGTGGCAAGTAACATCAACTAAATCTTGCTTAATACTAAGAAAAAGATGAAATCACAGACAAGAACCAGATCAGACTTTTTTAGCTCTCTAGAACTGGAAGTTCTTTAGGAAGGATTAAAACTTAAAAACACCAAGTAGCAAATTAATTTAGCCCACTTTTCAGAAAGTTATTGCTGAAGTTCATGGAGTTAAGAATTGCATTTTGATTGGAGATAACAAAAATCACAGGATACAGTCAACAATTTTGAAATGGAAGGAACTAGGTTTGATGGTAGTGAAGGTCAACTTACAGCACTACACCAGTGTGCTGAAGCAGTACATACAAGATACCTAAAAATCACAAAGCATCATGGAAGAATTGTAAGTCAAGTCCATCTCAATTTATCCATCATTTCAGGTACCTCCCCCCAAGTGCTGTATTAAAACTGGACTTTGAAGAACATTAAAGACCTGAAACACTAAAGCCTGAGTGTTTTTTCCAGCAAGATCCAAATGAGGAAAGTGGCAGCAGCTTTGTTCCTTCTCGAACACAGAACACAGCAGTAACACCAGTTAGCCAAGCCCTGTGATAAAAAGCATAAGGTCACAGCCATGGTCACTTACGGCATTCCTTCTCATCACTGTCATCAAAGCAGTCTGGCAGCCCATCGCACTGCCAGGTCCCTGGGATACAGCGTCCATTGCTGCACATGAAGTTTCCAGGAATGTTGCATTCATTCGTGAAGTTATTCCCAGGCAACAGTTGGCTATCTGCGGGAAATGAAAGAGAGGTAAGTTCACTGAGGATTTAACAAAGGCAGCAAAAGCTGTCACTGAGCAAGCTGTTTATCACTGGTTGAATGAAGATTAAACAAATGGACCCTGATCCTGGTTATTTTGTCATTATCCTATCAGTATCCTGTGCCTGGTACTTGGTAGCACTTTCTTTTTCTCAAATTCTCATTTTATCTGTTCCCCATTCTCACACACTATTTTGCCAATTTCCTCTTGCTATTTTCTTTCTAGGAACATACATGCAACCTCTAGACTGGTCAAAGCAATGTTTATTTTTTAAAAGTTCTCTCTTCTTCACAGGGTCAGTCTAAACAGAATTTTAAAAAAAGAGCCTACATGAACTCAGCTCTATCCTCCCATGGTTTTGTCAGAGTAGTACTTAGCTTGCAGAATATTTTGTTGTTGTTGTTATTAGCCAAGGGCTATGCACAAGGTAACACACTAATTCATACTAGATTTTCAATTAAGTTTTAAATATAGTGCTTCTGGTCAAAGTTAGAATTCTTGGTGTCAATACAGTCCCCTGGCACATTTTGTCCACAGGCTAGTAAGGCAGCTCGCATACTGAGTCTGCCAAGTGGAGAGGGGACAGTAGCAGGATACTGGAGATCACGAGAACGGTGAGAGAAAGAAACCTAGAGATCTGTCAAGGTTAGACATAGCATTAGTCAGCCATTTTAATCTATCATTTTTCTCATTTCGTGCATTTTCTTTTGGAACGCAGATATCATGGAAACATGAACGAACTTCAGTGAAGGAAGAACAATGACACCCAATGGCTTTAATAAGCATCAAAATGGCATGACCTGTCACAGAGCTGGGAGGATGCTGCAAGACAAGGCAGAAAGTGAGAAAAATAATATCCTTCTCCTTGTCTTCCTGTCATATTCCAGACTAGTCCCAGGCAACATACACTTGAGTAGGTAAAACCCCTACAAATATAAACCTTCACAGGTAAGGATGTCCTAAAAACATGTCCCCTCTGCCAGTCTGCATAGCTTCATGGGTCAGAACCAGGAAGAAGCTGACACTAAGCTTAACCACTTACTTATCATTTATCTATTTTGAGGATAAACACATTATTTTTGGAACTCTGGAGGAATGGCAGAGCTGTAGCTGGCTCCCTCCACTGCCCATCCCTACGTCATCTTGCTTCCTGTTGCTCTTGGAGTCCAACTCCTTCCTCTCCCAGGAAGGCCTGAACAGCCAGGGCAAGGAAAACTACTATGAACACAACATGGTGAGTGCCCCATTCTTCAGCGCTGCACAGGGCACAGAGCAGATCACAACTGCCAGCATAAGAAGTTTCAGGTAAGACCTTTTTCCTAGCTCATTCCTGAAGCCCCAGGGAGGAATCTGCTTTGTACAGGCACCTTTGGAGAACACATCTACCAAAATAATAAGTTGTTTAGCATGATTAGTGCATGAGGTTTTTCAGAAACTTCTGAATCAGCCAAATGTAGATTGTTCTCTCTCTCCCCCACAACGTGTCACAATGCTCCATCCATGACACAGGCAAAACTGCCAAGTTTCACATCACTATTTCAAAAGATACAGCAGAATGCTTCAGGGAGGCAGTCTCTTTAAACCTATGTCTGTCTCAAACAATGTACTTCCTTTTGAATGTTATTTCTTGCAAATGGCTGACTTTCCTGGGGATATTTCAAGAATCTGCCAGCACAGAGCAGATGCCTTAATGGAAATTTGCCCTGAGCTGTTAAAAGACAATGTAGTTCAGAAAAAAAAGGTGGAAATAAGGTCTCCACCTGTAACCCTCATGCTGTATCCAGCACCTTAAAGAAAGAGAGTGACAGCCACCAAAAAGCATGCCCAGGCATGCAGCTGGCAATTAGACATCTTTTAGCAGTGTCATTCAAACCTGTTTCATTCCCTGGATCACTGCTCTTCCCATGGAGAAACAGCAGGTTTTCTTTCCACACTGTTACAGCCTACAACACAGTGGAACAGACTCATCTCCATCCCAGTCAGGCAGGGCCCTCACTGCTCCCAGCAGCTCCTGGGGAAACGCTACACCCAACTTTGCCTCATGCCTTAGTCCCTGACTTTAAATCAGCAATGGCAACAGTTTGTCCTTGGCTACTCATGCCATGCAACACTGAACAGATACCACACTGTCAATCAGCATCCCCAGGCTGGGGCAGCCTTACAGCATCCCTGTTAACTGAGTTCTGCACTTCTGTGTTCAACCAGGGAGGACTTGGATGTTGTTTAGGGCATTTTTTCCCATTACAACAGTAACCAAACACATTCAGCTCAGTCTTTGTATCACTGACATGTACCTGCTAAGTAATGACCAAATGGAAATCGCCAAACTTGAAGAGCTGCATGGTGAAGCTCTCAGCATTTGCACAACCTTTTATTAGCAAGCCACTCGCAGAGCAGGAACACCACCTCTGCCTGCCACTGGAGAAAACCTACCACAGTAATACAAAATTACACGATGCCATTGTCAGATCAAGATAGAAAAGAGATACCTCGGTGTTCTTTGCAATGCAAAATCTCTCATCCAACCTGCTCCCCCTTCCACATGGAAGCAGCACCTATTTAAAATAAGAAGTCCTTCTGTGAACACTTAAATGAGATTTCTTTTTTACTTGGGCAAGTTGCTAGCTAAGAACCAGCAGCAGGTCTCACAGCCACCTGTCCCAGCTACAGAACTGCCTTTGCTCCATGAAGCATCCTGGTGTTCCCAAGAGAAAACATAACTGGATATATCTCAAGCACTGTAACACCTTCTGTACAGAATAACCAAACATCAGCTCCTATCAGATCTACTACTGTTATCCTGCTAAAAAGTTTCAGCCATGACCTTCATATTCCTTTAATGAAAAAATTTAGACCAAGCTAACTAATTTTAGAAATTTTTAGAGTTTCAAAAAGCAAAAAGCACGAACAAAAAACAATGTCCCTAAAAAAGCATTATCAAGTGCCTGTTCCTTTTAACAACTCCTTTAAATAAATGCCATCTTCTACCCTATTAGACTGAAGCAACATTCCAGGAACAGGTATCAAATTTTGTTACCCAGTAAGTTATTTACAGGATTTCCTTTGTCATATAATAACCTCATCCTCAATATTCTTTTAAAGCAAGGATGTATTATAAACCCTTTCACCGAACAAACAAAAGATAGCGGCAGATCAAGATACTTGCAGACAGCCCTACCCAAGCTTTGCTGAGGAATGGGAACAGGGGAACTCTGACTCGATCTAGTTTCAAAGCAACCAATACTTCTCTTAAAACACAACCTTCATCAGCTCCTAGGAGAGTTGCATGTTACAGAGAGCAATTTGAGAGTCACAGCCAATGCGTCTAGAAACTTGTTTAGTGCATTACTCCATGCCCCAAAAAATCCATTGGTGGATTAAAAAACAATGGCATATGTGGAACTGCTTTAAATGGTATTACCCCTTCTGCTTTCCTCACACTTTGCAAGTCTCCCCTAATGGATCTTAAAAAAAAAACCTCGAAGAAATCCTCAGTGTGGTCCTCAGCTCCCAGCTCTCAGGATTGTGATGCTCCTGCCCACTCAGCGCACGGCCCAATGCAGGACTGTGCACGCACAAGGAGGAGCAGTGTCACAGATACCCAGTACAGACATGGAAAGGACCAAAACACATCATCATGTCCATTTCTCTAACAAGGTCCATAAAGATGTCGGGTTTTGTGTAGCCAACTTGCGGCACTGTCTGTTGGCAGGGGCAGAAACTCCTTCAATCTGGCAGAGCTGGCATTCCAAAGTTGACATATTTACCCTGCAGCCTCTTTGATTAATTTTGAATTCAACCCAAATAGGAGCTACACGGATGTGTTCAGTTAAGTAAAGGAGGAAGGAAAGAAGGGGAAAGTAGTCCATTTTCACTGCAACACATTGCTCACTTTAAGCAGCACACCATCTGGGCTGAATATAAAAAAACGGACTTGTGTTTCACTCTGAAGGGGACTGAGTAAGGAAAATCAATCTGTTTTAGCAGCCACTTGAAAAAATGTTGGTATCTAAATATTTAATATTCCCCAAAAAAGAATCAGGGGAAAATAAATGAAAGGAAAAGTCATACTGAGCAAGCACTTCACACTGTATTAAGAAAGCAAGTCAAGGATATCCTTCACAAAACCACCTTTACCTGAAAGCACTCCAGAGAATTGTGCACGTTACAGAACAGATCATTACTGATCACACAGCTCTGTATCAGAAAGTATCAGTAAGAGCAGGCAATCAGCTTGGCCAAGGAGGTTTTGAGGAAGAAATACAGGACACGTATGTGTTCATTGCCCTCAAGAACAATGCCAGTAACGTCAGCCTCATGGCAAAAGGGATCCATCACCAAGGATGAACCATGAACTCTTCACCACCAAAGCTTTGGCATGTCTTTAGTGGGAATCATGGGATCTTCACAGGACACTTTCAATGGATTGCTGCTTAAAACCTTACATATGTGAAGAGAATTACTTTGACCAGGCTGGTATGTAGCTATGAGGCTGAGGGTTACTGATGATACTTTCCTGTCACACCATGCACATATTATACTCCATACTAATTTTTAATTTCTGCTTAAACCTTTCCCAGGTAGAAATCCAAACTAGGTTTAATTTAAGCACATCAGAAATCTGTTTTAACTCTACTGAAATCTGCAACATGTTATGAAAACAAATGGAGAGAGACTACAGCAAGTCAGTAACTGAAATTTGCAGCAAGATGGCATCCAAAAGACATACCTTCAATACCTGCCAATACTTGATCGCTAGCAAAACACAACGCAAATAAAGAAAAGCCAGCAATATTAGCAGACTTGAACAAACATTATTTGATCTTCTGTCATCTTAAAAGACTGCAATTAAGCACAGTCAAGTGACTGGTAGGCTATTACAAGATTTGATTCCTCAAAGAACACAAAACTACTTCCAAACACTTGCATCCAGTTGCTTCTGTGAATTTAGCCCCACAGGACAGACGTTTCTTTTCATACCTCTTTATGTTCACATGAAGCATGCAACTCACTCCACGTCTACTATACAGAGATCTAATGCAGGTAATGCATTCAGAGGAGGAATTCAAAAGCTGAGCACAAGGAAAGTGCTTTGCCTATAAAGTTCAGTTTAACATGTGCATGCACAAACTTCACTGGCAATAGAATTATGTCGTCAGCAAGATAACACCAGTGGCATTAAGGCAGACTTGGATTAATGCTCACTGCAGTGAAACAGAAGGCAGAGACAATTTGTGTTTATGGGAGAAAGTCAGGACTCATGCAGTCACCCAGAGAGACTGTGGGACAAACATGTTCAACCCCTTTATTACACTTCACCCCTTGTTTCAATGAAAACAAGGCAGTAGTTTCGAAGAGGAAGGCACCCATACTGAATTCAAGCACGTAGAGTATAAAAAGATTGCTCATTAACAGCACCACAAGGGTAAGGAAAATACAGCAATGAGGGTGAAGTTTACTTTCCATCTCTCAAATAAACACCTTCGGTATTACCCAAAAAGTTGTTTGCAGCTCAGTGTTCATAAGTGCATCACGTAAATCAGCAAATATGCCAGTCTTCAGTTTAATCTGCTTTCCTATGCACTGCTGCAAAGGTCCTTGCCAGAACAGACCAAAAGCATGCCTGTGCACATTCAGGCTGGCTTTGGGAAGCAAAGAATAAGACAAGCACTCTCTTGCTCTGCAGTGAAACCTCTGACAACATTTAAGCCATCTGCCACAAGTAAGGGACACCTGCCACTAATTATCTGACAACTTAAATCCCCTTGAGTAGTTTTAATCCCTATACTCCCCTATCCTCATTTAAACTGCCTGATGACTGCAGTGCTCATGCTATATTAAAAGTTATGAGGGTTATTTGTAAAGGCAGATTGACAGTCCCACTGCAATACAAGTGCTCAAAAATGTTTCTTCACTGAAGCAGCAGGTAATTAGTGATTACTCAAGGAACTGCTCATTGATCAGGTTTGACCTCCCCTCCTTCAGTTTTCCATGAAATGAGGTATATTTGGTATGTGGCATTTTCAAGATTTACCATGGATCAGTCTTAGCCAAAAGACAAGAAACTCCTATGGTAACTTCAAATAAAATGCTAAATATTACTGAGGCAAGTCAAAGACAGCGGGAAAACCATCCCTCTCAGAGCACTAAAATGGATAGCTTCTTTGAATTTAGACACAAAAACTACTGCAGCAAGGAACGCTGTCCATCATTCACCCATTAATTCCTCACTGCAAAACCTGACTTTGTTGAACTAGAGATCAATTAATCCATCATGGCCCCCACCATAAATAAAACAATATGCATAGAACAGAGTATCTTCTTTTAAATATCTTACAGCATTAGTTGAAGCAACTGACACATTCCCTGTAGTAGGTGGCTGCATTTCAGCACTTAGCCATGGAAGCACCTTAATTAAATATAATCTTCTAAACCATTCCCTATTAAACAACCATTTGCTTTTTCCTTGCAACAATGTGCAAGAAGTGAGCTGAGGTGAACAGGCTTACTTTAATCCTGCACCCTTCATGACTGGATTCTATATTTGGGGGACTGGGCATTTCACTAAAGCTTCCCCACTTGCTCGTCCCAGCAGCAGTGCAGCTGCTTGAGTAGACACCAAAAATACACTTCCCAGGTCTGCAGGCTCTCGGCACACTTACCATGATGGAAGGGAAACAGGCTGTGGGCCATTAACAGTGCAAAGTGAACACAGCTCCAAACTAGTACATGTTTAAATAGAAAAAGGAAGGAGAAATAAATAAGGAGGAAGGAATAGTTTAGATTACTGAACTTGGTGCACCTCAAAAAACAAGCATTACCCAGCAAGAAGGTCAAATGGAGATTTTATGCTGCTCTTATCCAAGCTAGAGCTACCCACACCACTTCCCTAAAGCAGCAGCAAAGTTAAAGACATTTTATTTTTTTTACCTTTGACGGACACCAACTATGTGAAGTCTAACAAGGGCAAGTGCCAGATTCTGCACCTGGGACAGGGCAACCCCTGGCTGTGTGTATAGATTAGGAAATGAGAGGCTGTAGAGCAGTGCCACAGGAAAGGGCCCTGGGGGTCCTGTTT
>JAYDZK010000268.1:18758762-18785310 GCA_034509185.1 Euphonia xanthogaster | reverse complement strand
CGGCGGTGGCTGGGCACTGGAACAGGCTCCCCAGGGAAGTGGCCACAGCACCAAACCTGACAGAGCTCAAGAAGTGTTTGGACAACGCTCTCAGGCACAGGGTGGGATTCTTGGGGTGTCCTGTGCTGGGCCAGGTGCTGGACTTGATGATCCTGATGGGTCCCTTCCAACTCAGCATGCTCTATGATTCTACGGCATGCTGCTACAACAACGCCCTGAGGAAAACATTATTTTTGTCTCCACAAAAACAAAAGACTAAAGGATTTATACACAGTTATGCAGAAAACCTACAACAGATCTTAGGACAGAATTTAGATTTAATTATTCCTGTCTTTCATTTAATAATACACTTGTAATTACTTGGCATCAGTTTTTGTATCAAACGGATGTGCCTATAAGAAATTAAATGGGAGTAGGGGTAAACAAGTAGATAATAAGCTCATGTGATCCATCGCACTACTCCAATTTCCCAAAAAACAGGCCAAGCTCGACATTCTGCCCAGAAAATACTGAGATCATGCCTGAAATATGACAGCAGCAAGACTAAGTCTGATTCATTCACCATCAAATTTACAGGAGTAACAGAAGAGCAACAGAAGTGATTAAAAAAACCCTTCCATTTAACAAGAAGCACTATGGGTATTGTATCGTTTTTCTAACAACTGGGAGGGACTAGGTTTAAATTTCCTCACATGACATTCCCTGCCAATAAAAAACCTACCTACTACAACTAAGTTTAAGTTTCCCAATCAGAATTAGAACACTACCTTACAAAGAACAAAAGCTTTTAATTGCCTTTTGAGACTTGTTTCTGCAAGGACTTTTTTGCGGTGTGCAGATGCTAGAGATCATAAACGGCTGCTGTTAACCACATTTTCTTGCTTAAAAACATGTATTGAATTACCTGCATTTTGGGGCCTTCAGAGAAGATGGTTAGCTGTGCAAATTCTGGGATGTTCAGCCTTACTAGCTGGGCAAATACATTTAGGCCTTACACATGACGTAAGAAAAATCCCACAGTTGCTCTGTCTGGAGAAAACAACTGAATTCACTATTAGGTTATTTCCCCTCAAGCCAGTGGTACTTCAAGCTGTTCTGTTATGTCACATGGCAATCACTTAAAGCACTGCTCCAATGAGAAGTAATCACAAGGACTGGCAAAAGTTAACTGTCAGGCTGTAAAAGTGTTAATTGTTTGAAAAAAAAACCCAACTCAATAATGTCAGTTGCTCTAGGAACATTTTACTATGGCAATGGTTAAAGTATTCTAACTTATAGGCATAAAAACCACTGAAGTCCTTTGGAATTGGTAGCTGACACTGGACACACTCCTTCCTCTTTTACATCCCAGCATACAAAAACAACAATGCCCAAATATGCAGCAGTACAAAAACACAGACGGGGAGAAAGAGTACTTCAGCAAAGTACCATCTTCCCTCTTCTTCAGTGAGTAGTTGCTCAGCACTTCTAACAATATTTAATATTTCTGTAGTCTTATGTCTCAGCACACAGATCAGACATAGAATCAACCTTTGCAAGTGAGTGCAGTTTAAAAGAGCTACATATTATTAACTGGTAGGCCAAAGAATGTTTCAGCCACCAAGGAAAAAAACCCAACCATACAAAATTACAACCTCTGCACCTATAGAGAGCCCACAGAGTCCAAGTCCATGCAATGATGACAGTATGGAATGCTATTGCTGCTCAGGGGCAGAAACACCACGCCAAACTTTTCTGTGCTGCTTTCTGTACATAGCTGATTAGCTAAAGGTGTATGTCCTCAACAGTTCAAGCTGATTTAAATCAGAGCAAATAGCCCCATCTTTCTTTAAACCCAGTCATAAATTCCTGTCTTCCTCTTACTATCCACTTGCATAAACTCCACCACAGGTGAGCAGCAAGCTTTAAAAAAGTTAACCTAGAGCCTGTAGTTCTCAGTGCTGCCTGAATCAACCCACCACAAAGTTTCAAGAGCTTATGCCATCACAAAGAGAAAAAGGAACATGCATGGCCCCTCCAGATTAAGAACACAAGAAGAACTGTAGCCTTTCCTCAGGCTAAGTCAGGTAACCTAAGCAAATGCTTCTGCCATTTTCAACTGCAACAGACACCACTCAGTCTCACAAAGTTGTTTGTCTTTAACAACTAAGCCACAATTGCTTCTTTAAGCAGCAAAGTTTTCAAGAGCACCAATTTCTTCTAGATAGCTGTGTACCAGTCTTCTCCAGCAAGGAAAGCTGCCTGTCAGAACCAAACATGCCACTGTGTGTCCCAGCATATGTGTTAATGGTGAAGGCCGGTTTCCCACACTGACATTTACTGGTGTCACAGGAACTTTCCTGTCCAACTACCCAGGAGTCACTCTGGCAGTCACACTCCTACTACCAGACTCTCTCACTGCTGGGACTGAAATCCCTACACAATGGGTGGCTCCAGTGACCCAATGGGTGCACTTAACTCCCAGAACACCCCATACTCACACCATCAGACAAGGTTTCCTTACCACATTAACCCTGGTTTCCCATAGTGCACTCTCAAAGCTCTGGTTCCTTTAAGTAATTTAATCATGGTGCATAACACAAAATCAGCTAGAGCTGGTGCCTCTGGAGAGGGAGCCTGAGCAAAGGAATTCCTGTGGTTTCGTACCCTCAGTCTGTGCTGCCAATAGTCTGGGGTCTTCCTACTGAGTCCTTGGCTCCTGCTGTGTCCCAGTGTCCGGTCACTTGGCCAGTGCCACAGGTCCCTGTGCCCTGTGCTGTGGAAAAGGTCAGCACCCAGTCACAGCCCCTTCCTCATCTGGGGCTCCCAACATTTCCCTCATGCAGGGCACAACCTGCAGCTCTCACCACAGCTGCACACTCAGTGCCTGCTCCAAGTGTATCCCTCAGCACTGGTCACTGACCATTTCAAAGGTGTGCTAGAGACAAAAAGTGCAGGACTCTGAAAGCAAACTCACTGTGGAATAATGGTGGAGAAGGCAAACCAAGATGAAGTTGTGGTAACAATTATCTTTCTGATGATAGAGACTGGCAGAGGGACCTTCCCTCTGCAGAGTTTGCATTTAGGATGTGACAGCACATCAAGAGGGGAAGATGAGCTGTGCTACTGGTAGTGAGGGGAGAACTTGGGCTCTGACACTGCTCTGAAAAGGTCACATCTCAAAAAGAGCCTGGAAGAGACAGATGCATGTGAGGCTCCAAACAGGAACCAAGCCCAAGGAAGGCCAGGATGCAGGACAGAGTAACAAAACAAAACATCAACACTGTCCTTAACAATAAAGAAAAAACTCATAACCCTTCACTCAACAACACTGAGCTAATTTCCAAGTGTGAGGAGATTGATGACAGATAACCATGATTTTCATCTAGACAAGAGACAGATCTGCAGACTTCCCTATCCTAGGAAGGCAACTCAGCTCCTGCTTTGAAGTCTTGCCCTAAGAAAAGAAAAGGAGACAAACCTCTCTCCCGAGGCTCCTAAAAAATCTGGAAGAAGAATAAGAACATTTTTCTAAATACATTGAATCAACAGTTAAAATTAGAAGAACCACCAGAAGACAATCAGAGTCAAGGAAAGGCAATAGTATAAGAAAAGAGACAGACTGTACTAGGTGGTAGTGATAGCAAATAGACAGTGAATGTGGGATAGTATTCCTAAACAGAATCATCACCTGGAAATAGATGATAACCTCTTCACATACATGCAAGTCCAATGAAGAGGTAGGAGTGAGACTGAAAAAAGGGCATACATGAAGACCATGTGTACTGGGTGACAAAAAATGATGCAAAGTGAACTTAGAACATCCCTGAATCTTTAAGGAGAAAGGTAACCATTGCTCACCAGTTGCAGAATGCAGAACTGGACCCTGCCAGAAAAAAAACAATTTTAACAAGACAAGCCAAAACAGAGCCTTGATTTCAGAGCATCACAAGGCTGGGTTATAATCAGCTGATTTTCATCTACCTTATATATATGAAACCATGACAAGCCATGGGGCAGTCATAACAACATCCTTCAAACAGTCCAGGAGCTCTCACCACTCTCACAGTATTTTGGAGACCCCTGCTAACATACTGGTCTAATTTAACCACAGGACACAAGCCTCTTCAAATGTCATGCTCCAGGTCCACTTGAAAAGATTTTGCCATTACTTTAGAGTTGAGAGGTTTCTTTTTATAGAAGACTGTGTATTTGCCCTTTTCCTCTACCTCTGGTCACATGTCCTCCACTAGGTAAGCCTCAAAGAGAGTTAAGTGGGGGCAGAAGATGGGGCTCAGGAATGACAGACATATACAAGTAATGGTTATTTATTTGAAGTTGGAAATTTCCCATCATCACTACCAGAGACCTAGAAAATAATAATTTCAAGTGAGAAATAACAGCTTTTATAACCACTTACTTAAAGTATGATTTTCTCCCATTCAAACTGAGCTCTTTGATGTGCTTTATACAGCAATAATAAAAATTTATCCAGAAGATAAAGTTACTCAGTGGTTGCTGCATGGATTAGACTGCTGATGCTTTCTGTAAGCAAATCAAAACCAGAAAAATAAGTATCATTTGCATTTTGTCAATAGGAAATGCACTGTTAGGCAGATATATGGCAGAGATTATATGGAAGGGAGGGTCTCACTCCTTTCACTGGAGTTTAGTTTTACCTTATGTCTTTCACTTACTGTGCCAGAAGCCATAGCCAAGAGCAATGATGTTTCCCTGTAGAGGAATGTACAGAGTGCCTCCACACAACAGGACATGAACATGGGAAGCACAGTGGGGCTGTGCAATCTTCCTGCAAGGCACTGGTGACCAATTCTTTCCAGCAAATACTGCCACAGCAAGACACCGTTCCACACACCATGTACCCCAAACTGCTTTTGAGCTAGCAGTAAAATTAGGGGGTTCACTGCAGCATAGGTAATCTTGGAGTTTGGCTCTTTCAACAGTTGCTGTATTTAAGAGCACAGCAAAGAGTGAAGAATACTGGAATGAAGGTAGACAGAGTAAGATTTAGCAAAAAGCAGAAAAGCTTTTCACAAGAGCGTGAGAAAAATGACAAGTGGCTCTGGAAAGGGCCACAAAACAAAAAGACCAAGATTCAGTGTGCATGGTGTACTAACTTTCTTCCTTTTCCCACTTTTTGCTTCCTGACAGTTATGTTTCCTTTATTTCCTAAAATCCTCTGAAAAATTTCTCAAAAGAAAAAAAAAGTGGCATCTGCTTTTTAGATACATATCCTGGTCCCAAAAGAAAACAACATCCTATCTACCCTACTCAAACTGCCTATGACACAAAAAGTCTCAGAAAAAAGCTTCCCAGGAGGCTCTAGTTAAGAAAGATTACATATTTCAGCCCCTAATCCAAATATTTTGGGTATCTCACTTGAGCCCTCTTGCAGCTTCCAAACCTGGATGTGTTTCATTCAGATGAGTCAATCCCGGGCACAAACTCAGCTAAAAAAAAATGAATACATTTCTGGTTAACTACAAAACCATTCTTGCCTTTTAAGGCTTCATTCAGCATTTTTTTCTCTCAGGTATTCCCTGAGCCAAATCAAAACTCAGGAGCCAAATCAAAACTCAGGAGATCTCTAAAACCCAATGCTATAATGCCACATATAATTTTCCTGGCTAAACAAACTGAAAGGTCCACATTCCTTCTGGCACCCATCATATTTCTGTATGCTACAAAGTGTACATTCTGTAGAAGCTGGGCCAAAGACATGTCCAGGCAGAGCTCACCAAACTGGCAAACGCTGTGAGGGCTGCAGTGCAAACCCATGAGCTGGGGAATCACCTACAGAGCTGCACACACTAGGATCAGAGCAAACACACAAGATCTCAGGAACCTCATGAAAATTTTCAACAAAACAAAAATCTTAATATCTCAGTAAGCCAGAGAACCCAAAATGCTTAGACAAAAGACATGGAATCTACATAGTCAGTAATAAATTTTTCATTCGCAAAGTGCACAGGACTTGGTTCCAAGGCAAGACACATTTGCTTCCACACAAAATCCAAGCTGGAACTTAGGGTGCACTCATAAATTTGCAAATCTTTTCTTCAAGCTTCTTGGAAAGTAAGCATTATCGCTGCAGTGGCACCTGAGGCTGGCCAGAACAGAGGCTCTTCAGCACCTTGCTCAACACAGTAATGAACAGCAGTTTCAGCATGCTGCCATAAAGGTTAATTTTAATTTTGACTCTTGTTGGCCTGGTTGGCTATTTCCATAAATACCAACCCAGCAGATATAATTGCAAAGCAGGTATATTTGGTTCCAGTCCCTCTGCCAATTTAGTGGCAACTAATGTTTGAAAATTGCAGGGTGTAAATTTAGCATAGTGGGTCCCACACCATGCTTTTACTGCCGGAGACTGTATTTGATTAATGAGAATTAAAAGAAAGATACCAGACTTTATGAAAGCTTTTCTGGTTTTCCCCCAAATCTCTGGAAAGAAAGAAGTAAGAAAAATCAAACTCTATTGACTTGATAATGATGAAAACAGTGCAGCTCAAAACTGTGCATTTCTGAGTTTCAGCAGTCATTTTTTTCAAGTTGATGAGCAGAGAATTGCTAGTGCCAAGCAATGCCAAGACTTCTGCCAAGCAGCTATCAAATCTTGGTAAGAAAAAACAAGCAGCAGGATATGTCTTTGGAATACAAGGACAACCTGAACATATTTTCTCTGTAACAACAATATCCAATTTTCTTTCACAGCCCCAAGAAATCAGTGACTGGCTAGCTCTAATTGTGGCTCTCCCAGTACTACTCACATACACATTTGCACCTTCCTGTCCTTCTCACTCATTACAAGAAGTTCAAAAGACAATGAAAACCGTACATAATAGGTATTTTTAAGGACACTTTGTTAAGTAATACACAGTGCCAGACTGACACCCACTGCCATCAAAAGAGACCACCAGTGTAATGCATCAGACACTAGCTGAGGTTTCTCCTACTTAACAGAAGTGTGCAACAGAAGCAACAAAAGTAAAGCAGCCTCCAGCCTTTGCATTTCCAAGAGTCAGCGTGGCAGTGCATCACTGCTGTTCTGACAACTCTGATTCTTCCTTGGCAGAACAATGTCTCAACCCACTCGCAGTCTTTACTTGCTTCTGCTCATTTGGAGTTGAATTTTCTAACCAAATACCTAAGCAGACTTACTCCAGACTTACTGAGATTTTCAGCACCAGAGCCTCTATCACACATACCCCTCTCTTTAAACACAGGCCTATACTTAAAAGAACAGGAATCTTGCCAAACATTGAAAACTCACTTTTCTCCTGGGGAAACCTGAACTGAAGACACTTGGGAGCAATAAAGTTCTTAAAAAGGCACCTGAGATTCTTCACAGACTCATTTCTCTACTTTTGACTCCCAGTTACTGCAGTAATTTTCTTAAAAGTCAAGGTGACAGATTCTGCTCAGATCTTCTGTTGAAGGGTCACAGTCACAGCTGCCACTTGCACTGCTGGAAAGCCTGGTAAACTCCAACCATCCATACACTGAGGCTTTGCCTATTCTCTGAAGCTACTCCATTAGCACCAGAAAAACAGGCTTCACAGGTGAAGTACAAAGCTCTGAGGTAACAGGCTCTGCTATGACTGGAAAATTAGTTACACACTTCAGAAAGGTTTCACATACTTTGCATCAGACAAGTTGTAAAGCAAATGGAAAAAAATTATTAAAGAGAGTGAAGACTTTCTTCCTACAAGACAAGTAGGAGGGGGCTTTCATTTAACACAATTATCTTCCCTAAATTTTCCCTTCAGTTTTACTTCCCAATACTGGCAATTTACTGAAGTATGTGGAGATCAGCACCTAAGCAAAAAAATCACTCTCACAAAAGCAAAAAATATTTGGCCAAGAAGACAAATCCTGTGCTCATATCATAAAGACCATGAACTTGGGACCACTTTCAATATTCTTTTTATTACACACAAAAAAAGTCACTATCTTCCAAGATGCTTCCAAAAAAAGGATGCTTTCACTGTTATTATCAGTAATGCTCAATTTAACAGGTCAGCTGTGCCATCCTGTCAGCAGGAGACATTACACAACACAAAAAGACAATAAGCCATACCGTCTAGGACACAGGAAAAGCAACACCATGAGAATGGTGATGCCACTGGCTAACCTGTGACCTCATATATTATACAAGACACCAGGCTGCTCTGTTTTCAGAGACCCCCAAGCAAGAGCCTCGCAGCCCAGATCATTGCAGACACGCCTTTGTTCATCAGTTTGTACGAGAATGCTCATCATTCACTGCACCAGAACCTAAACTCCTTGCATTCAAGACCCAGAAGAACTGAGTTTTGTGAATGACACTGATAACTCAGTTGCATTCTCTTCAAGTCTGGAAGAAAGCCTGTCTGCATCTCGTACTGCTTTGTGTGGAATGAGACTCCTGTGACTCTGGTGACCAACCCAAACAAAAGAGGATGCTGAGAGTCAGGAGAGGCTTCCTTCAGATTACCTCATTCATAATTTAACTGTTAACAGCCATGTAACTGGAGTGGCTGCAGGAAAAATTAACTGTATAGTTCTCTGTTATGTTGAAAGCACTTCAATTGTGTTTGCTTTCTACTTAAGCAACGGGGCTTCACTTTATTTCAAGGGTTTGTCTCTTTGGAAAAAAAAAAAGGGATGAAGCTCAACTAACAAATAGAATTAATTTATCTTCATTTTTAATCACCCAAGAAAGGCTGAATGTGATTACTATAGTCTTTCACATTCTCCTCATCTCCTAGGCAATTAATCTTCACATATTCAATCACAAGATACAGTCTATAACATAGAAAGGAAATATTTATGCACTTTGCTACAAGCTTTGTGTATGGATATTTCTGATTCAAGGAGTTAACACAAAAATAGCATTCCTTTTGACCATGAACACTGGCCCATATTCTGTGAATAATCTGAAAGTATAAAGGGAAAACTAACACAGAAAATATAACGGAGTGCTAAGATTCACCCAGGACTAAGAAACTTTGTTCAAGCTGTGTCCTAGATCACATTGTTGTGTTTCACACACAAAGCAGATTATATGGCTCAACCAGAAACACTTAATATTATCTATTAGCTCTTTGCACTATGGCTGTGTTTTCCCCAGATTTTCCACAAAATAAATTTAGAAGTAATACACTAAGTATTGACTTCATTACAGCTCATGACTGCACATACAAACTTAACTGAAGCGTCACCTCCACCAAACAACATCCGTTCATTCCGTGTGTGAACTCAAAAGAGGGTCATGTGAAAATGTCTGTAATACAACACCCCTAACACAGACATCCTTAAGATGAGGATATAAGTTCTTGCTTCCTTTCGCCTTATCTGATCACCGAGTTCATTCATATGATCAGAAATGGTACAGAGTATCCTTCAGCAGTCGGGAAGCTTCATCTGAAAAGCAGGAAGATGTTCTCAGAGACTGCTACCACAAGGTAACTTTGCAGCGTCATCACTGCCATCATTTGAGTGGCCATTATGAATTTTTCAGTGTACTGCAGATTACCCTCTACCTGGCTGACATTCTCCACCACACTCAGACACAACAGACCGTCAGTCACAGCAACTGCCAGAGAAGGGTGGTGACACAACTTTCCCAGTATGTCTACATACCTTCTGTGTTCCAGAAGCATCTTGGCAACAAGAAGCACACGCTGACAGAGATGCTTTGTGATCAAACACTTAGCACTGAAAAAATCTGTATGGCAAGATCAAAACCACAGAAAAACTTTAAATGTATGGCAGAAAAAGTTTCCTTCCCCCATGTGTTCCCAAACCAAAAGCACAAAATTCATTGTGCCACTGGAAACCAGAAACTAATTACTCCTTCCCCAAGTCCTAATTCTTCCTTCTGCTGCACCTTTATATCAGAGCTTCTTCACTGAAGATGTTAAAATCTCATTTGAGAAAAGCACTAATGCAAGGATTACTTTTGTTTGTGAAAGTGAAGTTTTAATCCATTGTACAGACTTTAAAAATACTCTTTTCCCTTTCTCAGTTTGCTGCCTAGAAAGGTTGACAATAAATATTCCTGTTAATACATGGAAGAACAGATTTAGGAACATAAGGCAGGTACACTGTTGTGCAAAACATCCTAGTTGCAACATATTCAAGTCAAAACTCTCAGTTTGACAACTCCTCCATGGAAAACTATTTACTCAAAATAGCAGCATCATTTCTGTCCTCTTTCCCTCAAGAGAGGCAAGAGTGACTACAGACCAAACAAAGTGCAGCGGGCTGAAAAGATTAACTTCTTCATTTTAATGAAATATCATAATTTGAAATTTAATTTTGAAACCAACACTTTTTAAAGGAAGCTTGGTAAATGGAAACTGAAGCAAGACTGCAGTAGGTCTTTAAGGAATCAATCCCACAAAGCAGCTGATTGACACTGATATTGTTTCCAGCCCAGTCCCTTTAATGAAGTTTAAAGACATCAGAACACATTAAAACAAAACCAACAAAAGGTGCTTGGGCACTGGAAGAGGCTCCCCAGGGAACTGGTCACAGTTCAAAGCCTGACAGAGTTCAAGAAGCATTTGAACAATGCTCTCAGGCATTGGGTGTGATTCTTGGGGGTGTCCTGTGCAAGGCCAATATTTGGACTTGATGACCCTTGTGGGTTCCTTCCAAATCAGGATATTCTGTCATCTCTGAGAACTGAGATGTCAATTCATTTTTATTCCCACAGCAGTTGAAGGCAAAAAGTTAATGCACTGAAACAAACCCATCAAGGTTCTTTTAAAGAATCGTGATGCAAGTTCTCAAGAATGTATAAAAATAGTAACAAAATCATTCTTCATGTGTGTTTAAGATAGAACTGAATCAATCTGGAAGCTATGTATGTTTATACAAAAAACCCACCCCAAAAAACAAACAATGTATTTGCCTTTAATGCCTCCTTGGCAAACCAGACTCAGATGAAAGACACGCTCCAACAGACTGTGCACTGGTTTTTAGGATGCAGCACAGTGTTTGAAAACATTCAGCACTGCCAAACCCTGCAGAAGTGTTAAACAGCTCAAATTCTGCAAGGTGAGGCAATGTCCCAAATTTTAAGAAAGTGATCAGAAAACATATGAATGAAGTCCAGTTGTAGCTATTTATCTTTGGACCTTCATCCAGGAAAGCAGATAAAAAACCCTTGCAGTTTCCCAGGGGATAAGCTATATAGATAAATGCATACTTCTTCCCCATCTCTCTTTTCCACATATCAGGAGAGTGATACTGCTCTGCTTCCTCATTCGTATTATAGTTCATATTTTACACAGAACAGAAAGTACCCTGTGCTAATAAAAATAAGCACCACATATTTTTCAGGACATCTATTTTAAAGTTCCCATTGCTCCACCCTAGAAGACTGGAGGCACGAACTTCTTGCTATCAGGAAACACTGGAAGGAGAACCTGCACAATTCCAAATCCTCATCTATGACTCCTCACATAAAAAAGGCAAAACATACACAACTGTTATCCACTCCCAACCTACATATTCTGATTATAATGAAAAACTATCAGAAATAACTCACATATGATTCAAAGCAGGGATATAAAAGGGACAACTGAAACAGCCTTCTCACACAAGTTTAGAGACAACAGCACTAGACAAAAGAAGCAGACCTGTAAGCATTTTGGGCACCAGCAAGAAGAAAAGACAGTCCAGAAGTAGCCTATTTGAACAAAGAGAAGAAGCAAAAGTAACAAACAGTGACAGTGTGTCACACATGCAAGGCTGAGTCCTCAAGTTCAGCCTGAGTTTCAGCCCTTACTGAACCTGCTGCTTTGCTGATGCAAAAAGAAAACCACCATCTCATCTGATGCTGTTTGTTCCATTCTTTTTGCAAACTACTCCAATTTTATTTGGGCTCAAGGGCAAAGCATTCATGGAGGAGAAGGGAAAAGGCATGTGCACAACAACCTCATAAAACATTAGGAAAAGCAGAGAAGGGGAACTGACAGTGGCAACTACCACTTCCTAGCGTCTTACTTAGCAAATCAATCGGAAATCAGCTCCAACAATTAAGTGATAATGAATTATTGATGACACTCACTTTGGGGAACTGAGCACTTACCAGCACTTATGAAACTAAAGAAACTGAGGTGGGTAAGTGCTATCCCCATTTTGCAGACAGCACAAAGCCAGGCAGACAGCAAACAACTGTGCTACATTATGCCTTGCCAAGGATCACTTATCTCTAGCATGTTATCTCAGTTCTGTTTGTACACAGTCACACATCACCTTGATTTGTAACATATTCCTGCTTCAGAGAGGCACAGTGAATGCTCCAGGTTCAGAATTCAATAATTTCAGTAACCACATCCTACTACTATTTCAGAGGTGGGGAGAAAAAGGCTGCTCAAAATAAAGGACAGCATTATTGAAGCCAGGGAAAAACCACTTTAAAATGTGATCTACAACATATGTTCAGTGGCAGAACTTGCCCTTGAGAAAGCAAAGAAGGTATTCACGCTCTACTATTTCAAGATACTTTAAGTCTGTGCTTAACGTGTTTAAGTCAGCCAACTTATTTTGCCAATGCAAATATATTCAACTAGAAACTCAGAAGAAAGCCAAGAATTCAGTCTTAGATTTAAAACACTCTTGCCAGCCACTCAAGGCTGTCAGTAATGCCATACAGGAACATTTCCTATCACTAACACACAAAAGTAATCTAGGAAAGAGAACTCACTCTACTCCTACCATACTTCACAACTGAGCTTTCCAACTGATGCCATTATCTATTTATACCATTAAAAACCAAACAGACAAAGGAGGATGTGAGCATTCACTGCACATTATCTATCCTGCCCCTTCACAATTTTTCATCAGACTTAGCAAGCAGACAGGCTACTGTCTACATGCACTTAAAGGTAAGTCTCTCACACTTGTACAGCTTTCACCCTCAACAGCAGCTGCCGGAGCCGAGGCAGACACAGATGCAACTTTACACATTAGCGGCCATATGTCATCCAGCTGGTGTGAAACACCACAATGTCCCTTCAAACACCGCAATGGTTACACACATGCGAGTGTGCTGACTTGTAGTAAGCTCTCTGACAGGAAAGCTGGTGACATAAGCCTCAGGAGGAGGAAGATGAATGTCAGTACCTGCCATGCAGTCCAGCCTTGCAGACAGGATGCCTTTCAGGGAAGGGCAGCTTTCTGTGTGGAATTTCAGATGACCGGATATAGGGTTCAGCCCTGCCACAGATGTCTTACATGATCATATTATCCTGCTTTCCTTGGCTTCAGTTTTCCTTATCTGTTAATGACTACTAATGCTCTCCTATCCCATGGGAATACTGCCAGCATCCATAATTTATGTTTCCACCCTGCTTGGATGCTGAGAAGATGAGTACCTGGAGATATATACTGATCAGTTGATTGCCAAATGTATAAACTGTTTTTAAAGAAATATCATAAAAAACGCAAACTATTAATACTAAAGCCCATCTGTGCATCATATAATCATTAAGGAGGGAAAACGCCTCAATAACCACAGAGTCCAAGCATTAACCCACTACTACACCATATCTCTAAGGACCACATCTACATGTTTTTGAACACTTCCAGGGGTTGTGATCTCACCATTTGCTGGGCAATCTGTTCCAATGCCTGTCACTCCTTCAGCGAAGAATTTTTTCCTTATTCCCAATATAAACCTGCCCTGGCACAACTTCAGGCCGTTTCCTCTTGTGTCCTATTGCTTGTTACTCTACCTCACCTCACTATAATGTTCTTTCAGAGTGTTGTAGAGAGCAGTAAGATTTCCCCCCAGAAAAGCCTCCTTTTCTGCAGGTTAAACAACCCCAGCTCCTTCAGCTGTTCCTCACAGGACTTGTGCTCCAGACCCTTCACCAGCTCCACTGCCCTACTCTGGACTCATTCCACTACTTCAATGTCTTTCTTGCAGTGAGGGGCCCAAAACTGAACACAGGATTCAAGGTGTGGCCTCACCTGTGCAGAGTACAGGGACAATCATTGCTCTGGTCCTGCAGGCCACACTACTGCTGACTCAGGCCAGGATGCCGTCGGCCTTCTCATGTTCAGCTGCTGTCTAACAGCACCCCCAGGTCCTTTTCCACAGGACATCTTTCCAGCCACTTTGTCCCAAGCCTACAGTACTGCATGGGGTTGCTGTGACCCAAGTGCCTCAGGACTCAGCACCTTGCCTTGCTGAACTTCTCACAATTGGCTTTGTCCCATTGATCCACCCTGCCCAGATCCCTTTGCAGAGCCTTCCTACCCCCCAGCAGATTAACATTCCCACCCAGCCTGGTGTTGTCTGCCAACTCCATTTATTCCTCAACTGTAAACAGGCATTTCTATATTTTTATAACCAAAAATCTTTGAGGTATGCAGGTATGCAGCTGGTACACAGATTCTGACTAAAATAGGTAGGACCACTCTGTAACAGATAAGCAGGAAGGAGTTTGGGAATTTGAGCTTCAACTACCAACTAGACTGCATTCACATAGTAACTCTCTAGAGATAAGTGATCCCCTAGGACCTAAGAAACTCAAACCATTTTAGATACGGAAATTAACTGCCCTCTTATTTGCACTTACAGGTCCGACAAGAACAACTGGTATGGTTCAATTTCTGGTTTCCTTTTGCACGTACCCTTTACTTTGTTTAATGCTGGGATGTGATTAGTGGGAAAAGGGAACAACTTGGGAAGCTTGTTTGAAAACAGATTATAAATCTGTATGTTTCAAAGTATCCAAAAATCACTGTGCCCTGGAAACATGCAATGACTAACCCTTGGTATAGCTGCTTACACCTAGGGTTTAATTTTGACAGTTGAGCTCATTCAAACTGTTCTCTAACCAAAACATTTACTACAGCATTTCAGTAAAATATTTTTTCCAACACAACCGGCCAACACAGTCCTTCTAAACCAAAGCAAGCAATGCTGGAACAGTAACTAAATCTGTGACAAGTTAGTTTTCTTACAGAAATGTGCAAAGTAGCTTGGAAGGCTTGTGTTTGCAAACACCCAACTTATTCCATCTTCAAGGGTCAGACTGGCAAAGGCACAAAGATCATTCTATTTCCTCGATGTCACTGCTCCTTTGAGACATCCCATATCAGACATGCTTCCTTTACAAAATGGAGATAACCACCTGATATTTTAGAAGTCTAAATCATGCACTCTTTCTGGGTTAAAAAGTGGCTGAATAGCCAGGTCCACTGGGGAATGTACATCCAGCTGGTGGCCAGTCACAAGTGGTGTTCCCCAGAGCTCAGTGTTGGGTCCAGTCCTGTTTAATATCTCTGTCAATGACCTGAATGAGAGGACCAAGTGTCCTGTCAGCGAGTTTGCAGACAGTGCTAAGCTGGGCAGGAGTGCTGATCTGCTGGGCAGGCTGGATCAATGTGCCAAAGCCAGCTGTGAGAGGCTCAACAAGGTGAAGTATGGGTCCCGAGGGAGCTGGTGTTGTTTAGCCTGGAGAAAAGGAGGCTCAGGGGACCTTATCACTCTCTACAAATGCCTGAAAAGAGGTTGTAGCCAGGTGGGGCTTAGCCTCTTCTCCCAGGCAACCAGCAACAGGACAAGAGGACAGAGCCTCAAGCTGCATCAGGGGAGGTTCAGGTTGGACATTAGGAAGAATTTTTTCACTGAAAGGGTGAGCACTGGAATGGGATGCCCAGGGAGATGGTGGAGTGACCACCCCTGGAAGTATTCAAGAAGCGACTGGACACAACACTTAGCACTACAGTTTAGTTGACATGGTGGTGTTCAGTCAAAGGCTGGAGTCAGTCTTGGAAGGCTTTCCCAACCTTTGTGAGTGTATGATTGTATGTGGGCTTAATTTTAACAAGATCTAATGGGCCTTACAGAGGTCTCTTCAATACAGGCCCAAAGGAAGTTACACTGATTGCTTCTTCAACTGGAAAGTTTGCTCACAATAGAAATTGCCAAATTTTGCAACTACTGATGAGAAAACAAAGTACCAACACTGCAGGGATAAATTAGCTAAACCATGGCTGAACAGTTTCCCCATGAGACTACTCACAAGGAGCAGCGGCAGTCAGCAGGTCAGCAACTGTGGATTCAACCTCAGTTAGGACATGAATATCCTGCCAATGATCAGCAGGGTTTCTTGTGTTCCCAGATTTTATTTGACTCAGCTAATAGGCCATTAAGCTCCAATGAGGTGGACTTTTATCTACAGATAACACAAGGAAATTGGAAAGTAAGCACCCTGAGGCTACCCTGAAGACTGTTAACCAAATAGCAAGGCAGAGCTCAATTAAAACAATTCATCAGAAAACCTATATAGTCCATTGGCAGATTTTCAAGGATCCCATTAGAAATTTTAAGGATATTCAATCTGATTAGATGCTGAAGTCTATCTCATGTAGAAACCATTAATAAGTAAAGAGCCTTTAACTTTGAAAGCCTGAACATTACTAAAGCCACAGCAGGAAGAGACACTGGGCCTTTTCCCGTGTAACTAACATGCACAATTTTGCATAAGAATGGCAAACCCTTTCTGTACTCTATTGAAAAATGTGAGACTGATGAAAAGGTAAACCAATGTCAACAAGTACCCACCACTTTTGAGTGGACTCTGTTGATGTAACTAACAGAGAGACACTCTTACATGCTACCTCAAAAAAGCCTCTATGCAGGACCTCTGAATCAGGAGTATTCCATGAAATGTCTAATACCTCAGTTGTTGAAAAGGGCAGGCATTTCAATCACTTGAAATTGCAGCGCGAATAGGAAATTACACTGCAAAATATTTTGTCTCTCATTTTATGAAAACTTGAAGAAGAAAAATGGCTATTGTGCTCTTAACCTTAATGGACATATAATTCAAGTACAAAATAAGATCACTGCTATTCTGGACTCTTTTTTTGAAAAGAAAGGTTGCAATGAAAAACATTTCAAAAACCATGATGCTGACATTAATCGCTATAGGGGAAAAAATCTGGCAACACTCTACTTCAGACTTTCAATTTAGAAGCTCACATTCCTCATGGAAGATTTTCAGAGTACAACTGGTACTGCCAACTCGTATTGTTTAAGAATACTCTTAGGAACTCTACTATCAATGTCCTTTTTATCTTCCAAGTACTCTGTTAATGCTCTAGACACACCACTTTGATCTTTGAACAGAAGTAGATTCTTGATTTGTATACTGCACGTGGTAGCTCCATTTTCAGAGGAGATAAAAAGAATAGGTTCCTGAAATTTAAATACTGCTTGCAGATAACAGACGGAAGTCCTCCATCTGACTGCAAAAGGACAAATGCTTGTGGTTGGTTTAAGAATGTGTAAGCTGAAAAATATCACAGGGATTCGCTTTTCTCTTCCCTTTACACTTGCTGACACTCAAAGCCAGTATATTCACACGACTGAAAATGCCTAAAAAGAGTACGTAGATCTCACCTTTTAAGACAGGTCTACCAAACACTTCTTAGAGAAGATAAATCAGAATTCCAACAGGACTCAATTCAATTAATGTCAAGTTTAACATCTAGAACCCTGGTTACATAGTCAAATGAATGATCTGGTCATTTAAAAGTTCACTATGTTTTGGGTTGGTTTTTTTCACAATTCTACCTGTAACTCCATTTATGCTTCATTTCACTCACAACCAGGTACTGAACTTCAGCCATATGGATTGTTTTCCCCCCTCTCCACCCTCTTTTTACCTTTCAAAAACTTGCTGAAAGGAAAAAGAAGCCTTTGTTGAGTTTGAAAGACAGCAATCACCACAAACACTGCTGTTCTTCCTTAGCCAATTCTGAATTATGCCTACTTAGTTTAAGGACTTGGTAGTTTAAAAGTGATTGAGCAGTAAGTTCTTCCAGACTCCAGCATTTCACAAGTGCATGCTGCTTTCGACCAGGCTGAGCAGATCTTGATCTCAGCATCTGTACTGTGCCTTTCCAGTTACACAGACAATCAAAGATGTTCAGATTTTACTTGATGCCAAGGCCTTGAGAAGACATATTTCTTACTGCTGATCAGATCATGGAAGATTTAGTTTGGCATCTTCAAGATCACCCATCCAAGATCACCATCAGAGCCTCAAACTCTTTTGGTGGACAGCCACTTTCCTCGGGACAAAAACCATGCACATCAGGTTCCATATAACCATATAGCCAGTTTAGGAGTGTGCAGTTCCACACAGCTTTTAAGACTTCACAGTTTTGGACCCAGCCACAAGAGCAACTTGTGCCATTGGCAGGCGGCTGGCTAACAGGTTAGGACTTATTTGGCCACTGAAACTCATTGATTGCAGCGTGTTTCCTTTGAAGGTCACGCATGCTGACTCTACCAATTTATGTGTTTATGAAGAACAGATGTGCTTTGGCAGGTGAAGCAACCCTACATATTTAACTCTCTAACTAGTCTATGACTGCACATATTTAACAATGCATTCACTAATGATTTAGCAATTTATAAATCATGCCTTGCACTGAGTGAAGTAAATATTACCTGTCCTTCAAAAATGATCCCTGAGAAACGGCTCATTTGCTTAAGATGCACAATTCACTTATAAATTGTACCAGAAACTGAGTAAGACCAAGTCCCAAGTAGTCTGCTCTTATTAAACTCCACCTCCCATACTCAGCAGCAAAGTCCTACACAGCCTAAAGCTAAGCCTTAGCACACAGCACATCTAAGCAATGGATAGGGAGGACAGGGAGAAGAAAAGCAAGCCCAGCACTGGTGGTAGAGTGAAGCAGAACACCTGCAGTAGATACAGGCAACGGAAAAATGACAATTCCTAACTGCAAGTTTGGCATAGATATAGTAAGTATACATAACAGCATCTTTCTTTTTAAGTACCGAGGCTTGATGAGGAAATCCATGGCTAGCTCTATGCATCAATGGGTACAAGTTGGTGAGGTCATGAGGCACGAAGGAAAAAAGGAGAAAAAGATACTGAGAGGAGGAAGGAAGTGGTACAAATCATCTATGAGAAGAAGCATGTAAAGACTAAGTCATCAGCATGCAGCTTCACAACAAGAGAACAAGGATGCAGGCAAAGAAAGAACAAGAAAGGAGTTGGAATCTGACAAGAAAAGGATTCACAATCTGAGAAATAATGGCTATCTTTAGCTGCAGAATTATAGCTAAGCTTATACAAAGAGAAGAGAAACATTTAACAGCCCTTAATGTAACTTCTTCTTGCATTGGGAGACAGCAGCAGAATACCAGCCCTGAGTCTGAATTAGCAGCCTCAAAACTCCAAAGTGCAAGCTCAAGTATTCCCTTCTGTAGCCATGTGTGAGCAATGACTGCATTCCCTGTCAAGCAGCCACTATTTAACAGGTTTGACATGGTCCTGAACCGTGGGTTACCTGGGCAGAGCACCACGGACAAGCAACAGTACTTCAAGTTGTCAACTCCTGCCCTGCCTTACAAAAGGGAGAGAAAGTGCAACCTGACAAATACATGGATTTTCATAAGTACATCAATTTGTCTGTCTCTGTCATGCTTCACATCTTTGTACACCTAACACTCCTATGTTTGAGGAATCTTAATGCCTTTACGCTAACAACAAAAAATAAAGAAAAGAAACAGGAATACTTGACTAAAAATTATCATATCAAGAAAAATCTACTTACCTCACATCAAATCCATACCAGACAAGGCAGAACATCTCAAACGCAAACCCTACTATTTTGAACTGTAAAAACATATGCCTGATATTTGTGGCACATAGCTCTTGACTAAAACTAGGGTAGCACTTACAGCATCAGAGAAAGATGGTAAGAAAGCTGGTGTCAAAAAATCCAAACAAACAAATAAAAGGGGAGGGAATACAGTGAGGAAAGAATTAAATCTTGCCCAAAGTCATACCGCCGATCAGTAACACAACCTGGAGTAGATCCTGCAGCACTAAGATGGTGAACAGCTTTGCCCAGAAGAATACAAGTCTTCAGTTGACACAGATACACATGGCTGGCAATGGTGCTCTGTCTGGAGCCATAAGCATCATCTGACTCATTAACAATTGAAGACATAAATTCATCCAAAATATATAAAGCAAGAGAAATTACTCCAAGGAATGATGGAATCTGAACACAAATACTTAATAGCCAGAATTCACATCTTAATTTTTAATGGAACCACAACCTACTTGCTGCAGTAACATTATTATATTTTACGAAAACAGAGATAAAGCCTCACAGGAAAATGTTACCTAAAATTGAAGTTTTCATCCAACAAACCCAACAGTTTCAAAATAGACCTCATGTGATGTAACTGGTTTCCATCTAAAATTTTCAATAAGAGAATCCTGAACCAGGAATCTTCCTGATCACATTCCTTAGGAGCCATCTAGACTCTGTTTAAGCAGATGAAAGATAACAACACAACACCAGAGACCCAGAGCAAGGTGTGGCACTTATGGATTTCTCCTTTAATTTAAAAGGAAAAAACTAATCAGAATCCCTACTAAAGAATAAAAATAGCACTAAAACCTGAAAAACTGTATTTCTGCCTCAATTGAAACAAGCTATTTCATAACACAACAGCATACTTCAACCATATTATACACTTCCCAATTTTTAATAAGTTAAGTCTCACAGGCTCCTTGAGAGATACCAAAGCCATTTTAAAATAGAAATCTTTTGGCTAAGAAGACATAGTATCAGGACCTCAGATTGCATTAGCTCCCAATCCTAAATGATCCCAGATTTTAGCAGTTTCACAGCAACATCACCTTCCATTCATGACCTCAGCTCCCTGTTCACTCTGACATGCAACACAGCAACTTACTCAACCATTTACACATTGACAAAGAGCAGCTTTGCTTGATATGTTTTAATTGTGACAAGTTCACAGCTGTCCAGCCCATGGCTGGAAGGAGGCTTAGGAAACACAGAGGAAAAAATTATCAGCAGCCACCCCACCCTCCCAAATTGCTTCCATTTTCATTTTGTTCATCTAGGGCCTTTTGATTATCCACCCATATGATTCCCCAATCCTTCAACACATTTCTAACACTAACAGGAGCTACCTATTATTTCTCTCCAACTTCCAAAGAGTACACATTTCTATAAAGCTGCAACTAAAGTATGTGATTCCACAAGTTCCTTTGCAACCAAGAAGTGGGTAAGTGGGGATCTGTATAAGCAACTGAGAACAAGGAGAGACCAATGGCTCCATGTAGAAATTTCACTGCCTCAGCATTTCCCATGTGCTAGCTAAAACACACCCACACACCAAGCCAGCCATTATTACACCATCTTCTCTCCTAAAAGGATTTTTCTGATAGACAACACTGCATGCAAGGTGAGGTTGGCCTAAAATGCCTTTTAGTCTGACAGTTTCACAAGCACACGAGGCTGCATGAAAGAAACTAAACATCTGATCAAGCCACTGCAGCTTACAAGATTCTACATGTCAAATAATCTGGACACATACACAGTCCTTGCAAACTCAAAACGCCATTGATCATGTAAATCAAAAGTTTTACTATCAGAGGTAACTAATTTAGACAAATACTTTCTGCCATGGTATTTTGTTTGCTTGTTTTTCTTAAGCTATTTAATTTTCAATTTTGTTGTTGCTTTTTTGTTTGTTTGTTTCTTAATATACATGAGCTCCTCCTCAAAAATTCTCTAGCAGTCAGTAAATGCATGATAAACTGATTATCCTAATGGCTGACTATACAATTACCTCCAGCCATGATCTATTTACACTTCAAGCAAAGGGCAACCTGTCATTCTCTGTTTCACTTGAGAGCTACCTTAAAGTACATAATTAAAACTGTTTTCACATGAAATATTCCATTCTGCATCTTAGATATAAGCCCATTATGAGGTCCTGCCAGGACAGAAGAGTTGTTTTAATACTTGAAAAGACAAAAATCCAGAACCCAACTATTGAGACCCAAGATGTTTCTCCTTCCTCATCTTCAAAACCTGCCAGCTGATAATGAAACTGCTTTCAAATGCTTTCAGACCCTGAAAATGCCAGTTGAAATAATTATCACAGAGTTCCTTGTACCAAAGGTAGAATATCCACAGCTCCAGACAGCAGCAAGCAGAACAACTGAACAGCCTACCAGGGTTTCTAGCAATTCATAAAACTCATCACCTTCTACAACAGACAAGACACTGAAATGGAGAGCACTGCTACCATCAGAGCAGATCTCATGCTACAGATTTTTCAGGCCTACTTCATTATTGCATTTCTGCTCACATGGACAGAGGGAGTAACCACAGAACAGGATATATGACAGACACTACTCTGGTAAAATATACCAGTTTGGAAAAATAAATTAAAATTTAAAAAACCTAAGTAACACAAAAAGCAAAATAAATTCTTTCTCCGGGTGACAAATTAATTTTTAATTAGGCCTTCCCACATTGCCCTGAAACACAGAGGTGCTTGAATCTCAGCTCAATTCATCAGTGCTACCTAACAAATCAACATATCTCTGTAACAGTCTACCAGATTCACAGCAAAGGGAGCCATTTTATTCCTCACCCAATAGATAATCAGCATAAGAATGAAAGCAGGCTGCAGGTTCCTGTTGTCACAATAAAAATATTATAGTGTCACCAGGAAACTTTTTTTCTCTAAAGAGGTATGGAGCTTGCTGATCGCAGTGTATCAGACACTACAGACTGACTGCATGCTTGTAACAATTTATTTCACATTTGTACAAAAGGTGCATTTTTACTACTTATTTTCTTTATAACAATCTCCACTTCCTATCACAACATGTGACTGCAACATGGCAGTCATGCTTCCTCCCTCTCAACCTGGCAACTGCAGACTCCTTGCAGTGATTATGCCAGGCGAGATGGGATGGCTGGAAGCTCCTGGGCTCTGCAACTCCCCACATTCAGTGAGTAAGAAAAATCTGTTTAAATCTAGCCAAGGACACACCTCCCCCAAATCATCCTCTGCTTATTTCAGTCCCTGCACAAAAAATGTACTTGCAAGAGTAAAGTCTGACAACAGCCTCAAACATGAAATGTCGAATAACCAGAAACTGATTCAAGACAACTGGTGTGTGGGCACAGGCTCCTGTGACAAATCCCACATTCTCCTCAGCACGGCTGGAGAGCTTTGCTTTGGAGTGAGTACCCCTGGCTGCTCTCACTATGACACTGGCAGACCCACATCTCAGCAAATATCCAGTGCTTGCTGTTTATTACTGTCCCAAGCTGGAAGTTTCTTGACTTACCAACTACAGGAATCTTTCTCCATCTCTCCCACACTGATGTGCTACCCACGCTCACAGCTGGCTTATGTACCAAGAAAGACAAACACTGGTTATGAAGCACTAGACTCAGTTTAAGAGTTTTTAAGAGGACTGCCTGAAAAACACAGAACAGACCTACTGAATATACAATACAGACATGAGTCTTCAAGTAGAGAGTGGCTTTTTTCTCTCTGCTATCTAACAGTGGAGACCACTACACAGCACTGCTGATTACTCCTGCCACGTAGTACTAAGGTCTTCAGCAAAGAAATTGTACTATTAGCAATACCTCTGAATGTCAGTACAAATGAAGACCCACGTAAGGAAATAATGGCTATTTCCTTAACACCATCTGGAAGTTTTAAGTTAGCAGATATTACACAATGCAGACTAATGTGGAAACATGACTCTTCAAATAGCTCCTACCCCTGCTTGATTTTAGGGATGCTCTGTTTTTTTGCAAGATTTTGAGGTGAAGTTGGAAAATGTAACGAAAGCACATGTGTGGCCCTTCATGTTTATGCTGTCTGTGGAATGGGTCCTGATTCTAACAATCTTAGACCAAAATACTAGAGGGAATTAGACACAGAAGCCTCCCCTTAATACAGAGCAAGCTGAGTATATTTTTAGAGGCATAATATCTACATTATATATTTGACTAATTTATCAGAAAGGGCCCTATATTGAACTGTGACACCTGGGGATGATACTTAGAAATCCCAGCTATGCATTGCATTTTGATTCTCCAGTCAGTTAAAGACTGACATTGTAAAACCTTCTTCAGTTAAAACACAAAGGTCTGTAACTGTGAGAAAAAACAGTGTCCCTTTTTCGCTCACTTTGTAAAAGTAGTTAATTTACCTGAATGTTTGTGATTACTGCCATTTCTCTTCTTAATGGATGATATATAGGTTGAAAAAAAAATACATAGATCTATGTTCAAAACATGATCAGTAGGATTTAGCTTTCTTTAAATTAAAAAAAAAAAGTCTTGAATACACAGTACAGTGGCAGTCAGGATTACAGAACTCATTCTTCTGTTACAGATTGTTTACATTTTATTGGTTTTTCAGCTGTAGTGTACTTGCAATTTTCTGAAACAATCCTTTCCAAAACTCACTGTAACTGTGTGCATATCAGCTTCCATTACTTCATACAAGCAGTAGAAGATAAACATAGATGTCTGTTTTCTAACTAACAGACCTTCTTCTATATTAACTTAACCCGATAATGTTGTTACAGTCTGAGCTGGAAACAGGAATCCTTGCAGGACCTAACCTACATCCAGGAACTCCTGGGCTGACACTGAGCCAAAGCAAAGCGCTGGAAACTGGGTCACACTATGACATGTACGGGGCAGCAGGAGGGGATCGGAGCTGAGCCTGACCTGCTTATACTGGCAAGAGCACGAGAGGTGAAAGAAACTGGGTGCATGGTATGTGAGCTGCCCAAGAGCTTGATGAGACTTGAAATGAGATGGGGACTAGAAGAGGAAAGGAAGGTAACCAGGAAGCTCCTGTGCAGGGAACAGAGGCTGAAACTTCAGATCCATAGTCTCTTTCTGATCAATTACAAGTTAGTTACCAACTGAAATTAACAAGCCTGGTCTAAGTTCAAACTCGAGTATCAAAACAAAGTAAAACCTTTCCCAGGCAGATAGGCTCTTTCAGGATGAAAAGCACTATTTGATACAAGTACAATATTATGAATAAAGACAAAAATAAAAGGTCAACTTTGCCTTGCAAAGATTCACTGCCAATGCAAGCCAACAGCTACTTCTGCACGCTAGCAGAACAACTGTTTAGACAGGGACACTATACACTGTTTATCTTCTGTTAACTGAAATTCATCCCTAGGGTGTCAAGGTTTCCCATCTGTACCCAAAAAAGATTCAATAGGAAAAGAAGTATTTATATTTTATATCAGGAGTTACCAGAAGTAAAATTCAAAACAGAGTGAAGGCCAGGCAGAGACAAACTTATGCTCCCTGTGGGAAGCTTGCAGGGGTGCCAAAATATACAGAGGAAGCAACATCTAAAAAACAAATCCCTAAAGACCCCCTACTTTATTATTCAAAAGAAAAACAGAACACATGAAAAGAGAAGTTTCAGAAATTTCTTTGAATCTGCCCCAAAGTAAACCATAGTCTCTGGTTGAGTAACTGCAAGAATGTTGTGCAAGAACCACAGCCAGTAGTCAAAAAGTTGAAGTACCAACTTCCACACAAGAAACAGGTCTTTGTCACTGCCCCCAAGCCAAGGTGGAGCAGGAATATGGGGTGTGGGTGGCTGGGAAACCTTCAGATGTTAAGATCAGTATCTTGTAGATGGGATCCCTCCATGTTAATCTAAGGGTGGTATTACAAGCAAATATATTCAACACATGGAAACATATAACTTGCTGTGAATAATTAGATGAAATTTTGGCAGTAGTAGAATGGAAATTAATAAGGAAGAAGGCAACACAACCCAGGTAAACAAACCTGAGCTTCATCCGAAGCCTCCCAAAAATGGAAAGGCGGAAATAGTTTTGCAGACACCTAAACCTCCAAAGACTTATGAATGTCACAAAGTTTGCAGTTGTCTAATTTCAAAACAGTTCAAGTCCTGTAACTCTTCTCCTCCTTCCTACCCATCTACATCAAACTCGAACTTTTACCACAGAAGCTGTGAAATTTACGAGTTCTTAATGACAACAATACTCTTAAAAGACAAGAAAAGAAAATAATTTGAGCTTGATAATCTGAGTTTTACACACCGTGTGTCATCACTTCATCGCCAAGGCGTGATTCGGAAACAGACACAGCAGCATGCAGCCAGGCTACTTACACTGTCTGGAAAAGTGCCCGCTAAGATCATGTTGCAGAAATAATTCACACCTGCAGCAAAGCCGCACAAAACATCATCAACTCGCCAATTTTGACAGGCATATGCCGACCGTTCTGGGAGAAAGAGTTTTTATATGGACGAACATGAGCAAGAAGCATGAAATCCCCTTTCCGCACCCCAAGCACAGCCAGGCAGGACGCGAGCGCTTCACTTGGCCATATCCCGCGGCGGGCCCACCGCCGCAGGGTCGCCCGCACCCGCCACGGCCTCCCTCGCCCCGAGGCGGCCTCGTACAGGAGAAGGGGACCCGCCCCGGGATGCACCAGCAGAGCCCTTCGGCCCGGCGGCGACTTCGACGCCCGGTTCGGCCCAAGGGCGCCCGACCCCAAAGCCGGCCCGGCCCCGCTGCCCGCTCCATGCGCCTCGCCCCACGCCAGCCCCGCTCACCCCCGCTGGGGCCGGGACCACCCCGGGCACGCTCCGAGGGGCGGAGGGGCCGAAGCGCACACGCCGCACGCC
>JAYDZK010000268.1:18687063-18758329 GCA_034509185.1 Euphonia xanthogaster | reverse complement strand
AGGTCCGCCTCATCTCGCCCGCCTCTGCTCCCCATCAGACACCTCCGGCCAGTTTTGACGGCCGGATTGCGGTGGCATTGCCGTGTCTTACGGCAAACTCTCCCCTTGCCGTGCAGCGGCGGGCAGGAAACCTTTAGAAACACCTGCACCCCCGCGGACATGCAGGGGCATACGTGCTCGCTTAACACCTTCTGCAACGACCAGGGGGGTATATTGCTTCCAAAAAGCCTCCCCTTATATCTTCTGATGCATGCTCCTCTAAACTTTATTCCCTAACTAGAAGACGAGGTATTTCCATAGCCTGTCAGAATCACATTGGAAAAGACTTCTGAGACCATCAAGTCTAACTTATGACCAAAAAATAACTTGTCAACTAGACCTTGGCACTGAGTGCCGTGTACAGTCTTTTCTTAAACACTTCCAGGGACAGTGACTCCAGCACCTCCCTGAGCAGTTCGTTTCAATATCTAATCACTCTTTCTGTAAAGAAATTCCTCCTACTATCCAACCTAAACCTCCCCTGGCTCAGTTTAAGACTATGTCCTCTCATCCTGTTACTGGCTGACTGCGAGAAGAGGCCAACCCCCACCTGGCTCCAGCCTCCTTTCAGGCAGTTGTAGACAGTGCTAAGGTCACCCCTGAGCCTCTTTTTCTCCAGGCTAAACAATCCCAGCTCTCTCAACCACTCCACACAGGACTTGTGCTCTAGACCCTTACCCGCCTCTGTTGCCCATCTTGGGACACACTCCAGCACCTCAATGTCCTCCCTGAATTGAGAGGCCCAGAACTGGACACAGTACTCAAAGTTTGGCCTCACCAGCACAGGGGGAAGTGCCAAGTACAAAGGGAAATCAGAGCCAGCCCGTGGGGTTTTCTATCCTAGTAAAGCCCTGAGACACAGCATGTGGGAAATTTATATTGCATTTTCAATCTAGGGGCCCAATCCTGACCCTACTTGGTTTCAGTGGGAGCAGGAGTGGACCTTGTTTTAAGGAACAACATTTTTCAGTACATGATGACCAGGAAGAAACCCACATTACTGTGTGCCATTCTGCTTTCATGCAAAAATCATGAGTGGTTCATTAAGTGGTACTTTTTGGTCATAAAGTATTCCCCTGTGTGAGTGTCAAGTACATAAGTAGATCTGCATGTGTATAGAATAAAGTTTAACTCTCTAAAAACCTTGCAGCATGTATTTAAGAGCTGAAGAGGAAGGCTTAGTGCAGAAGGTATTTTAGCTAAGAATTAAAGCCAGTTTATAGCAGTAAGAAGCTGTCAAATGATTTCTAAAACTGTTCTCAGCTGATCTGCACAATAATAATGTTTCAAGCAGAATTCTTACTATTCGTGTTTAACATAGAGTAGCTTGTGGAGATTTACTGATAAGGGTTTCACAGCATTTGGAAAGATGAATTTAATTTTTTATTTAAAATAAGGCTTTTATTTGAAGACTTAGATGTAGCTTTTGTTAGTTTTTCAGTGGTATTTTAACCACTGATAGCTAATTCCCACATAGAAGTCAGCTTGGGAGCTAGTTCCAGAAGGGGGTCTGAGAAGGAGAAGTGGTTTCTGACTCCTGAGGGATGTGGCTCTGGGAATTTCCTCTGCCTGCCAGGACACAGATCTCCAGCTGCTGCTCTTCCTTCCTGGGGTCCGAGTGTGACAATCCAGTGTGACCATCTCACCACCTGATGGGGTCTTGCAAACTCACCCTGACTACATGCAGCAATTGGGGTACAGAGGCAAAGCAAGGGGGATGGGAGCCTCCTTAGCGATTCCCAAAAACCAGGATCTTCTAGTTTGCTGAGAGATTAAGTGGGAAGCTCTTCATCTGTAAAAGCATTTTGTAGACCTCGGTTTCTTAGCCAGCACAGAATAAAAGGTCCAGTGTGATTCCTCGATACCTTTCGGATGTTGGGCTGTGTGACTAAAAGTGTAATCCCTGTTAACACAAAGGTGCAGGGAGAACAAAGACAGGCAGAGAAACCTCAGTAACTTTGAAAGGGAAAATGGACCAGAGAACACTGGCTGCTCCCAAGAACATCAGAGAAAACTGATTAAACCTTGGCAGCTGGTGTGAATTCTGCCAAGAAACTGTCTCCCAGATGCCTTGCAAACTAAAGGTGATTATTGCCTATGGTATAGGACTCATGAAGGGATGCAATGGGAACAGAATTTTGGGGACCTGCAAGATTTACTGTGCAATGTTTAGGGCAAAGAACACAGGAAGGGAGAAGGAAATCTATGAGGTTGGTTGAGGAGGAAAAAATGTGGGAAAATAAAGGAAAAAGGGAATGAAAGGGGCTGGCCAGATCTAGCTGAGCCCTGTGTTTGATCACCACAGCCTATCTTATATTCTAATTAAATTCTGTTTCTAGCTAACTTACATGTAGGTGCACTATCACTTCTGAGGGGATATGTGTGAACACTAGTTAACTTCCAGCTAGATTAGCCAACAAACAAACAGTCTGAGTATGTGTAAGTGAATAGGACCACAGGCCTCAGGTCAACAATACACACTCTGATTCTCTTTATCCCTACATGAACTGCCTTCTCCCCTCTCACCGGGGGAGATTTCTGGGTTTGTCCCTCAAAGCAAGATGTGATCCCAGCTCTGCTGCAGAGTTTGTGTGCCCACAAGCAAGTCACTCTTGTCAACCCATGCTTTGCCTCTCGATGAAACTACCAGCCATCTACACCACAAAGATAAAGGATAAATAAATAATTACAGGTTGCTCAGAATGTGGCTAGATTCTGAATGGCTACCAGTAAGGCAGGATACCAGCCTATAATCAGGAAAAACAAGGAATATACTCTGAAAAGGAGATTAGCTTCATAGTAAATTATGCTGAAGTAATGACAAGTTGTCATAGGATCCATTATGAGAAAGCCACATCTTTTAGCTGTGTGCACTGTGGTTAAAGGCTAGAAAGGGAAATTTTCTTCAAACAAGCTTATCACAGAAGACTCATTGGTATTCCTACAAGATCACAGAATTACAGAATCACAACTTGGGTAAGGTTAAAAAGGACTGCTGGTGGGACCATATGGTCCAAATTCTCTGCTCAAGTAGGGTTTCCCTAGAACACATCAGTTGGGGTTGTGTCCAGACAGCTTTTGAGTATCTGCCACGAGAGAGACTCCAGAGCTTCTCTGGGAAATCTGTTCCAGTACTCAGACACCCACACAGTAAAATTCTTACATATATTCAGATGGAACTTGCAGTGCATTGTATTCTGCCTGTTGCCTCTCATCCTAATGCTTGGAGCCAACAAGGAGAGCCTGGCTCCATTCTCTTGGCAACCCCCTTGAGATACATGGGTCCATTGATGCAATATCCTCTCAGCCTTCTACAGGCTGAACAGGCCCAGTTCCTTCCTCCAGCCCTTGTAAGAGAGATGCTCCAGTCCCCAGAACATTCTTGTAGCCCTCCACTGGACCTGCTCAAGGAGCTCCATGGCCTTCTTGTACTGAGGAGCCCCGATTGGACCCAGTGTTCCAGATGTGGCAGCAGCAAGCCTGAGTATAAAATTGTTCTTTTTTAGGTTTTGCAGGTCATGGAATGTCTCCAACAACTCACATTGGCAGACCTGCCAGCTCTTATCTAGAGGGACAAATGATTATTCCTAAGTACATTACAGAGGATTTGCATCCCCAAGAGAACCTGACCTCTCTAGGAAGTACCAATTCTCAGCATGTTGCAAGCTGAAGCTCAAATTTTTCATTTCTTGTTTCAAATCAGCTCAGTATACAACCCATATTTATTTTCACAATCATTCTTATAAGGTAGAAGTTGATTTTGTAGGGAGCTGACATTGGTTTGAGGCAAAAGAGCAAATTGCAATAATCTCTCTAGGTACAATCTAAATTTGCTGACTTCAATCTGTAAATAGAACTCTGAACAAAATTAATGCTAGTAGTTTATATGTGTCATGCTCAGTGACAGGATTGATAATGATGAAAAGTCAGGACTTTTGTAATTAAGGATAAAAATTTGTTATAATGTATTGCAATATTTTGTGTGTGACAGAACTGCCACTTAGCAAGCCTGGGAGTTTGGAGCCATGATTAGCAACAGCTTTTTGAAGGATTCAATATAATAATAATCAAATTTTTAACACACCGCAGCAAAATGAAAAATGTAGATCCAAATATATTTATGAACTTGTCATCAGCATTAACATCTATTAAGTTAAACAGCTATATATCAGCCTATATCCATCTACCCATGAGAACTCATCTTCATTATGGCTTTGTAATGTTCTGATCTCTAGTTCTCCTGGCTGTTGAAGCAATATTCTCTCTGCAAAACAGGGTTGGAGATCAGTTTTTAGAGGAGGAGTCATACCAGGCATTCAGATTCACTGAAATAACTCATTTGCTTCTCTCATCTTGACATGTGAAGGGCTAGTAACTGTTTGCATTGGTGTGGTCCTCATCACTGTGCCAGTTTAAAACATAAGGATCAAACCAAAAGCAAGGGACAGTTCTCAGACATGTGCAAATACATTGGCAGCCTTCTCAAAGAAAGCAAATTGAACTAGGATGGAGCTACAAGAGTGAGACAAGCCTCTCATGCCCGCTGCGTACCGTGGGCTCCAGAGCCTGCAGGGACAGGAAGCACCTGGGCAAACTCATGCATCTTCCCTTGAGCCCCAGCAGTACCAGGCTTGGGTTCAGGGATCCACCCAACTTCCTTGGCCTGCCTCTGTGCTCTCAGGGGCACACTCCTCACTGCTTCCTCAGGCATGCTTAATTCTAGGACTGGTCTCCAGAGATGTGAGCTACTCCACAGTTTGTGTGCACAGAAGGGTTTTAATGAGCCTCCAGAAAGAGTATGTTATGATGGACCAAATCTGTGATGTTCTGCTAGTATGAACACCTCTATGAACTATATCTTAAGTGTGGAACCCTCTTCCTCCCCTCCTGCCAGGTTCTGGGCTCAGCAAGTTAGACACTCGTAGCTCTCAATAGCCACTGGCTTTTCTGAGTGCTGTGAAAGAGGGAGGTCCCAAAACTTTGGCCCATTCATTTTCATTTCTTTCTTTACACAGTCTGCAAAGGGCCCTCTGCTGTGCAGCTCCTGTTTGGCCTGAGCTGCAGCTCTAACAATACTCCCTGTTTGGGATTCAGAAACTAGAGATGAAAAGTCTTGTGAGGTCAATTTGTCCATAACCTGGGCAGTGTAGGACTGATAGTGCAACGCTTTTGTTCTTGAGCTATCCCATTCTCCCATTGTAGGACGCTGGAATGCCTTGGCAGGAACAGCATTTCCTGACAGCAGGCAAGGGGCTTAGCTCACAACTCTGCCTACCGTGATGGCAACTTGGGAGTATTACTGGGTGATGTCTCTGTGTTCCCTGATATCACAAAAAGGTGCAGGATACCACTCCTAAAATTTATCACGCAGGTGGCACACAGCTGTTTCTCCTCATCCTTGTTTTACTCTGAGCTATGTTAAGTTTCAGCTGGGTCATTTTCAGAGCAGTTTTCCCTCTTCCAGCCACCCACCCACAAACACACACACACTCCCATACTTGCCAGCACCAGTCTATTCCACATTGCTTGCTCAGGCCAAGTAAATTCCCAGTTCCAACTAGTCTGATACAAAGGACAGTATTCAAAATCAAAAATGCTAGTGGAAAGTTCTGATACCTGTTTTATCTTTTAGTCCTATTCTGTGGAGTGACAGGGGGGCTACACTAGCAGAATCAATTGCAAAATAAAAACACTATCCAAACTATTGCATCCTTTCTATTTTACCTGTTGTGCTGGTTTTGGATGAGGTGGGGGTGATTTTCTTCACAGTGCTAGCATGGGTCTATGTCTTGGATTTGCACTGAAAACATTTATAATAGAGAGATGTTCTTATTATTTCTGAGCAGTGCTTGCACACTGTCAAGGCCTTTTCTGCTTAGTGCATTGCCCCACCAGCAAGTAAGCTGAGGTTGCTCAGCTGGAACAGCTGACCCCAGCTGACACAGGGTAGCCCAGACCATATGACATCATGCTGAGCATAAAAAGCTGGGGACGATGGAAGGGGGACATTCAGAGTGATGGCATTTGTCTTCTCAAGTCACCATTACATGTGATAGGGCCCTGCTCTCCTGGGGATGGCTGAACTCCTGCCTGCTCTTGGGAAGTGATGAATAAAAACCTTGTTTTCCTTTGGTCATGTGTGTGGCTTTTGCTTTCCCTATTGAACTGTCTTTATCTCAACCCACGAGTTTTCCCACGTTTAGTCTTCTGATTCTTTCCCCCATCCCACTGGAGGGAAGGGAGTGAGTGGCTGTCTGGGATTTGGCTGGTGTCTGCAGTCAAATCAAGACATCTATTTATAAATATGGAGATCAGTTAGGAAGTTCTGTAGTTACAGTTCTCTAGCTACAAAGCCACACAGAGTTCTTGTTTACAAGCTCCTCACCTCCCACCTCTCCCCCACTCAGGTCACAGTTTCATTTTACTTTATCTTCTGAGTACTTGTGTTTTCTGGAGAGACTCATTAAAAATCCATTGCATTTGAGGGGGAAATGGGTGAGTTTAATTCAAAATGTGAGTTTTAGTCATTACCTAACATGTCAATATTTTCAGCCAATGATTTTGAAGGAAGTATTCATAAAGAGCATGTAGAACAGCAAGATGATTATGCTGTTACCAAGTCTTCCAATCACCTCTTGGACAATCAGCATATCAATACTTTCCATTGAGGTAATGGGCAGTGTGTGAAATTTCCAGGCTGCTTCCAGAATCTAAAGTAGATGAAGACAAGTAAACAGGGGGGATTATTTGGAAGTAAAGTAGCTAATCAATAAATGAATAGATCAATGCATATCTCCTAGCAGTTTAGTTCCGGCTGTCCCTTACGGAGAATCTAACAAAAATAATAAAAATCAAATTGATTTGTCTAGGTAATGAAAATTTGCAGCAAAATGATCTAAAACTATATTATGCATGTAAATCCCCTGCTAAAGTAAAAAGTTACACCTGCCATGGTGTCTGTGTCACCTGAAGGTCTGAAAGTTTAAGTCCTGCCTCTGGTTTAACATCTATTTTAGAAGTAGAGTGCCTCTCTTTTGCTCCAGGTCATAAAAGAATCACATTGTGAAAGCTGCCTTTTAAGTGTATATGTGGGAATCTTTTTCTAAATATTTTCACAAAATATTTGGTGCTATCTCATACTGATGCCTTTGTATACAGTGCAGAGGGAAGGTAATCAGAAGCAGGCAAGTAATTAAACACACAAGGTGGGAGGCAGTGCAGTAGCCAGGATTCTAAAAACTTCATAGGAAAATAACCCCTAAGCTAAAACTGAATTTTCTGAGTGCCAGATCTTAAATTAATTCTTTTGGAATTGAACCCTGAGGTTTTAAATCAGTCCTTTAAAATGGTCTTGACCACAAAATTACTTTGTGATAAGTTAAGAAGTGAAGGAAGGAACGCATCTTATCTCTTCAAAGCTCTCCTGAAATACAAGGCAACAAGATGTCAGAAGAAGATAACCTACATGGTGTTTTCAGTTCCTACTGGGAACATGGCTGGTATTTGAAATGCTGTAAATTAAGTAATTCTATGTTTGCTAACAAGGCTAAATTGAATGGGGTTTTTACATTAAAATGTGTGTTTAAAAGGTTTGATTTTTAAATGACAATCTGAAATGTGGATTTTGTCCAATATTCAGTCTTTTCAATGGCTAATGTTCCTCAAGCTCTTCATGAATAAAGTCCTCTTAAGCACTTCTAGGGTTCATCTGGCTTTTTAAATGTCTGCTTCAGGATGAGCTAAATCCCCAGAAATTCCTAGTTCTCTCAATTAAATGTGAAAGAAGCCCACAATGTCTGGCTCCAGTGGAAACAACTGCACTGGAAATGTCTGGATCTTATACAGATGCAGAGCCAACACCCTGTGAACTGCAGCCCTCCTTGGGCAAGAGAGGGTGCTTAAACTGGGGCTCAGATCCCTTCTCCCACCCCTGAGGTACAGTCATCAGTAGTGAGTACAGAAAGATGTTTGCACCCTGGGAGGCTCAGCAGAGGAGGCTCAGCAGAAATTTTTGACCCACACAGGAATTTGTCCAGGTTTCTCTAGTTTTCTGAAGGATAAAAAACTCACTGGTTATTGCAAGAACCCCTTAATGAAATATAATTTTGTGTCCATTCTCTTTTTGGGAAAAAGTTCAGTGTCTGCAGCATTCTCAGTGTGGTGATTCTAGCTGCTCTGATTTGAGGAAAGTGCATCTTCCATTTCCTTGCCACTGCTTCTGAACACTTGGATGCTTCCTAACTGAGAAATGTAATGGCTAAATTGTGTTTAATGTACAAGATCACAGCACAAACTTGTGTGACCCAAGGTCTGATGCATGGGCCAGAACCACTTCATCTCTATTTCCTAGAGATGAACTTTTAGAGGAAGAGGAAGACTATGCCCCACCTGCTCAGTCATCTCAGCTTGACTGCACACAGCATAGACACAGGTATGGTATGGATTTAGACATGTGTTGTTGTTTAACCTCAGCCAGCAGCTCAGCCCCACTCTCCCACGCAGCCACTCACTCTCCCTTGGTGGGTGGGGGAGACAATCAGAAGGGCAAAAGTGAGAAAATTTCTGTGTTGAGATAAAGTTCTATATGTAAAGCAAAAGCCACGCACACAAGCAAAGCAAAACAAGGAATTCATTCACCACTTTCCATGGGCAGCTGTTCAGCTATCCCCAGGAAAGCAGGGCTCTGTCACACATAACAGAGACTTGGGAAGACGAACACCATCACTCTGAATGTACTCTCTTCCTTCTCCTTCTCCAGCTTTATATGCTGAGCATGAGGTCCCGTGGTCTGGAACATCCCTGTGGTCAGCTGCGGTCAGCTGTTCCGGATGTGTCCCCTCAAAGCTTCTTGTGTCCCCCCCAGACTCCTCACTGGTAGGATGCATGAGGAGCAGAAAAGGCCTGGGCTCCCTGTAAACACTGCTCATCAGCAAGGAAAACATCCCTGTGTTGTCAGCACTGTTTCCACCACAAATCCAAACATAGCCCCATGCCAACTACTCTGAAGAAAATTAACTCTATCCCAGCCAAACCCAGGGCAATAAGGGGTATGATTCCATGATATTTTTATTATTGATTGTTTGTTTGCGACCAGTGCAGAGTGTTGGATGGCACTACGACCCCAAGTTGTAATGGGGAGTTGCTCTTATTTTACACAAGAGAGCAATGGCACATTGAAACCCTCACTTTGATGGCTTGCCTTGTCTGCAGGGAGTGCTCAGTAAAAGCTTTCTGCTACGTCTGGATCGACATAACTGGGATTGTTGGTCCCACATGAATTGAGCCAGGAAGTTCTGCGGCACAGAGATGGTGCAGATAGGAAAACAAATGTCAGTGACAGACAAGATCTAATTTCAGCATTAGGCTAACAATGTGACTGATGCTGAGCCAGTAGGAAATTATTATGGCTCAGATTAGATTATGCATGCAATGTCAGAAGGGCCCTTTTCTACCCCTGCATGCATCCCTGCCCTTCCCCACAACTCTACAGTGAGCAGTCAGCCCCTTGCCTCTCCTCCATCACACTCTTGTTAATGCAGGTAGGTTAGAAAGCTGTATAAGCAATTACGAGCTACATCATAATGTTCTATCACACACCTTCCCTCACCCTCTCATGAAATCTCATTAAAGAAAGGAAAAAAAAAAAAAAAAAAAGAAAACCTGTCTGTATGGAAATCCAAAGTGACCTCTCTTATGCATCCATTGGTATTTGCTTCACCTGCCAGAATCACAAAAGACTTTTCAGGTCCAGGAGCTACTTGCAACGTCAGCAGGGCCAAGAACGAAATGAATGACTTTGCCACAAACCAGAATGGGAATTCAAGCCCTAGCGACTCCAGTCTCACCTGAAACTCTCCAGTCAGCAATTCCCACTGGCACAGCATTGGCCAGCAGGACTCCCCCAGCAAAAAAACCTCTCCTCTCTTTCTCTGTCCAGCAGAAAGAGCAGGTTTGAGTTAGAGTAAAGGATAGTTGTGTTTATGAAATGTTGTTTCCAGCGTCACTGATGAGGAGAGGCTGGAAACAACATCTTTTCTCATACTCCAGCCAGGATTAACAGAGCACTATGCAAAGCCACGCATCCACATGTGGTAACATGAAGCTCATGTTACACAGGGGGATGGCAAGATCTCCAGTAAAGGACTATCCCGCTGACTTCATGGGACAGTGGACAGACTTCATGGAAAGAGCCCCACGGAAGCACCACAGAATCACTATCAGGGAAACTGTTCCTATCATGTAGGCTTACCATCAAACCTCAGCACAAAAGCTGGAAGAAATATACCAGTCCAACAGAAGCTGTAGGAGAGGATGTAGCAGAATACAGGAGCGATCCCTGTTTCTCCGCATGTGGCTGCATAACAACAGGGATTGTGCAGAAAGGAAAGAAACTGTTGGGGAGAAGGTTTGGGTTTCCCCACTCAGCAGCACGTACTTAGATATTTGAGAACCTCCTTGCTTGGACCCAGGTGAATCTGAATCTGCTGACCCAAGTGTCTCATAGCTGTGCATCAGACTTAAACTAAAAACAAAATAAAGTTTTCACTGGTTTGAAATTTCATATAAAACCAGTGCAAATCTGGATCTGAAAACAAAATGACCCAAAGTCAATAGGCTGATTTTTTAGAAGCTGGTGCTAATACCCATGAAATAGCTTCATTACTCTTTGTGTTACATTTACAGTTTTGCATGAGATGTTGCACAAATCCTTAGCATAGGATTGTTCTGCACTTAGATGTCCAGATGGGTGATTGATTTATTTGGTAGCAGCTAAGTGTTTATTCCATGTATTGTAAGAAGCCATTCAGGATTGACTAGAGCACTGTATAGGCATTCCTTTGGGTTAGCTTGTAAAAATTTAGTGATACACACAGGGAATGCTTCCCTGAGCTTGCAGATTTTAGCAGAAGTCAGGCCTGAGCAGAACTGTTTGAAATGCTGGTGTCTGAACTAGCTGCATCAAATAGCATGCTAGTGGGATTTGGGATAGCATGGAAGTGGGATTTGTCTTTATTAACCCTCTTTTCAAAACTTTATTTTTGAGTTAATCAGTTATTTCCAAGTTTGACCTTTCTAATGGCTGAATTGTGACTCACACTGAAATTTAGCAAGTCAGATTAAGCTGGCCTGAAACAGCCTGAGAGGTGTCATTTAAAAGACAGCTGTCCATACTCTAATTTCTGCATGGAAGAAAAAAAGAAAGCTCCAGCTTGGAAATACATTTGAGTATGTTTTTGTTATATACAGTTTGTGAAGATTGTAAAGCATAGAAAATGGATAGGTAAAGAAAAACTAATCAGGAGAATCCTATGTCAAGGAGAGTTTGAGACTCTGAAAGAGAAATACAAGTTGTATTTCTTCAAGACTGAGACAGATCATAGCAATAGCATAAGCCTCTCATGGCAAATTTCCTGTCTTCATCACTAAGTCAGGAGGACACAAATTTTTTCTGTTCTGTGCAGAGGAAGAAGGAGTTAATGAATTGATACCACATCAGGTCTGTTAAGATACTTTAAAGCAAATGGTAAGTAAACAGGAAACCAGGCAACAGCAATGCTAAGAAACAGCTATTAACATCAAGCGATCAAACAATCTAACATCTCCAGGTCAAGACAACTTCTGTCTGGCATGTCATTACAGATCTTGCATCAATCCTGTTCCAAACAGTTAAACCAATGTTTAGAGTTTGCCCTTTTGTTCTGAAGCAGGAGATAGAGTTTCCCAGATCATACATGTCAGAGATGTATGGCCTAAATGCAATGCAAAGACTTACCAAAGGAACTTAAGAGCTTCCAAGAAATCCTTTCACGGAAGAGATACTCTCAAAAGATTGCAAAATGACATTTAAAATATTCTTTCTTGCAGCATGTAGGATTAAAACCAACTTCTTGCCCTTAACTCTCCTCCAGCACACTTTTGGCAGTGACATTGGGGAATTCTTCATGGCATCTCTGATTCCTATTTAAAAGTGTGTCTTCATGAGTGTCATTGTAGGGAATTACTGAGAAATGCAAGAGCAGGCACCTGGGGGAAAAAAAAATTGGGGTATTAAAAATATACAATAAATCTTTGAATTTAATCTGCATTCAGAAGAGAGAATGGAGACTTATATGAGGAATGGAAAAATGATTTCACACTGTAAAACTAGCCCAGAAAGTCTTTGCCTTGGTGGAGTACTGGGGTGCTGTTATCCATTTCCAGTGTGAGTTGTATGAGCTGACCAAGAGGATATCCTATTCCATCCATGTTCCCTTTTGGGACACAGCAGCATTTTGTTGTTGTTGTTTCTCTGCTGCTCTTTACCCATTTGGATGACAATTTCCCAGGGTGCTTCCCCTGTGCTCAGCACAAGGAAGACACCACCCATGACTGTGACCTCTGTACAAGGCTGCTATAAAAACATTCTTGCAAGTGTGGTGCAGCACCTGGCTGCTTGCCTTTGGTGATGAGACAATCTCCCTGTCTTTAGGGAGGCAGGCAGCTGCCTTCCTGCTGCACTCAGGCAGTGTTCAGCTTGAGGTCTCAGGTAGCCAAAGCTTACCAGCACGGCAGAGACCAGTCCTTCCCTAAGGAAAGAAAGAGACCATGGGGCACAAGCTCTGGGAAGCCCCCAGGCTCTGGTTTTTCTAGCCTGGGCTAAGTACCTGTCAGGGCTTCTTCCCCTGCAGCGTTTCCAGAAGAGAAGCTTAGACTGGTGCCTGGTGTTAGCTTGCCAGGGATTCATGCCCCACCAAGGGACCATCAGATGGGACTGGATTTCACAGGTTAGAGGCTCCATCCCTGTCTCCCAGGCCACCCCATCCATGCTGTGGTTGGCAGTGCACAGCAGCCTGGCACGCATCAGCTGGATGCCCTACTGTGCTTATACATTACGAGTGCCATAATGTGGGGTGCCTGCTGCCAAGCAAAACAGCCCCGTGGCCTGCTGCCTGCTCCCTGCACTACCACAGCCCACTAACAATGTGTCATGGGAGCAATGAAGTGCCTTTGTCCATGCCTGGGCCATCTGAGGCTTTATCTTCTGAGGCAGCATTCGCTGGGAGAGGGAAAGGGTGCAAGGAGGGGAAACAGGGGCTGGGGCAGCTCCCCAAGTCCTGTTGGGCCCCACAGCAGTGTCACCCCAGGCAGTGGGCAGGGAGGAGAAGCTGGCAGGAGGCACCAGACCTGCCTGCACTCTGTCTCAGAGGACTTAATGCCCTTGGTCCCCTTCTCCACCTGATGTGTCTACATACAAAGCACTGCCAGTCCTCCTCCAACAGGCATTATATTACTATAGGCATTTATCTAAAGCACCCGGGACCTAGACACTGTAATTAGAGAGCAGTTAAGGTCAGACAAGTGATAAGTTAGCAGTAGTGTCTGACTCAGCTTACATGCCTTGTTCGTCTTCACTCAAAACCATTCTGATGGCTGACAGTCATATAATTTTCTGCTAGGTAATCCTGAACTTGTGAGTGTTTGGCCCTGAAATCTTTCACAAAATTACCAAGGTTGAAAAGTGAGTTACTGTCTTCCCAGATAGCATTTCCCCTGGCCTGCCAGCATCGAGCTCTCCCATGTGAGTTTAGTCATCTCCCATGTGAGTTTAGTCATCTCCCATGATGTCCTGTGCCTGCATGCACATGGATTAGCAAAAATAAATGGGCATGACAGGGAGGAAAATACTTTCCTTGATTTCCTATCTCATCCATGGTAATTATTTCCTTTTCAACTTAATGCTCCTCTTTGTATCTCCTTCCTTTTCCCCTATCAGCCTTTTCAAGTAATCAAGAGAGCTTGCAAGGTTAGCTGAGATTTTTATTTTTTTTACTATATGAAGGGCACATCAGCACATTAACTTACTGGACATGTAGCATCTGTAGCTGCTCAGAACACTGCATAAATAGCACCAACAGCAGGCAACCCAGTATGCTCTTCAGCAGAGACACTGTCCTCCAGTGCCCAGGGGAGACAGTCCAAAACATTATGCAGAGGACCAGTATGACTGTAAAAATAATTTTGCCCTTAAAATATGCAAGGCTTCACATAAGGGATTTGATCCTTTTGGAGCCGAAAGCCTACCCCCTAAATGCAGCTCAAGCCATTAGAAAACAACCTAATACAGAGTACTTGAATATTACATTACCAATATTTTCAGTTTTAAACTATTTGGCCAAAAACTACCCCAAAACCATGTTAAAACATAGTTTGAATGCTAAATATATTCCTAAAGCTGTGTTTGCTTTTTGTCTCTCTCCCATTGCACTATCCCACTTTTCTCTCAATTGCTAAGTTTGTCATCTGCCTGTTACATCAGGTATGTACCAAACCCACCCCTGCTCTGCAGACATGCTTCTGGGAGACGAGCTGGGCCCTGCAGAGATCTACAGGGAGCCACCATGGAAAAGTTGCCATGTCCTCACTGAACTGCACGTGCTTGGAGAGGACAGCCATCCCACCAGACAGAGAAGAGCAATCATAACAGCTAAATCCTGGGACTTCAAAGCTTTTGCTGCTTTGTTAAACCTCTGCACAGCAGCTGATGGGTATTTTGCTCAGCATGGTGAGCAAAACTGATCAGTCTCATTTAATCATGTCACACGTCATTTGTGCCACAAGTGTCAGGAAGCTGGTCAAAACAAGGTTAACGGGCTACAGTGCATCACAGGCCAGTAATCAGATTAGGTGGGCAGTTGCCCAGTTACTGGCCATGATTATATTCACCCCATGATACTGCATTTAACTGTTTGTGAATGGGCTGCCAATCTGGTATTAGAGGCAGGAAGGACAAGGCTGAGAACCCAGGGGAAATTAGTTATTGCTAGAGATTAAATGAAGCTTCCACAAGTGCAAAATAAAAACTGACAAGAAAGATATAGAAGTATTTGCATTTTCATACATAATCTATTACTTTTTTTTTTTTGTATTGTGAGGGACCATTTGTATGGACACAATAACTTTGAAGCTATCATTATACACACATGTATTTACCTCAGCACAACCCATTAAGCAATCTATTAAAAACTGAGAAAAATGCACAGGGCCATTTTTTTACTGTTTTATAGGTCATAATAAAACAGAACCTTTCCTTTGACACCTCCTTGATTATTCAATTTGGGATGCATTTTTCTTAGCTGTCAGATTTCATTGCTACCTCATCAGCTCAGTGGGGACGGAGCATAAAGTGTATGGTGTCAGTGCAGCTCCGGGTCATGTTACAAATCCGTGGGGTCCTGCAGACTAAGTATGCAAAGAGAGTGATGTAATTTGAAAGGAGACACAGGTCAGTCATGCTAATATCCCTGGCTGCCTGGCATCAGCCTAAATGCTGGGCCCCTGATGTAGAGTTGCTATGGGAAATAATAATGTAATAAATTCAAAGATTTAAAAACCACTGTGTTTTAAAGCCAGTGTGATAAATAAAGATACAAAGTCTCCTCCTTCCTCTTCCTTCAGTTTTTAGAGGCTAAATCAGAGGATTTTGCTGAGGAGGGCAAGCGTGGGCCGGAGGGTCCTGGAATGGTGGCATCCTGCCTCCTGATGGCAGTCAGAGCAGCTGCTGTGCTCTTCCCTTGCTTTTTCTTAGGCAGATAAAACAGAGAGGCACTGAATCAGAGCTGGCCATCCACCTCACACCATGAAGTACTTTCCCTTTGCCAAGATGTTAATTTAAGGGAGAGTAAAACTGCTCCCAAGTTTGCACAGAAATACATAATTAATGAAAAGATAATTAAATTGGTTTATTATTTTAGGAGTCTGACCTTTTCTACACTGAGATTCATGTTCTCTGCCTTGGCATGTGTTCCTGTGAAAAGTTAGACATCTGTTTCTCTTCTGTGACTCTGGTTTTACTGTCTGTAAAGCGTATTTGATCCTATTATGATATGAAGCCTTCCTATGCAATCAAAGCAACTGAAAGATTCACAAACAAAACCCTGATTTTCCTTCAAGTACTGTTTTGCCAACAGGTAGAGCTCCTCCTATTCAGGGTCATTGCCTCAAGAAGTTAAAGTATTTAGCACAAACAGGAAGAAGTATTCCTCCTTGCACTTTACTCAGCCAGTGGAACACAGACCAAGAACAAAGAACAGAGCCAAGCTAAGAACGATGCTGAAATGATAGGAGATGACAGCACCGTGGTGTTTGCACCCTGGCCAGCAAGAGGCAGGGTTGCATGTAGCCTTGCCTTAAGAGAGGGCTGTTTAACCAGTGAGGCAAAAAGCACTGCTGGAAATCATCTTAACAGCAGAAGAATCAAGGAACCTTGTGAAGCCAAGCTTACCCGAAACAGCCGCAGCTGCTGGAGCACACGCTCCTGGGTGAAGTCAGGCCATAGGCACTTTGCATTTCGAGGCTGTCAGCACATCCTTCGCTGTCACATCCCCTCGGATCTCCATCTGGCATACACCTGTGTCTTGCTCCTGGCTCTTGGGAGTGCAGATACCTGAATACAGGAGAAGCCTTTCCTTCACCTGGTTCAGAGAGGGTGAAAAATTGATTTCTGCCCTGACTTCCCAGTTAAAGCACCCCTTAATCCATTTCAGGCAAAATTATCTAGATTAATTTAAAAAATGTAAGAGGCTGCTGTGAGTTATTCTGGTTGGTTTTGCCCGGAACAGGACCAGGAGTGTTCATACAAACCAGTTTGCCAGGTGAGCTGATGAACAGTGGTGGCTATAGCCAGAGGAGGAGGTACCACCTCTGACTGGCACAGTTGGATTGACAACAGGACTTGTGGCCTTAGCCCTGCACCTGGCAGGAGAAAACTTGCTCCTTTCCCCTTTCTAATTCAGGACATAGGTTTTGTCCTTGAGGGGATGGGGGAGAGGCCTGCTGAATCGGCACAGTAAAAAACAGTTTCAGTGAAATGGTTTCTTTAATGTGGAGTTGGAGCAAAAGAAAATACAGCTGGATGAGAGACACTCCCCAAAATTCCAGTGTTGTCCAGGGAGGGTGGTACAGGCCTGTGGGGACTGTCTGGGGAGAAAGCTGATAATGGGAAATCTTGCAAAATCCAAACTTAATCTCTTGCGCTGTAGAGAACTAATCCTCATGCTTGACATTAATCTTTTCAATGGAGATATAACACCCTTATCTTCCATGTTGCTGACTGAGACAGAAAGTACGGCCTACGGTCTTTAGAGATTGGATGTAGAACTGCAGAAATCCTTTCACTGACATTGTCTTTCTCTGGGTCTTCTCAAGATTCCAGTATGGACTGGGCTCCCTTTGGTGGCAGCCTACCTTTGCTCTTTTTAAAGAAACATTCCCATGCGTAGTCATGATACAGTCCCTTCTCTTGACATAAAAAATATCTCTTGTACCATTGGCAAGTAGGATTGTAACAGCTTGAGACTCACAGCATCCCACTGGATGATCTCCAGAGCTGGAGCTGGCTGGCAGTGGGTATGGCTCTGGTTTCTTCCACAGTCTTCCATTTGGACCTGAAGGGTCCTCATAGTTTGGGTTTGCTGCCACAAGATGAGTACTTGTGTTGCAAATGAGGACAGCCAAATTAGCCTTGAAACAAATCCTTCTTTCCTCACTGGAGCAGAGGCCAAGCAGTTTGCCCTACGATATCACTCGAGCCAAAACTCACTGAGTTTTCTGGTCTTCTGGACTATGGCTATAGGTTTATCCTTCTCTACCTCTTTGTGACCCACAAGCCCTTCTGGAGAAATTTTGATTTCTCTTTTTTATCCCTGCTTCTTGTTTTTGCTGTTCTTAGTTTTGTTTCTTTAAAGAGAAAGGCTCTAAGTGGATACAACAGATTGCACAAGCCCTTGTGCTATCCAGGGCCTTGAGGCAAGGATATTTAGATGCTCACCAGCATCTCTGTAAGCTGCAACATAACATATAGGTTTCTATGGAATCAGAAAATATTGAACTTCATGGTGTGAGATAAAACTCAAAGGATATGATGCTTCATTTACCAGCAGACATGTTGTGGCAGAGCAGTACAGCCTTTCCAGTATTTAAAAGCAAAATGGTGAAACAAATCTGAATGTATGAGTCTTAATATGCATTAATTGCAACTAGAATAAGACTTCATTGGAGAGCCAAAATTATAAACATGGTCAAAATCTTCAGGGTTTCCAGATAACTCTAGGATGTGTGAATAACAGAGAAACAGGCAGTAGCAAGGGAAGTAATCGAAGTTCCTATATATCATATTGATTAAAACACAAGGACTGCCCTTCAAGGAGGAACTTTGCATCAGGAGGAAGATATATCGGCTGCTGTTCTAAGCTGCTTCTGGCTCTGCCAGAGGCAATTCAGGACATACGACTACATTGTCACAGATAAAAACAAATCAGTGTTTTCAGTCTCTCTACAGTAAAAATATAGCCCAGGAAGGATACATGTCTTAATTAACCCCTTGGGAACAGAAGACAAAAGCAAATAACAAACAGAATACTGAACACATGGAAAGCATTTTGGCAGCTAATCCATTGAAGTCAGGCGATATTTTTTTTGTTTGTTTTCCTACAAAAGAAAAAATCACCTCTGTCTGGCAGCCTAGCAAAAGGTCACACAACACTGGAATCTTGTTAAGAGTCCAAGCTCAAAGACCCAAATGAGGCACTGTGTGGATTTCACCTACCTGCTGTTGCTCTTTTGTTGGTGAGGATTCCAGCTGTGCGTGGGTTGCTGCTTCACTACACAGGATGCAGGAGCAGGAGTGAATTATGACAAGCTGACACCACTATTTCCTTTGAGAAACAGATGCCCACATTTGACATCCCTTGAATCTCTTGCTTAAAAATGAGAGCAAATGGGTCTATTTGAAGTTTGTACAAGCAGGTGCATGTTGCCCTTCGGCTATACACAAACACTCGGAAAGTACAATTAAAGCAAGAAGAAAACAAAACCAGTTTTTGCTTTGCAGCTCAAGAACAGGACACCTGTGCAGCAGGAAAAGAGCAGAGGGGGAGAAGCAAAGAACAGTTTGTGCTGGGCTGACAGAGATGAAAGGTGTTCTGCTTTTTCCTGAGCCACTTTTCATCAGTGTAAGAACCCTGATCAGATCCTAGCAATATTGCCAAAATGGCCATGGTTTGTCCTAAGTGTTTCATGGAAACTGAATTTTCTTCTATCTTCTAGTTGATTTTCTACAGAACAGAAAAAAAATCCTCTTTTTGGTGAATGCCCTGATGGACATTCATCTGGTGGCAGTGCTGCTCACATCACGTCAGGGCCGTACCTGTTGATACCTGGGCAGCACTCAAGGGTCCAAGAAAGCTGCCAGGGAGGCTGCAGGAAAATCAGAAAGGTGATTTTGCTCAAGTAAACCACTGGCAGGTCGATGCTCCAGCTCTCTTCTTCCCCCTCCAGGGACAGCAGCAGTGCCTACACAGGGAAGCCACCACAGTGGCTCTTCCTCACAGTCAGAGTTTTTACAGTGACTATTTGCCGTGAGAGCAACTGTTTCCCAAGTGAGGTATAAAATAGGAAAATTTTCTCCATTATATTGCTGCTGCAGACTTTATTGGGAAGATGCTTCCCTTTCTGCCCCAAAGCTCCACCTCTTTGGTATACCAAATAACTGTCTATATACATGTTGAGGAATCTTGTATCTGTTGGAAAGGCATCAAATCCTTTGAATCATACAACAGAAAAAAGAATTTTCTTGAAAAGAAAATTCTAATTCATGCAACTAGGAAGCAAAGTGCAGCTCTGTGTTAGTTATCTTGAACTCCTTGGACAGGGGAGAGAACTGCCAGGGTCACCTCAGTAAACAGCAACAGCAGCCTGGGAGGGAGCAACCTCGAAGTAGGTGGCAATTGCCCTGGGACTGCCTACAGGCTGAAGACTCTGCTGCCACTTAGTCCTGACTTCTCTGCATCACTGAAGCATCACTACAGCTAATTAACAGCAAACACAGTGGTGGAATGCTCTCTGAATATCAACATATGGTCACCACAAGCAATCCAGAGCCCTGAGCTCACTGACAGCACTGTGAAGTAAGAGCAAGAGCCAGGATCGATGCCAGTCCTGGTTTAACTCAATGTAGCAAAGCTACTTTCCCACAAAGTTCCCATGAGTTATCTTCTCATCTGAATTTCATTCTTTTGTCATGCCACTGCATGAAGCTCTTGTAGCCAACAAAGTCTCAGAATCTGGGTAATCCTCTCCTAGTGTAAATAACAACAGCCTCTTTTGGTAAAGTGCCATCAGCCCATCTCTTCGGCAAGCAATACTGGCAGGTGGGGTCTTAGCCTATCTGCACAGGAAACGAAATCACACGGAATGTCTCTCCCTCGGCCCAGAAAAAGCCTGGAGGAATATCTTGTGCCATCTGACTTGCCTTCATTAAGTTTTCTCTCCTGCTTTGCACTTCACAGTCTGTAAGGTAGGTCGACCATGCAAGACTGAAGCTAGCAATAAATATGTCACGTTGAACAAATAGGACATGCAAATTGGAAGGAGTAAGAAACCTCTGTGGCACTAGGACTGCTGAGGGGCCTCTGCAAGACTGTTCTTCATTCTGACAGCAAGAGCCTACAAACTACACTAGCAGTACAGCAGTGGATATACAGCATCTAAAATGCCATGTTTCTGAATTTCCTGAGAAGTCTTAAATCCTTGAGCTCGAGTTCTCTCACACACAGAGGGCAGTTCTGATCATCCGAATGAGAAAAGAAACATTATGTGTCGATCGCTAATACAATTTTCAGTGGGGAAGTAGTACTGTCATAGCAAGCTGCTGTTAGGCCAATAAGAGTTTCACTGAGGATTTATTGTATGAATGTTGTATTCACAGAGCATATCTTTGCTTTTTGAAACACAGCTACTTTCTTTAGCTTAATAACTATGAGATGTCTCATTATATCCCCACACCAAACACCTCAAGTCAAACTGCAGCATGTATGCCAATTAAGTTTTCAGGGCTTCAGCCATCTTTTCCTGGCTTTTTTGTGGGTGTCAGCTTGACTTGTGCTATCTCTCCTTCACCACCTAGGACAGTTCACACAGCCCTGGGTGCACCAAGCAGTTCAGGGGTTGCAGGTAGGCCAAGGCAGAAGTTGTGTCCGCCAGTTGTGGTCAGGACCTTCTCTAAGCTCTCAGGAAGCAGAGACAGAGAGTTTCCCTTGGTTTCTTCTCCTCCTTCTCCAAACAACTCTACTCCTCCATCTTGTGAAATAAGCTTATCTAATAGAATTATCATATTGCATATAATAACAAGAAGAAACTCCAACCACTCCTAGTTTTCAAACTCTTAAGTACTTCCTCAGCTGGTGAAACACCAAATATATCCATCATCAACAGATGATGCTTGCTGACTTAAAATGAACAAAGTTACCTTCTTCAGCTACTTCCAAGGAAAGAAACACAAAGATTTTAAGGAAGGTAAAGAGAAAGAAAGTATGGGTGGGCAAGTGACAAGTGTAACTGAAGCAAGGAGGAGCAGTGCTTATTGTTTCATAAAATTCACCCTATGTTGTATGGCTTCATTTCTCCAATCTTGTATGTGCTTATTTGATGATTTGATCAGCTGTTGACTTCATTTCATACTGCTGCCAATTCACGACTTGGTTGATTTGATTTGAGCTGTATCCCTAATCAAGAATTCTATTTTGTTCATTTTCAGTCACTTCAGTTATAAAGGGGGAAAAAAGTAGTCTGCTTTAAAAGTACTTTTTATGATTTGTGTGTGTATGGTTATTTCATTTGCAGTAAAGTCTAACAAGAAAACACAACCCAGAGCATTACAGCCAAGGCCCTGGAAGAGCCACCCACCAACTGGCTACAGAGATGAGCAACTATAATGTTCTGCTTCTCCATCCTTCATGAGCTGCTGGGACATTTACTGGCTAAAAGGTAAGTTTCTTGAAGATTACTAGGAGTGTAAGGAAGGGACTTAATGGATCACCAAGGCCAGCTTCCTGCAACTACAGATAAACATATTTTTTAATCCTCCCTTATATACTTCCCATGTAAACTTACTATTGTGTAGCTTTCAAAATTGCCAGTATTCTCTCTTGGGAGTTATGTACTGTTACCTATAAACCATGGAGTAAGTTAATTGCTTTCTTGTAACTGTTTTAGAAAATTTACATGAATAGATGACACCTCAAGCTGTTGCTCAAATCTAGGCATTTTTCTTCAACAGCCTTGATGTTAGACAAAAACTAATAGACCTGTGCAGCCTCAGTTCCACTTTTGCCTTTGCTCCCCATGACAGCCCATGCCTGTGGACAGAGATGTCCATGGTCTGAGCAATGCTCACCATGTGAGCACAGGTAGGGCTGCACTTCAACAGAGGGAGTAGAAGAAGTGTGTGATTGTGCATGTCAGATTGCTACACGAGTCCATACATTTTAGTGTGATATGTGGACATGATCCTGCAAGGTGCTGAAAATGATAAGGCACCCTCTGCTAATCTGGGCCATTCAACATTTGTGCGTTCAAACCTTGACTATGAAGAAGAAACCTTGACAGTTTTTTTTTGTTTTCCAGAGAGTGAAGAAGGCTACAAAGGTTATGGGGAAATTATCTTTTTTCTTCCCCATATCAAAGTCAACTGCCATGTTGCAGATGTTACCAAAGTCAAAATATTAGTTCTTAATGAGTAATAACTCCATCCTTAATGTGGTGCCCTTCTGCAAGGGCACAGAGCAGTGCAGTACTGATATAGGATGGCAGAAGAAAGTGACAGGGAAAAGCTGGTGAAGAAAAGCTGTATCTGGACAAGATGCAATACACACAAAGGGAGCATTTACTCTTGAGATTTTTGTTTCTGAATTTCAGATCAAGATGCAGAAAAGGCATTAAACATGACTGTCTTTCATTTGAGCGTGTGTCTCTGTGCACACGTGGCACGCCTGGAAGTAGAGAACATGCAAATGAGAAATCCTCCCATGATGCACAGAAGAGCAGGCAAGAAACAGAGGTACGGCCCCAGCAGCCCAGCATGTGCTGTTGTGCTCTTTGCTCACCAGCTGCTTTTGAGCAAATGCAGGAGGCTGTAAGGGCTACATACCAAACAGACCACACACGGCTCAGGGAACAGTGCACCAGGCATGGCCATGGTTACTCGTGGTTACTTAGCTGTGCGGAGAAAGAAGTCAGGGGAAAGGCCTCTGTCTGGGAGGTGTTGACAGGCAAAGATGAAGGAGCAAAGCAATGCAGAAAGTGCTGTAGATGACACACACATAGAGGGAAAGAAAAAGAGGAAAAAGAGAAAAAAAAATATGACTATGGATGTGAAATGTTGGGAAAATTTCCATCTAGGTTCACAAAGTGAAAATATATCTTATTTCACTTGCCCTCTCCCCTCTCCACATTTGCTCACAGGACTTCTTTTAGCAGCAGTAGTTATGTGGACCTGATACAGTCACACAGCCGGCTCACCTGTAATACTACTTGCCACCAAAGGGGAGCTGCAGCAGCACAGAGCTCACGAGGCTCACAACTCTTGCAAAATGAATTTCAAAAACACATTAATTTTTTCCCTTAAGACAGCAGGGATATTGTGTGTTCCAGATTTCTGATCATACCACTCACCTGAAGGACAAAAGGATCTGAGCAAAAGAACTTTAAACTGTATTAATGACAATTAATTTCCAGACCCCAGAAACAATAGAAGGCAGAGTTTTTTAATTAAAAAGTTTGAAGATGACACTGGTAGAAGCAGGGAGATTTATGACCTGGTTTCTTTCTTCCAGAGGACCCAGGCATCTGCACCACCTGCTAAAGCTAGTGGGATTCTTGGGTGCCCAACACCTGTGAAAACTAGGTCATATTTGTCTTGTCTGCTCTGCAGATGGGAAAGAAACCACAGGAATACACTTTTTACTGGAAAATCTATTTTTGGGGTTTTTTTTTTGGTGGAAGCTGTCAGTTGACTGATGTGTTTTTTCTCCCTCTGCTGATATTCCCACAAGATCCAGAACAGAGAGGCATGGGAAGGGTTTACTCTGTGTTCTTTAGGGTTGCCAATGACATCTCCTGCCCTCTTGAAAGCTGACAGCTGTCCATGTGATAGGATGTACCACACAGCTCTTGGGCTTCCAGTAAGCAGAGTTTATCTTGGCAGGACCCTCCTTTCACCCCTGTTTCACTGCCACCCAGCAGAGACATGGTTTTGCCTTTGGAGTCCTCATAATTGCCTGTTGCTCACCCTGGTCTTTCAGAATGACATCTCTTTAAGCTGTGAGCAGCACCACAGCTCTTCCAGCCCAGGGGTGGCAGAAGTCCACAGGCAGAACCTCACATCTCAGAAAGGCTGTGGAAGCCATGGGAGCAGTACAAAGGCTGGGTAGGAGGTGGGAGCAGGGAGGTACCTCAGTGGATGAAACCTCGGGGTGTGCACTTGAAATCCCATTCATCAGGGACATTGCTCTACTCCAACTCTGAGTAGAGCCACGGCATTGCCAGAGCTTGTTAGCAGTTTGAGGAGCTTTGGGTTTTATGTGTTGGAGCATGACAGAACAGAGCTTCCAAGGGTGCTGGATACACCCTGCTCCTTAGACCCTGCCCTCCCCAAGGCTGGTCCCTCTGGTGGTGGTGGATGACAGGGTTTTACACTAACACAGGGCAAGAAAACCCCAGGATGTGTCTTTACACTGAAGGGGTTGGCAGGTTTCCAGGTTGGCCCCAGGATGCCCTGACCTAGACAGGAGCTCAGAGTGGGGAGTCCCAGGTTGAATGTGGTGCTCTGGGATCCTGCTGCTGCTCCAGCAATGCCCCAGGCTCAACTCCCAGAGCCCTCCCCATTTCGAGAAGGATGGTACGTTCATCCTGCCTGTCTGAAAATGCAGTTTATACAAAAAAAGATTTTCCGTGGAGCTCAAGTGATTTGCCAGTGGTCATTACCTATCTGCATGCCTACAAAGAACCAGTTTGCAATAAAGACTGGCATGATGTCTCCCTAAATGAATATATTTTCTTGGGTAGCATGAGGGCTTTTGCTTACAACGTATTTAATATACTTTACTGCTGACAAGGGTATAAAAAAAAAAGGAGAGGAAATTAATCTCATTATTTACTTTATCTCCAAAAAGACTAAGAGACCAGTTACTGCTGTTAGGAGACAGGGCACAACATTTGTGTGTATATGTATTGTGCATATGTACAATATTTGAGTGCAGTGCATGATCAGGAGGCTACTCCTGACCATAAAATGAGTGTGACATTTTTCTCTTAGGCCCCAGCATGTGAGAAGTGTGGCTGTCAGGCCCCTGATAGAAAAGCCACAAAAGACACCCTGAACCCGACAGACAGTGGGCAGGAGTTGCTTGCCAGCTTACCTCTTCCCACACACTCAGCTGCCTGCCACTGGGACTTGTGGCTTTGGAATTTCATCCCTCAGCCCAGTAACACTACCTACAACTAACCAGAGTGGCATTGCAATTCCCACCTGAAAAGAGACTCTATGTCATCTTTTCTCCTATCTCATCTCTTTTTAAAGTGGAAAAGAAATTAACAGGAGCACAGGAACACAAGAAATGGGCAGACATGTGACTCTGATGCCTCTGACTATCTCAATGCACCAGGCTTGAGCCTTTGCTCCACATTGTGGCTACTGACCAGGACAGCTGTGGCCCTCTTTATGTTCAGAGTATGCAGAGGTTTAATTAATATGGTGGCTTGCTGCTCTTCAGCCCTTCCCTGCTATTTGGGTTCACACTTCATTAACTGAGAAATGCTTTTCCTTGGGGGATCATACTTCTTCTTCATTTCACCTCAGCTCTCAACTAATTTCCAGTCTACTTCTTGCCTGGCCCTGGGAAAAAACAAAGTGATTATAACCTGGATCAGCAGCTAGGGCAGGAAACTGGTGCAAGAGATGAGATGCCATCAAGACTGGTGACTAATGACTGCAACTTTAGGAATGGAAGTCCTACTGCAGCAGAGGGAGCTGGTGTCCATCAGAGCAGCACCCTGAGAGTGCCAGTACAGCCACCCTACCAGTTCTGACCCTGCCACTTTCACCTCCCTGCTCTCCCAGTGCTTTTGCCACCTCTTTGTGGCTGTACCTCCCTCAGGAAGAACAGCAGCATCCATCACTTTGCTTCCCTGATTTCAGTCAAGCAGGCAGCTGATTCTTCTTCCTGGGAGGGGCTTTGCTACTTTTCCTACCTCCCAACAAAGATCCATCAGAGTGCATCAGCAGACCTCATATGTCAGTTGCTTCTTCAGCCCTAGAGGGGTCCATAGAACTGTGGGGGTTTTTTTGGAGAGGGTAAGTAACACTTTCTACCTTGTCCCTTTCTCAGGGTCTTTCCAGAAAAACTGATGAGGAAGGAACAAAGTGGTGGGGAGCAATGTGAGGAACAATGTCCTCTGTGGCTTACCCAGGGTAGGCTCTCAAAACTCCAGCATGAGGTGTTCCTCATCTCCCTCACCACCTGCCTGCATGCAGTGGGGACCCAGCATCTCCATTGTCACCAGCAAAGAGGTCATGGTGGATTCAGGGAAACCACCAAGGCCATGTCTAGGACTGAGGCCTGAGGATTAAACACCGACACTTCCCAGATGCTGCGTGTCCAGGCTGATGCAGGAAAGCTGGCCAGACCCAGAAGTGAGCATCAAGAATGGCCCCAGGCACCTGCAGGGAGCTTGGAACCCTGGAGTATCCATCCCCTGAGCTGGAAAACTGAAATAGGGAGTAGAATAAAGCTCCTGTGTCATGGTTTAGGAGTGGCACACCCAATTAAGTGCTCCCATTAAAAAGAAAACCATGAGCTGCTCCTCCTTACTCCCCTCTGATGGGTGACACCAAGAAGAGATCGCAGGCTGAGATAAGAGCAATTTACTGGAAAAAACAATGAGATAAAAAACCAAACAGTAACAGCAGTGATGGTCCCCCTGTACTTCCCACTGGTGAGGACACACCTCAGGTCCTGTGTTCAGTCCTGAGCCCCTCACTACAGGAAAGACATTGAGGTGCTGGAATGTGTCCAGAGAAGGGCAATGGAGCTGGTGAAGGGTCTGGAGCACAAGTCTTGTGAGGAGTCGCTGAGGGAAGTGGGGTCGTTTAGCCTGGAGAAAAGGAGGTTCAGGGGAGACCTTATCACTCTCTTCAATGATCTGAAAGGAGGCTGTACACAGGCAAGAGCTGGCCTATTCTCCCAGGTAACAAGAGATAGCACAATAGCACTGGCCTCAAATTGCACCAGGGCAGGTTTAGATTGGATATTAGGAAAAGTTTCTTCACTGTAAAGGGTGATTAGGCATTGAAACAGGCTGTCCAGGAAGTGGTTGAGTCACCATACTCAGAAGTGTTCAAAAAGTGTATGGATGTGGCATGTGGGGACACAGTTTACTGATGAACATGGCAGTGCTGGGTTAACAGTTGGACCAGATGATCTTCGAGGTCTCCCCCTTAACTATTCTATGGTTCTTAAGGGTCTGGGGTAATTCTGCTGCTTCCCCACAGCCTGCCCCTGCATATGGCTGCGCCCCTATCTCCTTGCCAGTGGAGGCAGAGCATTTATTTATCATATTTTTGCAGTGGCTGTTGCTTTCTGCCTCAGTTTCCCCACTTAGAAATACACAGGATTAGAAATACACAGGATTTTTGTGCCTCTTCTGGGATGTTTTGCCTCTTTGCTGCATGGCTCTCAGGGATAGGAACCATCTGCTGGCATGTCTCTCCAGGGCCACACACAGTGGTGCCCCACAGGACCTGGCTGCTAACATTAAACAGGGCTTTGGAGCCAGTTCAGACCATAAATTCACATTAGCACCAGGGCAAGACTGCACACAGCAGACAGAGCTGCAGGCAGCCCTGGGTGTTCACCCTTGCCCTCCTGGCCATGGCACTCCCTGCGTGTGTGAGCAGGCAGCTCTGGCAGCTCCTCAGCTCTGTCTGAACCACATCAGCATCCCCTGCCTCACCCTCTGCCACAGAGGAGCACGGGCTGCTCCTCCCTAACCCCCAACTAGGCTGCTTTGCTTTCTCCCCCTTGTTCTTTGCTGAAACCCCTCTGGCACAAGGAAGTGGACCTGCTCTAAAGACACTCCCTTTTGTAAAGCTGGGAGACAAAGACCTTATTTGCAATATGCCTCAACAGGGAGGAATCAATCATTTTCAGTTTCTTTGGATTTGCACATCAGGGAGCTTGTTTCTTTTCTTTCCCCTCAAACACATCGTGGGTGGTTTCCCTGCAACAAGCTGGGGAAGGGAGGAAGGCCCTTATTTATTTACTTCCCTACGGAAACATCTCAGCTGGTATTAGTTAACAATGGGATTTTGTGGTGGGAGATAATATTCTGAGGGGAGGCTCTCTCTCAATGGCTGAGCTGGGGCATCTGCACACTGAAGGTATTTACCCTCCCCAGTGCTGCTGAACAGAGAGCAGCAAGGAGATGCCATGACTCCTCACGGTCCCTTCATGTATGCTGCAGAGATAAATATTTTTACCTGCAGTTGTGACATTTGGCTGTACAGAAATGACAAAGCCACCTACTGCACACAAAGTCTGCTCAGTGCTGCTGCTCTTTTAAAGCTGGGTTGTTGGGTTTTTTTTTTTGGGGGGGGGTGTTTTGTTTGTTTTTGTTTTTTTGTTGGTTTAACCTCACTCAGACCACTGTAGTACCATAAGGAGCTTGAAGCACAATATTCAAATATTAACTTTTCCAAAATATAAGGAAATTTCAAGTTTTAAACATCAATATTTGCATTTAAACCCTGATGGATCCAGGATGAAAAGTCTGTGATCTCTTTTCCTATATGCTGTAGTGCCTCTCAACACACTGCTGGGAGATGGTCCAGTGCTGCGGGAGGAAAAGGTGATCATAGCCAGGTGGTTTTCACCACACATTGCAACATACTAATGACCAAACAACAGGGTGGGATACATCCTTATAAATCCACACAGCCTAATCCCAACTCTAGCAAATCACATTCCTGTCTTTCTTTGAACTTGATTTTGTTTCTGTTGTATCCTGTCAGGAGCATTTCCATTCAGAGGAGGTCAAATATAACCTTTTCAAGTCCCAGCCCACAGAGGATTAAATACTTGGCAACTCTGGGAACAGCTGGGGATGGGCATACATGTGTTCCCAGGCAGGAGCCCAAGCCTGTTCCCTCCTGCTTCAGCAGATGTTTCAGCCTGGTTTAGGCACTCAACCAGCTGCTAAAACCCTGAATTCCTCTCTTGGAGCCAAAACACATCACCTCATCTACCTGGACTCCCTCCCTGAAACCAGGTCTCTTTCTCAGTGAGTCAATGGAAGAGAACTGTTCATAGGTAGGCAACTTCTAAAGCAAAAATCAGAGAAAGAAAACCAGCCCTCAAACCAGTTTTTGGACTACAATCACAAAGAATAAGTGCAGGAGATCTGAATATAACACCTTGATACCTTCAGAAATGCATGGTCTCATCCAAAATTGAGGACAAAGCCTCAGCAACTGCACTGAAATGCCCCTGGTTTGCTGCTTGCAGCTTTTCTTACAGGTGAGCAGGTCAGCCCCTCTGAAGCAGCAGAGGAAGCTCATTGCCCCAGGAAGGAGTCTAACAGAAGCATTAGGTAGAAAAGAGAAGTGCCAGCACCAGCACATGCCCCTGTGTTTTGCAGTCAGCCCCATGTGCACGACTGCACCACAGGTGCTGCAGACCTACCCATGCACCACAGGGCTCATAGGAGAGCTCAGGGCTTCACTGGTTTGGGTATATCATCTGCAAATACTTTGCTGCTTAAAAAGCCTCCCAGCTGAAATGTAAAGCCTGTGTTAGGCAGGCCAGGAGCGTGGCAGCCACTGAGCCCTGATGTTAAAGACCAAAGGTTTTCCACCAGACACTTTGTTGTGTCTCTTTGTTTGCCTGTCCAAGCCCCATTTCAACTTTCCAAGAGTAACTATTTAATATTGCCTCAACCCACCCCTCCTCTCAGGCCCACTTCTTTCTTAGCTTTGGAGAAGCAATTATTAAACTTTTGTTTAGTCTTGGGAAAAGCTGAAACAGTGTGAATTTATTCATCAAGGAGACATGCATGCTGTGTACTCTGGCTTTTGTTGAATTGCCGTTTTGACACAGGCTGCCTTTGGAGAACTTCTAGAGGTGCCTGGCATTGTTTGGGTGCAGTGTGAATGTGCTGTGGAGAGCAGATCCTGAACAAAAGCAGGAGTCCAGCCAGGCTCCTCTTCTTCTCTCCACCATTGATTGTACTAAAGCATATTACAATTTAACGCCTCTAGCAGCAGGGGAAGCTATATGTAATAAAGAATTTGAGAGCTGCACTCATTTAGCTGCAACAAGAAGCTGCTCTAACATAGGCACAATGCCACAGTTCTGTTCAAAATAAACAAACACCTGTAGGACAGAAGTGCATACTCATTAGGTGACTGGACACTGAAAGGACAGGTGAAGAGCTGAATCCCCTTCCCTTGGCTACGGATTCAGGCCAAAGAACGCAAGCACTCCTGTGGTTTGAGGACTAACTAAGCTACTTGTGAACCATCAATTAAAGGAGGTGGGAGCTGTGTAAGAAGGGATACATCTATGAGATGCTCTGTTTCTGTGAGGGTTTTTTTTTCTGCCTTTGAAAACATAATTTTGTTGGCTCTAATCTTGTGTCAGCTTGCATTTAATTCCTCTCATGTGAAAGCAAACCACAGAACAACTGATGCAAAGTTGCCTCACAGGGTTGTCTTCATGTGCTTGTGTGCCGGCCCACTAGAGGCAGTGCGCAGTACTCACAGATGCTGTGCTGGGACTGCTCTGGGCTCCTCTGTGGTTTCTTTTTTCTCCAGCTGCCCGAGGGGAAGAAGCATGTTTCTCATCCTTCTTGGCTGTAACAGAAGTGGAGGCAAGCGCGACTCCTCTGTCTGGCATAGCTCTCCCTCTGTGATCAGCTCTCTGCCTGCCTTGTAAACAGCAGATGTGGGTAAGGGGAGCCACTGCCAGGCTGCACGGGATGCACTGGAGGCACTAGAGACACAAACTGGCTATCAACTGCTGTAGCAGATGATTTCTGTGACCTGTGAGAGCTGTCAGCCATTAGGGAGGTAAAGCATGCAGGTAAGTTTTAAACGAAGATCTGGCTTTGAGGTGATTCAGAACAGTATCTGCAGCTCTGCTGAGTTAAAATTACAATGTTCATTAGCTTTCAGGCTTCAGGGCTTCCAAGTCATCCAAGGGCTGGAGGTAGGGAAAATGTCCCTTTAAGGAAGCTGCCCCTTCCTTCAAAGCAGCTGGAGCTGCAGGTCTTCCTGGCAGGATGGTGCCCTGGCTGACCCACTGGTTTGCTCAGGACAGAAGCTGGGCTTTGATGAGCTGTGAAGCAAAACCATCCCTGTCTCCTGCTATACAGTCGGGGCTGATGTCAGAGGGAGTGAAGCTCCTGGCAAGTCTGTGATCTCAGTACAGCTCTTCTTGGGAGGCCAATCATTATGCCTGAGCCTCATCTCCTCTCTCCCTCTCCCCCTCTGGTGCACCAAGCACAAACAGGGCTCAGACATGATGCTGCTTTTGGGTAAAGAGTTGTCTTGTTCATTTCTGGCATCTTTTCACATGACTACATTTCTTTGTCAGACCACGTTCACCTCTCTCATTGCTAAACATTTCACAGCTTCAGAAACCCAACCATTTTCTTGCTCACTGCACACATGCAGAAGCCACCAGAAATTGCAACCACGATAGATGTCACAAAATAGCCCTTATCTGTGCCTCCTCCTGCCAGTTTGATTTACAGGAGCTGGTGTGTGAAGCATCACCATCTAGCAGTGCTTGCTGACCAGCGCTGGCAAATGAGACACTTCATGTACATGCATCTGCTCCAATTGCTTCCCTTCTTTGGGTCTTCTTTTACATATAAAGCCTATAGAGGTATAACAACATAACTAGAACCTTACATTTGTATCATTAAATCAACTTCAACCAAATGCTTTCTAAGGAAGGAGGAAATAAGGAATGCTTTACATCCTCAACCCTCCTTGTTTTGCCAGGAGATTTCATTATTTAAGGCTTAGTGAAACAAGGGGGTGAAAGATGTCAGCCAGGGGAGCCCTCTTGGCTAACATTCCCCTTCCTGTGCTTAAAGAGGTTTGATGCTGCCATCGGGAGAGTGTCGCATCCTATTGTGGTCATAGCCAAAGCCTGGCAAGCAGGGAGGGAGAGGAGAGGAGGCAAACAGTGCCTGGGAGCTGAAGGAGTGCACAGAAGCTTGAGTGAGTGCTTCAGCAATGCAAATTCAGGATCCAGAACCTCACCCAAGGGCACTGAGCTCATGGTGAACTCCTCTCAAGCCATCAGCACCAGTGGGGATTCTTCAGCTGCACTGGGGAGCGAGTGAGAGCCCCTCTTCCATTGCTATAGAAACAACAGTATGAAGTAAATCCAACATGCTCTCTTTTTTTGCATTCCAATAAAATGGATAATTAAGAAGCACAAGGTTGAGACAAATGTCTTTCTCAGGCACACTCAGACTGCAAGAGCAAAAGCTAGATTGACTATGATGGGGGCAGCAGTGTTTAAGCCACATTGAAGGCCTATTGCTGGCTCTATTCAAGAAGTATTTCTCTCTGTTTCTACCTCTGTCATCAAGACTGCCTACTGAAATACTTCATTTGTTGCCTTCCTGAACAGATACATCTTCAATTTTGCTTTTGTCAAAGCAGCTGGTTAGTTCAGAGCAGAGTGAGCTGTAAGCTGACACCTCTGGACAACCAGCCTGCGGCCAATAGCAGCACACTGCTTCTCAATGCAGAGCCAGAAAACACACACACACAGAGGAAGAAAAAGCTTCAGGATCTGCAGGTTTTGGAAGTAATTTGTGAAATAATTCTAATGTTGCTATTGCTTCAGTCCAATGGGCCCTTTACACCCATCTGAAATCAGTCCGTCTGGCTCACCCATCCATTATCTGGGACTTGCAAACCATCCTATGCTTGGTAAAATCTATTTGTGAAGTAAGAGCTCAATGCAAACTAAGCCAAAATGGTAGTTATCAGTCTATCAGTGGGATTGAGTTGGTGGTGGTAGTGACGTTTATTTACTTTTAAAGAGAAACCAAGTTATTTTTACTTTCCAAGCCAGAGGAATGGCAAGTGTTAAAAATGCATAGTTCTTGAGAAAGCACCTACACACACACGCAGGAATATATGTGCAGTGAGGCAGAATTACCTAACTGATATTGGGAGTTAGTAAGTCAGACACAGATTAAAAAAAAAAAAAAAAAGAAGGAAAGAAGAATTACATCCCTCTCAGAAAAGAAATTAAATATCCAGGTCTCCATCTGCTTAAGAATCCTGGGAATTTTCTAGTCTTTCTGTAGGAAATGCCACATAATAACTTTATCTGAGAAAGGACTGAATAAAATGAGGTAGGACATCAGGATCTGCCTTTTCATCCTGCAATTGGATCTACTGCCTTTTGTCCTGTGTTTAACACTCTTGACACCAAGAGAGGTCTCCTTAAGGGCAGCCGTCTGTCTGTTCCAGCTAACTATAGCACAGGAACTGCAATTATCAACCTTTCCATTCCCCAAATTCCTCTGCTGATCTCCACTGGGATAGTATTATAGCTATTCTTTGTTTGCAAATATACATACTTTACCAGACTAATTAGCTGGGAACTACATTTAAACTGAAGCCACATGGCAAAATCTTGAGAGTTTTTTTAAACACTCATGTTATGAAAAAGTGACCTCTCTGTAAGCCTTGGCTACAAATGATTTGTGTTCAAGAGACGGATTGAGGGATAAAGGCTAAATGCAAAATCAACTCAAAAACTTACAGAGGGTAACGTGGCTTACTGTGAAACCTTTTTCCTGGAAAGCCCCTTATGTTCTTGGTTTCATTGTCCCACTGATGGAGACACAGAGATCGGTGCTGGAATTAACTCCAGTTAGCTGGAATGACCTTCATGGTTACTAGGGCCAGCCCTCATTCTAAGAAGTGTCAAAAACATTTTAAAACTTTCTACAACTAATATACTATGTTTTTCATGTGTTAATTTTTTAGCAGCCCAGATGCTGCTTGGATGAGATTTCCATACAACTTGTGTGATTAAGAACTGAGCAAAGATGAATTTTATTTGGGTAATTTTTGAATTAAGCCTTTAAGTATCTGACTAATTTTGAATTCAGTGTGACTTAATCTCATGCTTTACTCTAAGTACCTGCTTAAACATATGGCTGAAGCAGGGCTTAGCCAAGATCGGTTGATCCTTGCCATATGCAGAAAGGTACAGACTGCACAGGGCATCCCCATCTGGTGATGGTGAAATTTTAAATGTACAGCAAAGCAGTGAAAGAAGAGCCTACTGGTAACAACTGATATTTGCTCAAAAGGGTCTTTTCATCCCACATGAAGTCTGCCACATTACATTGCTGTTCCTGAGACTATTGCTATTTCTGAGACTGACAGGCTGCCAGTTGAAGAGGCCCTCAGTCACTTAGGAACAATTAACTGGTGAAACTGGCAATTATGTCTGTATTGATCACCTTGCTTTTCAGATTCATTCAGAGGTAAGCAATAATGATAACACACCATGCTCTCTAGTTATGACAGGACTTGATTTGTGGTCTTTAGAGAAATAAATTTAATTCAAATCAACAGTCTGAGAAGCTAAATGAGCAAAGAGGCTCATAAGATGTGCAGAGAGGTGGTGAAAATCTCCTCTGTGTTCCTATTCCATGTATGTGTTGTGGTTTAATCCCAAATGGCAACTCAGCTCCACACAGCTGCTTGCTCACTCCCCTGGAGGGATGGGGGAGAGAATGAGAAGGGTAAAAGTCAGAAAACATGTGGCTTGAAATAAAGACAGTTCAATAGGCAAAAGCCAAGCTCACAAGCAAAGCAAAACAAGGAATGTTTTCACTACTTCCCACGGGCAAGTGTTCAGTGATCTCCAGGAAAGCAGGGCTCTGTCATGTGTCATGGTTACTTAGGAAGACAAACACTGTCACTCCAAACATCATCTCCTTCCTTCTTCTTCCCACAGCTTTATACACTGAGCATGGCCTTCTGTGGTATGGAATATCCTATAGATACCCACTGTCCTTGCTGTGTTCCCTTGCAGTTCTTCTGTATCTACTCCCTGGCAGAGTGTGGGAAGCTGAAAAGGCCTTGGCCCTGTATAAGCACTGCTCAGCAATAAAGAAAACATCCCTGTGTTATCAACTGTGTTTCCAGCACAAATCCATACATAGCCCCACGCCAGCTACTATGAAGAAAATTAACTCTATCCCAGCCAAACCCAGAACAGCATGCTTGCAAGTTTAAGGTGTTTGTTTTTTTTTTCGTGGCAATAGTAAGGAGAAATGCTCTTTTTGGCAGACAGACAATATTATATGTACCTACATGAGAGACTGCAGTGGCATAATGGAATAGCTAAGATCTGCATGCCTAAACAAAGTGTGTGGTACCAGCTGTGGGCCAGCAGCAGTGCACACAAACAGTGGCTGAGTCGCTATTTGCCAAGTGCCAAACAGAGCGTAGAGATAGTTTCATTTCAAAAGTGGCATCACTGGTTTTCTTTCAGATTCTCCTCCTTGGTATTGTCTATTCTGTGAGCCTAACAGAGAAGCAAAGAAACCTGGAGGGGAGCTCAGTGGCTTTGTTGCACAAAGCGCAGGATGAGGACTCCTGGGGGCACCAGCCAGCTCTGTCCCGTGCTTGCACAGCTCCACGCACTGCAGCTGGGGTTAATGAGCCTGTGATAACAGCAATAACCTGAACAATAAAAGCTGATCACTGATCCTGAGATCAGGAGAGCAGGCCAACAGAGCAACCTGCCTCCTAGGCTTACTCAGTGTTTTGGCAAGAAGTGCAATATAGGCCAGGGCAAATCAAATCATATTTCAGTCCAAATCTGAATAATGCACCAGCACAGTCCAGGAGCAAAATGGAAACAGTGTGATTTTCATGCTCAAGAGCTAAGATGGCACTGTGTATCCTATGGGTACCTGGTCTGGCAGTCAGGGGAACTATCATGGGATTTAAACCAATAAAATGAGTAAACCAGAAACCCTGGTCTTGGTCTGTATAAGTCATTGCACTATATTTAATGTACTTGCTGCTTTCAGTTTATCAGGTGACCTAGACAGTATTAAACTGTAAAAAAATATTAGAAACTCTCTTAAGATTACTGCCATACCTCTTAACTGAGTTTTACAGAGTTTTCAGATCATAGCCTTTAGTGTTCCACAAATTTTGATTTAGAGGAAACTGAAATATTTGAACCTGGATTGGAAAATTTTATTTGCTTTGAAATTTATTGTGATAGAAGAAAGCTAAGCCTAATGTGGAAAAAAAAGAATCACATTCTGGCAGATGATGAAAAAAACAACCAAACCCACAAAATCCAGCAGCCTGTGATGCAAACTGGCATTTCAAGGAGAGAGGGGAAGATTCTCTCTAAAAGATTCCAATATAATTTCAGGTTATACTAGAAACTGAAAGGAGAAACAGAAGTATAGAAAGTTGTTAAACTCTCCATTATGTTCAAACCAATTGACCATTCATGTAGGATCATTCCATGACTTCAGAAGGCAGCCTATCAGTTTCTGTAAACAGTAAGTTAGGGGTATACAAAGGTATGCAAGTGGGAGAAAGCCTGAATAATTTCCACATGTATAACCATCATTGCAAAGTCAGGGCAGAATGCAACACATGCATGCCAGCTGTAACATACATCTGCAAAGTAACTCACCCACCTAACACACAGACAGGAAATAAGGTTTTTCCAGTGTCTGAGTGTAACAAGATAAAGCTGTTGAGTTTAACCCTATCAACATCAGGGCAAAAAGAAGCTCAGACAACTGTTCACATGCTTATGGCATCTTGCTCCATCAGGATCTAAACTGGGCTTAGCTGGTGGAGGTTTCTACCTTTGGCAGGTCCAGGGCCAGCTTCTGATCATAAGATATTCTGTAGTCAAGCAGAAGACTATAAGCCTGCCTATCAGCCACAGATCAGCACTGTTTGGCCTCGCCTTAAGCAGAGAGCATGATCATTTATTGTGGTAAGTCTTTTCATAAACTAGAGAAAAATTCTCATCAAACACAGCTATGATGCTTAAAGGATCTTTAAAGGAACACCTAACAAATTATCCTGACAAGTGGTTCTTCTGGCTCCACAGAGCTAATCCTTTCAAATAGGTTTGCTGAGCCAAGGAACATAAGCAGATGAAGCTCGCAGCTTCTACACTTGCTGACTTCCTGTGTGGGTGGGACATGGTAAGAACTAAGGGGTCCAACTGGAAAATGCTCTGACATAGCACTTGAAAGGACAAGATAATGAACACCATGGGACCACATGTAGAAAGAGAGTTTACAGTGTTTGCAAGGAAGATTCGCATGGCTGGACTCCAGTGATAGAAGCATCCCTTCCATTTGAAAACAGATCTGATACCCTAAAAGCTATTCAGTAAGGGGAGAAGCCATCCTGGAGCCTCCTGGGACTCCTGGGAGATGGAGCAAGGAGGATAAAAGTGATCATGACTACTACATCTACCCAGAACTTTGCACATGTGGAGTGCATCCTTTAGCAGCTTCTGCTGGGGGAGATAGTAGGTGGGATTTCTCCCCTGCCCAGTCACATTTCTCCTATATATTGATGATTTCCTCCCCCACTCTCTGCACTAACCTACCCCTGAAAAAGAAGGAGAGGATTTCCTTCTGGCCTGCCCTGGAAGGTTTGTGTCATGAACAAGCACTTCATCAGAGGTGTGGTTGGGCAGGTGTTTGGTCCTCCACACAGGCCCCCTGTGCTGCCTCCTGAGCAGAAACTGATGCAAAGTGACCCACTGCAGGTATCACTGGGGGACTGGGCCTTTTTGGCTTCTTCTCAGTTGGATCACTTCACTTTGCATAATCCTCACTCAGTAAGTGCGTTCCTCTTTTTACAAAACTGACTGTGCTAAGTTATTACACACTAATTTGAGCAGCATCTTTCAGGATATACTAAAATAAATTGTTAACTACACCCCTGGTCTTCAAAGACCAGTCATACCTCATACATTTATTAATCTCTGCTGCACTGAATTATTAAAATGAAACTCTCAATTGCTCCCATCACTAAAAGTACCAGTGTGGCTTTTAGATCCATATTTCTACCCTTTACTGTAATGCATTCTTCATTTTAATTACTGGCACCATATTTTCAAAGGGCAGTGCCTTATCTTTGCAGGGTATTTATCAACCTAAAAAAAAAGTTTGACAAGTGCATAAATCATTAGGTGTGATAAGCAGTGAATTCTTGAAGGAGAAATATGTGGAAAAAAGATCATGTTATCTAGGTGAACCAAAGACATGTCAAAGTGAAGCAACAGGAGGAAATATCATCTAGTTCTCCTGCCAGAGTGTGCATTGTGCAAGAAATTATTCCGGTGTTCATTACCAGAAGGGGACTAAGCAGATTTTTTTCTGTAAAGAGAAAAGAGATCTTCTGCAACGAAGTGTTTATGGACTAAAAGGATAACAAGAAGTGCCAGCTAAAATTCCTAAATAGAGAAATCAAGGTCACATTTAATCAAAGCCACAGAACACACCCAAGTAATAACCGCAGCCCAAAATAACCTCATCTGTCCAATGGCTCCTAACAATGAAATACTGCAGTCTTCCTATTGCCATTCTCTTTTCTGATGCAAAGAACAGATGTTTTATCATGAAAATCCTATTTTCCAAGTCTGTCAGTAGTCTAGATGGTGGACACAGCATACAAACTCCTCTGCACCAGTACACAAGAGCAACAACTAAATTCAGGAATGTTAAAAGAGTAAAAAATGTTTTAAAATGTCATCTGAGTGGCCCAATCTGCTTCAGAGGCCCCTACTGACCTGCCAGCTGGTCAGGGCAACTGGAAAGATCTCCTTAGGAATGCAAAGGTTTGGTTGTGAGAAGGGGTTGCCTTGCAGCAAGCTCTGGTTGCTTTTCCCTAACCAGAAGACACATTTTTAAAAAAGACAGCACACATTGTCCAGTGAAACATTGGAAGACAATGTCCTTACCTTGATTGTTAGCCTGTGCTGAAGCCTCTCATGCTACATTTTCATTTTTGATCCCCAGGTCAGCTGCCTGTGCCAAAGTCATTCCTTGGCCATGATGTGTGGACACACTTGCACACCAGCCATGACACCTCATAGATTTATGGTATAGGCACTACCTTGCAGGAAAACTGATCTCAGGTTCTCTAATGGAATTTCTGATAGCTGATGATCAAGAATAATTATACCCAGCATTCAGGTTGGAGCACACATGGGGAGACAGCAAAATGCCCAGCACTACATCCTCGGTATCCTAAAGTCAAACACAGTAATGGGCTTACTTCCTTGGGGATCAGCAATGTATCCAGTCATCATCTTTTTAAATTCACCTCCACCTTGTACAGCAAGAGTAATTCTTTTTCTGTCTAGCTTCCTTCTTACATGCGGGCTTCCAACTTCATTACTTTAAAAAATCCTGAGACCAACAATAACTTCAGAAAATAGACATAAAGTAGAAGATGCAGAAAAATCTTTAGAGACCATGCTGGATTTTTTCTTTATGAGACAAATAATGTATTACACAATGTCTCTCATTCCTCTTCTAATCTTTTTAACAAGAAAAGACAAACACAAGCCCAGCTGCACACAGCCAACATCTGATTGGGTCAAAAACTTTTAACCCACAGCATATGTGGTTGTACTAAAGGTGAAATGAAAAGTAGTTTTTTGGGATCTCTACCACCAGAATGGTACTTTGGAGGTGATTTATATAAAGGTTCTGTTAGTTTCCAAACTAATATAGTGCCAGCAGGAAATGTAGGAGTAATCACCCCTGAGGCTTAACCACTATTTCAATCTGCAGAGCAAGAGAAGTACAGGATGAGAAAAAATATTTTCTCTTTTGCCACTCCCAACAGCTTCAGTTTTGTTCTAGCAGCTACGTCCTGTAGGTATGAGAAGGAATCTGAATATTTTTCCTCTCTGGAGCTACTGGATTTCGTCCATCATCTGTGCCTTTCATGGGTAAGGCTGAAAGATTCTGTAACTCACCTTCCCTGTTGCCTTTTTCATTTAGCATGAGGCAGAGAGATTGAATTTTTATAAACAGACACAAACATGTTTCCTTGAATTCTCGAACTCCAGCTCTGTCTCTTCTCTTCTAGCAGAAAAAAAACAAAGAGAAAAGAAATAAACCTTGTCCCACATACATGGACAGTTCTCTCCACTCACCAATACAAAGGGCACCACATGGAAAGAGAGTCCTCCAGAACCTCCAGAACTCCGGTCCTCCTTTCTATTGACTGCATCAGGGTCAGCATTGGGGTCATGCTGAGGAACCAGCTACCAAGCTGCCCTGAACACTATCAGCAACCTTCTTTTGCTGGGTAGATGTACTTCTTACACACCTAGTACCCTTGGTATGCTCACAAAACCCTGTGATTTTGTACACTGCTCTTATGTCCAGTCACTGCATTTCTACATGCTTCTGATGAAAGCTTCTCATTTTAAAAGGGGACAAGGAAAATCAAAACACAGCACACATATGAACAAGAAAAATACTCGCAGATGCAAAGTAGGGGTTGAATTTCAAGGACAATCTGTTGATGATTCAATACATAAAGGTCCCTCTTTGCAATTCATAATGCTATTGAAGAAGGTGAATTTCATTTTTGTTAGTGAAAGTGGCTCCATGTTTATATGTGCATTAGCTACCTCGCCCATTTTCAAAAGTCACCATTGCACCATAGGAGCAGAGGGAGTAGTTAATCTTCCACAAATTGATTCTGGGGCAACAAAACTAGAGACCTTAAAGTAATGTGGTTGGTCAACTCTTTTCTCTTTTTAATTTATATCCCATCATCTCCTAAAGCCCTATCTTTCATTCTGTGCTGCTGGTGTTAGAGGCCCACTGCAGTTCTCAGAAGTGGTCCTCTGCTATTCAGTGCAGTTGGCTTTTGAATGAAACATGAGGTTTTTTAGCACCTCAGGAGGCTGAGCATGCTTAGCAGCCCAGTCCCAGCCTCACACACAAGGACTGCCCTTTAATTCCACTTAAATAAATTCAGTGTTGTTGGTTTTGCCCCCGCTCAAAAGGAGCTTAGTGGGAAAGTCAAAACAGATCTCAGCCAAAGGGAAAAAATAATAAAGCAAGCCCATAAATTAAGTCAAGCTAGTGTATCCTAGGAACAAGAAAGAGCTCATGCAGATGAGGCAAACCATGCCATGCATAGAAAGCAAATCCCCACTGCTGGTCCTCCCTCATGCCATTCCAAAGAAGCAAATCTCTATGCGAAGTTTTTGAGAGCATGCTGGAAATAGAGGGGCCCTGGAAAAATAGTTAAGAAATAAATTCCACTATTTGGTGGCATTTATTCCAAAGGAGACAAAGTGGCTTTTGTGAAACATTCCCACCAGAAGCCTTGCACAGTTTGAACTGCATCCACAGCCTACACTAGTGTTAGACATCAAGTGAGATCTTACTGTTTGTCTTTCTTTTTACTATTGAAAATCCAAACAGATTTTAAAAGTCTGACTAATTAACTAGGAGTGAGCTGCATTTTTTTCCTAGGAAAGAATTAACATAAATTATAAACTAAGAAGGTCTATTATCATTATTATGGCAAAAAGAATATGACAGAAAGTAAGACAGGGTAAGATGCTTAAATACAGTGAGATTATTCCTGACTACAGGACAATGAGCCCCTGCTCATTCATTGTATGAAGTTATATCAAGTCTGTAGAATTGTCAGCTAACTAGAATTTATTAGGTAAGGAAGAGATTTTTAGGGGGAAGTAAGTGCTTTCCAAAAATCCCTTTTGGCTCTGAAAGGTTTAGAAACTTAGCTAATGTAACATCTTTCACAGCTCACAACTAATAAGCTTCATGTTTATTTTCTTCTGAAACTCTGAGAAGTCAATAAAGACTGATCATACTGCCTTAAGCTTTGTGAGAGATGCTGTGGGATTGGAGGGCAAAAGCCAAGTCCAGACTGATATGCAGATATTGCAGGGCAGGAAGAGTTTCAGCAATGGTCCCAGGAAAAAAGGCAGATCAGTAGAAGTGTGTGATCCTTTTCTTTTTTTCTCTCAGGAACGTTGGAATGTGAAACGTAAGATGCCCATAAAGTCTCCCTTGCAGCCAAAATCACTGTCTCAGCAGGGTCCATTAGTGGAGGATGCATCATCATCATTGTCTTACCTTCCTCCTGGGAGAGAGAAATGGAAGGCAAAGGATGAGCTCTGTAAGCAAAACAAAGTAGAGAATGGGAAAGAGCTGAGAGACCAATTAAGCCCTGCACACATGTAGGCTCCCTGCATGGCAACTGACCTACAAAGGATATTCAGAGCCAACAAAGGGCTGCACATTGAACTGATAGAGCAACCGGATGCAAAAGCAATGCAGCATCAAGCTGTGTGGAGGAGGATAGATGGCCCTCACATTAACTCTATTATAAAGAGGTGATCAATGCCACAAAAATCAAAACAGATATACTGGCATAAACAGTCAGATTCAGCTCCATTGTCTTGTGTGTATTTGGTAATTAACTTTGCAACACTTTAAATGCAAAATGAGAAGGCGGTTTCCAGAAAATTACTTTTATTGTATCTGCACTTATGCAGCTGAGTGAAGCTGGAAGAAAACTTCCCCTGAAAAACCCAGTTCATCTACCACCCCATGGAAGGCAGAGTTTATATAGGCCATTGCCACCTTCCAAGTACTGGAGTGTGTTTTGTTCCTTCTCCCACAAACATTTCTGGCTTTTCCTGCTGGGAAGAAGGCAGTGAGTGACAGCTAGGAAGGGGTAAAAGAGGCACATGCAGGCTTGAAAACTCACAATTCTGTGTTTGGCTTGTTTGCAAGTGAGCACCGAAGCGTGTCCCTAGACAGACACATCATGGTGAGTGAAAGGAGCTCTTTTAAGCATAATAATCTTTTATAGTCTATCATTTGAGACATAGTCTGAGTTCACATGAATGATTTTTCAACCTATTACACTGTCAATAGCATACTTTCCAATCTTCCCCTTATTAAGAAACACTTCCACTCCTGCTTCCTCCTCTCAAGACGGGGATATTAGAAGGATGCATCCTCTGAGACTGTTTACTTCCATGGAAATCTTTAATAAAAATGCAGAGACTGGAAATGGTGAAGATAGAGCAGTCTGAGGAACAGGAAATTTAAAGAGACAAATATGCAGAAGTCCTCAAGATGCTGCCAAGGCAACAATTTCAGGAGGAAAACAATGCTGAGTAACATAATTTCCCCCAGTAGCTGCAAGTCATTCAGCAACCTTGAATTAAGCTCACACCTCTGCTGTCTCTGCACAGTTTCACAGGAGAGGAATGAAATCCTTTATCAGCAGGACCAAAAAAACCTCCAAAGAGGGTGAATGTTAGAAAGCCACAATTAAAGTCAGGGAGCTGGCAGCTGCCCTGGAATGATTAATGGGCTCATACATCTCCTTATGCCCCAGCTCAGCCATGCTGAGCAAATGTTTGAGAATTTCATAATCTCAGCAGCCCCTTTGCTTTCAAAGGCATGTCCTGGCTGTGCAGTGATTTCTCCAAGAGACAGTTAAAATGAGTTTGGCTTTGTCTTTTGCTCGCCTTTTTCTTGCAAACATCCATAAAGCTGGGGCATTGCACAGCTTCCATATACCGAATTGCCATATACAGTAACACATTGTACACTTATGAGAAACAACTGCTCACTTTGAAAATTTGAAAAGGTTTATTAAACCTTGACGAAAATACAAGAAAAGGACTATGTAAGGAAAAATTCGCAGTTCTGGGAACTTCCCCTATGGATACCATGTGGCTGGTTAGTCTTCAAGATGGATGCTCAGTCTTTTGTACCCGTGGGGTTGCATCAGCTAACCCTGGCCCCTCCCAAAGTCTGTCACAGTCAGCTCTTTGCCATTTATCAGTGGAAACTGCTTTCTTGTAACTCGATTGGAGATCAGGTGTTGCCATGCCGCACCTCCTAAGCACCAAGCTTTTCCATTCCCAACTGCCCCAGGTAAGGGACACGTGCACACCTTCTTTTCACCTGGCCTAGAAAACCCAAGCTGTCTGATGGCAATAATACAGGGGGGGAAAGGGAGCTATGAGGAGAACAGAGGACATCTAAACTACAATAACATAACTATACATCACTAAAGCTTTTCTTAATATTCACACAATAGTTATCTTTTAATTGTGAGAGCCAGTCAACTCATTATCCATCTATAATATCATCCATATCAGCCAGAAACTTCCAGTGGTCTCTGTAAGCCCTGCATTACCTCTATGCTCATCCAAAACCAATTGCTTTGAAAAAGTGATTAAATAATTTAAGTTCCTCACTTTCCCCTTCCAAACTATAGTATTGATTCTTTAACTGCAGTAGTATGGTGTGCTAGTAGCTGTAGACATTCTCTTCTCCTTTTTTTCCCCTCTTAGATTGCTTTGAGAAACTTCGCCAGGCTAAAAATAGTGAAACAGGGCTGAATATTTTATTTCCTCATCTCATAAAAAGAGATGGATGGCACCATCTGTTTCTCATTACCAATAAGCAAAGGCTGTACAGTGTTGGGATAGGAGGAGTGCAGAGTAATGGGTGGATGCTTCTCTGTTCTCTCAGTCCAGTTCGCCTGCCATACATCACTGCCAGCCAGAGAGCAAGCGACCAGTTGGCAAATTGTATCCTGTTTAAACATTGATGGAGTGAAGGCACCCTGGTGTGTTTTAAGTGCTGTATTAGTGGTCTTTATTTTACAGCATAAAGATTGCATATATAAACAGAAGCTCATCCATAATTTATAGTATATAAAACAGCTAGGGATATAGGGAAAAGGAGGTTTTCATTAAATACACATTATGATGCATCTCAGGGGAAGCAGAAGTATACTGGTTAAGCTAATTTTAAGGTCCACAGTGTACTGCAAATTGTTTATTTTTTTCTTCCTTTTATTTTTTCCCTCCATTTGATTTGTTTTAAAGAAAAGGAAGGTTCCACAAGCTTGAGGTTTAGCACTGCTTTGGAAATCCCTGGAGGTTTTGCAGGCGCTCTGTACCTTTTAAGATTTGTCTCAAACAAAAGTGCTTGAAGAAAACCTTTTTGAGGAGGAATTCTGTTTAACAGTCATGCAGCATAGTGGGAGAGCAATTTCAGATGAGTGAGGCATAGCACTGTAGCTGACATCAGTTCCTACCTGTCGATGACTGCATCAGAAACATCATATTTATGTCTAATAAATAAATGTGTCATGTCAGAGGGAAGATGGAGATTTTAACTTTTATACAGGAGCTGGCATCAGAAGGTTGCATGGCATGTATTGCTGGGACCTACTTCCAGTGAGGCAGGTGTGCATTTATCCAGAAGCCCATCAGCTGAATCCCAATGGGTTATTTGCTGTATTGTTTCCTTTGAAAGAAGCCAACTGCAGCACCATCTTCTTTGCACAGAATGGGAAAGAACAGTGCAACATTTTGAGATGGAAAAGCACTTGGTGCTCTAAAAATAATGTGTCTTTTTCATTAATATATTTTATTTGAAGAGCCAACCTTCTCTAAATGCTTTCCAGTTTTCAGATAATACTGGCATCTGCTGACTCCACAGGTGACAGACACTGTGACATTGTAATCTCGCTGGAAAAACAATCTGGATTTCAGATTAAGAAGGCTTTTTCCATGGTAATCTGGTTGACTTCCCTCCTTCCAATGCTGCAGAAGGATAGGATACAACTAGTCTGTGTTTCTGACTCAGCAACTAGTGCCAGATTTTAAGGCTCAGGTCACTAAATAATCATGTTTAGCAAGACTAAACATGACAGCATTGTCCTTTTAAAGTTGTCTGTGTAGCTTGAGTTTTTAATTTTTCTTGAGATGTATCTCTAGAATAAGATTGCTGAATTTTGGTTTCACAGTGCTATCCATGCACTTGACAAACTTCCAAGACAGTTTTGGATGCTAAGGTACATGATCAAGCCCATGCAGGCCTACATTCAGCTGCATTGTGCTTACTGTCAGCCAACCAAGATAGGTTTTAAGGCATGAAAGGGAATAGGAGAAAGGACAGAGAAGGGTGGTAATTGTATAATGTAATTTTCCAAATAATTAAGCTCATATGTTGTTCTTTCAGCTTCATTTTGTTTTAAAGATGCTATCGTAATACACTCCTGGGTTTTGCAGAATTTTCAGGTTTAACTTAAAACCTGTGATGCTCAGAGCTGGGTTGCCTGACAAACCTTACTTTATTTTTAGATTAAATCAGGGTGTATATTGCCAGAGGAAGACGTAAATATACACAGAACACTTAAGGCTTCCTCTGGTGTTTGAGTAGGACATAGAGTGATTCTCTCTGATGGGCGAGTGCTGTGCTGAGCGCAGCTTTGTAGATGAGGGTCAGAACAGGACATGAAAGGTTGTGCAGAGAACTGAGACGCCTAGAGATGGATAAAAAAAGAATAATGTGTTTAGTGAAGATTATTCACTTGAAAAAGAGGTGTGTTTATGTGTAAGGCTGCAGTTAGACCTGAAACATGGGCGCCAACTCACCTCCTCCCCATACCCTCTTACATACAAGCACTCTTCCAGAGAGGTGTGCTAGTAGCAAAGCAAAATCCTCCGGTCCTACACCAGAAGCAGGGATCTGGCTTTTGCTGTTCCTGTTTCTCTTCTGCAAGTAAAATGGCAATACTGTCACCACTGGATGCTAACTGAGCTCTCAGTGTCTTCAAACTGGGAAGTGTCTTCCCTGTTTGTTCTTAGTTTCATTTGTGTAGGTTTTTTCAGGACATGTCATACAGCATTCAAAGTGTGGGAGGAGGGAAAAAGAATGGGCTCTGGGTGAACATGTGAGGAGCAGTAATGGCTAAATGCACCAGGGTATCTTATAAAGGCATTGCATGGATTACAGTTGTGTTGGTATTATCTAGCCTCTGTTCCACAAACTTGAATAGACTCACATAAATTCATTACATTAATCAAACTACGATATTTTATGCTCCTAGCACTTCCCTAAATTGTTAACCTCAGAAGTACAATAAAGGGATGTTTATACTCATATTCTGAGATCAATATAAAATATCCATTATTACTAGCTTACAAATTCCTTGCAAACAAAGCAGTAGCACTTTCACATGTGGGCCAGCTTTTTTTTCCTTTTTATTTTTACGCTATGGGTGGTGGTGTAGAGCTACTGGCATTCCCAGCAGCAATGGGTTGGTTAAGGAATAACCTCTTGTCTCTCTCCCTTACAACCCTTCTCTCCATTTGGTTAATCAAGATCAGCTAATCCGAACTGAACAAAAATAAATGTGCACCCAAGTGTGGCTCTACATTTGTGCATTTGTCCTGCTGACAGACCCATTCCTGATTAGCTAATCATTATTTTTGTAGTCTTTTTAAAGGAACAGTGCTTTTAAGGGAATCAGATGTCTAAGAGGCCAGTAGAAGGATGGAAACAATCAATTGCAGCCAGGATATGTCTGTCACTAGCGAACAAAAAGCAGCTTGGGCAGACCCTTGAAGGACATACATATGTTCTAAGCCTTTTGCAGGAGAGGGACCACTCATCTTTGCTTTCTCCCGGCCTGTTCAAGGGTTTGCCCTGATGTCTGGGATATCCACAAGGGGTGGTTAGGAGGGAATTTTCTTTCAATTCAGTGTGAAAATCTGCCTGTTCTTGCCCTTTTTTAGAAGGTTGTTAATAGATCCTTTTCCACATACAAGATTAACTAAGGAACAGATGCTCAAAACCCTTGGTATTTCACTCCCACTGCTAGATGTCTGGACTGCATACATTTGAGCAGAGCAAAAATCACTTCCAGGATAAATAGGCTGTGGCAGAGTGGCATCATTTGCAAGCTCATACTGTCTCCTTCCTGGTGTGGGAGTTTTCTTACCAAAGGATTCATAAGCTGTTAATGATTAGGGATTGCTACTGTATTTGCTACCAGACCTACTGGTTCTGTCTGTGCATTGATTATATTCACAGAGCACAGCTGAGAAGGGGATTTGCTGCACCACTGGCAGGCATAGCTGCAGAATTTGCAAGGAAGCAGAGGGGATCAATAAGGTTGCATTTAAGTCATCTAAGTTTATGTGTCAGTTCTAGGTTGATTCCCTGAATAAACAAGGTAGTCCTCAAAGCCCAGTTTAGCAGCTACTGCTCAGGTCAGAGCTTGCCCAGCTCAGGATTCTGCTGCCCAAATCCAGAGGTACCTCCCTCAGCATGGGTGTTGAGGTCCCTGTGCCTGCAAGGGCTCCTACTGTGGTGACCCTGCAGCTGCCCTATGGCACTCGGGGTTCCCAGTCCCTACTGGACCTGGGAGAGTCCTTGATCTATTCCAAATAATTGCAGAATAAATTACTGTTTCACTAGTTGTACCAGACTGAAGCATAGTGTAAGGGTGGAAACAAGGTAAAATAGGAGGGAAGTGGGGGCAAAACATGCATGATCCAGTTTTAAATCCCATCAGATACTTTTGGGACCTGTTTTGAATTACCATTTTGGCTTTTCTTTAGGAGAAAGAGGAATTCTTTTTCATCTTTTGGTGAAAACCCAAACTTTTTCATCTTCTATTGCAAATTCTTCATATTGTCTCTCTAAACAATATGCATAGATATGAGGCAGTTTTTTCAAGATAAAGAATCTATAGATTGTCAACATTAGACTCAATATTCTTTATAATGGTTTATAAAGTTGTTCTTGCTTTTGGTTACTTCTTTTGCTCTTACTTATTCAGTGTTCAGAAGAGTGAGCTCGTAAATTGTTACTGATAGAAAATGGAATATTTATACTTATTAAGTAATGGAAGATGGGATTAGTTTTATTCACTCCTTCCTTCTTTAATCTTCACAAACCACTTTGTCTATTTAAAAAAAAAATTATTGAAGGCCATCAATGAATAAGATGATTCCTTTTAGTTCTAGTTCAGTGAAAAATGAAGGCTGAGTTCTCTCCATCCAGACATTATAAACTATGCAACAGAAATCCATGAAGAGGAATTAAAAAAAAAAAAAAAGGATAGTAATGTGTCTGTAATTGAAACAAGTATGTCACAGGAGGTGCCACTAGGCAGGATTTGGCTGGGAATTCATCTAACTCAAGTGTCTAGAAATGCATGTCAATACCCCAACTGTATTCTGTGAGCTGTGCTGCACTGCCCAGCACTCCAGCATGCAGCACCTGCCTCTGTGAGGTGTGTGCAGAGCACAGCAAATGATCTGTGTGGCTGCAGTGCCATCTGCTGATGCACCAATTTGCTGCAGAAACCAGCAGTGTCCAACTGCAAACATACAGGGCAGCCTTGTCATTTATAACACATAAACACACCTAAAATAGCACTAGGTGGATGGCTTGGGGTTTTTGTTTGTTGAGGAAGCAGAACTTCTGGCTAGGAAATGCACCAAGTATCTTCAGCTCCTTTCTTGATACCTCATGTCTTTATAAACCAAAACCAACGTTCATACATTCCTGCCTTATTTTGAAAATTGTATCTGGACTCCTGTATTTTTTTTTGGACAATTTTGGTTCTTCTGCCCTGAGATCTTGATGCAGTCCAAGCATGTAGGCAGTTGATAAAGCTTGAGGGACATGGTTCCTTCACTTGGTCAGTAAAAATCCCTTGTTCCAAAGCAAACTGATCCAAGAGCCTTACCTCCAGTACCTTCCTGCATCCATTCACAGGGAAATTACATGGAGCACCAGCCCCCAGGCAGGCTTCTCAAGCCTGTTCCCTTATTTTCAGTGTTTTCCTTCCCATACAAGTGTCCCCAAGGGACAGACATCCCCTGTGGCTCTACAGATGAGCTGTTATGTCTTTGAAGAAGAGAGGCACTGATGCAGCACAGTAATGTGTGCTTCTGCTGCCTGCACAGGTCAGTGCAGCAGTGAAGTCACCCACAGGGAAGGAGGATGTAGCCCATGCTGCAGCTGTAGGGCTGGGGACTTAGTGGTGCTGGCTGGGTTTAAATTGATGCAAGTGTGCCAGCCAGGATGAGGGCTTTTGCTGTGTTGCCTTGCACTTAATAGTTAACTTTCTGGTTTGCTCTTGATTTGTAAAAACAGCAAGAAGAGGTCTTGAGGTCGTTTGCATTTCAGATAGTCATGACTCGGGCTGCTAATTGATTGGAGGTAAACTTGTACACAAACATTTGCTTTTGTGATCTGAAAAATACAGTCAATTTAGACTGGTTTGTTCTCATGCCAGGATGTACTTCTGTCCTGTTCCTACACCAAGCTTGGCTATTGACACTCCTTTTTTGTGTCATTATCAGTGCCACCAGTGATTTGAACTGCTCAGAGATGAATGTTTTTGCTTTCATTCCACCCCTGCTTGTCTGAGTAAACACAATTCTATTATCTCTCCCTCCATCCCTATCTAAAACTAACTTTCAGAACAAGAAATAGCCTAATCCTTTACTTTTATGTATTCTTCTGAATTGGAGCTTATTGGAGCATTGGTACTTCTTGATCATTTCAGTCTCTCCAGATACAAGAACTACGGAGAACTGCAAATGTAGTAATGAAGAGTGCAAGTTAAACAGTGTCTCCCTTTTTCAGGGTCTAAATGTAGGGGTGCAGCCAAGCTATTTTGTCATGCCATTACTTTTCTCTCCTTGAGCCTTCTGCAACATTGAACCATCCTCAGTGAGAAGAGGTAGTACATCTAGAAGAGCAGTCCAAGACAGATTTTATCCAAAATTCACACAAAGGTTAGAAAAATAATGAGAATGGCCTCAAGCTAAGCTTTGGAGGCACCACAAGCCTTAGCCCCTGCTGTATTTCAACTGGATTCTCTGGGAAGATTTCCTAGCAGTAGTTCCTGCCTAATACAAATTTCCTGCTCCACAGAGACCTTGCAAACTGTGGAGAGCAGCCTCCGTCTGATCTGACCCAAAAGTTTTAGCCTCACAACTTTAAAAAATCAGCTTTTTGCTAGATAAGCTTGTTTGGTTGAGCTTATTTCAGATCCTAGACTACTACTCCACATGGGACTGTGTCCACTTTCTTTTCTGTGCTTCCTTGTTTTTCAGTTCCTTTCATCCTTCAGGCTGTTCATCTTCTCCTTTTTAAATCCTTCAAGCTGTTGTGTCTCTCCTTGTCCCTCTGAAAGCTTATCTCCCCTAGAGTGTGGATGCACCTGAGCTGGATTTAAATTGCTGAGGCACTGCTGGCCACAGCTTTGCTGCCAAAGCATCAGCCTGGGGGCAGGAGTGCCCAGCTCTTTCAGGAGGTTTTGAAGGTTTTGCCAGCAGCTTAACCCTGGCAAGTTCTGCCTTGTCAAGGTTAAGCTGCTGGCGGGTCTTAGGTGAGTTGAGAGCAAAGAGCAGATGCTGCCACCACTACGATGGCATGACTTTACTGCAATGTTTATGAAACAGTGAGAAGGCACACAAGAAGCTGGCATTTAAACAAAACAGGAAAGCTGTCAAACATAAAGATGGCTCTCATTATTGGAGTCTCGGTTATCATTTTACAGACTAAAGTTCTTCCTGGTATTCTTCTTAAAGATCCAGTTCTTTGAGTATTAAGGGAAAATAGATACTACTGATTGAACTCGAGGCTATTCCTTCTTCTGGGTCTTCAGCATCTCTTATCTCTTGTGTTTGCTATATGTACGTGCAAGAAGAATGTGCCCTGAGAGAGTATTCATGGACAGCCCCAACAACTTGCTGCTTCCAGTATATAACAACTTTACAAAAGGTTTCAAAAGATGCAGCAGACACCAGACCTAATTTATTGAAAGCATGGCAAGTTTGGTAGTTCTAGCTTTACAATGAAGTGAAGTGAACCACAGCACAGTTAAAACTCAGCACAGTTCAGATGGCAAATCTGTAGCAGAATTGTTTATATTGTCCACATATCTTGCCAGGATGAGATCAAAGTTCATGAGTAAATTCCCTATAGTGAAACAATTTATGTGCCTATATGCATTGCATTAAATTATTTTATTTTATTACTTTTTCATGGTTAAGAAGGATTCAGATGATCTTGGTCAGTGAAAGATCTAGTTCAAGGTTTGGAACAGACTAAATACATACTTGAATATGGCTGACTTGGAAAAGTGATGCACCTGAAAGATTCCCTATAGTAAAATTACTTCAAACTTGTTGTGAATAGTTTATATCACTAATTTTGAAAGGAAACATTCCAAAGCATCATGTTAGGACCTGTGTCTTTGTATGGGCAAGATTAACAAAGTTGTAGTCACAGAAAATATAAAAAATACCTAGTGCAGTAATTTTGGCTTTTCTTCATCAATTCAGAAGCCAAACTAAACCCTTGTGCTTAATTGAGTTTCCTTTTAATGCTGAGCCAAGGATACAGGAAGATTTGCAGTTAATTTAATCTTCTGGCATGGTACATGGGTCCCACAGAGGAGCATTTCAGATGAGAGGAGGTGCAGCCAGAAAGTGGTATAAGCGTGGCTTTCGAGCCAGCAGGACTCCCAGCAATGCTTATGCTGTCCTGGGAATTGAAGGGACTTGAAAACAGCTGAAAGTCAAGTTCTCCTTTACCTCACCTGCACCAGTGCAAAGCAGACCTCTGATACAGGCAAAGACTTGCCCTTTTGAGAGTAACAGATTAATTTAATTATTTTTAATTTGAACATCACTAAAAATATACAAAGATTTGAGAGTGCCAACTTGGCTTGTGCAAAGCAGCTGAGCCACTTGAAAACCTGGCATATATGGTCTTCTACTGACTCTGCTGGGAAGGCAACTTGATTCAAGCTCTGAAAGCCTTGTTTCTACAACTACATATGTGATTTGATGTATCTATTTTCAGTAAAGCAAGTGTGAGTTCTACTGAAATCAGCAGGACACTGACAGGATTCAAAGCTTTTTAAAACGGGCCAAATTTAAACTGTCTGACTTCTTTGTTCCTTGGTCAGAACTAAAATGTCTGATCTGTTGATATGGAACCAAAGGCAGGTCCTTTCCCCCTCAGTAGCAGTCAGGCTGATTAACAATTACAACAGTGTTTTATCTTATTATGCCTTGAAATGTGACCCTCCTAGAACTAAACAGATGTGCAATTGTAGGCTAAGTTGAGTTCATTAGTAAGATGGATAAAACTGCTCAGCATATTGGGTGTTATGTATGTATGTCCTAGCAAACAGAATTCTGCATCAAAATCAGTTGAGTTACATATCTGTTTCTGGGGAACAGCCTGTTTGTTTGCTTTTTTCAAAATTTTTAACTTCTGCAAATTGTTACACCAGATGGCCTGTTGAGCCAACAATAGATCATCATTTCTCACCACAATGGGATCCCTTTCTGGCTAGCTTGAGTCAAAGCAGTTCGATATCAGTCCTCACCAAGCACATTCCCAACTACTTCACCTTAATTATTTCTCTCCATCTGGTCCATGATAGTATAAACAATTTCCTGCCTCTTTGCATAGCATCAGAACTGCACATAAATAAGCAATCTAATGCTGAATTCTTTTGAATACATTAAATCCCATTTGTGATGTTAGCAGATCCCACACTTCCATGGGTAACTGAATACTAATTATGGTAAAGAGTTGAACAATTAACTTCTTCTGGTTTTAAATTTCACTCTCTGATTTTTAATCCCACAGAGGTCTCAGTCTGCATTCTCCCTGGCTAGTGAAGATATGGCCAGTAAAGGACAAGACCCTGCATCATCTGTGGCCGAGGCTCTTGGGAGGCAGCAAAAGGGACAGTCCAGGAAGCAGAAGGAACGCAAGCACTCTGCTTTACCCAGCTGGAAGAGTGTAGACAGGCTAAATGAAACAAGTAAATATTTCTAGTACGAATAAGATTCTTTTTTTTGGTTCTCCCTCACGTGTGGAATAAATACAACTTAAAGCGAGGACCTTCTCTAGGGCATTTCTGCTGACCAGAGGTCGCATGTAAAATGTATATTTGATGTTGCTGTGTCACAATTTCATTGGCCTATGTCATTGCTTATCTTAACTTTCTTTTTAAAAAATTATTCAAAATTTGGGTCTTTGTGAAGTTGATTTTGGACTGCTGCAAAATTTAGACGACTAGTTTGGATGCATTTTAGGGCTTCTAAGACACAAGAGCTCAAGGGCCCTTCTTTGTCATTGTTCTCCAATTGAAGGAGTTTGCAGCCTATTGTATCCCCCTCCATGACACAGGGTTAACTGTTCACAAGGTTATGTGGTGAGCCAGTCATTAAAATAATTCACATTTAGAATTCCTCCTTACAACTTTATTTTCAACCCTGATGAATGCACAAATTCAGTGTTCTGTGCAGCCCTACTCACCTGAGCTTCCAGACTGGTCTGAGGAAGCTGTATGTGTAGGAACTTCACAGACCAGCAGCTTCCCTGGATCTGACTGCTGTCATCATGCATTAGGTATGGATGTAAATACGCATGATGGATAGTGAGCTTCCAAGTCAGCTTCATTCCTGCCTGAATCAGCACTCTGGTGTAGAATGCAATTCCCTGCTTACTTCTAGATGACATCAAGACAGGTTGTAACTGTAGAAGATATCAATATATATAAGTATCTGAAAGGAGAGTATCAGAGGATGGATCCAGGCTCTTCTCAGTGGTGCCAAGCAATAGGACAAGAGACAACAGGCAGAAACTGATGCACAGAAAGTTCCACCTGGATATGAGAAAGAACTTCTTCACTATGCAGGTGACCAAGTGCTGGAACAGGTTGCCCAGAGATGCTGTGGAGTCCCCTTCACTGAAGATATTCAAGAACCTGGATGCAATCCTGTGCCATGTGCAGGTTGGTTGGACCAGCTGACCCACTGTGGTCCCTTCCAACCTAACCTTTTTTGTGCTTCTGCAGTTGTGGCTCCTGCTCTTGGGGTGTTCCCATTTCCATTGCCTCTCTTGTTCTGGCTGAAGCATTTGTGAGGCCACAAGAGTGTAGCACCAGGCAACTCCTTCACCATAGCGTTGGTTAGTTCTGACCCCTACAGTTGCACAAAGGGAACAGAACTGAACTCATTGCAGCAGCATTCCCTGGCTCCAAGTGTTGTCATCCCATGGCAGAATCTGCCTGTTCTTGCTTCTTTTCTCGTAGCAGCTGTAGAACCCATCTGACCCCTGTAGCACAGCGGTTCATGAAGCTGAACAAGCAGAAAACTTCTTTTGTGGGGTGAGTTCACTGGTGCTGTAGCTCCCACAGCTGCCTCACTAGGCACTGGCAAGCGCAAGCAGTTACAGTGTGTGTTTGGCTTTGGTGGCAGCCAGGGACCAGAGCTGCCATGTGTTCAATTTGTTTATCTGTAATGCCAGTTGATAACTGGAGAGACTGAAATTTAGACAGTTTCAGTACTTCTCCTCTCCCGTGAAAGAAATTAATATTAAAGTAGCACTAAAATCTAACTTAACCAGGTATGCCTTACTCTGTGAATTTCTTAACCAAACCACTGTCAGAAGTGTTTTTCTCCTGGGCATTTTAGTGTTAAGCCTATTTTCAGTAAAGCAGTTAATTCACTCCTTAAATTTAAGCACCCACTTGAATCCCATTGCATTCAACTGTTGAGAAATTTAGTATTTAACAACTGCTTAACCACAGCAGAACAAAATTGACCCATTTTCTTTTCGGGTGCTCTACGGAGAGGATTTGTTCTGCTTCTTTTATCTAAAAACCTCATTTGTGATGAAATTGTGGTGCCTATTGAACTAATAGTAAGTAGCTGACTGTGCTAATATCTGTAAATATGGTCTCACCTATGCAGTAATAAGCAGCTTTGTATTATGATACAGAAAACAAGAGAAATCTCAACAAAGAGTTTGGTGTGGTAACATCAATGGGCTTTTTAGGCATGTAGCCAAAAAGTAGTTCACAGTTCATTTTGGTTGCAGTTCATGTTGGTTTAAATGGTGACTCAAGAGCCAATGAAACGTCTTAAATCTTTTTTTTGTTTTTATTTGAATGAATTATAGCTTATGCCCAAAGAATTGCGTGAAAAAAACATTCTTTCAAGTAAGTGACTTCATTTTGGAAAATCAGGAAGGGAGCACTTGACATAGTAGAATAAAAGTGGGATAAAGCTGAGTCAGCTTTCTGAATATAGAGGTCTCAGTTGCTTTCTACCCTGTTTGTCCTCTAAGATGTAATCAACTAGTATCCTGTCCTTTCTTCAGTTAATTGAGGTTGGTAGACTGATTCTCAGGTGATGTTGTTGAATAGAATAAGAGGGTATGGTTTGGGGGATAAAGAAAGTTTGTGGCTCCCCATCACATGTGTGTAATGTGGTGCAGCTGAATTCAGTTCGTGTGGGAGATTCATATCTGCAGAGGTGGTGGCTTTGTTTGAAGGAATGATGTTTAAGGAAAGTTCTTTCTCTCAGAAGAACCCTACACTTAGATTAGTTAGTATAGTTAAGAAAAGTAAACAAGCAGAAGTTTCTTGTGCTTGATAGCTTGTTTGGGTTTTTTTTCTCCAAAATCAGGGGTTACTATAAAGAATTGTTAGTTCTCCTTACGCACCTGACTTCAGTTATATCCTTGCTTGGTCACTGCTACAAGAGAACTACTATTATTTTGATTTCCTTTTAAACAGGAGTAAGAATTGTATTTTCTCAAGTTCTCTGAATTGACTTAAAACTTAGGATGTGAAAACAAGCCAAAAGGATTCAAATGAGTAAGAAATGCAAAAGTTGTCATAAAACTCTCATAGCTCTTAAGTTTAATTCCCATTTAAATTTTTGTTTTGTTTTTTTGTGGGGGTACTTTGGTAGTGATAGTCCACCTCAGACTTTGTTCTTTTAAACTAAACACAGCTTACTGCATACTAGTGTTCCTTATGAACAGTTCCAGGGAAAAAGTAATCTTCTTTTCATCCTAGTATTTGTAACCATCTAATGCAAAATGCCTAATTATATTCTACAACAGACCCAGATATTACTGTGTCCATTTGAAAATAGTGATGTTCTGCTTACATTATGAAAAAACTAATGGTTTATTTAAATATTGCTGTAGGTTTCTGAAAATAACAAATTTGAATCCATGGGAGGAATTCTTAAGTCTGAAAAGTTCATTAAGTAGGCTGGATTGGTGTGTAAATCCATGGCATTATATATTTTTCAAATGCTGCAGAAGAGAGAGTTGTCACACATACATCTTTCCCAGGAGGGGAATTTTCGGTTTTGATTGGAAATTAAATTTAAATTTAGAAGACAATCAATTCTTGGACTTACGAGAGTTACAGAGCACTTTCTGAACATATTTGTGACTTTTTTTGGTTTTATGTTGGAGTTGTAAAACATACTCTGAAAATGTGGAAGGATACAAGAGCAGCAGTGCTTGTGTCGGACAGAATCAGCTCATTTAGTATTTAATCTGGGGTACAACAACACCAGCCATAAGCAAGAGTCTAGGAAAGATTAGGACAAAGCAGGTGTTTTTCATACTGTCTTTGAGTAGGCTCTGAACCTCTTGAACTCTCAATTTAATTACTATCTCAGCTATTTCTGTATTCAGTAAATTTTAGTGGATTTCTCCTCCTGTTGATAGCCATCTCTGTTTTATCACAGATAATTTCAAGCATCCAGAACAACCTTAGGCAAGAAGCTCCATAGGTCTGGTATCCATCACACTACTTTCTTTCATTTGTTTAAAACCTTGGTTTCTCTAACTTCACTTCATGCCCTCTAGTAGTTAGGTTGGAGGAGATTCCCCCATCTCTTTTAGCGTGTATTCTCTCAGTCTTCTGTCCTCCAGATGGCAAAGCTCTGGCTTACTTAATCATTCCCTGAATGGACACCATTTCAGAACCTGGCACAACCTCTGTTGCTCTTCTCTGATTCTTTTTCCATCTTTCCTTTTCAATGTGAGGGACCAGAATTGCACACCAGAATGAAAGACATTTGCAAAACTCAGGATTTATGTATGTCTGTGTGCTTATGTTCCATCAGTCTTTCCTTATCATTCTTTTAGAAATAAACTTTGGTCCAGTACTCTCCCATTTTAGTCATCACCATGACTTAAAGTGGTGGCTTCTAAGTAGTAGGGCAGCTTGGCTCTCAACGTTGTAGAGTTCACGTGGCAGCAGCGCTTGCATTTGTTTGTTGGTTTTGTTGACACTTTCAATCTGTGGGAAGTAAAAGCAGCCATTCATGGTGTGATCACAGTTGTTCTCGTTTCCTTTCCATAGGTCCGCCTTCTGTTTTCCAAAGCACCGATGGAAACTGGGTGGCTTTGCAGAATGTCACCCTGCCTCGTCCTCGAATGCTTGCCAAACCAAAGAGTCAGGTGTTCAAAGCTTTGGAGAACGAGTCCAGCATTGTGTCTGCCTATGACGAGATGGGCTCAGACAGTGAGGATGACTATGACTGGAACGTGGCCTTGAACAAGCTGCGGCGGAGACCCCGGCAATTGCCAGATGACTTCTATTACTCCAACTCCCAGTATGGCACTGAGTGGGTTTATGGCAATGATCAGTACCAGGCAGTGACCTCCCCCTCCTCTGGGTTATACACCAACACTGAGACACTGTTCTCCGATTCGGAAACATCTTCAGTAAACTCTTCCCAGGAAGCTAAAGGACCTAGCAAACTTCTCTGGTTGCAAAGCAGAACTCAAAGTGATATGCCCAGGATGGAAAAGAAGCACTTCCATGGAGAGCTAGATGTAAATTTCAATCCACAGGCAACTAGCTTGGAGTATTCAGACAGCAGTGAGACTGAAGGAGTCCATTATGATTTAGAAAAGAGATCAAGAAGGTGGAAGAAGAACAAAGCCATCTCTGAAGACTTATGTGAAGAAAAGAATCAGGCAAAAGCCAACAAGATGAATTTAAGTCAGGTAATTGTGTCTGAGCTTACCAAATGCATTCTCAAAAAGAGCTGGGCAAAACTAATTAAGCCGTGCTGGCAATATCATGTGAATCATGAGTGGGAGGTGGAGTGTTCTTGCAAGCTTTATCTTCCTTATGTCTCCTAAGTAAGAAGAAGAAAAAGCAGGGTGTTAGACAGGCTTTACCTTTTTCTCAAATAGGCCACTTTCATCCAATCAAAGACATTGTTAATGTTGTAAAATACAGTACTCTTAAGGGAAAAACCCTCAGGATTTGTCAACAGCTGAGAGATGTTAATTAATCACTTGTTTTGTTGTGCTGGGTTTTTTTTTTTAACTTCTGTTTTCTTGTTATAAGAAATAACTCATATGCCTGGGAATCTGCTCTACAGTATCTACAAATAATCTGGTAAGGAATAAATCTAATGATTAGCAGAAATTCAAAAAGGTCTTTTTGTGAAATCCAGTCCAAGTGATGTCTGTTTTTAATTGGTCATCTTAAGATGAGTTCTGATGTGTTAAGGTGAGTGTTTGCAAACTACTTCCATTTAAATAATTTGTCAGTTGATTAAGAAAACAAACAAAACCCAAAGAAACAAGCAAAAACCCCAGACAGTACTATCTCAAACTCAAAAAAATTGTTCATACAGCTTGAAGACAGCAAACATTTATTTTCAATTACAGGTGATAACCAGAAAGCCAAATCGCCTCTATTTGGAGTTTGTCCAGACCTGGGACTGATATTAAGGGATCCATTTGTTCCCCAGAATTTTGTTAGCAGTGCAAGCACACAAGCTCAGGAGAACATTGACCCCTTATCCAGTTTTATTTCCCACATCCTACCCCTCTTAAATCCTGAAGCTGCTTCATTGCTGCAGCAGAGTAATAATAAGCCTGAAGCAAGGAGCTGAGGGCTGGCCTGTGCCTCTGATTACGAGCAGCCTGATTCAGTCTTAAAGCTATCTGACCAAATTTAGGATGCCTGGAACAGTTTTTCTTTCCTTCTGCTACTAGCCTGTATTTCCTATAGAAAAACATCAGTACAGCTGCTTGTAAGTTAGTATTAGGATTCTAGGATTTCAGCAGGGCTTTGATGCTGGATTTCATTAATTCTGGACCCATTCCATCTGCTTTTAGGACAGAGTGTGGGTGTTCGGGGTGTTCTGTACTGATTCATTTATACTCGTGTCCTCATATGTTTAAAATCAACAGTTCTCAAAGGGAAGTATGATGTAATATAATGTGATCTGATGACACATCAGTGGCCATTATTGACTTCTTAGAACATCAAGCAGAATTACAAGGCTTCACAGGGACTGCACAAAGATTATATCTTGTACACAGACTTCTGCATTTAGCTTTATGGCTTTGGTTTTTTTCTTTCATGACTTCTGTGTGTCTGTATTCATATTGTGACTCCCTAGGCACAATCGACAATATGTGGAGCATGGAAGATGAGAGCTCACAGAGAAAGTCCTGGAGACATTATAGAATCATAGACTCATTTAGATTGGAAACACTTTTAAGATCATTAAGTCCAGCTGTTAACCCTGCACTGCAGGGTTGACCACTAAACATTGTCCCTAAGTGCCATGACTACATGTCTTTTAAATACCTCCAGGGATGGTGAATCAACCATTTCCCTGGGTAGCCTGTTCCAGTGCTGGATAATCCTTTCTGCAAAGAAATCTTTCATAATATCCAATCTAACCCCCACCCCGCTCGTCCAGGTGAGCTCAGAAAGGCAAGGTGCTTCCCAAATATCTGTGTTGGCATCCTTTAGCATCTTAGTGTGTGCTTCAAAGTGCAAGCCAGTGTGGAAAATTATATTCTTCTTTGCCAAGTCTGTTGTGAGTTGCTTTGTATATTGTAACCTCTCTGATGGGTTGAAAGTGCAAGATTCAGGATTCTAACCCACTCTGCCCTTCATTTTACCCTTGAGGCTAAAAGAGGCTGTTCCTGCTCCCCTGCTTCCTCAGCCTCAGTGGGGCAAACAGAGGCACAGTGCCTCCAGATCGTGCCACTGTTTTCAAAGCAATGAAATTCTCACTAGGAAGTTTATGTATGGGTGGGTTTGCACATGTTTAGTTTGTGTTTGGACATAGACACACACACAGAGGTGGCTGATTTGACAGCTGGTACTCACATTTGTAGAACTTTTACTCCAGCCTCTGGCAAACAAGCACTGCTGGCACCAGGAATGGACTGCCTTCCACAATTTAGAGCAAGAATGTTGCATGGTTGAACAATTCTAGGAAGCAAGTAGAATTGTCATGTGTGTAAGGAACTTGATGTAATGTATGAAAATGAATTAGCCAGACATCATTTACAGTGCTCAGGTAAATGAGGTTAAAGGGATGTTAGAGTTTCATATATTTCCCAGAATTATGTATTGATCTTGGTAAAATTATTGATTTGAGGCTGCACCAGGGAGAGCCCTACATATAAACAGTTATACAAAATTTTAATATAGGTGTGTGAAGAACTGCAGTCAGCATAGACTTAAGAAAGATTGACTGCAGGGTCTTAAACCAGGCATAGCTTTTCACATGACAAGATTATGCAGAATTTGCAGAGACCGTATAAACTCTTCTAAACTCTTGTTGAACCAAGATATTAGACAGTGAATAACTGATTATATGTCAATTGCAGTAAAGAAACACTTTTTCAGTACTTTGCTTCATTGGAATATAATCTTATTTTACTGCATTGTAATAGTAAGATGATAATTTATTAACTATTGTGTTTTCATCAGCATTGTAGAACAGGACTTCAGTTTATCAGTCTAAAAGTTGGGGGTTCATTTTTAATTTTCAAATAATGAAGGTTGCTTTTTGGTTTTTTACTCTCCAGGTTTCTCAGTGAGATGAAAACAAGCCCTTTTTTTTCTTTGCTCTGAGTCTAGAGAGTTGTAAGCAGTTATATTCTGGAAAAACTGTAGTCAGTTCATAACTCATAACTGAATTTCAATTTAAAATCAGGTATTTTTTAATCAGGATCCAGTTCTTAGAGTGGGATAATGCTGTGGCATTTTTTTTAAATATATTTTAGACACAACAGTGGAATAAAGACTTAGTGACTGAGAGAGAATTTTTTGTTTGAAGTCTTCAGTGGCTTAGAAGGGGAAACCTGAGAACCAAGATGGGATACCGAGATGTGCTGTATCTGTGGATTTTTTGCTTAATGATAGGTAAAAGAACAAGTTCCTTTACTGAGCTGTCTGTAGAGATGCCATAAACACAGTCATTAAGCAAGATATGAAAACTGTCCTGATAAAACCAAAGTCCTGCTATAAATAATATCTGATTGCTTATGTACCACAAAAGACATATTTCTATGGGAACTGAACTGGAAAGTGCAACCTTGCTTTTAATGATTAATTTTCAAATGGTAACTTTTTACAAAAAATGGACCCTTAAGCCATCAATCATTATCTGCTTTTATTAGTAGTAATTGTAATAATAGTTGATGCTATTAGTAATAATAATATTGATATATTGACTCTCATTAGCTTTTTGAGAGAAGGATATGGCTGTTGCTTAATGTAGATGAAGTTCTTATGTTTCTGATGCAAAGTGGAGGGGCTTTATTGTTTTGAGTGAAAGAAGTGCCCTCATTATGAGTTTGCTTCTTTGATCAGGAGACCCCACCTGTTAATTACAGCCCTCCTGGCCTGCAGCCAGGTAAGGGGTGAGCACTGTCAGGCTGCCTGTTCCCACGGGATGGCGCTTGGGATGTATTCTTTGAAAACAGCTCCCTGAAATCACTCTGGCTCTTGATGAGAAACTGCCTGCAAACCTCACAATTTGTGTATTCTCCTAAAAATTTTAGTTTCCAATTTTTGGTTTCCTATATGAAGGAAACCAAAATTCTTTCTCACAGGAATTTATGGTTTAACTTAGATTTTGTTCTGGAACATCTTTTTTTGTATTTCGTTTCCATCCACTCTGATTACATTGAGTTATCAGTGATTTGTGTGCAAGGATTTGGACACTGTTTATGAGTAAAGGTGTATTTGTTGTTTTCATTGTCTCCTAAAAGACTTATGTTTGCATAGAAACACTTGATTTTCTTTTAGTGAAACTGGGTTCATGGCTGTGTCAGTCTGCCAGGCCCTCACAGAAACTCAGTTTTCAGATAAAGTGGTAGCCCTTTATTCTTGTTTGCAGTTATTAGCATTATGTACTGCTGATAGATGCAAATGGGAATTTACACAATGATTTGTGTAATGGCATAAAAATGTCATTAAACTTACCAGAAGGAGTGAAAACATGAACAGTAAAGAATAACAAAATTTAATGCAGCATCTATTCAATAATAATAATAGTACCTTTCAATTTATTGAATTTTTTTTTCATGGCTGCTAATGCATTTTTTAACTTGTCAGTCCATGAAAGAGGTATAATCTCCTCACAAATAGTTTGCTGCCACTATCTGAAAAGCCCAACACACAAGTCAAGTAGCCTTCTGTTAACAGAAACCACAAAGTGCAGCAGTGTAAGGTACCATTATCTCTGCATGTGCACGGGAATTAACAGCTCTAGCCAATATAGATAATCCACCCACTCATTTAAAGGAGGCTGGAAAGCTAAAAAAGGGGTTACAGACATATCTGAGCCCAGCTGTAATGCAGTCAGTGCTCTCAAGAAACAATATGTATTCAAAACACAGATTTAGCTAGTGCAGAATGAGACCCTGGAGTTGCCAGGGCATCTCATGACTTTTATCTGTGCTGGCAGACCTAGCAAAAAGATCTTTAAGTTGCTGCCATGTGTGATTTTACGAAGCCTGGTATTTTTTTGGGATCAAGAGGAGTTGTCATATTGCTGTTGTCAATACAGATTCTTTAGATTAACAAGTGGTGCTTCCCATGGGTGTATCTGTGCATTGCTACTTCAATAAAGCTGCTAAGCAGTTAAAGCTAAGCAGATCTATTTGAGAAGCCCCCAGAGGACTGATGCATGTCCTGCTGCACAGTGAAGTCTGTCAGTACAGCAGTGGGGAGGAAGTGAGGGAAAATCCACCACTCCAGACTGCTGGCCTCCCTCACTGCTCCACTAGATTTTATATACATATCTGTAAGCTCATTTAAACAAGGATACCAAATTCTTGTCTTTACAAGCTCGATCTGCTCAAATGTCTGCATAGAATGAGATTTTCTTCTTTTCCTTGCAGACTTGATCTCAAGGCAAACCATGTTCAATCTTCATCAGCACTGCTAGAGTAAGCCCACACCCCTAGTGCAGAGCTGTAATCCTAAACCAGGTTTTGGTAGATGAGAGCAGTACCAATTTTTGGAGGTACCAATTAAATAAATGGAGGTAATTCAAGTAAAGAGGGGTTCCACTAATTAGCTTAGGCTAGATATCTAGCTGTAAATAGCTCAGGTTTAATGAGCTGTATCTTCACTAAACTGTAGTCTCATAAAATACAAGCGTACAGTTTAGCTGAGTTTTCTATCCTGTATATCACATAAATTATGATTGTTTCTTTCCTGGGTACAAATTGATGGACTGATTGATTCAGCAACAGATTTCAGGGTTGGTTTTTTTTTTAAATAGTAGTTTAGTGACTTGTGAGTATTGATCATTGGCAGATTGTTAGTTGGGGTGTAATGCTGATATTTGTAATGGGTTGTGGAGTGATGTGCAAGAAATGTCTGAAGAAAACTTCTCTTTCAATTTGAGGAAACATTGTTATGATAGAGATTTTTAATTTAAGAGGTGAAATACACCAGTCTTTTGCATGTATATAAGAATAAGAGAATGTCATATTATAAAACTGAAGTGAAACCACAGTGGCTTGAAATCTTGTTTTTGATCATTGAACAGCTTTTTAGCAGAAAAAGCTTTTTATTTTGCAGAAGCTGATTGTTATGGAAAAGAGTTTCAGCATAAACCCACGGTTCCCCTTCTATTGTAGCTCTCAAATTTCTGTTGTTCCTTCAAATTCTGATTTTCTAAAAGGGCCTTCTGCATCCTGAAGGTGAACTATAAAGAAATAATTTAGTTGTGTAATTGATTGAATTGCAAATAACTGCTGACAAAAATTGTCCAGAACACTGTGAAAGTGCTGAACACTCCAGTATGGTTTACTGTATGAAAGATGAGAACTGAAATTATGAACCCAATATGTCAATCCATGAAAAGCAGTTTGGTGGGTAGGGTTTGTGAGGGAGTGGGCAGAGTTAACATTTCCTGTGAAAACTGGAGGTAATTGGTTCATCCCTAAACAGTGCTGCTCCTGTTTATGTATTTCCAAATGAATGGAAGGCAGAACACAGATTTTAGTCTCTCCAGCAGTGTCTGGTCTTGTCACAATATGAGAACCTAAGGCAGATAGGAATAATTTCCTCTCTGAGAATTGCTCCAAATCATCCTCCTAGGCCTGCTGAGATGTGCCTAGCACTCTGGTCCCAGGCCATAGCCACCTTCTGGGTGGTTATGCACAATTATGTTCCATTTCAAAATATCTGTCACTTTTAAACCTACCTAATACCATCTTATTTCATGGACTTGGCTGAAGCACCAAAAAAGCTAATGATTCAAAACTTTCTCTCAGCAGTCAGCAGGGAGAAAACATTTCCAGAAGGCAGCAAATGCTATAGGTGGAACAGGTTGCTCTGGGAAGTGCCTTTCTCTCTCCAGGGACTGTAGTGCAAATAAGGGAAATTGGGTCCTGATCAGACAGCACAGATCCAGAAAATAAATTGGTACATACCTGGGGATTCATTTTTAGAACAACTATGAGATATTATCAAAATTTGTCAGCAAGGGCTGACAAAACTATCCCCCTTTCCACCTTTTTAAATGCTGGGCAAAGATTCTGCTTTTCCTGACTTGTGGCTGAGTCTGTAGCACCCACTGTATTTAACTGACCCTTTAAGTGTTTCCCAGTTTTAAGGATCCAAGACTCAGAATAGAAGGTGCTCCTGAAGACTGAACTTGTTGCACAGAGGTTGGCATTTGGAAAAAAAATATCATCACTGTAGAGGATCTACCTATGCAAATAATCCCTGGGAAAGCTGACAGTTTAAGCCACATCATGTAACAAAAGAGGAGTTTTTCAAAGCTTGTTTCCAGCAGTCTTTAAGAATAACATGGATAATGCTCAAGACCAAGCAGTCAGGGAATGGAAGCACAGCTTTCAGCTGAAAGCTGAACACAACTGCCAGGTTACAGGTTATTCATTCCCACACCACACTTTTTCTGCACTGTGCCTGCGAGGGATGGCAGTGCTGGAAATAGGAAATGCAGGCATGTATTATTAGATGCATACAGACACATAATGATTTTCATAGTTCCTTTTTAGATAACATGAAAGTAAGAAGGAATTATGAATATAATCCAGCAAGTGTTGGTTTACTGGCGTTCCTTTTTTATCAGAACACTTAGTGTACTTTCTTTCTAGCTTCCCTGCAGAGTGATCATACCCCTATTTTATAGAAAGCTAGAAAAATATAACTAGAACTTTTTCTTTCTATGCCTACACAGGAATTCATATGGTTTTTTCTGATGTCTTTGTAGGATTTTGATGATTTATCAGAAACAGATATAAGCAATGAGGATCAGCACCATGATGTCAAGCCTGAACTTATGGAGGATGAGCTTAAATCCAGGTTATTTCAGCTTGCTGCTAAAATGAGTGACAAGGAAACATCATCTGGTGAAGAGCAAGAGTCAGAACCTGGAATAGATCTGGAAAACCAGAAGGAGAGTTTGTCCTCAGAGGAAAATGGCAGAAGTATCCAGGAAGAGTTAAAGAAGGTAAGTGGTAGTTAGAAAGGAGTAGGAATAGTACTCTAAGAGTTAGAATTCCAAAAGAGAAAATTCTGGCTAGAAAACTGAACACAGTTGCTTACAAAAACCTGAAGTCCTCTATACTGGTCTGAGCCGGAACCTCTTGTGCAGATGAGAGTTAAGATGTGTTTTCCTCTCTGTGAGGAACAGAAAGCCTACAGCATCATTTCCAAGCAGGAATTTAGCCTGTGCAACAAAACTGTCAGCTGGGTGATATTAATGGAATTATGTCAATTCATACTGACTGAAAATCGACTTACACTTTTTGATTTTAAAAACATACCCAGTTTTTCTTTTTTTTGTCCTTGCTAACCAGTTTAAGTGTTTTTTTCCATCCTTTTAGTTGCTCTTCTCTTTGTAGAATTATCTAGTTCATGCTGATGGCATAGATTTTTCTTTTGCATCTCTATAAAACTGTTTAGTATTTCTTTAAAGCTTTCCAACCCTGTTACCCTGTCAGCTAATAGGCTTCTGAGAGTAGTAACATTTTCTAATGAAACTGAGATTTAGTGTCTGTTCTGATAGTGCCTGAGATCCTTCATTTATGCCATTTCACCCTTACAATGAGATACCAGATTTCTGTGTCACTCACAGGATTTACCACCTCCTCTCTTCACTTTCTACCTCTGAATTTCTCTTCAGATCATGTGGGTTTTTTGTATTTAATGATAGAGGAGCCCAGTGCTGCCTCTTGCCAGTCAAGCACTCTTATTCCTTAGATCCATTCAGGCTTATTCTAGTTTGCTGCATATCTTGACTTGTGTTTTGGGGTATTGTGTGCACAGCAGCTCAGTTTTGACAAGGAATGTGGACAACTCTCTAAAGGAAATCTATTTGTCATAATTTGAAAGGTGTTTTGTTCAAATTATATAAAGAACTAATACACTGGGAGGTGAAAACAGGATCAAGTAATCCAGGCAGATAATAGAGGTGCTGTCCAAGAATGCAGGAACGGTGTCACAAAATCCAGTGCCCATCTGGAGCTGAATGTGTCCAGAGACACAAAGGGGAAAAAAAGTCTTCTACAGGTCCATCAGCAGCAAAAGGCAGATGAGGGAAAGCTGGGCTCACTACTGCAGTGATCTGATGACACAGAATGTGGAAAAGGCTATTACACAACATTGTTTCCACCTCAGTTTTCTGGGTAAGATTTGCCCTCTAGAATCCCAGGCCCCTGAGACCTGTGGGAAAGCCTGGAGCAGTGAAGGCTTATCCTTGGTAGAGGAGGATCGGGTTAGCAAACGTTTCAAAAATTGGGATCTGCACATGTGATGGGGATGCACTTCCAAGACCTGAGGGAACTGGCCCATGGAATTGTGAAGTTCATCTTTGAAAGATCATGGCAATCTGAGACATTCAGAGATATGAATATTGTTTACTTTGGCTTTAACAAGACTTTAGGCAGACAAATGCAAAGGGAAATGCAAGTCCTGCAAGTGGGAAGTGATTAGCTTATGCACCTCTGTTCAGTGAAATTGGTGAGACCATTTCTGGAGTGCTGTGTCCTGTTTTGGGCTCCCCAGTACAAGGTATGCATGGGCACACTGAAATGAGTCCTGTGAAGGGCCACAGAGATGATAAAAAGTTGGGGCATCTGTCATATGAGGAGAGGCTGAGAGAGCTGCTATTGTCTATCCAAGAAAAGAAAAGAAGTCTTGGGAGAATCTCTTCAATGTGTTTAAATATCTGATAGGGGAGAGTTGGGAGTGTTTGTTGTGGAAAATAAAGTGGAAATGAAACTCTTTCCTCTGACAGAAATGGAAGCAGTGGGCACAAACTGAAATACAAAAAATGCCATCCAAATGAAAAGCTTTTTCACTTGTGTTGCTGTTTAAATACTGGAATAGGTTTCCCAGAAAGATTGTAAAGCCTGTGTCATTGGATATAAGCAAAATCTGACTGGACAACAGACATGCCCTGGGCATGTGCTTTGAGCAGAAGAGTTGGACTAGGTGATCCCCTTACATTCCAAATGTAAGGAGCATGTCACTCCTTGATTCTGAGTTATATAGCCATGGACTACACAGGAGTGTAAATACCTCTGTTACCATGTGTGTGAATACCTCCATGATGTACACACAACCTTTCCAAAGAAATCACATAAAGGATTTATTGTCAGAGCTTGTTAGCAGCATTTAATTTATTTTAATTTGTTTTCCCAAGACAAAACAGCAATATCACATTATTCAACAGCATATATGGGCTAGCTGGGGTTATAACATTAGGCAAATGAAATCCAGAAGTAAAGGCTGTAAAGAAGACTTTCTGAAATGCTCCTGTATGGAGAACTGAGCACAGAAAATGATTAATGTATGTTTTTGGTTTTTGTATTTTACTCATCTGCATGCATCTAACAAGTAATATTGGTGGGTTTTTTCTCTCCTAATTTTGCTATTTCTTTCAAATTTGTATGTCAGTTATTTAAAATACAGCAAAGATTAATATCTTTTTCCTCAATAAAATTTTCTTAAGTTTTAAAAAGCAAGGGCTTACCATGTTCAGCAAAAAAAGGAATGCTTGGAGTTCCTAATCCTTTATTTGATTTGGATTAAAAAGTTCTCTTCATTAATGATTGTAGTATATACTCTTTTTGTCTATAATAAAGAAACCAGAATACTCCAGTACTCTTCATGGTCTGGAATTCAGTGGAATTGGCAGGGAAACCTTCTCCAGGTGTAGAGAAACAAGCACACTGCTTTCATTCTTATTCTTGACAAGTCTTTCAGTTGTCCTTAAAGGTACTTTTAAATTTTCTGACATGTGCCTTCTCTCTGGAAAGTTGGCTGGCCAACGTTTTACCAGGAAATACTGAAGATGACAATGTATAATACCAGCTGGGGCTGTGGCAGTCTAAAATACAGACACACCCAAACTCAGAAAAGATGTAATAACTTTAGGATGAGTAGATGTCATGTGAAAAACAAGCATAGAAAACCTATTTTCAGGCAACCAGTGATTTTAACCAGTTGCTTTCAAAGCCAGAAGTCCCAATATGCTGTGTCTTTAAAAAGCCTGATTGTTGGAGAATGCACACTTGTAGGGATTTACAGATCTTTCAGTCTAGCACTCACCACTATTGGTCAGAGACAGCCTCCTGAGCTGGGCATCAGGTTTCACATTAAATATACAGAAGCAATAGTTCTGCATTGTAGGAGCGACAGTGGGTAGGACAGACGGACGGACGGACGGAGGTGAGAGATCTCTGAAGCCAGGTCTTGGAACTTGCAGTTTATTGCGAAGGGCCTGGGTGCAGGGGCCCTGCTTTGAGCTGCCAGCAGCAGCTCGGAGCAGGCCTGAGAGAGAAGCCCCAAAGAGGAGCAAGAGAGAGAGAGAACGAGCGCGAAGAATAAGAGCAAAAGGAAAAGAGGACGGAAGAAGAGTAAAAGAGGACGAAGTTCCTGTTACAATTCAGTAAATTTTCTCCTGTGCTGAATATTCTAATTCTCCAATCTAACTGAATATTAGATTCTCCGATCTAGCTGAACATTCTCACTAACCAATCTAGTACAAGATACAAATCCTATAGCATTTACGTACAGCCTTAAAGAATCATTACATTACTATACTGTGTTACATTTTAAACCTAAAAACTACTCTTTGGACCATTTCTGCCAAGCTAGTAGGATCTGCTCTGACCTGTCTGCAAGCAGAGGGTATTGTCTAATCAAAAGGGGATTACCTGTAGTGGCCATGCTATTGTTTTCCAGTTGTTCAGTAATTAAGGCTTGGTATCTCAAAGCTTCCTTTCATTTAATTCTCGCTTACAGTTTCCATATTCTCAAAATCTTTTGCCAGGCAATCATATTTTTAAGGCTTTCATGTTTCATCTTTCCCAATACTGCACCATTAAAATGAGATCTGGAGTGCCTAGATTCTGCTTTTTGTTCTTGAACATAAATACTATACTTTAGCCATCTTGCTTCTATTTTAGCCATGCTGCTTGTCTTTCTTGGTCTTTAATCTTCTGTTATGGTAAGCTTATTCTGGAGCACTTCAGTGACTTTAAATTTCTGGGGATTTTTAGTTCTTGTACACCTGACCATAGGATAAAACTTAAAAACATGTATTGTTTTGAATCACTGGAAATTAAGTACCCAGTGCTTATCTGACCTTCACCTGTCTGCACCTTTAAAAACCAGGACTTATGTTTTAATAGAAACTGGGAATCTCATGTAATCACACATTGAGCTGATGCTTTTAAAAGGGTATTTAGTATATTATGATCTGAAGCAGTGGTAAAAGTGGTATCCTTCATGGAGAGTTGGCTGAAGTTGTTTGGCATTTATGGATTCTCAGTTCTCACTTGAGATGGAGGGTTTGAATTGTATGTCTGCCTTTAAGACCCAAATTTGAATATGACAACTTTTGAGTTAATTATTTAGTTCATCTGGGATACCTGAGGATTTAGGTTGGTATTAACTAACACAAGTTAATTTGTGGACTTAGACTTAAGTCTTCTTAGATTTTCAGCACCATCGTTTTCATTATCCCTCAGTTTGTGATTGCCTAAAATGGTCTTGTGGAGATTCACAGCTCTCATTTTAAAACAAACATAATCCTGCAGCAGACTTGGTTTTATGGAAAATATTTTGTGCTTCTTAAGCTACAGAAGTAATTAATGGTCTTCCTGGGATATTCATAGCCCTGAAAAGTCCATTTGTCTTAGTTGTGCAGTGAAAGGACATGATTTTCACCAAAAGCCATGTTTAGGGTGGAGTTGGCCTTCAGCCCCTCTAAACTTCAGGTGTGAGCAAACCAAAATTCAAATTGTGCAACTGTTGTCTTAGTGAAACATCTTGTACTAGCACAATGATTTG